>JAPWDO010000006.1:2400000-3000000 GCA_028827375.1 Penicillium desertorum | reverse complement strand
CCTTCCTCCCTCCCTTCCTCATCCCCTCCAAGTATATTAAAGACCCGAAACACGGCTCTCGATGATTCCAAATCATTCAAGCCAACAACTTTCCCTCCCTTAATTTTACTCGTTGTTGGTGTTGATCCACACCTGCCTGTGATGTCTTCCCCAGAACCCTCCTCCACTTCCACGTGGACGCCAGGTGACTTCGAACACCCAAATCAAGACCTACGTCGGTCGATGATTATCGCGTTGGTGTTTGCTTACACCCTGTCGACTCTCGCCGTTGTTCTGAGAATCCTGGCGAGGAAGGTGACCGGGAGCCAGCTTTTCATGGACGACTATTTGATTATGGTTGCCCTGTTCTTCAAATATGCATGCTCCAGTGGAGTCGTTGTTCGTAAGTGATATCGGATACTCCATCAGACAACTTGATACTAACACCGGTATTAGTCCTATTCAATGGAATGGGGTCCCACATCACAATGATCCCAGCGAAGAATCTTGTGGTTTACTTCCAAGTACGTAACAACCTCAGCCCTATTAAAGCACCACACATTGACTCGAGATAGCTCGGATTCGCCAACAACTTCATCTACACTGGCTGCATCGCCTTCATTAAATACTCAATCCTGGCGCTGTACAAGCGACTCTTTGCAGTCCGACACATGACAATTGCAGTGAACGTTATGTTCGGATTCGTCACTCTTTGGGTCGTGGGTGTTTACGTTGCCGGTGCTCTTCTGTGCATTCCAACCAAAAAGTTCTGGGATCAGTCGGTTGAAGGAGCCTGCCTTGACCCAGCCAAATTCTACTATGGCTTGCAGATCCCCAACATCCTCTCTGACCTTATTCTCCTGGTCATGCCCATGAGAGTCGTATGGACATTACCGATCCCCAAGTCCCAGAAGGCACTTCTTTCCGGAGTCTTCCTCGTTGGTGGCCTGTATGTTTGATATTTTCCATTCATGCCCCAGTGGAAAAAAGTACTGACATTACTCTCTAGAACCTTGATCTTCGATATCTTCCGCCTCAATGCCATGATCCGACTGGTTGAGCTAGGTCCTGATATTACCTGTAAGTATCGTGCTAAGATTCCTTCATCTCCTGATCTATATTCCTAACTTCTATAGACAACCAAGTTCCCGTCATTGTGTGGACCTGTATCGAAGCAGCAGTCGGAATCACCGCTGCTTGTCTCCCGAACCTCCGCCCTCTGTTCAAGATGGGTCATCGCAACTTCTGGTCTCAACTCAGTTCCTCCAACAACGTATCGGAGATTTCCGAAAGAACACTTGTGGGCTCGGCCAATCCTGGATGCACTGTCACTTCCACTATCACTTCCAACCATAAGAGAAGTGACTCATACGCGGTTCGGCAGATTTTCGAGATGCCTCCGTACGAAGACTACAGGGATGAGAAAGCGGTAGAGAGGGTTTAAGGCTGCGGAGTTGAGGAAACGGCTCCATGCTGATTGCACATGATCGGAGTCAGGCGAAATAGGAAAATTTTGGCAAACTCATTTATATTCTTCCTTGTGATATCTTGATACTATACACCTTTAGACTTCTCTTTACATACTTTTATGAGCTCATCTCAAAATACTATATACCATTTCTTAATATCACAGGATGTTTCTTCCGTCATATCTCTTCTCTATCTTAGCACCCAAACAGGGTTGACATGTTCATGGCATATCCCGTAGATAAGAACCTTCGTCCAGGCAACTAAATTGTCCAGGATGTGCTATCACGGAAGACTAGCCCTGAATTATGTCATTCCATCCTCCGACTTTTCTGGATTCCTTCGATATCTAGAGTCTCGGCAATGAACGCTATTGACGGAAATAAACAGATAGACGAACTGAAACAGGACCTTCGTAGGGCCGCGAGAGATATTCTGGATGACCAAATTGACGAGGAAAAAATCAATATCCTGGCAGCTCCAGGAGATTCCCCGCTATGTGTTCAGGCTTCTGCTGCAAATAACAGCTCACGACGTGTAGGTTTGACTCGCCGTTGCTAATAGGACCAGGGTATCCCGTCGCCAGAGCCCCGATAGGACAACTCCGCTACAACGACCGGCCATTCGGTCTATGTCTGGTGGCCAGGGCGAACGAGGAGCAGACTCTATTGAGGTTCATGGGAGTGTACGAAGAGGTTGCTAAGCCTGGTCCTGTTCCGAAATTTCGGATGACCGTATAAATTATAAGTGATGATAGTTGGCAAGATGAATGCGAGATCTTTTAATTATACCCCTCGGATCTTCTCGTACTCAGGCAAAGCCCATCTGACCATCCATTCACATTCAAGGATCTGCCTCGCGGAAGAGCGGTCCTCAGGCCTGAATTCCAGCATCGACTTCAGCATCTTGAAGATAGCCTCCCTCTCAGCCGGTTCAATGAGCGGCATCTTTTTCCTCTGTCGAGGCTCCTGCACATCTTGTTCGAATCTGACCTTCCACGACCGGTGCGGCTCCCGTTCCCGATTGATCGGCTCCCCATCTTCCGCGAATCTACCATGTCGTCCCTCCCATTTGTACCACCATTCTACGGGTAGTATACCAAGCGCATCAACTTGCTCGCAAGTAATGCTATCTTCGGTCGCAAACATGCCGTCAAAAAGTGGGTTCTGACCTATGATTTCCCATAAAGAGCATCCGAGTGACCAGATATCCGATGGGAAGGATAGAGGCTTATGTGGTTCGAAGCGAGCCGCTCGGCGCGTCGATAGATCCGGGCTTGTTGACACGGGCGCCGGTGAGCCTGGTCTGGTCGACGACCGTTAGTGTTGTCTGATTCGAGGCACCTCCTGGAGGCTGACGGTATCTGGGGGTGACTTGTAAACAACTGGTAGTGCTGGGGTCTGCGAAAAGCTCAGTGAGCTGCTCGGGTGACTCACTTACCCTATGCTTCAGGGGTCGGGGGCCCCCGAGGTCCGGGAGCCGATCACTTCCCGGCAGTCTACCCCTACATTACAGTTACAAAAGACACGGGGAACTCGAATTTGTACATTCTAGCAGGTTAATATCTAAAGAGTCCGATGGCTAAGCTGGTTTGCCGCCATTTTCCTGTAACTCGGCGCCGTGGCAATCCTAGCCTTCTTACCCCAGACCAGAAGTGGGATAGGGATCAAGAGAGTCAGGAACGCGACCATTGCAAGCAGAATATGCAAGTCTCGCATGCCCATTCCATTGACCCAGGGCGTTAACGCAAACAGTACAATCACCGAGAAGATGTTTCGCATAAAGATGACTCCGATCAATGCGTCACCAATAATCTAGAAGCCAACAAGTTAGAAAGAGAACCCAAACACTCAATATGAAGAGGTACTCACGTCTTGGTAGCAGTCCATGAGATACGAAAGCGTGATGCCACTAATAGACGCAAGAGAAAATCCAAAGAAGCCAAATCCTACAGCAAGAAGAGCCCAGTGCGCACCCTAGATAGTGTTAGAATCGTTCAAACTTCATGTCTTGAATGCATACTCACATAGGCAAGTCCCAAACCGAACATTAGTATTCCCCCAGGGCCAATAATGGCAATAGGTAGAGCAAGCCAAAGACGCATCTCCGGTTCGTAAATACCGCCATTGCGCTTGGATAACCACAAAATAGATTTATCGCTCAAGTGTCCACCAAAGGGGAAACCAAGAAGAGCGCCAACAAACGGAGCCACATTCATCAGCCCAACGCCAACAGCATCGAAGTTATAAGGCGGTATAATCATGTAAGATGCCTGCAGCGACGTCATGATCGCGAACCAGCTCAGCACAGAACCATACGTGATAGCCGCATACGAAACCGCCGGGAAGGTAAAGAGCGCCACAATAGGCTGATAGAAATGCGGCCACAGCGCTTCATCAGTGGGTGTCACCAAGGCCATGCGCTGGAAATAGGTCTTCATCTGAATATTCGGGTTGGTATGTTCGCGGCTAGCGACCGTCTCATCAGCGCTCTTCGCATCTGCTACGTCGCCATCTTTGTGTGATTTGGACAGTTCATCCGTGTGTTCTGCATCCGCGGTAACCTCGCGACCATCCATAATGGGGACGTATTTTGATTCCTCGAAAAGGAATACCACACAGAGTAGTGTGACCCCGAAGAAAATCACACACCACCACCACATCCACCTCCACCCTTGTGCCACCACGATGTATCCCGATGCCACGGGACCAAGGAAGGCACCTGCAGACTGGACGATGACGTACCAGCCGTTCATGGTGGCGTGCTGGTGTACGAAGAACATGTCTGCGATGGTAATCTGCACGACGATTTCGCTGATTGCGCCGCCGATGCCGGATATCGCGCCGCTGCCCATTAGGTCGCCGATGGTGTTCATGTTGGCTTGCCAGATGCATGCAGCGAACTGTAGGGTCACGCTGAGTATGTAGATTGGTCGTCGGCCGTACTTGTGGACTAAGGGCATGAAGAATATGCAGCCTACGGCGAGACCGCCGTAGTTGGTGGCTGCGTTGGCGTTTAGTATGTCGACTGTGAAGTTGAGTTCATTTCCCATTGGGCCCCATGCTGTGAAGCCAATGTCTAGTTGTACAAAGGTCCATAGCACGAAGAAGCTGACTAGGGTGAAGTTGAGGGCTTTGCGAGCTTTGGACCAATTGAGGGGATCGTTGGGGTCGGCTGATGGGGTGGGGAATAGGACCAGTTGGTCTCTAGATTGGTGGACTGATGGTGTAAGTCAAGTTGTATTTGTATCGTAGTATCGTACTTACTATCTTCTAGCCTGACTGTTCCTGGAGCCCAAATGGTCTCATCCTGGTGAGTGTCGTTCTCCATAGTTGAGAGTCGGATGAAGAGAAGGGTGAACCTGAGCGAGCATGGCCATCTATATATTTAAGGGATCCAATTGCGGACATTCGACCGCAGCCTTATCAAGTTCGAATATATGCGGGGAAACTCCAAGTATACTTCCCATGTGGCCCTGCATGTGGCCCTGATACCCAAACTGGTCGAATCAGATCCCGTAAAACATGCCGGCTTGGCAGACTTCCCCCGCTAATCTGATGATCTTTGACTCTTATAGCCCTCTAAATCCAGCCGTTGGTATCTTTGACTCTATCAATCGGTCAAGCTAAGCCTCTAGCTGCAAAACGTCTAGTTTCACCCTGAAACACTGATAAGAGGAAAGCAACGGTTGACTGCAACTATACAGCAGACATTCAAGCAACATCCTTTCAAAGCAAACTAATATAAAGACTAGTCAAGTGACCAAATATAAGCACGAAACATCTCTCGACTATAGTCACTCCACGGGTAAACAGTAAGATCAAAGTCTGGCTTCAACATTCTCCGATTTCTCTCCGTCAATCGAAACCCATCCTCAAGCTCATCATTACAACAAGCACACTGAGCCGTACAATGACCCCAACCCTTCCTCCTCATCGGATCAGGCGGGTTCTCACAACATTTGCACTGACGACCACAGCACCCACCGCGCCTCGCACAATCCTGGCGCAACCACTCACTCTTGAGATACCACTGCGGCTCCTTCCGAATCCACTCATATCCACTCTTAATAGGTCCCACGGGACAACCCGCTAGGAGGGTGTCGTATATCCGCTCGAGACGCACGTACTCGTGATCGAGGGCTATCAGCTCTTCGATAAAATCCGGCAGCGCGGCTTTGGCTGATTCGGAGCCGGCGTGGTATTTATGGATATACTTCTTGAGGAAGTTTTCGCGTTGGGTGATTTCGCGCAGACGCTCTTCTGTTTCGATAATCGATTGCGCCCAACGAGATAGGACGTCCCAGTCTGTCTCCCACCATATATGTCGCTTGCTGCGGATGATCTGCCAGTTGATCCATCTGCTGGAGGTCTCCGCGACGTCTTGTATGTAGTTGAGGATCTCCTCGAGCGCTGGGAGCCGGATTTGCTTGACGGGGTTCTTCATCTTGGGTTGCTGTTCTGGAAATGCATATGGGAGGCTGGTTTGAGGTTATTTGAGAGGGTAGACATGTTACATCACTTTTTATCATCCGATCAGTTGATATTGTGAATATGGTTTACGTGTCCATGGTGGAACATTCGCTATGAGATATAGTTTATTCCCGAAAAGTTTGACAGAAACAGCCAAATTGGGCTATCCCAATGTACGGCAGTGTAGCCGCCAGTGCGCCATATCGTATTTTGCCGGAACATTTCTCAAAGCTACTATGGGTATGTGTATTTTATTGGCCATAGAAGAGATACGGAAGATTATATATAGAAAAGTTCCCTATTATAGACTAAGCCTTTTATAGCCCTTTTCTAGTATCTACCTAAACTAAGAAGAGGAAGGAAATATCTATATAACTAGATATATAATAAGACTACCTAAGGAGACTACTAAAACAGACAACTAAAAATATATATGAAAAGACCAAGAAGGGTTATAGCCAATCTTCAAAGGATACCGTCTAGTGGTAGAACGTCGATAAGAGGGGAAGAAGTCCCGAGCTAATCAAATGCATCCCGAGGTCGGACTTGCTCCATCGCCCTTGGTGGGGTGTTGACTATAATTTCAGATAATAGCGCTATTTATCCCCAAGTATTTCGCATGAGATTCTTGACGCAGTCAGAGTCAGCCCAACATGTCCCATGATACACCAAAGCGCCGAGTGTTGGTGATCGGATCAGGTGGTGTGGGGACAATGGTCAGCGTCGCCCTCGAAAGATCTGGACAGGCGTCTGTCACGGCTGTTCTCCGATCCAATTATGAACTAGTTGTCCAGCATGGGTTCGAAATCGAGTCGGTCGACCATGGAAAATTATCGTCTTGGAAACCAAGCGCAAGTATGTAACCCTTGAAACGTTCCAAGTCAAAAAACAGCTAGTTAGTATAATCCTGTAAGTCCAAAGCTAACATACAAATATAGTCCTCAATGCTGTCCCCTTAGCAGATCCCAACACCCCATTCGACTATGTGATTGTCACAATGAAGAACATCCCCGAAGTGAACGACATCCCCAAGATCATAGCGCCAGCCATAACCCCAGAGCATACAACGATCGTCCTATTCCAAAACGGTCTGTATATCGAACCACCAATAATCGAAGCATTCCCCACGAACGTGGTATTATCAGCACCGACGTTCCTCGGCGCACATGAACACAACGGACACGTGGTACACGGCGACCACGACTATTTCCACATCGGCGCATTCCGCAACCCAACCGTGGATTCAGCATTCGAGCGTGCCAAGCTCGAAGAGTTCGCGACAATCTATAACGGAAGCAAAGTCGTCGATGCGAACGTCGTCGATGATATCGTCTTCTATCGCTGGCGGAAGGTGATCTGGAATGGGATTTTCAATCCCATGTGCGCTATCACTCAGCTTGACAGTGCTGCGGTGAGGCGATTCGGCGGCGAACATAGCTTGATTAGACCCGGTATGGCGGAGATGGCGGCCATTGCTAAGGCGGATGGATATGATCTCGGGCCTGGTATTGTGGACGAGATGATCGATGTTACTCCGATCGAGTTGTCTTTCCGGCCTAGTATGTTGGTGGACGTGGATAAGGGGAATCCTATGGAGGTGGAGGTCATTCTGGGGAATGCTTTGCGTGTCGCGAGGGCGAAGGGTGTGCAGACACCGGTCTTGGATAATACCTACCGGTTTCTGAAGCTCACTCAGGCGCGACTGCTGGCTGCAAGGGGATTGATTGTTGAGCCGAAGGAAGTGCCAAAAATAGATCTGATATAGTCATCTGTCTAGTCCTGTTTGTGTTTAAAGCTAACAACAGTCGGCCCCATTAAGACGAGTTGGCTGAAATCCGTGAAGGTCTCAGAAGCGACCCTTATTGCAATTTGATTATCACACATTTAGAGACATTGAAACGATCACTCATACCTACAAAAAGAGTGGAATAACTCGGTGTTTGGCCTTCTCTTTTTCACCACTCCCATCGAGTGGGATCCTCCCGGCCGATCTAGGGTATCTTGACATGTTGGCGCCTTCTGTAAATATGATCATTCCATTCCTTCTTAGGGTCAGCATTGACTGCCGTCGGGAATCCAGAGATATGTAACTGGGCAGGATCCTTGTCCCAAATAAGCTTAGCTGGGGTGGTTATCCTTGTCCGATAGCCAAAAGGTCTCAAAGACCTATTATTTATATTAGCTTGTACTATAGTAAGCATTTGGTGGACTCACTCATAAGCTTCTCGAAACTTTCGACGGATGAGGTCTAGCTTGGATTTTTCGAATGAGCAGAAAACTTTTAGTGACAATTACATGCCTGGGCTGGCAAGGAGGAACTGCTTGCTTAGCTCGGACCGGAGCTGAGGAACTGGGTTTCTTCGATGGGAACTTGGGAGTATATTCTTGTAAGAGCGGACTCAGAGAGGGCTCCCACCCGGCGGCATAGGAACTTCCCCCTCGTATAAGATGGTACAGTCCTAGTGTCACCATAACGGTCAAGGTCCTCACACGTAATATTGCAAGAGACTTCGTTGAGTTTCTTGTCGATCACCCATGTATCGCCGGGGATTTTGAGTTAGTCAGAATTGGGAAGGGTGATTTCGGTGCCCTCGAGGGCGAAAAGAAAAAGCCGAGAAATTGCCGATCATTTTCAGTGTCGGAATCAAAGTAGTACTGTTGGTGAAAAACTACACAAGTCAAGTGGTAGTGCCTAAGGCAATCACAACGCAAGCATGTGTCGTCCAGATCTGTGTGGTCCATGGCAAGAGAGATGCACATTTTCGGAACAATACTTCTATTGCAAACCTGGAGGGTTATCTCCTTGGTCAAATCGCCTGCAGTCCACAGCTATTCACGGGCTCCCCCAAGCAGAACCTGCGCATTATCCAACAAAATTCGTTCCGTTATTTCCGAACCAAATAGACTCTGCAGTCCATCATCCACTCTTTTACTCAGAGACTCCGCCAGCCTGGCAGGGGTATAGGGGAAATCACTCCCATACAGCAATCTGGAGGGATCAACGAGCCGTAGAAGACCATGAATCTGATCGGGGAATGGCACACCCGCAAGATCAAAATAGAAACGAGTCTGCAACAGCTGCTTGATCTTCTCCCCACTAATCCCATCCCCTGCACCAGGAACCATGCACGAGAACTCCGCGATCCTCTCCATAACCGGAGGGAAAGTCGCACCACAATGACCCACCACAAAAGTAATCCCAGGACATCGGTCCACAGCCCCAGAAGTAAGCAGACTCATAAGCGCCCGGGTCGAATCGAACATGAACTCCATAATCGGCGCCGCGACACCAGGGAGTGGTGTCACCCTCTCGAGGGAATCATCGTGCCGGATAAGACAGGTAGTCGGGTGAAAGAAGACGATGGTCTTTCGCTCACTCAATTTGTCAAACACACGACTAAGGCGCTGATCGCCCGGGTAGATGCCGTGTGAATTGGTCAGGATCTGAAACCCCACTGCGCCAAGATGGTCTAGTGCATAGTCTATTTCTGCAAGGGAGCCTTCTACGTCTGGGAGGGGGAGAGACGCGAAGAAGAGGAAGTGGGCTGGGTGATCGGCGCAGATTTTGGACATGTCGATATTGGCGTGGCGGGTCACGGATCGGCCTTCTTCGTCGTTTCCCGGGGTTAGGTGGGTTGCTGGGGAGGACATGCTTAGCACCGATTTCTTTATCTTTAGCTGGTTCATTAGTTCGATGTGTGCTTCGGCACTCCATTCCTGGGATTTTCTTGTATTTAGCATGGAAATTAGATGTGTCGTTCAGGTTCAGCGGGACTCACTGGGATTGCGGGCATTCCATCTGGGTGGCCTCGGCCTGCGAAGTCGTTCTGCAGGCAATACTCGCGATACGAGGGTGGCAGGCAATGGGTGTGAACATCGATTCTCTCCATTTTGGATCTTCGAATGGTGAAGTATGTCTGGGAGGATCGTGACTGATATTGGTGAGCTTATGTGTCCCTGAAACTGAGAATCGGCAGTCCTGCATATGTAGACTGCGTAACTCGCTTGTAAAACGAGGTCACCGCTAGTTCTTAACTAGCCTAAAGAAAACAATATTATGAAACATAGAATCCTAGCAAATATGATACATATGCCTAGCAAATATGATACATATGTATGTTGGCCTTGAAGTTGGATAATCTAAAGCGGTCGGAGAAGTAGTCAGTCATAAAGATATAAATTGCATCGACACGTCTGGATTCGCCAATACGGATATTGTCAGAAATCTGCTAACGAGTAGAGTAAGTTCGCAGGTCTGAAGTTGATAATATAAATTTGGCAGGAGAGGGGAGTGATGAGCCAGAGAGCAGAGGGAGCAGAGAGAGAGAAAAGAGAGAGAAGAGAGAGAAGAGAGAGAAGAGAAAGATCTCTTATAGCCAACAAAGGTCATCTGAATGGCGCCTGTGGAAGACAAACAAGTTATAAAAGGCAACATAATTAGTTCTTCTTCTTCTTCTCCTTCTTCTTCATCATCTTCTTCTTCTCTCTCGTCACTTATTTCTCAGTCTTCTTTCACTCATGTTACATTCTTTTGTTCAAGTCTTACTTCATATATCTTTGACCAGTACACTCAGAACCACCGCACCTACAGTGATATCCTCCTGCGTCTCATATTATCACTCACACCTCATGCATACCCACCCCACTTTGACAAACCACTGCACTACTTGCGAGACCTGATCACAGTTGGTCAAAATGTCGCCTCCCGTGAAGATCCAGCTTCACACATCTTCCAGCTATTGGTGCACACTCTGCCTTGGAAAGACATATGAACAGCAAGACTTGTGAGCAGTACGTCTATTCCTTCAGTTATGAAGGTCCGGAAACCTAACCTTACTATCCTCCTTTAATCACGAGATCACGCTCATGATAAAAAGCCCACGGCTTGAAGCCGAGGGTTTGTGCTTCAAATCTGTGCCTATAGATGCTCCTATCTGGCACAGCTTTCCTGTTCGCTTGAAGTGCCTAAGGAGTTCAAGATGTCCTCGGTTGTTAACACTCGTTCAGCTTTGTGCCAGATCATGGCCACGAGGCTTCCCCCGGGGAGGCCTGTGAGCCTTGCTAGAAGGGTAATAGCCCGTTTGGATCCTGTCGGATCGTCTTCCTTCCTGGATCTGGATTACAATGGTCATTGTCATGCTGCGGACGACTAATAACGAAACCGCCGGCAAAGCTTGAGACACGGGTCCACTCATACCCTTCGACCAGAGGTAGGAGCAACGCCTCCACCATTTTACCCTCTATCTCGTACCCTTCGACTAGAGGCAGAAACCACGTTTCCACCTTTACCTCCTCCGTTGTCTTCATCGACTACCGCACATTTACCAAATCAGCAAGCGGTAGCGGAACGAGCCTTGTCGGCCCCCTTGGGGAAATCACCGAGAATCCCAAGACTGCAGGAAAAACACCCTTTTGGGTGTACGACGTAGTGCGCCGCTTCCAACCGGGTAGTCCCTTTCCCAAGGGTCCCAGTGACATTCTATCTTCAGGAGCGCAGAGGAGAGACACGCCCAATTCCTAATGGTATAGTGATCAATGATGATTAAATGTACGCAGGCAATAGCTAACTAATTGGTCTTCTAAATAGCTGCAATTTTGGCTCGCTTCCCTCCTTCGGAAGTCGTCGGTGACATCACGAACTTCAGCTACACTTCTCGTGGACCCTATCTGCATCGTCGACAGTTTTTATCTTCGGCGGATCATCCGCTGCTTTGATTGTCGCTGACAGACCCAACCTCTTCGATCACTTCCGTCGACAGACGGTAACTCATCATCCTTGCGCTTGACCAAGTGTCGCCGGAGTAGGGCCAACAAGTGTACCCTCCGTAAGTATCCTTCCAGGTCCATTTTCCTCCGTTTTCCTAACACTTTCCAGGTTGGTTGTAAGCTGAAGGCTCATAGAGGGAGGTACATACATGCATACGAACACTCATAATACAAAGGAGTTACTCTTATTCGGATAAGAAGAAAAAAGACGTTTGAAATAAAAGAAAAGACCGTGGGGATAAAAGGCGTATGCCCTTTCCTCCACTACTTCAGAACAAGAATAGTCCACCGCTTATACGGCTGTAGTCTTTTCCGACGGTCTTTTTACATGTCCTTTTAGCGGTCCTTTTTAGTGTTCTACTCGGATAGACTTGTTTAGATGTCTGGTACATAGGTATTTTCTCCTCCTTCTCAGTTCGTTGGGCAGATAGCAGAATAGGGCCAAAAAAAGGCATAATTGTGAAAGCGACTTTTCTAGTATAACCTTTCAAGAAAAATGAGGTGAGAGTTTTCCAAAGCTATCCAATGTTTTTTTCTTTTCTTCTATCTTTTCCTAAATCCTAAGCAAGTTGATAATAATCATCCAATGAGCAATCTTGTAAGCAAACCGTGCAAGAATCAAAATGAAACTCCCTTCTCCAGCAAAGTCGTCTCTTAGACCATACTGAAAACCTCATCCTGGATTGACGCAATAAAAGCCCCAGGCGAACCGTGACTCTGCATCCTCTTCAGTTCAAGTCTAACCCACTGAGAACCTTTATCGTGCACAAGTTCCCAAACACCCCTCGAACCCAACTGCGTCTTCACCAGCCATGCTAGGACGAGCAGGGTTGCCTGAACCTTCTGCTCCTCAAGCGAGAAACCGTATTCAGTCGATCGATTTGCCCTGGAGTACAGCGAGACGAATTTGTTCTTTATCACACTCGTCATGGCCCAAAAGCTCGAAGAGTGCTTCGTTCCACATCCAGCTGCCTTCGAAGGTTTGCAGTTGGATGATCTCGTGGATTCTCATCTGCGGGGACTTGGAAAGGGGAGTGGTATCCTCCAATATTTGGTGGTCGGGGTAATAATCTGCATGGTAATAATCTGCACCAATTTCATCTGCACCTATTTCAGGGGACTCCGCGGTCGGTCCATTCTCCGACATACTTATTGGCTGTCCACCTGCATAATATGACGCATAAAGTGGCGCAGGCTGGGAATGTGCTTGTTGCTGTTGCAGTTGCTGGAGGCCGCCGCGACCACCACCGCGACTCCCGCCGCGACCCCCGACCAGAACACCACCGCCACGACCCCCATCATGTATGCCAACACTGCGTGCACCACTGCGTGCACCACCATGACGTACACCACCAGTGGGTGCAGGTGTAGTCATAGCCAACTGCATTAAAGCTCCTGCCGATCTAGCAGGCCGTTTCAATGGAGAAGTCTGCTCTACAGCATATTCTTTCGTGTTATGCTGTTCATCCTGTTGTGCCGAAGACGAAGAGCTGCACTCTTCCAGGGCCACGAACGAACAGTATTTACCAGTGACCTGGAACTTGATTCCTAGTCTCTGGCATTCACGTTCTGCAAGTCGCTTCCTTGTCCCATTGTGGAACCGTTTGAATTTGTTTCCATTCTCATCCTTGGCATGGGAGAGCCAGCCATGTCCCTCTTCGAGCTCGATCACGGCCTTGCGCGAAGCGAGTTGGTGGACTGTCTCGCCAGTTCCGATATCGCAGATTGGGATTCGAAGCTGCAGTGGACCGTCTTTGGAAGTAGCGCCGAACTTCAAGGACTTGGGGATTTTCTCAGATGAGCTTGGGTCCATAAGAAGGAACACATTTGTTCTGATAAACGGGTACAGAGGTGGGATGTTGTAGGGAGCTTGGATTGCTCTCGGAGGGGTGACAGTGGGAAGTTTTCCAGCTGCTCTCCCGTCCTCGTCAACATTAATGTCGTCTTCCTGGAAGTTCTCGTCGTACAATGAGATCGGCTGCGATGAGCTGCGTGTTGTTTCTTCCATGGAAATGTCTCCATCTGCACTCTTTCCTTCGACCTCAGTCTCGGACTCCGTCAGATTCTCAGTATCACTCACAAACTCGAACTCGGGCTCTGTCTCGGTGTCGTATTCAACTTCGAGTCTGTAGTCGTGGACATGAGGGGTCAGGGCACCCTTGAGCATACGGACGATCTTGCGATCGAGTTCTTCATACTCCGTAACTGATTGGCAGAATCCATTTCCAGCTCTCGCAATTCCCTCTATCAAAGAGTGAGATGCTGCTTCACCAATACCAAGGGAGAAGAACCGAGCAGTATTGTCAGCAGCCTTCTCACGAACGAAGTTAAATAACTGGTCCTGGTCAAAGATTTGTCCATCGGTGAGAATCAAGATATCCAGATCTTTGAAATTGAGTCGATTTTCCACGGTGGCAACGACTGCCCGTTTCATCTCAGTGCCACCCATATCCCCGTAGACGGTGTCAACAAATTCCAAAGCCTGGTTCAAGCTAGATGCATCGTACACCTGGCTCGTTGGCCACATGAAGGAGTAGTGGGTTCCGAAAGAGCAGATATTGAAGCAGATACCGACAGGTAATGACTTCAGGAAAACTCGGAGTGCAGATTTCAAGGTTGGGATTTTGGGCTGCATACTCCCACTTCTGTCAATGACGAAGACCACCTCAGGACTAGCGGGTCGGAGGTTGAATTTCGGCACGAGAGTCGCCATCAGGGCACACTGGTTGGGAATAGTTGGGTGTCGTTCAAGCAGTGCAGAGGGTGTATTAAGCCCATCCGCTTTAATGAGAACGACAAAGTCTTGTTCCAGCAACACCGCATCGTTGTGTCGGGGGATCACAGAGGCAGATGCTTGTGATGGTTGAAAGGTAGAGGTTTCTGGCGTAGAGGACACACGTCCGAGAGAGACCTTGACACGGTGGCTTATGGATTCCAGCTCTCGGATTACCAAACCCTTCTCCATCTGGACATCAACGGTGATGGACATTCCTTGGAGGCTGGCTGGCACACCGAGTGGGGATAGTTGGGTTTGGCTGTAAGACATCGTAGTTCCATAGCGAGGAGCGATTTTGCTTGGCAGAGTGTAGCGAATACCGTCTGTCTGGGAGTCTTGCTTCAACTCTCCCACAAAAGTGATGTCCACATCTATCTTCCCGTGAGCGGGGACGTTGCCGAGTCGAATGACAAAAACGTCATTCATGGAGGTATGGTCCATGACAGCAGCGGTCTGCTGTTGAGCCACTGCATTTTGGTAGTCTGCATCAGCTTGTGATTTGGTCTTCACCTTGCTGTACAAGAGACGAGATCCAACTTTGCATTCGAACCCGACAACACTGACGCCATCGTAAAGAGGGAAGTTGTAGAATATCTCCTTGATGACCCTACTAGATGGGTTGACAAATGTCTGTGTCAAAGTTGTACGGGCTGCAGAGGACAGGATGGTTGCATGGGCTTTGAGTGAGACCTGTGGGAAGTACCGGGGTTGCCAGTCACCAGGCTCTTTCCAACTGCATCCGCAATAGCCAGCCATGATGGGCTATCGCGTGAACCAAAATCTTAGAGAATAGGGTGGTGATAACGTGCTGAGCACTGATTTTGATAGATCGATGAAAGATGATGAAGAAGAGAAGTGCAAGCAGCTTGCAAGTTTATATAGAGCTGTTCATTTGTACATTTGCACAGCCATCCAGATGCTCACTCATTTGCTATCTACGGTTCAACAAATGTCTATTTTGACAAACAATAGACTTTGGATATGATTTTGGTGTACTGACTCATTTTATTAACTTAACACTACCTAGATAGGATTTGATATGACGGCTGAATTACACATTGACCAGCGGAACTCTAGGACCAGAGTCTTAGCACATTTTATATACCTGTGTAGGTAACTAGGTACACATATTTTATTAGTCAAAGGCGAAGTCTAGCTGTAGTGGACTTATGAATCGTTCAAGGGTAAAAATTTAATGCTATATAGATCTCTCGCAGTCTACCTAGTAACCTAGTAACCGTTAGTGGAAAGAAGTTGGAGTATTGATTACTTCGAAGGCCTTATGTCCCAGGCTGTTTTGAGGGTTGATAATTGACACGGCAAATGCAGCAGCTCAGGCTAAGGTTACATACGCCGTCTCCTAAAGAACTGCTAAAGTCCAATAGTGCTACAAAGGCAGCTCGACAACCTTGGCTTATGATTTCATTGAAAATGTGCTCGGTACTACCTAGGTACCAATTATTAAGTAACCACCATGTCCAGTAACTTTTACAACCAAAACAGCACCTCAAGTGCCCAACCAATGCCCATATCATACCGCGTAGACCTCATCAATCTAACCGAAGCCTGCATATCAACAAGAAGCAAAATGGTATGCTCAATTACAGCTTGAACTGCAACAAGTTGCCGACCATCTCACGGGCAGTGATGCGCGTGGTAGCCCACAACGTAGGGAAGTCAAGGGTGCTGGTGAAGGTATCGGCGTAGCCGAAGAAGAGCATGGGAGGGATCCAGCCACGGGCGTACTCGAGCGCAAAGCAAGACTCATCCATCTTGTACTGCTTGACCTCGCCACGGACGAGGTGGTGCACGCTTCCGGCCGGGTAGACCTCCGGCTTGAACTCGCCGGGGACGTAGGCGAGCTGGGTGCCTTGGAGGATGTTGAAGTAGTCATCGGCGGTGTGGCGGCCAGTGTGGCCCTCAGTTCCGATAGCGGTGCCTGGAGAGTAAACGTTAGATGGGGAAAAGGAGATTGTGATAGATTTGGTCGCGGGAAAACTCACCGAAGATGATCAGGTACTCGGTGATACTGGCGTGGATCACGTACATGGCGCCCATGGCGCCGCCGGCGTTGTTGAATACCCATTCCTCCTGGGTGCTCAGGTAGTTGGGCCCGACTTTCTGCTCCAACTCGGCCACGATGAAGTTGACGATGGAGCGGGTGTCCTCGCCATGGGCGGTGATGGCGCGCTGAGACACATCGTGTAGGTGCTCTGGGTCGAAGATGTAGAATTGTTCGAGGCGCGCATCGAGGAATCGGTAGACGGCGGAGAACAGGGCCAGGAAAATGGCGAGGTAGCTGAGGGTCTTCAGGGAGAAGCAGCGACAGCCGCAGCCGGAGCTGGAGGACTTGGAGGATTTGGAAGGCATCTTGGGGGTGAAAGGTCCTGTAGGAAAAAAAGAGGCAACCGAGCATTTAAATTTAATTTCAGCCCCTGGCGAAAACCCCGGAGATCCACCCGGTGGGGCATCAAAGCAAAACAATTGAACGATAATCAACACACCCTCGCTTTCGGTCAATTCATTATTAAAGTATAGGATATGACTTTATTCCTTGCTCAAATATGTCTCATTTCTCAATTCAATACATGCACCTCCCATATTATCTGGTACAATTGAACGGTTTGCACTGTGTTTGTAGGTGTGTTTGCATGTGTTTGCACTATGTACTTTGGCTGAGTCATCAACAGGCCATGCCGGATGCTGGCAATCCGAATTGTCGTTTCTTCTATTGGCCAACTCTCAATATTTCAATATTTCCTTCATCAACGATGTTGCCTACTCGGTCCCCGGGGACTCCGCATTCCGTGCACTATCGAATATTCGAGGCCAATGATGGTTCACGTCAGATCTTGTAGCCGATAGGCGGAAGCTACCGCAGTTCGCAGAACCATGCCAAGAGATATCAAACTTTATTCTTCTGTGGTATTTCAGGTCCAATCAAGGTGACGAAGATGTAGATAAGGCTGGCGTCACTAAGACGTTGGCTGTGCTGGTTCTTCGTTGCGTAGCGAACGACGTTGTGCCCGGTGTTGACAGGAAGGAAGGACAGACCAAATATCCCGATGATGACTGGTCAAGGTTCATACTTGGATATATTTCTATGACCGTGGGAGTCGACGCCAGCATAGTCATTGAGAATATCACTGTCTACCTAGCGTGACTTTCTGACAGACTGGACTGTCGGTGTCCAAGCTGTTTGGCTAGCAGTTTACATCTGCATAATATCAGATAAGGTGCCTGGTGCCTTCCTTTTTGGGTGCCTTCCCTCTTAGTCAAGGCTCGTCCCACACCCCGGTTCCTTCCTGCCTTCACTGGGAAACTACCTAGGTATAAACACCTCCCTCCCTCCTATTTTTCTCTCTTCTTCTTTCTTCCTCTAGCCCTCCCTCTCCGGGTCCACATTGCACTCCGTGGTTCCCGAGTTCAGCTCGGATCTTTGCTGCGGTCCAGGTTAGTCTGAAACAGATTAGGGCACCACGGTTCCTATCTAATGGCACGACTCATGTCGAGGCTTGGACCACATTCCTCCCTCGGCCTCTGTGGATACAGACTGTACTTTCCTGGACTCTCCATTGACCTATAGGAGCTGGGCGTAATTTTTGGCCCTTTTTCACAGAGATAGCTCTCTGTTGTCCAACGATTTCTGAGGACAGCTCTTTTCTTCAATGTTGCTGTTTGTTGACCGCGTGGTTGCCTAAGGTCTGGTCGTTTGTTTACTTCAGGGCCTGCTTGGTAATTCTTGTCTGGTTCATACATGTTGTCTGTCGTCATGAATCTTTTACCCCATCTGCCTGGCTGTCTTTTGTTTGCTCCGGGTGCCGGGTGTTTTATTGAGTCTTCTTCATGCATGTTATTGTCGTCATGAACTTTGTTTCCTATTCCTTCACTGTTTGATTCTTAGCTAGTTAGAATCCAGAATTATCTTTTGCTTGTGCTTCACCATTGCCCCTTATCCTTGCGTCATGCCTATCTCCAGTCCTTCAAAGACCAGTTCTCAGGTACTTTATAAATGCCGGTTTATTGGTGCATGGTAGTTGTCTCACATATGGAAGCTACTTTGTTGCACACACCTAATGCTGCCTAAATGCAGTGCTCTGTTCTTACAGACCGGACGCACACTAGCCTCCTATGCCGTATACAGCATCCTTCGGAGTATTACTAGCCATAAACTTACTCCCTACCCACGATGCCGTGATCTAGAGACTCGCTAGAATTAGAGCACTAAGTCATTGTCATTCAAAGCACACGTAGGAAGAGTGTGGATCATGTATCAGTATGAAATACTTCCATCGAAACCTATTCCGTGTATCCAAGATCGATACAGCTTCCCCTGCCCAGGTGTCGTCAATTGCTTACGCGAGCCTCTTAGACCCTTCCTTGGCCGATCCTGTCTGTTCTAGCGGGTAAATCGGGTGGTTCGTACTTGCTGAGGCTCAGATATCTACCGCTAGCACCACCATGCCATCGTCGATCTATGTCATGGATCTGAAGCCAGTATGCTAAATACAGGCTAAATCCAGCGATTGAGGAGTACCTTGAGAGATGGTGATGTTTGCGATATATTCATGTCTAAGACAATCAGCTCATTATCGAGAAGATTGACTGTCGAAGGATGGCAAGAACACTTGGCCCAAGGCTGTGGTGACACGTGAATTTGGAGGTTTGAAGGCCAGAACGTCGATCATGACCCATTAAAAAACGGTCGGATTTCCGCGATCTCTTCGACTTGGAACAAATATGCAACCGAGGCATCGGAGATCACGCCCTTTTTGCGGAGGTGGCTTACATTTCCATTGGTCTGCGGGCGAGGTGCATATGCATGAAGAACCGGCAGAAGTGACGACGTGGCTGATTCACTATTCTCTTCATGCAAGTACTCTCTATTCGACCATATTATTGACGGATTTTGACATTGCGAACACGCATACAATGGCGTCTGTCATAGGCAACACAGAAAATCCGGTCAGTTCGCCGTCGGAGAAATCTCGCAAATACTGAAGTTTAGTCAGGGGAAATCTCGACCAAAGCGGATACCTTTCAGGAACACCCGTCAGATTTGACCGCGTTCTGTGATTATTATTCGAGAAACAGGATATTCTCCACTGCTATGTACGACGTTGTCTCACGGTCGCTGCCAACGGCGAAAATCTTCCCAAATCCATAGGGAGAAGGGATAAATCCCTGCACAACAACTGTCTTCTCCAATCCGCAGTGAAGCGGATAAAGTCCTGCATAACAAGGATCATGCAAGCTTTTTAGCTTTCCGTATTATCCGGAGGATGTGGAGTCCCGTCATGATCTCGTTGGATAGCGAATAGCACGCCCAAATCAAATGTGAGACAGGAGTACCTAGTGCTCTATACGAAACACACGAACCCCCCCAAGGTCAAGTTATTCCATAAACGGACGACTCCGACAGAAGAGAAGATGGCATGTATAAAGCAGACCGGAACCCCGTTTCCATACTCTCAGAACAAGTCTCAACTCCAATACCAACAGCAACTCCCATCAATCCAGAACACCAGTTCCAACAGCCAAAATGAAGACCTTCGCCCCCATGACCCTCCTCTCCCTGGCTCTGGCCGCCATGGGCGACGCCGCCTCCGTCCGTCGCGCCGCCGAGATCTGTGAGCAGTACGGCACCACCAAGGCCGGCGACTTCACCGTCTTCAACAACCTCTGGAACCTCGCCAAGGACCCCAATGCCAAGCAGTGCACCGGCGTGGACTCGAGCAACGGCAACACCATCGCGTGGCACACCAAGTACTCGTGGGGCGGCGAGGCCAAGAACGAGGTCAAGAGCTTCGCCAATGCCGGTCTCAACTTCACTCCTAAGGTCCTAAGCACCGTTAGCAGCATCAAGTCCGCCTGGGAATGGAGGTAGGTTTTGACCTTGGTGCACATTACTTGAATCCGAACAACGCCCGCTAACCATCTCTGGAATAGCTACTCCTCCACCGATATCGTCGCCGATGTTGCATACGACTTGTTCCTCAGCTCTACTCCTGACGGCAGCGAGGAGTACGAGATCATGGTCTGGCTTGCGGCCTTGGGTGGTGCGGGCCCGATCTCGTCTACTGGCAAGGCCATCGCCACCGTCACTATCAGTGGCTCCGAGTGGGATGTCTGGGTTGGTCCCAACGGCCAGATGACTGTCTACAGCTTCGTCGCCAAGTCGACCATGAACAAGTACGACGGTGACCTGTTGGACTTCTTCAAGTACCTCATCAAGGACCAGGGTCTGGACAACAGCAAGTACCTGAAGACTGTGCAGGCTGGTACTGAGCCTTTCATTGGTACTGCTGATTTCACTGTGCCTTCTTACTCTGTTTCTGTTGTTTAAATCAGCCGTCAAGTCGCAGCAGAAGTGTGAACCTGTCAAGGACAAGTGTTTGGACGGCAGTGAATACTTGGGAAGTGGCACTGAGCCTTTGCCGGGTACTGCTGATTCACTGTGCCGTCTTTGTTGTTCGATCAGCATCCAAGTGATCCATAGCACAAGCGTGCGATTGGAAGATAGTATATTGAGAAAATGGAATCATCATTGAATCCGCAAATCATCGGGGCGATAATCCTCACAACCAATAATAGAGTCATAACTGCCATGACACGTGCAAGAATTAGTATCAACCTGCTACATTTCCTCCCCCGAACACACGGTCGCATCAGTGTTTCAGCCCCAACCCACCTCACCAACACGATCTCTAACCGCCCACACTGAAACAGCCCTACCATCCTGAAACCGCCACAGTCCAGCGCCTACCTCCACAGCTCTCGTAAGAACTCCAACGGCGCCATAACAATGTAGCCTCCACAAGTGGGAACCTTGGAACAAACGGGGAACACAAAACATCAAACACCTACTCCGTAGTGTATATGTATGATGTCGAGCACTCTCAACCAACCATCTAACCAAATCACCAACAGCGAGACGCCATGCTGAAACGAGGCGCAGTCTCGCACATCCAACATTCCAACGCACTGATTTGGGCGGAACGGCGGGTGACGATCCGCGCATGGGTCCGGGGTATGTAGTGAGAAAGGAGTAGCGTAGAGGAATCTAAGAATAACATGGAACAAGAACATATTCTGTACGGAGTAGATAAAATTAGAAAAGCGCTTCCATGGTGTTGGGATTGTAAGCGCTGGGGCGGGAAAGCGGGAGGAATGGAGGAGAGAGTTGGAGAGGACGGGCGCTTATATAGATGCATATGCGGTGTGTTTGTCTTTTTTTAGATGGAGTATGAAGTACACGCTAAGAGTACTATGCACGGAACATTGCATGCATTCCATATGAAGAAAAATAAAAAGATTAAAGGTGGTTGGGATGGGGAATTGATAGATCCGACGGGAAGAAAGGAGATCGGGAACGGAATGGATGTGACCTGCCTTATGTGAGGTGGAAATCGGATAATTTCACAGGTTTACATATGTAAAGGTTTAAAGGTTTAAAGGGCTTGAAGGGCTTGAAGGGCTTGAAAGATTTCAATGTTAGGTCTGGTATGTTCCCCCTCGAACACGCTTCGCGCCGACAACAGGGATTGTCTCGTCAGATCGGAAACTGACAGGTTTCGAGTGATTGGGCACTAACGCGAGTTTGCGCCAACCTGAAATCGCCACTTTTTTTCTTTTCCGTTTTAGGGGATGATTGACTTGGATTGTTGGATTGTTGGATCTGTTGGTTCTTGGTGGTTCTTGGTGGTTCTTGGATTTTCAGTAGAGATTATGTAGGTAATACTATTCTGGTACGCGTTCAAGGAATGGAATGAGCCAATAGATTATGAGACGGGAGTTTCACCAGGAATAATTCTAGTGGACCCGATATATGGCGATCCTGGATGAGCATCGGATGGATTGGGTGTTGGCATAGTCTCAATATGCCCCTTATTTTTCACGTAGAAAGAAATACCTAGGTACTACCACATCTCTTGGTCTATTAAACAGAATACCAGTAAAAACGAAAGCTCTATTGGATGAATCCAGGGATAATAACGCACAGGTACAATAATAGTCTATCAAATGTACATCCCTCGACAAATCAGCTCATCTCAGAACTCCGCGCGCCAAAAAAAGGTTGTATCTTAGATCCAACGGAGTATGCAGGTTTCTATTCCCCCCCCTGTGCTGTGTGCTATCCTTCTCTGCCTTCTTACTGGATCTGTCCTTGCAGGGGAAAAAGTCGCCCCCCCTCTGGCGCATACCAGGTACTCTATAACTAGAGAGGTATTCCGCCCAGATTCTTCACGAGATTCATCCACATGCCCACCGTCGTCATCCTTTCTTTTTTATAATTCCTTGGTCTTTGTGAATTCGACTTTATAATAATTCATCAGAAACAATATTCCCATTTATTTCCAATCTATTGCCAACTTGCAGTGAACTGTGGATTGTGTCTTGAAACTATCTCAGGTCTCAGTTGGACTTCAGTTAGGGCTATACGCGTTGACACGACAACCCGAACTATCCCATCCTTGCTGCAACATTCTTTTTTCACAAAGAAAAGTACTTCATCTGAAAGGTATCCTGCTGGTCAGGAATTCTTTCTTCGACATTGTGGTCTTCAGGTCTTTGATCTAATTTTCGCTTTTGCTTCACTTTGTCTCGACTCTCTGATCCCAAAACGTACTTCAAACACACAAAGACCTTTGTATTGCGTCTGTCCTAAGATCCTTGAATTGGATTGTCCGAGACAATTTATTTGTGTGAGAATTCTTTGATCTCTGTTTGTCGACTTATTTAATTCCCATCCTCGACCTCTCTACTCCGACATTCACCTCTATCATATCCCTCATGGATTCATTGTCGCTCAACAGAGCAGCTCTCGATGAGTTCGTCACCACCCGAGTCACTCAGGAAATGGTGGCACACCTGGCTCAACAGGCATCTCAGGTCATTCGCTGTGAGGCGCATGTGACCAACACCGTCAACCAGAACGGCCAGCCTACACCACCATCCACCCCTCCAATGGACCACTCAGACCTCCCTGCCCTGCCCTCAATCGAGGCCTTCATCGGCTCACTGGTTGCTCGGTCGCAGGTGCAGGTGCCCACTCTCATGAGTTGCCTCGTCTACCTCAATCGTCTTCGTGCCCGTCTGCCCCCAGTCGCCAAGGGTATGCGCTGCACTGTCCACCGCATCTTCCTCGCCTCACTCATCCTCGCCGCAAAGAACTTGAATGACTCCAGCCCCAAGAACAAACATTGGGCCCGTTACACCGCAGTGAAGGGATTCGAAGGATTCGGCTTCTCCGTCCCCGAGGTGAACCTCATGGAACGCCAGCTCCTCTTCCTACTTGATTGGGACCTGCGCATCACCGAGCAGGACCTCTTCACCTATCTCGAGCCTTTCCTCGTCCCCCACCGCCAGCGTCTCATTGCCCAAGAGCAGGAGCGCATGGCCGAAGAGGAATACCGCCACAAACAGCAACAGCACCGCGAATGGTATGGCATCCCATTCTATAGCCTGCTTTTCTTATAGCTAACCCTCCCTAGGCGCCGTCTCCACGCATCAGCGGACCTGCTGGCCAGCCGCCTTCGCCGCCAAAAGCTCGAAGCCCGCAGTGAGACCCGTCGTGGCAGCGACAACTCCCTGCGCCGTCTCCCTAGCCATGTCTCCTGCCCAACCATGCAAAACACCCACTACGCTACACAGAGTGCCGAACCCGATCGCTACAACCCCTACCAGCGCCAGCGCGCGTCCCCCAGCCGAATCAACCGCTCTGTCTCCCCACCATCCGTTCGCGACGTGCCAGCGCTGTCCCACGCCGAGACCTTCAATTCTCTCTGCTCGCGCTCGTCCAGTGTCGCCCCAAGCTCAAGAGGCACACCAGCCTCCATCAGTACGGTTTCCTCCGGCGCCGATGACCTCATGGTCACAGACTCCACCCAGAGCCCGACCTCCCTCTCCCTGAACTACAGTTACGTGAACGTCCCCCAGCTCGAATCCAAGAAGTCCTTCGAGCCTATCCGCCAGCCATCCAAGAAGCTGAAGACCAGCAACCACGCACACAGCGGTGGCTTCGTGGCTCGCTTCCTGGCATCCGCAACGGGCTCGTACATGGGTGGTCGTCGGTCTCACTAAATCGAGCGGGTTCTCGATTTCTTTCCGTTTTTCCTTTTAGCAATCTGATCTTTACTTAATCACCGATGCTATTCTCGCATCTCTCATATTTCCTATCTCTCTGATTATCTCACACATTCCCATACGACTATTATTTCCTTTTCTCATTTCCATATTCCTTTGAAAAAGCTGTTCATCCCGTTGATACGCACATCTGCCAATACCCCTCGCTCATACTGATGTTCACGTGTCATCTACCACCGTTTATGAGCGTGATCCCGCGAGAGTCGTGACCTCTCCGCTTTCTTTTCCTTTTTTATCTATTCCACTCGCTACTGCATCTACCTGCGACCTCGGCGTTTCTCTGTCTGTCCGATATTCCTTGTGGTTGTCTACATTACACTCGTTTCTCATTGGATGCTATCCAAGACTCACTACGCTTAGACTTTTTGCTCGCGCTCACGCCTGTACGTTGTACCTTTGCTGTACTTACCTCCTACTTGGACAATGAAACTCAATATTGAATTTTGGATCTCGCCGTACAATTAATACTCCATGTAAAATACAAACCTCACTGTAGTCATAGTCCAAACTTAGTCTGTCAACCCCTTGCGCAACCCCAGGACGCAATATTACCTACCCCTTCACAACCCCTCCTCTCCCTTACTGCTAGCAACCTTATCCCGAGCCTCAATCCTCGCCTTAGACCTCTCCTTCTCCTTAAAAAACTCCCCCATCATCCTCCCCGGCTCGGTCCCATCCCCATCAAAACATTCCCCAAAAGCCTCAATCCCAGCTTCAATCCCACCCGCCAGCGAAAGTTCCTCCCACCTCGAAATCAAAGCCTTCTGTCTACGCACAGCAAGCGGTCCATTCCTCCCTATCTCCGACGTCCACTCCGCAACAGCGAAATCAAGTTCCTCATCCTCAACAACCCGCTCAACGAGACCCCAGCTTAGCGCTTCCGACGCGGAAATCGTCCCGCCAAGTAATAGCAGCTGTCTTGTACGGCCCCAGCCTATTAGCCCTGGTAGGAGTGCTGCTTCGACGACAGAGGGGATGCCGAGTCGGACCTGGTATGTGTTATTCGTATACTCGGATGGGGAGTGTATTCATCCATGTGTGCCATGGCGATACCGCATAAATAGAAGTAGGAGCATAAACGTGCACGTAGATGTAATATTGCCAAAAAAGAAAAAAGAAAAAAAAGGAAAAACCAACCAACCTCCGGCATCCCAAAAACCGCCCCTCTCGCCGCAACGCGCAGATCACAAGCAGCGGCAATTTCCAGTCCCGCGCCGAGCGCGAACCCGTTAATCCGCGCGATCACGGGGACGGGACACGTGCGGATGGCGGTGCATGTTTCGTGGACGGATGTGATGAATTTGCGGGCTGCGGCTGCGTTGGGGAGCGTGGATAGTTCGTTCAGGTCGGCGCCGCCTATGAAGGATTTCCGGCCGGCGCCGGTTAGGGTTATGGCGTGGAGATTTGTTTTTGGGATTGTGGATAGGGTTTTGGTTAGGCTTGTTAGGAGGGGGGTTGTTAGGGAGTTTAGTTTTTGGGTGCGGGATATTGTTAGGTGTGCTATTTTGGTGGTTTTTTGGGTTGTGTAGGTTGTTAGGAGGGACATCTTTGTTAGATATTGATTGGGATTTGGTGTGAGGTTAAGGGGGTATGTAGTATAGAGGATGGAGGTTGATATGCCGTAGTTATGTTCGTGTTTATACTTGACGCCGAGAAACACCGAGGCGTGGGGATCGTATATCTTCCCCGCATGTATACCTCGGGCGGTATCATGTTTTATGGGAAGTATGCTCGGGGTTAGTCGATTTAGTGTTGGCGGAGTGGGCTTGTTATTACCCTATTGATTGAACGTGGTAGATTGCACCGTACCTCGAATAGAGAGGTGCTAACGGCGTGGGTAGTGTGCAGACATAAGGTGGTGAGACTTGCGAGCCCACTCGCGGAAAGTTGGAAGAAGACATGTTGCCGCGTATCAAGCCGGGTATCGACGAATGCGGGGAAAGGTGAGGTGCACGAGTGGAGAGGTACTTGACTGCGCTGATAGTGGATTGTGTGGTGAAGCGCGTGACGGTGAAAGCTCGGCGCGTGGATAGATGAATGACCAGGTCGGTTGACACGTCGAAAAGAGAAACACTTGGTTGTTGACGATGATGCCAGAAGTGACGATGGCGCTTCGAGGATGGTGATGGCGTAAAGAAAAAGTTCGAATAGAGCTCCCGGGCTCATAACCTGTGGAGAGAGCTGTATGGAGAGGTCGAGGTGCAAGGCGCAACGTGATATAGATTGCTGTACGCAGTTGAGGAAGCTAAGTTCTGAATTATTGAGTCTGACATTATCACCT
This sequence comes from Penicillium desertorum, assembly GCA_028827375.1. Taxonomy (NCBI): domain Eukaryota; kingdom Fungi; phylum Ascomycota; class Eurotiomycetes; order Eurotiales; family Aspergillaceae; genus Penicillium; species Penicillium desertorum. Next base: position 2,973,113 of record JAPWDO010000006.1, on the reverse strand, counting down.
TGGGTTAGGTGTAAGATGTGCAAACCGGATTTCCCCTACCTGATATACCTATTTAGATAGGTAGCAAACAATGGAACTGGCCTCACCCTTCCTTCATTTCTATCTCAGATATCCCCTCACTTGGAATCAGTTACTCTCTTGTCATTCATCACCCTGAGTTGTCCTTCAGGATTTGATTCCTTTCTGTCTCCTTGGACAGTCAAGCCATCACCTTTCCAAGGCCTGCAGATATGGTGGAAATAACTCAAGCAAGTGCTGAGCGCTTTACGACGGCGTAAGTAAAGCGGATTTCTCCAGAAGAATGTGTCTTAATACTCTCTTCTCTGCTTAGTACACTTTCACTCTATCACGGCCCTTTCATCAAGATACGACTCGAACCAAGCAAGAAGGAATACACGGTTTCCAAGCCCCTTCTCTGCGCAGAGTCCCCGGTCTTTTTGGCAATGTTTAAGCCCGGTTTTCGAGAACACGAAGAGCAAGCCGCAACCCTACAAGAAGAGGCGGACATCGTCTCTGCACGGAGTATCCAAGCACTCATCCAGTGGCTCTACACCCGGATTATCAATTTCGGTACCAAGGACAATTCCGAGTGTGTTTCGGCTGCTATTGAGCTCGCAAGGCTTGCAGACAAGTACGGTATCATCGGGATTCAATCTGCCGTGGCCGATAAAATCAGGAAAGTCATTTGCAGCCGAAATAATCAGAATGGCAGTTTTCTCAGGGACAACACCGCTTCGCTCAAATCTGCGCATATAATTTCGGGGACCTTCCTTCCTCGTTTGCATCCTGTGCGCCGCATATTGGCTGCAGCTTGCGTGTGTGGGTATCTGCAGCAAAAGAACTACAAATTTGCCCAGGAGGCTGAGGATCACCCTAACTTTGCGGCGGATCTCCTCCGAGAGGTCCAACCAGCCCTGGATACAGCAAGTGTGTTCAGGGAAAGGGTCTTTACCGTCAGAGATCCTGTGGACAACGCAGAGACTCGCCTGCAAAGGACTTGAGCTGCATTGAAACATAAAGGGGGAAATGGTGTTCATGGTATTTCTCGAGGGTTAGGCCGTCTTTATGGTGTGGGCACTTGGACTGGGATTGCAATGGTATTCAATGTTGCCACACAGCCAGATCGAAAGAAGTTTAGGTAGAAAATTGAAGAATTAAATCGCAGTCTATAGTGGCAGTAAATATCTCTTTTGGTCGATAAAGTCCAGGGGAACTGAATGAATTATGTTGGCGTTGGCGCTTGCAGCCACTGCATATTAAACAAACAACCAACATTAGAAGTCATCATATAAACCCATCTCCATGCCACACATCAATCTTCTCCTTCACAATTCACACCCAATATTTTCAAAAAATCAGCCCATCAAGTTAAAATGGGTGAGACAGCCAAAGAAAGTGCTCAGCCCTCCGCACCAGGGTAAGGTATACCTTGGAAATGGCGTCCACTACTTAACATTTCATTATCTAGGAGGCTTCCACTCTATCAAGATTCTCTGGTGAAAATCCGAATCGAATCTGTAGGTTGTGAATACACCGTTTCTAAAGAACTCCTCTGCTCTCAATCTCCAGTTTTCACGGCCATGTTCGAGGGTGGTTTTCGAGAAGCTCAACAACAGACAGTGGACCTCGAAGAAATGGAAGATGTTGTCTCTAAGCAGAGCCTTGAAGCACTCTTTCAGTGGCTATACCTTGGTTTTATCGGGTTTGGTATCCACTACGACCCCGGAGAGCGTATTGAAGCAGCTATCGAGCTCGCAAGGCTTGCGGACAAGTACGACATTACCAGACTGGAATCTCAGACAGCCCAGTACATCAAAGAAACTATTATTGCCAATCAACTTCCTGCTGATAGTCAAGAGTGGGTGCCTCTCGATAGCAACACCCATTTGCTGGGGGAAGAGGACATTATTTCGGCAACCCTCTTACGCGATGGGCATCCAGTACGCCACCTACTAGCCGCAGCCTCAGTCAGAGGGTATCTCCAAAGCGAAAAGCACGAGTTGGCCAAAACAGCCCGAGAAACCCCAAAATTTGCAGCTGACCTCCTCCATGAAGTGAGGCTAGCCCTGAACGGTGTGAAGGCCGGTCCTATTTTCACAGACCCTATTGACGGGGAAAAATACTATCTGGCCAATCTTTGAGTTAGACTCCAGAGTCTTGAGAAAGTCTGTTTGGAAGTTGTGCCAGCATTGATCTTTGTCCTACCTACCTAGGTAGGTATGGGACAATCGTTGCTGAGTCATTTGGGAAAGGACCCGGCCAGTATGCGTCTATGGGCCTGTTCAGAGACTGAGGAGTCATATCGACATCAAGAGAACCTAGGTAGAAATGTTACAATGAGCGCAGATTGTTTGTTTAGGCAGTATGACAGACCCCTCCTTTGTAGCCCTTAAGGCCTTCCTTTCTTTATTCCGTCAAGCTACATAGCTGGCTTCATGGGAGTCAGTTCTCTCTTGACTATCAATCTATCATTCACTGTCTCCAAAATGGATAAAACTCCAGAAGGAAAGGACACAACTGAACCAAGTATTGAGCACTTTGCAACCTCGTAAGTCCGCCATGTCCCACAGGAACCGGAATATCTAACAGTCTGATACCTAGCACTCTTCCTCTCTTCCACGGTCCACTCGTCAAGATCCGAATCGAACCAAGCAATCGAGAATACACGGTCTCAAAAACCCTTCTCTGCAATGAGTCACCAGCCTTTTAGCCATGTTCAAAGGCAATTTCCGAGAGTCCCAAGAGGAAACGGCAACACTACAAGAAATGGAAGGCGTCGTGTCCACCCAGAGCATCGAGGCACTTCTACAATGGCTGTACCTCCGTACCATCAACTTCGATATCGATACCAAATACCACGAAGGACATATAGTGGCTGCCGCGGAGCTCGCCAGACTCGCGGAGATGTACGGGATCACGAAGATAGAATCCCAACTCGCCCGATATGTCAAGGAAAGATTTGCGAAGTGTGGATATCGCCACAAGCCTATTGACAGTACGGCTGTATTACCGGATCCCGACGAGTGGATTCTGGGGACCTTTCTACGTGACGGCCATCCAGTACGCCGTACCATGGCTCAAGCTCTCGTTTCCTGGTATCTCCAAAGCGAAAACGAAGACTACCCGAGTTCCATTGTGACCCAAGATTGTCCCAAGTTCGGAGCTGACCTCCTCTACGAAGTGAGGCTAGCCCTGAATACTCTGAAGCCTATTAGCAGCGCTACTTTCAAAGACCCTATCACTGGAAAAAGAAGGTATCTGGTGAAGCGTGAAGAAGATGAAGACTATGATGAAGATGAAGAAGAAGATGAAGATGAAGATGAAGATGAAGAAGAAGATGATGATGGTGATGTGTTGAATTTTCGAACTGGGATATGGCCCTCTTCTAGGCCCTAAACAGGAACCTTGGTTTTTGTGGTGGTCTAGTGGAATAAAGCCGTATTTTATTCCTTCAGTTGTTCTATGGGGTCTAGATTGGCCAGTTCGTACAAAGAAGAGGGAGAATGAATAGAGGATCAGCCCACTTCTAGGGGCTTCACGATAACTTGCTTGATTATCTTTTTTAAAGAGAAGCTTATATTAAATTGCCTTAGGGGGACACTTAAGCCTATACGCTCTTCGACTAGGGTTAATCCCTTGCTTCACATGATCCTGGGTTCTCGGGCTTCAACTTCCAACATGAGTGACTGGATCCAGGCTGGAGGTCGTTGAGAGGCTCGGATGAGCTAGGTACCTACCTAGGTAGGAGTATCACCATCACTAAGCGCCCATATCGACCTCACCTCGGGAGCTTGGGAAAGGAGCCTAGTTAGGAAATAAAATATTGAAATCAAAAGTCATCCAGTCTAATAAGCAATAACCACACCTTCTATTGGGCTAATCGCCATGTAAATGGCCAACACAATGTTCAAGCAAGTCAAATAACAAATATCAAAATCCAGGCAATGCTAGCTGTTTCGTTACTCGTGATCATCTCAATGCAAATCGCCACTATGGCAGCTTATAGAGCCGGACTTTCCCAGTACTCGCGCTTGATCCTCATGATAGCAGAGTGCTTGTGCGGGAAGCTGACCTCGCCTTCTTTGTAGAATCCCGCTTCTTGGAGGTAATTAATGAGTCTGCGACAAGTTAGCATGATCATCTTCCTTTCCTCGGTCTACCACTTTGACACCGGAACTCACTTGATGTTATCGACCCGCGGCTCCAACAACACAGATTCAGTCCGCATATCCGACACAAAGCAGTGGTGCACCAACGCACTCAACCAAACCTTAACCCGGTGCGCACCTCGGAACTCCTGCTCCCCAACGAGCAGATGGATGCCCCGGTCGTAATTACCGACGTGGTCCACAAGTCGTCCCAGCCGATCCTCCTTGACCCAGTAGATCTCGAAATATCCAAACGGCTTCCCGTCCCAACACCCGATAGCAGGGAAACTGTGCCGACTAGTCAGGGTATGCAGCAGGAACTTCTCCTGCACAGACTTCGGTCCACCTTCAGCCCACATCGCCTCCACCCGCGGGACATTCATCCACCGATGCAGCGTGTCCAGATCAGAGGGGATATCCTCAGTGAGATGCTGCGCGACGCTCGTCACAGCCGTGCTAACCGGCGTCCCTGGTCGACTATCAGTACCCTGCGCCGTCATCGGCACAAACGCCACCCGGAATGAGAGATACTGGCTCAGACTGGGGATGTAGCGCACGTAGAAGACCTCGCCCTGGTGCGGCGGTTTCGGACGCACGGGGTGTCGCACCCCGTTCGTGGAGGTGAACTGCAATGGCGGCGGCGGGTAATACGTTGGTAGATGACTACCGGACGTGAACGGTCCTACCGAGGTGAAGGGGCCCATATTGGCCGTGTGGAAGGTTGCTTCCATAGGCGCTAGTGTCTGCGGCGTGGCGACGGGTGATCCGTCCGGTGCGGGCGATGCGTTCCGCGACCGTAACGGCGGTGTTGAGGGGCGGCCTCGGCTCGGCGCGAGTGTGAAGAGGAATAGGCGTGGGTCGAGCTGCCAGAAGCTGCGGCGGCTTACGAACATCGTTGACCAGCTGCTTGAGTCGCGGGTTTCGATGGGCTGGAGACCGACGGAGGAGTCTTCGGTCGCTATTAGGCCCATCCGCTCCAGCTTCTGGAGGAGGTTCCGGCCTTTGAAGATTCCTTCGCGCTTGATGTTTACTCGCCATACGCCTTTTGGTCGTCCGTCGGGCGGGGTCATGCTTGATGCGGCGGTCTCCAGGTGCAGGTCTGGTTCTGGCTCGTGGAAGTACCACCATAGAGTTGCCCAGAGCATCATGGCGATCTGGCGCGTGGGTGAGGTCGGGGGCTTGTACTCGCTGGTTGGTGGGCTGACTATATACGAGATGTAGAGGGAGTCGCGGGTCAAGGTGGGGGTTGTGAACCGGGTGAAATTATCGTCATCGTGGCGGGGTTGCTCTGAACCTGGTTCATCCTTCTGGTCTGTCTTGCGAGGCTTCTCGGTGTTGATTATGATTGTCCATCCTGGAGGGAAGGTGGAGTTGTGCTGCGCGTTGAAATCGGCGGATTTGAAGGTGACCCCACCAAAAACGGGCGACACATTAAATGTGAGGCCATTGGGCAAGTAGCAAGTGGTATTCCGCATGGCGAAGGTATCTTTGGTGGTGTTTTGGAGAGTCACAAGACCTTTTTATAGGAAAGACTTTAATCTCTGCTTTGGCCCCTCACTGCGCGGGGTGGACGATTATCGTGCGCCAACAACAGCCAACAACAGCCAAAGCAGCTAAAGTAAAGACCCAATACCAATAGCTGGATTGGTAATGCGAAGCTGGAGATTGCTCAGAGGGAAAGAAAAAAGGGGAAGATTGTCCGAGAGGGAGGTTACATACCCTATGACGCAGACCATCAGCCCACCACCACCTTTAAGTAGATATTTACGAGCTTCTGACTTGATCTCCAAGCTTGATTTCTATGGAAAATATTGTTTCTTTTTATTATTTCCAGCTCTAGAATGCTATTTTGCTACTGAAATCAAGGCCATAGCTATATTATTTCAAGTATTTAGTATTTCAGGTCAGGGTTCTCTTTAATTTAAAGATATTGTCCTGGAGATCTGCTGATCTTCGAAATTTCCCTGGAAGACAAGTCTTAAGGTCCAATAGGAAGCGAAGTAAAATAAGCAAAAAGGTATCGAATGAGAAGTTAAAGCCCTGAAACGCCTAAAAGTCTTAAAAGTCCTCCACTGTGGTCCCCAACTTCCGCTCCCGTGCCAAGCGCACCAAATCTCCGCCCGTCACGAGATCCATCAGTCCAAGCCCAACCGATTTGTAGATGATATTCCCCCGTTGTGCCCATTCACGCAGGCTCTTTTCCTCATCCACAGTCGCCGCCTCACGGGTGGCATCACGCACCATCAGTAGTTCGCCCAACTCGACAACCTGTTTCGGCTTAATTCCGGCTTGGATAATTTCACCCGCCTCCTTCAGAGCCGCGTCTAGACTATCCACTAGAATCACACCACTACGGTGGATCTGCTTGTGCCAATGGCTATGCGCAGCCTGTAAATTGACCTCATCCCGGAGGATATCCGGGTGGATCTCGGCCATGTGTGCCTTGTATGATCCAATCGCACAAATTAACCGCCCCTTTTGACGGCCTTCGCCCGAGGTGAGATACTCCGCAGGGAAAAGGGGTTCTGGAGAGGGAGTACAGCAGAAGATTGCGTCGGCCTTCCGTACATGTTCCTTCAGAATGCGACTGTACTCGCCGAAATCGGTGCTAACGGCGGAAAACTTTACGTCCCCGCGCCATTCGGTATTTTCGGGCTGATAGATTTCTTGCAGAAGCTTGGCTGCGCGATCGAAAGACCGGTTCACAATATATACCCGGCGAATTTCCTCACCGCGGAGAACCAACGCCAAGCGGATGTGCCAGTAAGCTTGAGTACCTGCGCCGAATACGAGAAGAGTGCGCACCTTCTTGCGCCTGTTGAACATCATCAGTGAAGCCAAGGCCGTGCGGAATGCGGTCAGCTCATGAGCGTTGATCAGGGCGAATGGCAGACTTTCGCCATCTCAGGAGTGTCACACTGCCGCGCGGCGATGTGTCACGAGTTCCTGCGCCCGGCCAAGCGCCAAGCGTTCTAGAAATGTTCGAGGTGACATTCTGTTGATTGACACAACCAGTGAGGAGGGTGGAACTGTCCGTGCTTGATCCTGCCGCACTGCTGTTCGTGGTGGTAACGGGGCTAATCGAGTTACTGTCTTCCTTGTCTTCCTGAGAGCCCACGGACAAATCACTCAAGTCGGAGGATATGGAAGCCACTGAGTTTCGGAAAGAGCCTCGTCTGCGCGAGGAAATCTGTTCCTTCTCCTGCATATCCACAGTGTCCCGTTCAACAGCACAGCCGGCTGCAGCCCCGTCCTGCAGGGAAATCATCTTGATGCCAATTGTCTGGCCCGTGCTGGCGGGCATAAAGAGGGTGGTACAGCCATTCTGGCGAGTGATGGCAGTTCGCTGGGGTTGGTAAGCTGCCGAGCAACCCTTCTCCTGGGATCCACTGGAGTATTCTCGTAGGGCGTCGGCGAGATTGCGCTGTAGATTAAGAATCTCGTCGCGAGAGAGCGCATGTAGCAGCTCGCGGAGCTGGGATCGGGATAGGATGGTGAGAGGCATGTAGACGGTCCGTACTGAGAACCTAAAAAGGAGAGGTGTAAACGAGTAGAGGAAAGGGAAAAGAAAGTCTGAAATCTGCGAAGTTCCAGTTAGCCAAAGACAGTCCAAGGCCAGACCACGCCTCTGCCAAGATGAGAGTGAAACAACTTACCTATTATTGTACACCCAATCCTAATGGAGTAAAAGACAGACCGAAATAGATTTGGGGACGAGCCAAGTCGCTTTCTCCGAGGATGACGACAGCTGCTTCGGTGGGGGGAAAGAGCGGGGCGATCTGCAAATAAAAGTGTTGGTGTTGGAGGATTTGATGAACAATTCCAGTCATAGGAGATCAGATCTTGACTGATATAGGAGAACTAATCAAAAGAAGAGGAAAATATAAAGATCTAAGATGCTAGGAAAGAATCCCTGCTGCATTCGATGCGAAGCCAAGCCCAATGCGGAAATCTGTTATACGGATTTTGGTGCCTGAGGCAAGAATCTGATACACATGCGTCTGCATCTGTGGTTTAAGTGTTCGTATTCGTTTGAGGTGGAATAAATTGATTTTATTCGTATAGTAAGCATTCTCTATCTTGCAAGGGCAACCAGAAAGACTCGCTCATATATATCCCACTAGGTGTAGGCGATTCTCAGAAGTAATCCATATACTCACCTATATACATGTAGACATGACAGAGGCAAGAAAAACCGTTCAAGGGCAATTGGCGCATCATTCATACAATTCAGAAGAAGACAAGTTTTCAAACACTGTACACTCGAATATTATAAAATCTCAAAAGAAAGGTCGGTAGCGGCTGCCGTCAATGTCGGACACCTCACCCGACATCCATATGAGTCAAAGAGATAGCCAAACCCCCAACCCCAAACACAATCGAACTTCCATCTCTCTCAGCATCTAGAATATCAAAATATTATCATGGCCTCAGGACAAACCCTCGGATTCATCGGATGCGGTAAGTAAACATAGCCATCCATAATAAACCACAACTAACAAACCCAAGGTAACATGGGAGGCGCCGTCCTAAACGGCCTCCTAAACAGCGCATTCTCAAAAAGCACCTCAACCACCCCAAATCTAATCACCCGCTTCATCGCATGCACAAAAACAGCCAGCTCAGCATCCCGTCTACAAACAACAATCGCAGCCGAACACCAACAACTAATCAAAATCATCTCCGACCAAACCGTCCAAACAATGCAAGAAGCCGACATAATAATCCTCGCCTGCAAACCCTTCATGGCAGAAGCCGTGCTCAGCGAAGAAGGCGTCCGCGACGCCCTCGCCGGAAAACTCGTCATCAGCATGCTCGCAGGCCAATCATGCGAAACCCTGACCAATCTCATAAACCCAGATGCCAGCGCAGATCCCCCGCATCTCATGAAAGCTATTCCGAACATGGGTGCGCAGTTTGGCGAATCGATGACGATCATCGAGACTCCCGCGCCGACGATCCCAACCTCCATGGTTGAGGTCACGGAGTGGATTTTCAAGCATGTCGGTGCGGTTAAGTACCTAGGAGCTGAGCATATTGGGCTGGCGACTGTACTTGTTGGGGCGACGATGGCGACGTTGACGTTGCCGATTGAGGGGTTGCTGGATGGGTGTGTTGCGGAGGGATTTAAGCGTGGGGATGCGATGGAGTTGGTTTTGCAGGGGATTAGGGGGTTGTCGGCAGTTTTGGAGTCTGGGAAGCATCCAGCCGCTGTTAGGGAGAGTATTTCTTCGCCGAGGGGATGTACGATCCAGACGCTTTTGAGTCTTGAGAAGGCGGGGACGAGGTCGGATTTTGCGGAGGCAATTGTTAGGGGGAATACGCATTTGAAGGAGAAAATGTAGACGAGGTCTAGATAGATACATAGGTATAGGGTTATATGGGAGATATTAGATTCTGAAAACACGACTATAAAGCCAGTGTATGTACACACGCCTGTAACGACCTGTGAAATTGTACTGAAAATGATTCCTTCCCAAACCAAAAATGGCCTTTCTACTTGTAATTTCATCCTGTGAGCCGCTACTTGACTGTACGGTCTCGGTATCTGCAGTGACACAGTCCTTCCGCTGCTTGGCCACACATAATGCGGTGAATTATGAGCGCCTCTACTGTTGAACTATTTGCATGTTCGACAGAAGTTGCCTCATACTTTGGAACGCCAAAGATTGCCGGTGGATTTCGGGGAAACGCCACATTGGCACCGTCCAGCAGAAGAAGACGCAAACCCAGACGTACCCAACAAAACTACCAAGCCAGCTTTCCTCAAGAGTCCGCAGATCATGCTCTCGACCGGCTCTCCGTGCTAACTGGCGAAGCATCTTGACGAAAAGGGATTCGCCCATACAACCGATAAAGTTGAGCAGAAACCAATAAATATTCAAATGCCAATCAGGGCTCCCACGCTGCCAGTCTATCAAAGCGTGGGCGGCGCCCGAGAGCCCAAATGCAACCAAGGCAATGATCGACTTATGGGCGAACGACCGTGGCGAGCACCTCACTATTCGAAGGCTGACGTATCCCCCAATGCTTCTGTAAGGCTTCATGGGCAAAGTATGCCAGAATCGTGACCAGAAATTTCGCAGCCCGACTGCCTGGGAGAGGCGTCCAAAAAGTGGTGGCCAGTCCTCTGGATCATCCAGGCCGATCATGACGAAAAGTGCGCCCATCAGCGCATTTGTCCCGTCGAGGTATACAAACGTCGTCCAGAAAGATGAGAAGGTGACGAATGTCACATTCAAGCACTCTCGCGCCGTGAACCCATTCAAGGGTCGCCAGAGAGATTGTTGGTATGGAGCAACATCATCGGGTAGGATGTCAATGACAACCTCGTCATATAGCGCAGGGGATATTTTTGTTTGGATGATGTAGTACGTGAGCAGCTTGGAGAGCTGTAAAACAAGGAATACCCCGCGAGACTGCTTCGGTCGTTCCTGTGCGGCCTGGGTTGAATGCGTACGTATCAAACGTGGGTTCAGCCAAATTCGGCGGAAGTAACCGAAGTCAAAGTTGAAGAAGGTGCTCGATCCAGGTGTCGGCGAACCTGGCACCGATGGGCAAGGTGGTGATATCCCCTCGAGATGTAAGGTCGATATGGTATGCAGGATATATCCTGTTAATGCTTGAGCCCAGACAAGCGAGACACCAGGGGCAAATGGCACATGGAGTGCCGCAGACAAGGAGAGGAAAGCGGGGGTTAGAATCAACGGCAGTAGTGCTAGGCGTTGTCCATGTTTCGGTGCATGCAAAGAGATGGCGAATGCAAGCCCAGACAGACCAAGGTAGAGCACTGGTCGTAAGGCTTGGATAGCTTGTTCCAATGCCATGGCTTCTTTTGCCCCAGTACCTACTGTCCGTTAAATCGATCCTTTGAGGGTAAAATAGTGCAGAATCGGTGCGGCGCACCTGATATAGTTTGCGCAGTCTTCTCCTGTGCCCCCTGCCGAAATTTCCAGGCATGTTATTTTAAAGATGGGGGCCATTCGGCAGGAAGGTGTAGATATGGGGCTGTGGAGCAGCTGGCCCCCGAACGTGGACGGCAGTGTAGACGACGGCCCCCAAAAGCAGACTCCATCTGCGTGCAGAAACAGCTCCACACGAGTATGTACCTTTTTGCAAATACTATACATTGTGTGGAGCCAGTTGGATTTTCAAAGTGCTGAGCAAAATAGGGTGTCAAAACGCATAGAACATAGACTGTTGCCCTTTGTAGTAAAACACAGCCTGTATATTATCCCTTACCACAATTACTAGCTAAAGGAGCGGCTAATATCTTACATAGGAGATATTATGTGTCGCTTAATCACATATAGTATACATTATTGGAATAAAACACGGCATCATTCCACTAGCCCATAACAAAAACCAAGGAGGGTCATATCCCAGTTTGCCATACATCCATGGATTGCACCTGAGCACGCATTATGGAAATGTGATGAACAGGGAAGCCATGGCCTGACAAACTTTAGGTCTACTACGCGAAAATGGGTTACTTGGACCAATATAAGATAACAGTATAAAGTAGATTTCACTAGCCAGTTCAATTCTAATCTAGACAAGATTCGGCGTATCCAAAGCCAAACAAACGAATAATACCAGCATCCCTTGTATAGCTAGTTCACAACGCTCACCAACCGGGAGACTGTACCCGTTTGATCTCAGGCGTGGGCATTCAAAGCGTCTTCCATCTGCTTGACATCGTCGTCGGTCAAGCCAGTGAAACGGACCGCGTTGTTGCTGAGCGGAACCGGGTTGCCCTGATCGAACTTGCCAGTAAGGACGGTGGCAAGGGTCATGCAAGCCGGGGGCATACCGCTGACAACCACGGCTGAATATACTTGTTAGCTAAAAAGGGCTCTTCTAGCATCGCGATGGGGAGGCTACTTACTGCCAGGTGCCTCGCCATTGAAGTTGATGGTCGAGGTAGTGAGTTGCTGGTGGCATTGCTCCCAGTCGTACTTGGTGCCGTAAGATTGTCTCTTGACACGGCTGATAGGTGCGGCCTCGATCTCGCTCACCTCACGCTTGGAGTTGGCGACAGCAGCAGAGACACCACCGGTGACACCACCGGCGGCGCCAATAACACCGCCGATGGTTCCAAGGGCAACGTCGAGGGAAATCGTGACCAAGATAGCGGAGCCGCTTTGGACAGAGGCAGCAATGGCGACAGCGCCGAGGAGAGTCTTGAAAGAAACCATATCGAAGGTAGAAAGGGAGGTTTGGAAGTAACTGAGGAGCCTTGAGCGAGTAAGAAAGATAGTGCTTTGGATCAATTGTCGGCTGGGAGGACAGGCTGCTTTATACCTCGCCTCTGGTCCGTGAGTCTTTTGTCCTTGATGCCTCTGGCCCGCGGGTTTGACTGGCCTTTTCCTTCATGGAGTAAATTGGAATGAATATCCCTTGAGGGGGCTATGTTTCTCTTGCCTTGTACTGCTATCTAATTCCTTCGCCTCTATAGTGACCTCCCGGCTCCAGTGTCGACTCCACTCCAGCCTTCCAGATTCCACCTGTGTTAGGGGCCAGAACTGTCTTACAGACTTGTAACATATTGTGCTATATTATGTGGTGCATCAGGTCATATAGAAGAGAGACATGTCCCCGTGGCACTCGCCGTTCACCATGAATCCTAAGCTTCTCCGCGCCTTTTTCTGTTTTTAACAACTTGATAAATGGGGATCTTTAGTCCAGATTGAACTGGACTCCTATGCACATACTATAGTGATAGTACTAGACTCCTTATTCTGTTAGTGTAAGCGATATCTGTATAGCACTAAGAAGATATTGGCCCCCATACTTCGCGTGGGTCAAACTGAGGCATTAATGATAATTGTCAATTCCTCGCTGAGTGAGATGAGATCATGCGAAATCTTTCTAACTGAATCACGAAAAACTCACAATCCTTTGCCGGTTGGTTTACCGATGGCCCCAATATGCCCTGGCGCTATATGTCCTTACGTGGAGTTGAATAGCCTACCGATGAAACCAAAGGGAGGCCATAGTTCAAAGAAGCATTTTGTTGGGAATGAGCTAGACAGTTAATCAACTTGAATAGTCCTAGGCTTCCTATTCTAATACCTAGTGTAAAAGATATTATGCCCTACTAAGATACTACATATCCCCTTATACTCCGTCGAATATCAGACCGATTTACTATTGGCTCTCATATATTCTTCACGTCCCCCACTGAAAGCTTGGTCCACTTTAAGCATGGCGCCAATCGCAGTCGACGAAGCCTTGCATAAGGGGGTTATCCCGTCCCGCTTTCATATAATTCAATATCCTCCCCCCACTTCCCTTTTAGCTGTTGCGATATTTATTGACACACTCCTTTCTTAGTTAGTTCCATTTCTGGCCCCCAAGCATCCCAACGTGGGAAACCTCTACGAGCACTACATATTTCCGCATTCCTTCAAGGCAACAAGCTTCCTTTCGCGTATATGCAGGCTGAACAGACCCACCACTGCACATTTACCATTTCGAGAGTGTGGAGTCCGTAGTCTCATGCTGTCAGGGCATAGAGACCCCATCCTCACCTGATTCTCTGTATCTTTCCTACCATCTGTCGGCCCCCAACCCTTGCCTGTTCTCAATTACCTACACCCCAAACAAACACCCACCTGGTCCTCCTGTTCTTAGCGCCTCATTAAACCACCATGGACGCAGAGCTCCAAGCCCCACCTTCACCAATCTGCCTAATCGAAGGCCATACGACCGAGCAGGAATGCGTCGTATGGGTAAGGGTTCACGACCGCCATCTCCAAGATATCACGATCGCAGGCGATAACGGCGAGAAACTCTTCTCCGTCGAAGGCCCGGGGGGCTATAGCTCGATGACGCTGAGACGACCATTGAAGGATGCCTCGGGCCGGCCGGTCTTCGACCTACGACGTAAGATCGGGTGGCTTGTAGAAGATGCTAGTGGCAACAAGATCGCCGAGCTGTGCCATAATAAGTTCTTCACATCGCAACATACGGCTATTAATGCGAAGATCTTGAGTTCTGGCGCGGTGTTCGAGATGCGACCGCGCGATGCGATGGGGATAACGAATTATGTTAATGTTGGTAATGCGACGATTGCGGAGATCGCGGTTCATTCGAACAATATCAAGAAGCGGTTTGTGCGGGATCGGGATGTCTCGGTTTTGAGGGTTCGTGTGGCTAAAGGGGTAGACCTCAGCTTGGTATGTTGAATGTTTGTGGTGGGTATGTGAGAGGCATGGCTAATAGTTCTTGGTAATAGGTCGTCTTGATGGCAATGGTTCGAGCGGAGATGGCGCATGTTTGGCAGAAATAGACCGGATTTTGTTGGAATAATCTTATAGTTGCCTATGTTTTAGAGAAATATATAGAAAGGCTTGTCATGGATGGTGTTCCTGAAAAATAGCTTTATATCACCAATGGAGAGCCCCGGGAACCCTGGGACAGGAATAGGAACGTACTGAAATATATTTAAAGTACTATAGCTAAAGTGACCGCAAGTAAAAAGTGTGCCTGTAGTAAATATAGTAAATATCTTTCCCCGACAATATCATCCCCAGATATCATCGTCATCCTTAACCAAGTCATCTTCGTTCAATACTTGCAGTCCATTCCCGCGTTCCTCCCGCTTGCGCTGTCGCTTTGTCACCGTGCGCCCGGGTGTAAAAGGTGTCACAGGAGTAAATGGCATGTACGGACTATACGGCGTAGCCATGCCCGTGACAGGAGCCGCACGATTCTTCACCGGCCGTTCCAGGATAGTGGTCTTGGTAGCCGGGGCACTTTGCGGCGGGTACGCCTCACGGAAAGGTAGATTAGACGGGATTGAGGAAGAAGGCGAGGGGGGTAGACAAGGTTAGCGGCGCCGGTGGACGGGCACGCCCAGGAGCCGGTCTGATCGGCTCGCTCGCCTGCTGTCGCGGCGCCACTGGAGGAGGGCCGGGGTTATAAATCCGCGGGGAAAGAGGCGGGTTTTCGGGGACGTAGGCTTGAGGTGTGGCCACTGCTGGCGAGGCTAGTGGGGAGGAGATGGGCATTTTGCGGATAGCTAGACGCGGTGAGCGCACTTTGCTTGGTTCTGGACTGGCGCGGGAGCTTGAGTTGAAGAGCTTGGATAAGCGGGAGCTGTTGAATCCCTTGGGGGACTTTAGTGGAGCTAATGGCGCCAATGAGCTCTCTGAGGCGTGGGAGCCACGGTCAGTGAACGGGTTTGTGAGTTGGCTGTCTGGTGATTGTGTATGGAGGTCTCGTTCGCGGACAGACAGGTCAACTCCAGAGGCTTTTTGGGCGTCGTGTTCCATGACCGCTGCATAGAGCATCTCCATATCATGCTGGGCTCGTTGTCGGTCGTTTGCGACGATGGACTCGTCGATGGTCACCATGCTGCCGTTCACGGATGGTTGGGAGGGTCTGGCACTCCTATTCAGTGATCCCCAGGACCTAAACCCACTTGACTTGGGACTGGGGAGGTTGTGTGACATGGGAGAGACTGGGCTGGGATCCATGCTGACGGGAGGTCTGGCAGGCTTCAGGATTTCCATATGCAGTGTATAGTTCGATGACTGAACTGTCCGACGCAGGCGTCGTCCGACGAAGATAAGTAGAGCTAGTAGAACAGCGACAAATATCACATAGGCGCCCACTATGCTCCCAATTTGGATTGCTAACAGTGGTTTGTCCACTGTTGGGGGCGCGGCAGGTTCCGATGCACGTTGAACCTTCTGGCCCTGAACCGGGGCACTATGTACGATCAAGAGAGTAAAAACAGGCAAAACGAAGACAGCCGGGGGAGTCATTTCCGGCTGGATTATATGACAGATGAAGAGGAAAAGGAATAATTTTAAAAGTAGGTGTAGTCACTGATCGACATTCCGAAACGTCAAATCTCACACGAGGATTTGGGGTGATACATGTTCCAAAGGTGATGAGGGCGGCAGGGGGAGGGGGTACGTATAAGAAGCAAGCATATTCGATGTGATGAAGTGAAGAGAAAGTCAGTGCAGGCCAAGGCAGTCATGATGAGCCTGTCGTTGGTCACAAATACGCGCCCTCATGCACGATCGTCACTTGGCGGCGGCCACTCACAGGGGAGAACCCTAACTCCCCGCCAAAGTCCTTTTGACCAATTTTAGCACTCTCAAGACTGAGGTAAGGAGTTGGAGTATTCTTAAACGCATTGTAATTGGTCTATAATAAAACATTATCGGTTGGATATACTAGAATATCCAGTTAGATCATTCCTTGTCAACCAGTATCCCAAGTATACGCAAGTGCCGCCATAGTGAGAATTAATTTGAATCACCTATACTGACGAGCATCTCTAAGGGAAAGCCTTTGAGAATTGAATCTTAAATGTGTGTGGCAGCATCATATCATAATTTTGCCGAGCATGTCTTAGTCGAAATAGAATATCTCATCCATCTCATCCCATTTTCAAAACAGAGAGCAAATACTCGTTCAAGTCCGAGAATAGATGCAAGTCACTGATATCAACAAGCCATTCCAAGGAGATTCATCTCTCTCACTGTAAAAAGGAATACCCCAGTGTGCCTTCCCTCTTTCGTTCCTTCCAAGCGATGTGACTCCAGGCTCACCTGCCCAGGTCAACCCGGCAAGATGCCCAGTGAATCTTCACCATCCATCTTCATCTACTTTATATTACATTGTGTCTTTCAAATCATCTTACCTCATCCTATTATATCACACTGAGTCCTATACTCTCACAAACGCTAGATGGGCAACAAGGTCTCGGCAGTACACGGCGTGAAGTCAGACCATTTCTATGACCAAGGAAACGCAGTCAACGAGATCTGGGTTGGAGACGTTGAAGTGATCTCGCGTTTGCCGTTCGGTGACTCCGACCTCGAGCAAGCCGGCTGGCCCCCGGGAGACTTCCCAAAGATCCCTTGGCATCATTTCATCATTCCCATGCACAAGCGAGACGAAGCCAGCAATATGACAGCGAGTGTTCCCTCGTGGGCCGATGCGACTTGCCCGGACCCGCTTCCAGAGCATGGTTACCTGGGCATGTACACGCGCATCTCCTCATCTGCTGCATATTTTATCGGGACCTCTTTCCTTGTCCTCGCTCTCCTCATGTACCGGTGTTTTCTTAACATGGTCAGCAATGCTTTCTTGGACTGGCAATATCTACGGGGAGCATCACACCTCTACTCGGACCCGGCTGCGATCAGGCGCACGGCTAAGCATAACCTTTGGACCGACCTCGGCAAAGCATTCACTGTGGTTGCTCTTTCCATTCTCTGCTTGGTGCTGGGCGCGCCTGCTCTCGCTGCTGCCGCAAGGACAATGAACGCGGCCTCATTCGTTCTGTCGAATGCGTTCGGAGGCGGTCTCGGTGTTCTTATCAGCACCGTCGTAATACCTTTACTCTTTCTGTGGTGGACGAGAAAGCCACGTCCTGTGACGACCGTATGTTCGAGAGCTGAAGATCCCAACCCAGTTTCATGAGAGGAAAGCTAAAGCCGGGAGGTTGGTGCTGAAGAAATCGTGTTGTTTGTTTTATTTCGAGTGCCATTGCTCGTCACGTTTTATGTCACATTATTGGTGTATAATTATCTCCGATGTGGTGCCACACAGGTTGAACAGAAGAAAGAGTGGAGGAGTTCTCTTTTTTGCCGTTTGCTGTCTTCAGGATTTAGTGAATAAATCGCGCCACAGCTCTTTCATACCATATCCCTTTGACTGATCTTCTTCGTGAACTCGTACAGACTGCGCCATGCCCAGTGACCCAAACTTGCTGGAAGAAGCGGGCGGAACAATTGATGTCGGACGCGCTCGCTCTGTTGCTCGGCGTTTAATCTCCTCTGCTAGCTCAGGCGCCACCGCGGCATAGCATGCGTTGAGCTCTCGATCAAGATTGATATATGGTTTGTGGGCGGAGGGTGGAGCTTGGAGGTTGTATGAGCGCGTGAGAGTGTTGATTTGTTTCACGGCAAGTTCGTGATAAGAACGCTCAATTGCTAGGTAGCCGGGGTCTCGCAATGGTGGGAGATGGGCTAAATCCTCCGTTTCCTCGCTGTCATTCGTAACTGTAGGTGATCCTTGTGACGTTTCTGACTTGGATGTATCTTCTCCAAACGAAGCCTCCAACTTTTCTCTGTCTGCCAGCCGAGCCTCCGCTGCAGCATATGCTTTTGCCCGCTTCATTTGTACGTCCAAGGACCCACCCTTGCTCGCAATCAACATCGCAGCATGTCTCCGCCAGTCTGCTCGAAGACGTTCGCGGAACCGACTGAGTTCCGAACCAAGCTGCTGTTGCTTCTCGATCCACGGCGGCACAATTTCCTGCTGTTGGATGATCTTATTCATGAAATATTCGGTTGTATCAATGAATGCGTTGCTTGCATTGTGATCCGTCTTGGTGTTCACACCTTTCCCACGGCGTATCTTCTTGAATTGTCCACGCGCAATCGCATCTTCAATTCGCTCATTTGCCAGTGACGAAAGACCCGAAATCGAGATTGGCATGGAGTGCGCCCCAGGTGTCAACTGCTCCCTCATCTCACGGCGCATATCCTCACGCTCCTCTTCGGAAAGTCCAGGAGCCCGACTCAGTGTGTAGGTAGAAGTGCGTTCTTTCGCTTCGGCAAGTCGTTCTCCGCGGGACTTTTTGGGTTTCGGGGGGGATTCTGAGGTTCACGGGATCGGGGATCTTGTATGGCATTCGGATCGGTTTACTAGCGTCATCTAGCATGCGCAGAGTCGTGTCCTCAACTCGCTCTGTTCCTGTCCATTTAGGAGCGACGGCGTTCTCTCGTGTGCCCTGCCCTGCGGCAGCCTGCGATAAGGGAATGTGGGTTAGTGGTTGATGGACAGTAGGACAAGATAAGGATCACATACGGGCATTTCGACTATAGAATGAGCAGCAGCATACTCGCTCCTGAATGAAGAAGCAGCAATGCGCTCTGCAAGCTCATTTTTCAGTTCTTCTGAGAACCCTGCTTGCTCGATGTTGCGCTGCGCAGATCGTCCACCTTCTAGCATCGCATCTTCAGTCATCTGAGCCAGACGGCGTCCCATCGGGCTATCTTTTTTTTCTTCTTTCGAATCATCTTTAACATTCTTATCCTCCGTTTTGGCCGTAGACGAGGGCGATGTTTGTTTCAGGTGGCATGCTGCGGAGAACCGCCTAGCTGCGGGAGCTATCGGAGCTCTAAAGGTGCATGTTGAAGAAACACCACGAAGTTGTGTAGACAAACTGTATCTCGCGGACATGCTCAATAAATTCGCTTTCAATTTAATAAACTCGCGATATCAAAAGAATTTACACGACTTGTCAATAGGGTGGCAAGTCCTCGAGGTAGACAAAGATCGGGGGCCCGACAGAGATTAGTCATCCACCTCCGCGGAGTCGAAACTTCGGATTTTGTTCGTCGAAGATCCGTCGCCGGCGCCAGTCTCCCATCGTTAATCCCGCACACGGTCGTTTCAAGGCATTTTGCCTCTTCTCGATCCAATCGATACCTTTGTTGCCAGTTTCACGACCCTAATAATTGCCCACCATGGCACCCAAAGGCTCCCTCTCCACCCGGCTCAACCCGATGCGTCTTAACACCATCAACCACCTCCGTGTTCGCCGACCGAATCAGAACGAGCAGAACCCCTGCGTGGTAGTGATGTCGTCTATGCTTAGTATGTTTGCTCCTTATCGGCAGTGACCTTGTCGCTATCAACCTCTCGTCCTGGCTTCGCATTTGAGATGCTGAATACCTTGACCCTCGAAATTGTGAGTGGGTTACTGACAATATTGCGTTGCAAACAGACTGCTGGGCTTCCGCTGGATACGGCGCAGAAGGTTGCGCTGCTCTCGAGGCTCAATTGCGGAAGTGCATGGATGCACCGGTACGTTATAATCCGCGGCCGTTCTTTTCATATTGTCGACACCCTTCTAACGAGTTACTCCCACATATAGAAATCCAAGGAGCAGAAGAAGAACACCGTCAACTACCACCTCATGAGAATGTACCCCAAGGTTGTTGGCCCGCGGAAGAAGGACGGTGTTCTCGGTTAAAATGTTCTTTGCACTGGATTGTTATTGTCCATCCGGACTTGGCAGCAGAAGCGAGTTGTCCACCTGGAGTTTTGGGTTTCTTTTTGATACAATATTACGCGAATTCTCTGGCCCTTATCCTGTTGATTCGGTCCGCTTATTTTGCATCAGAGGCTATGGGAGTTGGCTTTTTATATGTACAGTATACAACTATGTGGGATGTGGAATCACCTGTCAGAACAATTGATTAACTCTTATTTCATTATACATGCATAGATGGCCCACCTGGCAGGATATCCTTCCCAGCGACCATCCTCATTGATACTGTATGAACGAGCGGGAAGCTAGTGTCTCGTTCTTCTTCTCAATTATTCTTTCAGCGGCAATACTGGCACTTTTAGTGATCAAATTAATTCTACTCTGAGTTCATACTGCTGTAGTAATAGCTGCGCGTGCAAGATCCCCTCCCGTGACATTTTCAGACAGACTCAAACTTGAGGATCAGTTTATCGCCTGTCGGTTTCACAGTATAAGCATCGATAGCTTCGATGTTGTCGTCGTTGACAATGGTGGTGCGGAAATTAGTGTAAATCGCAGCCACGGCCAGTTTCATTTCTGCCAAACGGTCATCAGCATGATACAATGATTGTGATTATTCTTCAATCCATACCTTGCAGTGCAAGATTGCTTCCCACACACATACGTCCTCCACTCCCAAACGCCCAGAACCACCGGCGTTTCTCTTCTAGATTAGCCGGCGAGTTCTCAGCTTCCAGCCAACGCTTCGGCTGCCAGGTTTCTGGATCTGGGAATACCTCCGGATTACGGTGAAGTGAATATGCTTGCGCATTCACCCTTGTGTTAGGTGGGATATCTGCATACCCGGCCAGGGTGCACGACGGAGATGGCGTGACCCGAGGCTGAATGCCTGGGATCGGAGCATGAAGTCTCAAGGTCTCTGTCACGATCGCTTCCAACAGCGGCAGGTTATCAATTGACTTGGCCGGCGGCAGGTCGGCTGTCTTTGGGTACGAGATCGGGGGATCCAGAGTGAGTAGTTCCTCTCGGAGCTTGTTCTGCAATTCTGGGTGTCGGGAGAGTTGCCAGAACAGATATGTAAGGCCAACAGCACTGGTTTCAAAGCCGGCAGTCAGCTGGTCGTACATCTCGCAAGCAATATCGAGTCGCTGCTGGGCCTTGTCTGGCTCTGCTTCTCCGTTCTTTGCGGAATGCTTGTCCAGAGACTGTTTCAACTGCTTGTAGACAGTTGGCTCGACGCCTGGCTGGGTCGATGATAGTATCTGCTCCGCCCTATCGCATAGATCCAGAGCCCAAGCATCGAGCATTGCATTGGCCTCGTCGCAGTATTTTGGTACCACGCGAAGACCGATCCGTCTCAGCCATCCATCCAAGTATGGAACTTCCTGGGCATAGAACTCGAACGGCTTCCGGCACATGTAAAGGTGAAGCCAGTGCTTCCGGACCGAATTGTCTTGCAGGTAATTAGTACCATTCTGCAAACCGAACAGATAAGAGGAGACGAAGTCCATTGTCAGTCCCTGGTTTATATCATGCACATCGAGGGATTTGCCGGACATTGCCGCTTCTTGAAGAATCGGCAGCAATCGGTCAAAGATGACGGTATTTGAGACTACCCGCATATGAGGGGATGTTTGCAGAGTCGATTTCGAGTAGATGTTAGACAACATCCTTTTCCGGGTTGAATGCGTCTTGCTTCCTGTCATGGTGAACATGCTCACTGTCCTAATTCTCACGGTGAGCTACGTACGTAGGCTGCTGTGAACCAGTGTCCATACTAACCCAAATGAAGCGAAGACTCGGGGATACCAGTCATGCTTCTCAAATCCGCCAGCATAAACTGACTTAATTCCTCCCTCGACACAGTTGATCGAGATCTCCGACGGTCCTAACCTAACGATAGGACCGAGTCTCTCGTGTGCGGCCTGGACCGTCCGGTTATTTCGGCTTGTGAATCGCCTCCAAAGCATCCATATCGGGGAGACGGGAGCACTCCAATGTGCGTTGGGGATCTTCGACAGCGGGGAGAGAAACGCTGGGTAAATTAACACCCTGTAGAAGATAAGACCAGCAAAAAGTGCTACCGCCAGGGCAGTGATCGAATACGCCATTGTGAATTCCGGGATGGTTGTGTTTGCCGTCTACTATGGTGGATAATTGGGACAACCTAGATGCTTCGCAGATATAAGAAAAGCGGCTTGCGAACCCCTCTAGACCTCGGGCCTGTACGGAGTATACAATGGAGATTGCCG
The DNA here is from genome assembly GCA_028827375.1 of Penicillium desertorum. Lineage (NCBI taxonomy): Eukaryota > Fungi > Ascomycota > Eurotiomycetes > Eurotiales > Aspergillaceae > Penicillium > Penicillium desertorum. The sequence continues at coordinate 2,950,683 of JAPWDO010000006.1, read as the reverse complement.
ACACCGCTATGCCACTAGCTGCTAGACCAGCCAGCATCCATCCGTGTATTGCAGGTGGTGCCGAGTGTGGTCCCTAATTGCAAGATTAACCTATAGGCCCCATACCGTTGAATTCCACTCACTCTGATTCGTTTTGCCTTTGCCGACGGCGAACAGTTAGGTAATGGAATTACCCCAAGGATTGTCCCCAGATGGTCAATACGAGCTACATGAGCTACATGCAGGTTTGATAGGGAAACTTCTCCAACTCGGGACACTGCCCCGACATTACTTCCCCGCGAATGCGATAAGGCGATAAGCGTGGATGCCTGGTTTTACAGGTGTTGCATGAAACATGCCTGGTTTTAGACGATAGCCAGACAAATCTCTATACAACATATTTGAAGCGCTTCCCACTACGAATTCAGGCGCCGATGCTATTCTCACCGTCTATATTCCCCAGTTTTGAAGCGTTCTGGTCACACAAATCCTGGAACTAAATCTATTCCCACCATCCAAACCCCCCTTTATCGATCTAGGGATTTGTATGGTAGAAAGTAGCTTCAATATCATCAAATGTACATATTTGTACAGTTGGAATAGCTTCGATTTGCCAAATATGGAGATTTTCATAGTAGGAATAGCCCCGATGCCTAGAGGGGACGAATATCAGTCCTTCATTCTCTCGTCATCATTTGAACATATTCTTTGACCTCTCAAACTTCTCAGTCAACGTACGACAAACTCCCATGTTCATCACCTCCCCACTACTTAAACATGCCTCCCACCAAAAGTCCAACCCCGTCACCTGTGAGTATGCAATATGTCAACATTGGAGCAAATCATATCACTGATACAATCTCAGACTGCGCAATCTTCTAAGCGTGCCTCGCCCCTCAGGTTACAGATGAACAGTTCCCTACCACCAGTGAGTATACGCTACTTCCTTGTTTAATTTAAGTCACTAAGATTAGGTAGTTTACCGTCCCCGCGGGCTGGACCACCGAGCTATCAAGACCTGAGATCCGCTGCGAGTGGGAAGGAAATGAATCGCTAGGTCAGACTATTGCCCGATGTTATGGTCTTGGACCAGCAACGCCGGTTATGGAGGATAACACCACGTTCACGATCTTCCAATCTAACGACAAGTTCTATCTCTTGGAGCGGATCGAGAATGGCGTACATGAATTCGCCTGTCGCGATATACGCGAGATAGCTCTTAAGATTTCTGAGTCGGAATTTAGAGGGCTGCGCCTAGATTCCGACGTCCTCCCAGGAGCTATTTTGCCTTGATTCCTATTTCTTTTGCTTCTCTTCTGCTTCTTTTTTGCTTCTATTCAGTGGTCCCTGGTATATCTTGGGAACAAAACTATACCTTGAACATCAATAGTCTTATCAACGGGAACATCGATGCGAATGCTTCAAATCGCTACTAAGATTAGACCCATCTTTAGTTGAAAACTGATATGCATTCTATTATATTCTTGTTACTCTATTTCCAAGGGTCTGCTTCACTGCTTTTTTGGCGTAAGAAAAGAGCCCTCTGGAGTCCTAGCGAGCCCTTGTGCTTACGTCATAAGGCAACTGGCGCCCACATGGGGCAATTTGTGTACGAAATTGCTGCCTTGCGACATATCGAGCAAATGAACATAGCACAATCGACAATTGCAGAATAGTATAAAGATTGAACCTCTAATCTGCTTGTCGTTGAACAAATGGGGCTCTTTCTGCAAGATTTCCCTTTCCAGCACACTCAATGAACAGCATCAAAATACACATGAAAGTGGCGGAAAACAAAGAACGATGGCGATAGTCTGAAAGCCCGAAACGATTGTTCTTTTCACATCCCTGTCAAATCAGGCTTTCGCTTTCAAGATGCTTTACGAGCTTCCATCAGAGATCATATATCAAATCGCGACGTTTCTCCCAACTGCCAATGCATTAGCACACTTGGCCCAGACATGTCGCCGATTACACAACATTATCACGGCTGAAAATTCCCGCATCTTTCAAGCGTTTGTTAGAAGCAGATTCCCATCTATCGAAACTCCGCCATTCTGGAAAGATGCAGCACAAGCGTTGACATCCCGGTCCCGGGCCTTGGACAGAAAAGCCATCATCGGACGATTTATCGTACCGCCTGAAACTATAACTAAAATCGGTTCTCACGAGGTGACTCGTCGAGACAACCCAACTCTCGGGTACAGACCTTCAATTGATTCTTACGAGATCTGGAATGGCCAGCGTTGGGCTGATAGGAAGGAGGTTTTGGCCTGGGGTGCTGCCAACCAGCTTGTGATGAGGATCAAGCAAACCGGTGCTTGCTCGCAAGAAGACTGGCTTGTGTTCAATGATATTGATCATATTAGCAGCTATGATGACATTTGTTCTCTGCATCTTTTGTCCTCGGGGAATCAATACATCAATGATACCAACGTGGAGCATCTGATCTTTGGTCGAGTCCGGGGTGATATTGCTCACCTTGCCATCTCTCCTAATGAAGGAACATTTGAGTACAAGCATAAGTTCTTGGCATATGGACTCAAACTTAATAAAACAGATTTGAGCAGTGATGCAGACTCTACTTTGGCTGCTCATTTTGAAAATGGATCTATCGCTTTCTACCATGCCCAGACCGACGAAGAGGAAATCGAGCCATTCACCTGGCTTCTACCGGAAGGCTCGTCACGAACCAACTACTCCAAATTGCTATCCTCATCACTAGTGGCAGTAGGGACTGGGAATGTGGAAAATTCCTTGTCTATCTCGAAAATCACACCAGACGGTATCTCTGCATATCGAAAAATCGGAATCGGTTCTTTAGACACCGACCCTACAAGCCTCAAATCGCAAGTCAATATCGGCGCCATCGAACCTCTCAATAACCACAACCTGGCAGCTTCCCCGGGCGAAGTCTTCCTAACCGCCTGGGACGACTACACCGTGAGACTCCACGACCTGCGCTCCCCAAGGCCCTACGAAGTCTCCTACAGAGACGCCACCGACCTGAACCCCATCTACAGTCTCCACGCCTTCGGCCATGAGCGCTTCCTAGCCGGAGCCGGCGGCGAAGCCGTGGTCAAGATCTTCGACCTGCGCATGTGCAACACGTACAGTTATCTCGACGCACAAGTACCCGCTTCACAATCGCAGAGCACACAATCAACAGCAAACACCAACGCCGGCACCAGACCCAAGACAGAAGCAAAGTCCCGCCCTAAAAAGGGCTTGTCGATATTCCTCTCCCACAGACCACCCCCTACATTCCCCAACAAACCCCAGTCCCAGCCCGCAACCGCCAAAGAGGTCCCTACCGAGGCCCCATCTACACTATGTCTTCGCCCTCGCCCTCCTCGCCAACCGTCTACACTGGCATCGTGGACGGTGTCGTCCAGCTCGATTTTGCGTCCACGGATGACCTAACCGGTCCGCAGAAAGAGTGGTACGAATATAATCTGGACCTGGGCGTGAATACGGGTCCGGGGGTTTTACCGCGCTGGAACTCTGAGGCCTTCAATTTGGCTGGGTATGAGCGTCCAGATGAGGATGACTTCGCTACTACTTCTAAGCTGAGGAATCAGCGCGCGTTTGCGGATATTGAGCCTGCGGATGCGGCTCGTGATATGCATACGGGTTGGGATTGTAGGTGGGAGAGTTTGGAGGAGCCTGGAGCTTGGAGGCGAGATTGGTAGGTTCAGATTTTGAATTTTCTGTTTTTGTAAATTACTATTCTTGATAGAGATTGATCGGGCTAGAAAGGGTTTGCGTCGGTATGTTACGTCCTTGGCCTCTTTCTTACTGCATGGATGATTGCAAATACTGGGAAGTTTGTCGGGACAGATCCCAAACTTTGATTGATGTAAGCTAATGAGCAAAAAAAAAAAATTCTATGGCAAATCTCGGGTCCAATGACCTTGTCCATAGCTCCGTGTACGCCTTGCTGAGTGAAATTGGTAAAGTATGATGCGGGATATGAGAGCCCTATCTCTCCGAATTCATCCATTGCAGCGAACCTAAGTCGTACTGCAAACCTTGGAAGTTGCAGCAACACAAAGATAGCGATTCTTCCCTTCGGCAAAGCGACATCCAAGACAAAAAGCCCGGGTTTGGTGGCAAATTTTTGAGTAGATGCTGACGATAGCCTGATATTATGGACTAGCGAATACGTTTGTGTCGCGAAAGCAGCAAAAGTCGTCGTTTAGTCCTCGAACTTGAAAGAGGTCGTGGCGGGGCCAATGTCGATGGGACCGCCGCGGTAGGAGCCGCGCTTCTTCTTGTTCTTTTCCTTGGTGAATCCCTTGCCGCGAGTCACAGACAGGTCCTTCCAGGCGCGCTCCGCGTAGGCGTACGACATGTAGTCGTTCGAGGGGTGGTCATGAGGCAGCTCGCTCAGGAGAGCCAGAGGGGTAGGGCGAGCTCCGACGTGCTTCTTCTTGGCAGGTCCGTTGCCAGGAGCGGGGCTGGCGCTCGAGGAGGTGGTCTGCACAGCTTCCACCGCCTTGTTGGCCGGCTTGGTCTCGGTCTCGGGCGAATTGGCGAGGGTTTTGCTGCCGGATGAGGATGAAGTCTCCGAATCAGAAGAGGAATCGGAAGACTCGGGGAGAGGAGTCTTCTTTGCCGTCTTCAGGGCCTTCTTGGATTTCTTCTCAGACTCGTACTCAGACTCGGAAGAAGAGTCGGAGGAAGAGGAAGAGTCGGAAGAGGGGTCGGAAGAAGAGTCAGAAGAGGAATCGGAGGACGAATCAGACGAAGAAGAGCTCGAGGAGGAAGACGAAGAGGAGCTCGACGAGGAATCCGAGTCAGAGCTGGAAGAATCCGAAGACGAGGACGAAGAGGAAGATGAGGACGAAGAGGAAGATGTCTCCTTGGGGGCGGCGGAAATCTTGGCTTTCTTAGCCTTAGGGCTGTCATCTTCGGACGAAGAGGACGAGTCAGAGTCGGAGGAGCTGCTAGACTCGCTGCTAGACTCGGCCTTGCGCTTCACACCGGCAGACTTCTTAGCCGGAGCGGGGGCGGGAGCCGCGGGAGGCTTATCATCATCCTCATCATCCGCATCGCTGTCAGAGCTAGAAGAAGAAGACGAAGAGGGAGACGACGAGCGAGTGGCCTCGCCCATCTCAACATCCGAGTCGCTATCGGAGCTGCTGCTTGAGCTGGAAGAAGAACTGGGGCTAGCAGACTTCTTCACGCTAGCAGATTTCTTCACGCTGGATCCCTGCTCGGATGCTTGGAAGAGTTCCAAGAGAGAGGGGACATTTTTCGCATCGTTCTTCTTGCCCGACTTTGCGACTTCCTTGGTGAAGGCGGTGCTAGTCTCGGGGAAGTTGTCCGACAAGAAGGCTGCGACTGAGGCGATCAGCTGAGGGGGGATGGACTTGGTGGTCTTGGAAGACTCGGTCTGTGAAATTAGAACATTGTCAGTCTCATTGTCACGCTGGTCTGTTTGTAGATCATGCCAATCGACATGCCAATCGACATGCCAATCGACATGTCAATCGACATGTCAATCGACATGTCAATCGAAAGTAAATGAAGCGTACCTTCTTGACCGAAGTCTTCTTGCTGGAAACCTTTGCCATAGCGACTGGACGGTTCGTTTCGACGGTAGTGAAAGGAAGAGAACCCGGGGCAAGAAGAGACTATTTAGAAATAATCTACCAGAAAAAAAAAATGTATATAAAAGGCGGTAAGCTATCAGCTTCACGGTGATTGGCGAGGATTGGTGAGCGTTGATTAGTGGGGATAGGCGGTGCCCAGGTGGTTAGCGCGTTGGCTTCCTTGGCCTCCGATTGTCTGATTGGCTATCTCTTCTCACCGCCCTCACTCTGAAGCTTCCATCATCTTCCCAAGTGATCACAGTTAGGAGTTAGGATAGTGAGGGACATGATTGACTAGAAAATTCGAGCGCTACAATAGAAACTTGGATATATGGCGCATTAGCAATTTCTATCCCACATGCATCTAGGCGCCAGGATTGGACCGAGGACCATGGGGCAATGGGATGGATGACTAACATTTTGCTGGCAATTAAAAGCCAATAGGATCGAAGTCATGGGTGGTATGCGCTGCGATAACACCTCAGTACGTCTGTATACCTAAAAACAACTAAGATAGTAAGGCTCCAGTAAGTAGCTGCCGTAGAAAACCCGCGCTCAATTCAATGCTAATCTCTGACATTCCGCACGTTTGTTTACAGCTGGCCAACCCCGGATCAATTCGATACTCCGCTCCAAGCTCTCCGCCTTCCCAAGGTTCCACCCGCGAGACACATTGATGAGCTAATTCGAACTTCAGCGCTGGCCACTTGCATTACTTTGGGCCACAACGTGTACTGCTTTATACCTCGTCGTATTCCGCCGGATCACAAACGCGTTGTTCTTCAACGGATCTCAATTCCTCCCGCGCGTGGTGCGTAGTGGCGTCGCCCGATCCCGACCGTCCCGACCATGTCCCCTTGATCTCGCGGCTACCCACACTTAAGCTCCGTGTCCCTCAATACTATGATGAATGGCAGGGACCGTCCCCGCGGCCCTCCGCCAGGGCCGCTACCAAATCGTGGAGATATGCAGTCTGATTCGGGCTCTAGCCCAAGCACCATGACAAGAGGGGCCGCTTTTGAGGATGAGAAGAAGCGGATCATTCATAGTTGTTTCGCGAAAAAGGATGAAGAAGGTCTATGTACGTACATGATCAACGTATTTCCTCAGATTTGCCCTCCCACCGGTTTCAGGCAATAGTGGTGTGGTTGGCAACACATTGCGAAAGTGACGTACAGGACCTAGATGGGATCGCAATGCGTCTGCTTCGTTCAAATACTTTGCCCGTGATCTCTGCTAACCTCCTTTTTTGCTTCCAGTGCTCGAGTCTTATATAACGCACGTCCGCATCACCGAGGATGCAGCGCACCCCTCTAGCCCCTCCCCGCCAAACGGGCCACCGGAGAACAAGAAACCCCGTATCATTATCATAGCGGTTCGGAAGTCAGGCAGAGTTCGGATACACAAAGCTCGAGAGAACAATGAAGGAACCTTCTCCATCGGAAAAACTTGGATGCTCGACGATTTAAGCGCAATTCAATCATTTGGTTCTATTGTGGCGAGAACACCAGGAGAGCAGCAACAAAAAGAATGGGCGGGCAATGTAGGATTCACGGTCACAATTGGAAAGCCATACTATTGGCATGCCAGGACCTCTAAGGAAAAGGAGTTCTTCATCGGGAGCTTGGTCAAGATTTACAGGAAATACACCAATGGAAAGGTCCCCAACCTCATTGGTTTTGACGACAAGGAGCGACAAATGCTGGCAAGGCATGGACAATCGGGACAACAAGGGCAGCCAGCACAACCATCACAACCAGGTGGCCCTTCAAATGGACCACCGTCAAGGGGACCCGGTCCGAAGCCTTCAACATCGGACAGCCCGGTGCCTCCCTCGCTCCAATCGTCCTACAGAGGCCGTGATCCCAGTCGCGATGGGCCCCGAGAAGTCAAAAGAAAGCCCTCTGAAGACCCGGCACTTCGTACTCAAAAAAGCCGTGAGCAGATGTCCCGGCCGTCCACCGGTTCTCGGCCATCTACAGGACAAGGCAGACCAGCACCATCTCCCTTTGATCTACATAAATCTCAACCTCAGTCGCTTCTTTCTGGGCCACCCCTGGACCAACAACCGCCGCCACGCGCAGCCGAGCGTAGCGCAGCAAACGCAAAACCGCAGAGTTCACAATCAGAGCCGAGGGGGACAGATAATTTGACTGCTGCAGCACAATCCAGCAGCTACGGTGATATTCCAGAGTCACTCCGCCCATCTTCTGCTCGCAGCCAGGATCCTGGGACCAAACCCCCACCTCTTGCTACCAAGCCAGCCCCAAACAAGACACCAGACTTCATGCGCAGCAATGACGCACTCCGTCCTACCACCTCTGGTTCTTCCAATAATGAGAGTAAGGACACGGCCCCACGTCCCACGCCCAGCTTTGGGCCAAAGTCGGCCCAGCGGGCTAGCGGGGAGAAGGCATTCCCGTTCAATCAGACCTCTCTGCCTCAAGAGAAAAGTACAGATAGCTTGTCACCTGGAGCTCCTGCACAGCCCCGGGAACCGTCTTCCTCACCGGCAATTGAGGGACTGGCTGCAGAACCTGCTGCTATTATGGCTGCGAATCTGCCCTCCCCAGAGCCTACTGAGCCTTCCAGTGAAAAGCCCAATACGCCTGTCGAAACTGTTCCTGCTGCGGACTCGCCATCTCAAGCTTCCCCAGAGCAAGTTGAAGAAACCGGCGAATTCGAGCCGCATCGCCCGGGGCTCGGTCCTATGATCAAGAAAAAGGACGGCAAAGATATTGCTGGCGCCTGGAAAAAGGCTGCAAATGCTTATGCTGGTTTCAAGCCCAGAGCTGGTGGGGCTGGTGAGCGACTGCTGGCAGCCGCGAAGAAGTCACAGGCCGATGTCGCGGGCCCTGATGGCATCACCAGCGTTGTTCCGGCGCCGTCCCTTACCCGGTCGGCAACGGATCCCCCTCAGAGTCCAGTGGCAACAAAGTCGGAACAAGATCTCCAACTCCCCGCGCCCGCTGCAGGGCCGGAGACACCAACCGTCGAGATTACAGAGCCAGCACCCGAGGAGATCGCGGTGGCCCCTGTCCAAACTCCTGAGGTCTCACGGGAGAACCTCTCTGACGTTGTGATAAAGGTTGAAGATCGTTCAAGATCGCCATCCCCGGCAACTCAAGGACGTCGTCGTAGACGCCGTGAAGACCACACTATGAAATATTGCCAGGCCCTTGGGATCGATCCCAGCGTTCTCGACGGACGTGGTATTGAGTTTGATGACATCCTCACTGATCTAGGATGGAACGGACGGTTGGCCGATGAACAGAAAATTGAGGATTTGGAAGCAGATGTTCGCCGCGAAATTGGCCGTGTCGAGGCCACCAGCTGGCTTGGCAACCTTGAACAACAGGAAGGAAAGGTGGAACAACTTGCGAGCTTGATTGACAGAACGATCGAAGAGTGTGACGAGCTGGATGGTCTTTTGACCCTTTATTCCCATGAACTGAACGTAAGTTTCGAGGTTACGGAATCAGGATTGATCTTCAGTCGGCTAACGAGACTACATTACAGACTCTTCACGAGGATGTCGCCTATATTGAAGCTCAAGGTCAAGGTTTGCAGGTACAAACAGCAAATCAGAAGCTCCTGCAAAACGAACTGCAAACCCTTTTGAAGACACTCTCAATATCTTCATCCGAACTGGGACCCCTGAAAGAGGCCTCCTTGAGCAACCCCGATGGGTTGAAGGATACTGAAAGTGCTCTAGCGACGTTGTACAAGGCCATGCTCACTATCGACTCTGATATTGGACAAAACAAGAAACGTCAAGTCGATGCTAGTGTCGGTGTGTATGCTGATACAGAGATCGGCCAGATGCGTGCGATCAAGCAAAAGAAGGAAGAGTATCGCTCTACTGCAACCATGTTCCTCAACCGACTACAGCAGTTCATGGCCCTTGCCTTCAAAATGGCAGAACAAAAACGCGTTGATTGGACTAACGGCGGTGCCAAAGATCCCATGAAATTAGATAGTGCAGCACGAGGGCACTTCCGTCAAGAGGTCTGGCGGTATAATGCCCTGATGCTATTCGCTAAGGAAGTTAGCATGGCAGAATGGCATAGCCTTGTGGGTCTCTATGAGCAGCAGTCCAAGCCTTCGTACCAGGGCGACTTCCGCGACAATAATCTGGCTTGGAAGAAGACCGCGCGCAATCCAACGGGGGATGAGCAGGAACTCCTCTTCACACACCAAGAGAAAGAGAAAGAAGCTGAGGGTCTCACCATGGCTGCACGAAAACTGACTGTGCGACGAGGCAAAACGGTACGGGCTGCCGCTGGACTTCGACTGGCTTCAGGCAGTGGGAAGAAGGAAGGAAAGTCTGAGCCGTCTGAGGCATTCTCTGGGACGCTGCGGGAGACACTGAACATGATGGCTCAGGAGCAAAACTTCATTGTTCAATTCTTCCATCTTAATTCTCTTGCCAGCGCCGATTTTTCCGACTTGGTGTCTGCTACTATTCCGGAAAATCGCTCTTGTCCTGACTTCTCTGCCAACCAGCCGCATGATCCTGATCGGGGAATGGCAAAGAGAGTCGAGCAGATCATGGATGAGATCTACTCATTCTGGCCGAATGACATGCAGAGCATGGTGGACTGGGCCATGCAAGCTGATCCTCTTCAAGGAATCGGCATTCTCTATGCGTTGGAGACTGCCATGAATGACTTTGACGACACGAACCAAGAGTTCATTCTTCATGCACTGCAGAAAATTCATTCCCGCCTGATGGGACTGTTTAACCGATTTGTTGATGAACAAATCCGAGGCATCGAGGACACCAAAGTCAAGGTGAACAAGCGGAAGGGAGTAATTTCCTTCATGCGGGTGTTCCCCAACTTCTCCAATGCGGTGGAAAGCATGCTGTCATCCCCGTCTGGTGCCTTCTGTGACATTCGCGTTAGCGTCAATGACGCGTACGACCGTATCAACCGTGCGATGTGGGAGTCACTCAAATTCATTGCCAAGGAAGCACCCGGCCAACCTCCGGGTGTCACTGCGGGCGCGGGTGATCCGGAAGACAAGGAGATTCTGAACTACCACATCCTCCTCATTGAGAACATGAACCACTACATCGAGGAAGTAGATGTGCACAACATCCCTGCACTTGAACGCTGGGCCGATCGGGCCCACCAAGACTTCCAGGAGCACATGAAGCTCTACCTCGACGCGGTCATTCACCGCCCATTGGGCAAGTTGATTGATTTCGTGCAGTCAATTGACAACCTCCTCGCTGCGGGCGGTAATCCGACCGATATTGCAGCCCGCGCCAGCCACTCCCGCATGGTGGCGAAGAAGGTTCTCGCCTCCTACGACAACAAGGAAATCCGCCGTGGCATCGAAATGCTCAAGAAGCGTGTCGACAAGCACTTTGGTGATGCCGACGACCCTGGTCTTAGCCGCAGCCTTGTCGTCAAGGTGCTTCGGGAGTGCGAGAACCGTTATGAGAATACGTATGACCGCACCCGGAAGATTATTGAAGATGTCTACGAGGGTCAATTGGAGCTGGATTGGCGCAAGGAAGAGACCCTTAGCATGTTCCGGAAATGAGATGTACTTCATATTGAAAGATAATCCTATTCCCCTTTGTTTCGTTTATGCATTTTTTTTTCCTATGTATCCTCTTCTATAACTTCCAACCCATGCCCTCTCATCGGGCATTGACATAGAACCCAATCGACGCACAAGGCATATTCCACCCTCCACCCTTGTGCGTATCCCACGTCCACTCACAACAATCGATAAGCTCTTGAGATACACTCTTGCAGTTATCCGGATTGACAGTATACTGCCAATCGCGCCCATTGTAGATATGGAAGATAATCTTATTGGTAGGATTCCACCGCGTGAACTCAATCTTACTACCAGAGGGGATTACTTGGCCCGACCATTCGTCACAGGCATTGCTGCTGCCGCTCCAGGCGGGACCTCGGCCGACGGTGCCGCCGCAGAAGCATTGCTTGCTTGGGTCGGGGCTATATTGACCGCAGTCCCCGCCGGGTGCTCTCACTGCTGCATCCATTTCACAACTTTCTCCTGCCCACGGTGGATAGCTAGCTATGGCTATAGCGATCTAATGCCTATACGGCATATGTGGGGATTGCCTCCTTTATATCGAGCAGCTTGCTAATGTTAGGTTTGCTATACTAAACCGCAAGTCAAATAGCTGTGACCCGTCATCGCCTTTACAACATAGTATCGCCTTGGACAGATTCCTATTCTGTGAGAATCCTAACCACATCCTCGCGGCTATTTGTCGAGGCCCATTTTATAGTGTTATTCCCCGGTGTGGCTTAGATCCAAGTTGAATCCCTAGCACCTTAGTTAATACTTTTACCACTTTAGCCTAATAATACGCTGCCGCGTATAATAGTGGCGTCTCGGCACCGTCTATCCTCGACTCAATATAGCTATTTATAGTAGTATAGGATAATAGAGTTTGTCTAAAGAGCTGTAGGGGGTGGAATCGGATACCGTTCGGCATATCAGGGTCGATCCTAGGTTGCTTAAGAAGGAACTTGACAAGATCGGCGTTACCCTCTCTGTAGCCGGTGCTGTAAGTTGAGTCTCCAAGTGCTTTTTTTTTCTCGATTGATATCTGGTTCGGCATTTAGTATGAATCGAACTATACTTGGGTTCGTACGGTTGTGGCTAAGTGGAGAGAAGTGTCGCTATCGTAGTCGGTTGTTAAAGGGTTAGCTCCATTGGTGAGGGCTTGTCGGGCAGTTAACTTGTAGCTGTTTTTGGCTGCCTAGAGTAAGGCGGATGCATTGGATCTCTTTGCATTGTGGGCGTAGAGGTAATTGGTTCTGATATCAAAAAGGCGACGACTCAGCTGAGCGAACACTGAAACATCCTTTTCGCCCAAAAGGTCAATGTTTACCAATTCTGTTAGATCTGATAATATTGGATTTGGATTTTACTTTTGACATGAAACGAAATGGAGAACGAAATGTGTCAAGGGGAGCTGTTCTTATATGGAGACGGGTACCCGCAGACTAAGTCTCCCTATTCTCCCTATTAGTAGGGAAGGATTAAGCACTTTTCCATATAAAACCAGGGAGAAGAGATGAGTTCTTTTCATTGGCCATTTCGACCCACCGTTCGCTTCATGAGAGTTTCAGGGGTTTGAGGTTTTGGATATACTGTGTTATAGCTATAGAGGATCTATCACATTTTGTACTGTACAAGATACAGACTACTTCAGGCGAATAGGAACATTTTGAATGGATTTCAATGCCAATTATTGTTTGACCAGCATATGAATGTATACTTATGTATGTATGTTAGGAGATGTAATCTTAAAATGTCCCTATTAACGGCAGAAGCAAGGTCAAGGCAGTTATCCGACCCATTTGCCTGGCTAAGAAGATAGGTGTGGGGGTGATCTTCGATCTTCGATTTTAATCTTCTTTTTCTCCTTTCAAGCCCTCGATATTTCCATTTCCCTTTCCTTTTCTGTTTTTGTCCTTACTTGTGTGGCTTTTTTTTTTAATACGGTGAGTCTCTTCCCCACGCCTCCCAATGGTCTCCACATGTCCAAGGGGGGGGGGGCACGGATACTTTCAATTGCAACTCCAGACCTCGTTCGTTTCTTTTGTGTAGAGAACTGTCTCTGTGCTGTTTTTTTTTCCTCGCTTTCCGACAGGACGAATCATTTTAGTCCCACTTGCGCCTAATCATGTCTCTTTAGTTCGTTACTTGTCGCATTCCTCGAATTCCCACATTCCTCTCGTTAATTCACCCGGGACCTGACTCGGATCTCCCACTGCATGTGGCCTTCGATTGAAACGAACATTCCTCGAACTGATCGACACCCTAAAATCCTTCCCGTGGACCTTGCGATCGGAGATCCATTTGCGGGGACTGGCACGCCTTAGATCTGGTGTCTCGACCTCCAATCGCGTCGGGCGATTCACAACACAGCCATGCCCTGGCGGCCGCTGCCTCGCATCGCCTTTGCCGTCGCCATATACCCTTTCAACCCATCTTCCCCGCAGACCTACCATTGGAACTGGGCGATGAGCTCTACATAATTGAACAAGGAGGGAGGGACGGCGAGTGGTGCCGAGGCTATCTGGTCGCGCCGCCGTCGTTGCTGGCCGGATTGACAAGTGCCAAAGGCCAGACTCTTGAAGCTCGTGTGTTCTCTGGTATCTTCCCGCGGAACTGCGTTGAGATTAGAGAGGTGCTGGGCGACGGCGACGGATACAAAGCACTACTAAATGCTGACCGGAAAAGCATTGATCGACTGACCTTGTCCGGCTGGGATGGAGAATACCTGTCCCGAAATAGTCTGGCTTATTCCGTCAATGACTTCCAGGCTGTTGGCGAGGTGTCTGACGTTGTCTTTGCGAAAAAGGGGAAGCCTTCCCAGATTATTATTCACAAGACCGATGGGTCAGACCAGGCAAGTCCGCGATGGCGAACGGGCTCGATTCCGCATACGCCTGTCTCCCTTGCTCCTCGCGATCCTGATGCGCCCAAGCCTGCTGCTCCCGTCCCGATGCTTAAGATTGGTGATGAAACCCCGACTTCTCTCACAGAGCCACTAGTCGATGAGATCGCATCGTGTCTGCGCGAATGGCATTCGACTAATTTGCATGAACTGCTGTTGGAACGCCGGTATGATGTGTTGGAGGAAATGTCAACCATTGTACAAGAGCTGGACTTTGCGAGACGACAATTGCTACACAATGTTCTGACTGGAAAGGAGAAGGAAGCATTGCGGGACGAGACTGTCTGGAAACTTGTCAAGGCAAACAAAATGCTTAGCGGGGACGTGATTGTCCGCGATCCGGAGGAAAGAGGCCGTTTGCTAACCGGTGACGACTCTGCTATCCAATTGGCAAAGCTGCAGTCCGAGATGAGTATGCTTGAGTCCTGTCCCACCCAGACATCCGATGCCACCGCACTTCATCATTTGCTGCTGGAAATCAACGCGGTATCAGGGAATGCACCGGGGCAAGTGACCATTGGAATTCAGCTGTTCTCCCGATCAGACGCTGGTTCACTCAGTCCATTGTCTGAGACCTTTAGCTTAGATATTCCGTCTCCTGATAAGTTCGTCAACATGAGCCAAAGCAGTAGATTGAAGACACTGTTCACCGAATTGGCCGCAACAGACATCGGAGATGGGTCTGCGAATGGGCGGCAGCTCTATCTAGTTGCTTGGGTCCGTGCTCCAGAGTCGCGATCCACAGCTGACACCACTCCTACGTCGAGGCCATCAGTCTCGCGGGAGAGTCCAACCCCGACCAAGGCCACGGCAAACGGGGGCGTCCAACCTCGGCCAAGGGAAGTTTGAGAACGCGGCGCAGCATGATGTGGACACCCAAGCAACGCGGACCGAGCTTCGATCAGCCATCTAAGCCCACTACCCAAGGGCTTCCACGATCATCGAGCAGTACGTCTAGCGTCAAAGAAGCAACCTCTCAATCCGCCCCAACGAAGGAGGTCACGGCGATCCGCACTGTTGGCGTTGGGATATTGGAGATCTCGCCGATTCTTCGACAGGATAGGGACGTTGAGCAGGTGATCAATATCTGGTCGCCCCGTCGAGACGGCGAAGACGGCGAAGGGCTGACGGATGGCTTTGACAAGTTGATCCGCGCCTTGCTTCCCAGTCCCACCGGCCGGTATGTGCGTGCCGACCCTGCGGCCCGTTTGCACCTCCATCTACGCCCCTTTACCAGTTGCGACGCCGAGTTCCTGATCCGTCAGAACCCCACTATATTGCACGATGTCGTACAGACCCAGCGCATTGGGTTCTCTAAGGCTCCTACGAAGCCAAGATCCGATATCTACGTGACGCTCTCTCAGGCCGTATTCCCCGCAGATGCTCTCCTGTCTCACCCGCAGGCTGGTCAAATTCCTCTGCAAACGAGCACCGGACTCCACAATCTTCAGCTTACTCTCGAAGTGCGTGATGCTAAGGGAGCTCGGATAGACAAGTGTGTCTTCCCTTCGTCATCCAATACTTCGAACACCGCATGGCGCACTACAATCGCCCAGCGGGGCACGCCCTGGAACCAGACAATTCGCCTGAAAATCCCCACAGAAAAGATCCCTGGCTCGCACATGGTGATGAGTGTTGCAGATGCACCAGAATTTCCCTTTGCTCTTGCCTGGATGCCCCTCTGGGACCAGCAGGCTTTCATTAGAGATGGGCGTCATTCCTTGCTATTGCATGCTTATGACAAGCAGACATCTAGCATTGAGAATGGAAAGGGTGCTTATCTGAACCTCCCATGGAGCGCGCTCGGCAAGAATGAGTCCGCCAAAGATGAAGCCGTGACGGGCCCATTGGCCACTTTGCACCTTGAAACCCATCTTTGCAGCACAGAGTATTCCCAGGATCAAGTCATTCTGGGTCTTCTGAACTGGAAAGAGCGGCCGGTGGACGAGGTCTTGGATACCCTAAAGCGTTTACTTTTTGTTCCCGAGATCGAGATTGTCAAACAACTCAGTGGTGTCTTCGACGCGCTCTTCGGAATCCTGGTCGAGAACGCCGGCAACGAAGAGTACGAAAACTTGATCTTCAATGACCTGGTCACTGTTCTGGGGATTGTTCATGATCGACGATACAACCTAGGCCCGCTGGTCGACCGCTACACCGATGAGCAGTTCAGCTTCCCATTCGTCACTCCGTGCCTTATTCGAAGCTACCTGCGCCTCTTGAACGCAGGGACAGACGGTACGCAATCTCGAAGTCTTCGCGCTGCCTTCAAGGTGGGACGCCATCTGTTGAAGTTCATCATCAAAGCCCGCGAACAGCAAAAGGCCAAGGAGGAAGGTATTGGCATCACCACAGTGCAATCCACCTTCAACAGAGACATGCATACCATTTTCAAGTCTATGGAGACGCTGATGAAGAACTCCTCGCCGGCTTTGGTCGGCAGCAAAACACTAGTGGTTCAACATTTCCATACGTGGTTGCCTGAGCTCTCCAACGTCCTGAGCAAGGATGAAATGATTATGATCGCTTTGAGTTTCATGGATTCATGCAAGGATGTCACCGGAATGTTGATACTCTATAAGCTAGTTCTTATCCAGAACTATACCCAATTTGAGGTTTTCGCCTCTGGCGAGGAGAGACGAACCTTGATCTCCAGCTGCATTGGTTGGTTGGCTCCATACTGGGGTTCCACCTCGGGCGTCTCGGATTTGTATCGGGATCAGGTGCGACTAAGCAGCTCAATCGTGGCTCAATTGCTCAGCCCGTCTGATCCTCTGCTCTATGGTTTCATGCCAAGCATCGTCGCCTCTTACTGTGCTATCTCCACTGAGGGAGTAGACGAGACGGAATATCTGTCTTTACTCTTCAGCAAGGCTTTCCCCTTCCAGATGAAGGCTGCCAAGACCCCTCAAAGCTTCGATGAGTCTCTGGTTGAACTGTCTGCGCTCATGGCTGCCATTGCCAAGATCCCGTCTCCCAATCTTCCCTCCTTGAAGGAATTGGAGCTTGCACTATTTGTTGCTCAGACCCTTGAGGCCCACAACTCCATCCTCGACTGCGAGGCTTACCCCGAGACTTGGTTTAGTATTCACGTGTACAACCACCGCGCGACTATCAAAAGTCTTGAACATATTGCAGTGTTGCTAATTGACAAACTCCTTCCGGCACCGGATGATGCCGACACCTTCGATACCAAGCTATGGGAGTCATTCTTCATGACTTTGTTGAAGGTAATTTCTAGCGATGTCCTTGCGCTCGAGACCTTCCCCGAGCAGAAGCGCCGCGCGGTCTGGAAGATCGCCGGCGATGTGCGCGAGCAGGGAGCGGACCTGTTGCAGTCGACCTGGGAAGCTATTGGTTGGGAGACCACGGACGATGAGAGGGAGCGCTTCAATTTGAAAAGGCTGGGCGGTTATCAGGTTCAGTATGTTCCCGGCCTGGTGCCTCCTATCATTGGTTTGTGTCTCAGTGTCCACGAGGAGCTGCGACATGTTGCTGTTCAGATACTGCAAACGATGATTCTGAGC
This sequence comes from Penicillium desertorum, assembly GCA_028827375.1. Classification (NCBI taxonomy): domain Eukaryota; kingdom Fungi; phylum Ascomycota; class Eurotiomycetes; order Eurotiales; family Aspergillaceae; genus Penicillium; species Penicillium desertorum. Next base: position 2,933,119 of record JAPWDO010000006.1, on the reverse strand, counting down.
GAATGGGATCTGAACCAGGATATCTCTATTATTGAAACGGAGATCATCTCTAGCCTAGATGCCCTATTCAAGTCCAAGCAGATGAACGAGAGTGTTAGCCAGAAAATTTTCATCGGCGAGCTGCTGGATCTGTTCGAGAGTGAGACGATTTCCGATGATCTATTGTCGAATGCTGTCAAGAGTCTTGTCGGGACAGTCGATGAACTCTTGGATCTTTTGGTGGCTTCTCAGAGCGGTGCCTCGACCCAGAGTCTGCACGCTCTGAAACTGATGGAATACATGAAGGACATGGGTCGCGAGGATATCTTCATTCGCTACGTTCATGAACTTGCCGAGGCTCAGGCCGCAGCGGGTAACTTCACCGAAGCAGGTCTTGCCCTTCAGTTCCATGCCGATCTCTACGAATGGGATCTCAACAAGCCTATGCCGGAACTGCTCAGACCCGCATTCCCACCTCAGAATGCATTCGAACGGAGAGAGGCTTTGTACTTCTCCATCATCCAGCACTTCGAAAATGCAATGGCCTGGGGCCCCGCGTTAGCTTGCTACAAGGAGCTCGCAGTTCACTACGAGCACACGACAATGGACTTCGCCAAGCTCTCCCGAGCCCAAAGCTCCATGGCTCGAATCTACGACTTCATCGCCAAAGGCGGCAAGCAATTCCCACGTTACTTCCGTGTCGTCTACAAGGGTCTCGGGTTCCCTCCTGGCTTGCGCGATAAGGAGTTCATCTTCGAGACGTCCCCGACAGAGCGCATGGCCTCTTTCGTGGATCGCATGCAGCGGGAACATCCTACTGCGCAGGTCATGTCTACTGGCGATATTCCTGACTACGAAGGCCAGTTCCTTCAGATCAGCGCTGTCACCGCTTACCGCGACGTGTCTCATCCTGTCTACCAGCGCCCCAAGGTTCCGTCCTCTGTCCGCGAGCACCTGCTGATCTCGGATCCCTCTCGTTTCTCTGCCACCTCGCGACGACACACGAACAGCTCGGATGTCCGTGAGCAATTCGTCGAAAGGCTTGTTTTCACTGTCTCGGAAGCGTTCCCGAATATTCTCCGTCGTAGTGAGGTTGTTTCTGCTCAGGAGGTTGCTCTGTCGCCTCTGCAGACTGCCATTGAGCGCACGTGGCGCAAGACACAGGAGCTTCAGCTTATTGGCCGTCGGGCTGCGTCGGGCGAAGATTCTGGTTTGTCTAATCTGACTGAAGCCTTGGAATCACTCCTTGAGGCCGGGTCGTCAAACTCCAACTGTGTGGCATCGTACCGTGTATTCCTATCCGATGCGGAAATGGCAAGGAACAGGCTGCTTGAAGAAATTGACGAAGATGCTGAAGAGGTACAAGCAACGCAGCAGCCTGTGGACCCGATGGAGACTGCGCTCTCTGTTGCGCTCGTCGACCACGCCTTGGCTATCAAACACGCACTGTCTCTTTATCAGCGCCCCGCTCAGCAAGCCACCCAAGCTGAACTGCTTCGACGCTTCGAAGATGTCTTCGAGCCCGAGCTGGCTTCTCTCTTCCCAGCTTCGCTGGAGTATTCATCACCTACACCCACACAAACAGCCCGCCAATCCCCCTCCTTGAGCGACAAGCGCCGAATGGCACCTATCCAGCGAATTGTCAGTCCGGAACAAGACCTAAGCCGCACAACCCGAGGCAATGCCCACACCCGCAAGCGCTCCGACAGACAATCCGTTAGTCACCGGATCAGCATAATCAACCCCTTCAGGCGATCCCACGGCGCCACCAACTCCATCTTCACCATCCAGCAATCCGACAGCAAGGGCCAAATAACGGGAGAACAAGACGAAAACGTCGACGACGACACGGCCACGATCCACAGCCGCACAACCAGCCACTCCCGCGGCGGTCGAAGCGAGAAGCGCCGCAGCTTCTTCGGCGGCGACAAGTCATACAAGCACGGCTCCTCGCCGTCCGTCGCCCATGACTCCCAGACCTCATTGAACACGCACAATGTCTCCCGCGACACGGCCGCCCGCTCCAACGATGGCCGTAGTCGCGCTGGCTCCCAACACCGTGGCCCTACCGCCACCGGGGCAGCCACGGACCGGGCTGCGCCCGCTTCCAGTGGTGGATGGTCAACGCTCCCGTCTACGCGCGATTATTCGCGGCCTGTCACACGAGAGAGTAATGCGGTGACCCTGACAACCACAAATGGCACAGCCCCGCTGTCCCCTGTTCTCAATAGTAGTAATAACGGAATGCGTGACTCGGTGTTCCGTCGTTTCAGTATACTCAAGGGTGTCGGACGCAAGAGCAGTCGGATGGATTTTAAAGCTAATGGTGCGCTGCCGGAGGAGTAATGACGACCCCCTTTTTTCCCTTTTACTTTTTTTTGATTCTATCCTTTATACCTCTTTTTTTTTGGTTTTTTTCCCCGTGTCTTGACTCTCCTTTTATTTTATCTTTCTTTCATTTCTTGATGTGACTTACTACCCTGATGTATTCTTTGCTTGAATTTTTTTTTGTGTGTTTATGTGGACTGGGGTTCTCCTTTGGTGTTAAAAGATATATACCATGTGCTATATAGTTCCAATCTACATAATGTTATTTTACCCAACAGCGCTTCTTGTATGTACAAAGTCTAAGTCCTCAGTATCCATGGATCTCCGAAACACAAATGTCCGTGCATCCAATCGTCGACTGTGGCAGTGCACAGTCTTGGCTTCAAGCTGTAGCCAATCATCATACTGAAATAACCTGTTATGTGGAGAATCAAGGCTAGTGGGTCGTTATTACAAAGCTCCTCTCTCCACTGACTGGGCCACACCCACCTTGGCCACTACCCAACGATCCACTCCTTGCTCTGCATGTTCCTAACAATCAAAGGCTGTGCTAACCTTCTGAAATTTCCCCAAGTCACAGCTAAGAAAGAAACCTTGGACGTGGCTTACCCCCCCACCGATTATCCATTCCTTAACCTCTTTGGACCCTTAGAAGCTTGGTAGAAATTATGTGTGGGTTGATATACTCCCCTTCCCCTTCTTCTTCCATTCTTCCCATCCGCTCCTTTCTGGCTTTTCACAGAAAGCCTCCTTAATTATACAATTCCATGCAGACATAATTCTCCAATCTAACTCGAGATTATCTCTAGCTCTCCCAAACTTTCGCTCCCACTTCCGAAGCCACACCTTCGGCCCACGAAGAATGACCTCTGGAAACGGCTCCCTGGACGTCAGTGAGCGGACAGGACTACTCGGCGCACACCGCGACTCCTTCGCTGGCCTCTCGCCTCACGTTCACGCCGACGAGAATGGCCGCCACCACCACCTCAATGATACCCGCGTGTGGGTGCACTGGCCGATGCACGTCGTCCACCTAACGTGGAAGACCCTCGTCCGCGACTACGTCAATGTCCTGCTTATCTTCGTGCCCTTTGGCATTATCGCCGGTGCCCTCGAATGGGACTCCACCACTGTCTTTACGCTCAATTTCTTTGCTATTGTTCCCCTCGCTTCGCTGCTCAGCTTTGCTACCGAGGAGCTGGCCGCTACTCTCGGCCAATCGCTTGGTGGCTTGATGAATGCCACTTTTGGAAATGCCGTTGAGCTTATTGTGAGTTTGCCAATCCTGCCCGAATCAATGCCCTCAGTGCTAGCTAGCGGGTTATTGGTGTGGGTATTGATATGATGCTAATTTGCTTGTTTCTTGATAGGTCAGCATCATTGCCCTCAGACAGAATCAGATTCGCGTCGTTCAGGCCAGCATGCTGGGCAGCATTTTGTCTAACATCCTGCTTGTCCTGGGCTGCTGCTTCTTCGTTGGTGGACTCCGCTTCCGCGAACAGACTTTCAACAGCACCGTGGCATCAACCATGTCCTCGCTCATGGCAGTGGCGTCCGCATCGCTTATCATCCCTGCCACTCTCTACGCCGCGATCTCGAATAACACCACCGCCAAGCCCGATGCTACTGGCGAAATCCCGGACCCGGACAAGGCTGCGCAGAAGAACATCCTCATCTTGTCGCATGGCACCTCCATCATCCTCCTGATTATCTACGTCATGTACCTCTACTTCCAGCTGGGATCCCACTCCGACCTCTTTGAGGAGACGAACTGCAGCGATACCGAGCACGTCGCTGGCGCCGAGGGTGAGGAGGAGGAAGAGGAGGAGCGCGTCCTCAGCCCCTGGGCTGCGGCTGTGGTTCTCGTCGTCGTGACCGTCCTCGTCTCTATCTGCGCCGATTACCTAGTCGATGCTATCGACCCTCTTGTGCAGACGACTGGCATGAGCAAGACGTTCATTGGACTGGTGCTGATCCCGATTGTGGGTAATGCCGCGGAACATGTTACTGCCGTTGTGGTTGCGTACAAGGACAAGATGGATCTCGCGATTGGCGTTGCTATTGGTAGCAGCTTGCAGATTGCGCTGTTTGTCACTCCCTTCTTGGTTATTCTGGGCTGGATTATGGGCATCGAGATGACGCTCCACTTCCAGACCTTTGAGACCGTTGCTTTCTTTATCTCTGGCTTGGTTGTTACCTTGCTTATTCAGGATGGAAAGTCCAATTACCTGGAGGGTGGCATGTGTCTCGGCATGTATCTCATCCTTGCCTTGGCGTTCTATGTGTACCCTGATACCGTTGGCAACTAGGCTATTACTTGGGTTTGGGGCTTTATTTACGGGTTGGGGGGTTTGTTGTCTTTGCCCAGTCTTTAGGGCTCTCTTTTGTTTATTTGGCTATTTCATTCTTCAATGCCCTACATATAGCGTCTGCTATGTTTCCTTGTATTCTACGTCAACCCTGCTTGGCTATAATACATTAGTAGTCAAAATTGCGTGTACGGGTATATTTCTATAAGATTTTGTGAAGAGGCCCAAAAAATGGAGTCAAATATGCTATTCAGAGTGAATCACTTGATGGATTTTGATATTGACATCATTCTACGCGGAAATATATCTACGGTAAATACTTGAAATCAGCAGAAAAAGTCTTTCCTTCAATATTCACACTATTGTAGACCCGATCAGACGGTCAAGAGAATCCAGGCTTAAGTTTTAGCCCTTTCGTCATAATTCAGACTAATTATCCACCTACATCCATCGCTCCTCAATCCTGTTTCCATCAGTTGTACAGTTCACGACCTTATCGAAATCCTTGGCGCTGACTAAGCTATCCCGGAAATTTACTCGAGACCGCAAACTTCCCAAAACAGGCCGATTAATATCCCCCGTCTCAATAATTGTACAGGGGCCAACACAACCGCAAATATGCCGCCTCGACTCAACCTATTCACAGCCAACAAGGCCGTCTCGACCCTGCGCCAATCCACCACTCCCGCACTGTCCTCCCCCCGGAGCATCGCCAGCCCCGTCCGACTCCGCGCCGTCCAGTCACTACCCATTCAGCGTCGATGGAACTCTTCGCGTGATGGCTCGAAGAAGGTCGAGCCCCAGCCGGACGAGCAGACTTTCCCGACTGTCGATCAGCTGCCCGATGTTAGCGAAGAGGCAAGCGAAATCTCCCGAATCATGGATAAGGAAAAGCGCTGTGACGGTATTCCTTCTACTCCGGAGCTGGATCAGGGGTCACCTGTTGAGGAGGTGAGCAAGAATGCATAAATGCATAACTCCAGGACTTGCTAGGTCTTGTGGGTATGGTTGTTAACTGTTTTTCGTGGAACAGATCCTCAGCCGCGATAAGGACGCTATGAAACACATGCCGAAGGTTATGCGGGACGCATTGAAGAAGTCTGGTGGCTCGCGCTCGTTCTCGACTTCGGCTCGGAGTCTCATGCCCGATGTGCAGGGCGAGCCTAACAACGAGGCTAACCCTATTCCTCCTAATGTGCCTAAACTCGAGGGCGCTAGTGATGAGGCTGCTGCTGCGCTTGCTAGCATGATTGAGCAGGTGCAGGGTCAGGCTCTTGAGGAAAACCCTGGGCTTAAGTTCGATCCGCCTGCTGTTCCGGAGGATCTGAAGACCTTGAACTTCCGCAAGCGCTACGATACCCTGCAGGATCAGTTCACGAAGATGATGATGGAGAGTGGGAAATTGACCAAGGCGCAGAAGGTATGACTTTCTTTTTCCTTTTCTCGCTTATGTTCGGCGAGGGTGAGAGAAAGTTGACTAACTGGATATTAGAACATGTCTCTCGTTCTGGATCACCTCCGCACTGCCTCTCCTCCCCAGATCAACCCTCGTCGCCGTCTCCTTGGGGCTCCCCCAGCATCCCAGCTCCCCCTCGACCCCGTCCTCTACCTCACTCTCGTCGTCGACTCCGTGGCGCCTCTCTTCCGAATTCGTCAGCAGAAGGGTATCGCCGGTGGTGGTACTGCTGTGCAGATCCCCCACCCGCTGACTCTGCGCCAGCGTCGCCGTACCGCGATTAAGTGGATCCTTGATGCGTCTGATAAGCGCCGCGATGCGCTGTTTGCGAACCGTGTTGCGGCTGAGGTGGTGGCCGTTGCTGAGGGTCGTAGCAGTGTCTGGGATAAGAGGGACCAGCAGCACAAGATTGGTATCTCTGGTCGTGCGAACTTGAATACTAACGTTCGTCGCTAAACTGGCCTTATGGGCTTGTATTTCTTCTCATCTGGGGTTTGGGGTTTGTCTTGTATCTCTGAGCACTTCTGCATATGTACATTTATATAGTCCGGTCAAAAAAAATTGACTTTTATTCTTCATGGGACCTATTGTATTCTCCGAGACAACTGCTACATGATGTCAATCCTTGAAATTTGACATATGCGACAGGGTTTCTAATGTGGCTTATGATTCCAGATCATTGCCCTATATAGGTATGGCGGCTTGCTGCCTAATGTTACATTTTCTATTATTGGAGGCCACATGCCCTGAATCAAACTTACTTGTACATCTTGCATATCAATTGCCTCTATACATCAACCTCATCTTGTTCTCCGTGGCAGCTCTCCCAGTGCTTTGTATAGAACATTGTCTGATAGGCCCCCGCCAAGCAGCCCGATTACCTAATATACAGCTTAGCTCGAGCGCAACTATTCTTGGAGTCGGAAGGGGAAAAAAAGCGTCAATACATTCAATATTTTACATGTCTATAGTCCGGAACAGATTCCAACCAGATCACCATACTCCCCCGATCAGCGAAGTGCTGCGTTAGATCATTCCCGACTTGATCATTTGCCAGTGCAACCCCAAGCTCCAGCTGACCCGGACTTCTCGACCCTCTTCGCGACCCCACTCACGATAGAGGCCACTTCTACATTCTCCTCGTTCTTGCGTCTCCCTCTACTCCTTGAATGACCTAGGCCGACTACTCTCCGGCCTCCTCCGACGGTGGCTCCCCCCTCGCACTCCGATTCCATTGAACTTGTCGAGTACCATCCCTCCCACACAGCCACCACACGCGCATCTGGCCCCGCTCGCTCAGACCAATATCGAAATAGCGCTGGGCGGTTAGACCCTGCCTCCAACTCGTCGCTTGCGGGCCTTGGTATCGTTGGAGAATCGCAGGAGAAGAAATTCGAGCCCGAACAGCCCCAGGGCTCTCATCTTCGGTTCTGGGCTGAGGCTCTCCGACGTCGCGCTCATAACGCATCGCACGGGAACGTCGATCCGGAATCCAAAGTCAAGATGAAGTTTTCGCACAGTATTCAGTTTAATGCTGTGCCCGATTGGAGCTCGAACTACATCGCGTACAGCAATTTGAAGAAATTGTAAGTTGTTGGCTTGAGTATCAGTCTTGGGCTTTGTGGCTGTGATGGTGTGGTGCAGATTCGGGGATCTAATTGGTGTTACATTGCACGGGATCAATGCATCGGATCGGATAATTGTTCGTAATGGCGCTAACGTTGCATCGTGGTCAGGATCTACGCCCTTGAGAAAGAGGTCAATCGCATTGAGGGACCGTCGAACACAGATGTAGAGTCCGCTCCGCTGCTGGGTGCTCAACCGAGTAACCCGGACGCAATCTTCAAACGGGCTCTCGATGTTGAGATGGATAAGATCTGTTCTTTCTATCAGAAGAAGGAAGCGGAGATTTTTGAACTCACCGATGAGCTCATAAAAGACGCCGATGTATATCTTTCCGAGACGGATGGTGTCGATATGGACCCCGTCAGCGAGACAATCATCAAGGCAAGCTCCCGCCGTGGCAACGGTCATGGCTCGGTCTCGCGCCGGCGGTCCAGTGCTGTGAGCAACGACTCAATGGCCGACGATGAAGGTGAAGGTGCCGATAGCGACGACGACCGGTCTCCGACGACCCTCCCACAACGCCGGAGATTGCCGCGGTCGATCGATGGCGGGTCTAACACGGACGACCAGTACGGTGATCTGGCGGACTCTTCCTACTTTGCCCAGTCGGGCACGCGAGAACCGCACGAGTCGGTCTTCAACGATGAGGATTTCCTCGCTCTGTACAATACCGGTATATCGTTGAAAAGGCGTCTGATCGAATGCTACGTCTCACTCTGCGAACTTCGCTCCTTCATCGAGCTGAACAAGACTGGCTTCGCCAAGGCCTTGAAGAAGTATGACAAAACCTTGGACCGCAGCCTGCGTCGAGATTACCTAGCCACTGTTGTCCATCCTGCGCCGCCTTTTACCGACAGCACTATGGCTGAAATCGATCGGCGTATTGAGAACGTGGAGGGTGTGTACGCGGGTATCGTCACGAAGAACAACAAGCAGTTTGCTAGACGCGAGCTGCGTCTGCATCTGCGTGAGCATGTCGTCTGGGAACGGAATACTGTTTGGCGTGAGATGATCGAGATCGAACGTCGTGCGCAGGCCGCCAATGTTGGTATTCGCCGGACCCTCCTGGGCGGCGATGAGGACCCGGCCACTGCACGGCGCCAGGGTGATAAGAACGAGATCCCCACTCAGGAGATGTCAACGCCGCTTGGTAGATTCCAGTTCCCGGTGTGGCTTTGCAGCTTAAGCTTTGGTACGCTGGTATTTAGTATCGCCATCTTCGGTGTATTACTTTCCTTGAACATAATGGACACCCCCGAGGAACAGAACTGCTTGGCTATGTTGGTCCTCGTTAGTATCTTGTGGGCCACTGAGGTATGGGATACTCTTCGTTTATTTTGCTCACATTGAATGCTAACGTCAAGTGATAGGCTATTCCGCTGTTCGTCACTTCGCTTCTTATCCCATTCCTAGTCGTGACTCTAGGCATCATGCGGTCAGACGAGGAGCCTCAAACGCGATTGGGGCCCAAGGAATCCGTCGGCAAGGTGTTCGCGGCGATGTGGACTCCTGTGATTATGCTGCTCCTAGGTGGATTCTCAATCGCAGCGGCGCTGTCCAAATACGATATCGCACGACGTATGGCCATGTTCGTGCTAAGCAAAGCTGGATCGAAGCCATCTGTGATGCTGTTGACCAACATGTTTGTGAGCATGTTCCTGAGCATGTGGATCAGTAATGTTGCGTCTCCCGTGCTCTGCTACTCGATCATCCAGCCTTTGCTGCGCAACATGCCTCCCGAGTCAGACTTTGCCAAGGCACTCGTGCTGGGTATCGCGTTAGCCGCCAATGTCGGCGGTGCAGCGTCCCCGATTGCCTCACCGCAAAACATCATTGCCCTGCAGAACATGCAGCCGAACATCAGCTGGGGCACATGGTTCTTCATCGCACTCCCCGTCTGCATCATCTCCATTCTACTTATTTGGGTTCTGCTGCTGGTGACATTCCGCCCGGGCCGCAACGAGACCGTGGTGCCCATCCGCCCCGTCAAGGACCGCTGGACCGGCATGCAGTCCTTCATTAGCATCGTCACCTTCCTGACAATCATCCTCTGGTGCACCAGCCACCAGCTCGAGCACATCTTCGGCGACATGGGCGTCATCGCCATCATCCCTCTCGTCCTCTTCTTCGGCACCGGTATCCTCAACAAAGAGGACTTCAACAACTTCCTTTGGACAATCATCATCCTCGCCGCCGGTGGTCTGTGTCTGGGCAAGGCCGTCACCTCATCGGGCTTGCTGCACACCATCGCCATGGGAATCACCAACCGCGTCGAGGACCTCAGTCTGTACAGCGTCCTTTTGGTCTTCTCTTCTCTCATCCTTGTCATGGCCACCTTCATCTCTCACACCGTCGCCGCCCTTATCATCCTCCCGCTTGTCCGCCAGATCGGCGTTAGCATGGAGGATCCTCACCCCAACTTGTTGGTCATGGCCAGTGCCTTGATGTGCTCTGTTGCGATGGCTTTGCCAACAAGTGGATTCCCTAATATGAGTATGTTTCTTCCTTCAGTTCACTTGTGTGGAGCTCTCTGCTAACCTGTTCCTCTTAGCTGCTATCATGACCGAAGTACCTCAGACAGGCCAGCGATATCTCCAAGTCCGCCATTTCCTGACTCGCGGTATCCCGGCCAGTCTCATGTCCTTTGTGGTGATTGTCACTCTTGGATATGGACTGATGTATGTTGCAGGGTTGTAGGGCACGGGATGATGGAGTGGTCTCGTGACATTTTGGAAGAGTTGCGGTTTGCAAAAATTTTGGTTAGATTATATACTGGCATAAATCAAGAGAAAAGAACATATATTGGAATCATAGTACCTTTTCTCCATTTGTCGACGTTATCTTCATTCTTGTATTTATTCTTCTTCCTAGGTTTCCGTTGGGGCTGGCTTCTTGCATAAATGATAATAGTGTCTGAATGCACATATCTTTCATTCTGATGGCTTCTGCCAAATATGAGGATAGTTACACTTGTCCGACTTCAGACTTCAAGCCAATTTCAACCGATGAACGTCTGCATGACGTCTAATATCCGAACTTCTGTGCAAGGTCTGTCTTTCCCTGTCTTGATCTTACTACATACATGTACTTCTTTCGATCTATACCGCATCATTGGACAGATAAAACACAAAAGCCTACATGTAGTTCATTATTCCAATTCTCCAGACCAGATACTTTATAAGACTAAAGGCTAAAGGTACACTGTATACCACAAAGACACCAGGACAGGGAGGCCAGATCTAGGGAGATGGCCTAACCGCAGACAAGAACAAAAATGACAACCAAAAGAATCAGACATGAAAAATGAAATGGTAAAATTCAACCCATGCAGCGTGCATCACCGTAACATAAAGCATAAACAACATTTGAAGTCATAGAAGGTATCCGTAGACACAACCCATTACCCGTACAACGTCCCGGATGCTCCAGGGTTCATCGAGATGAGATTGGACAAGCAGATATAGAAGCGAGGTATATAGATACTCTTTTCTATTTTCTGAAGAGCAGGATTAATTACTAGATCGTTAGTCAGTGAATTGCACCAACAGAAAGTATGTCAAGTTAGAGCCACATCGGGGGACTAGGGTTATAAGGACAAGACCAGGCATAAAAGAAACGGGAAACAAGAAAGAAAGGGAAATACTAACAGCAAACCAAGCGTCAAATCACCATGAATCTTCGCCTTGAGCTGAACCTCAATATCCAGGTTCAAGTCCAATCGCAGGCGAAGCTGCTCATCCCGACCACCATCATCTTCCTTCTTCTCCTCACCACCACCAAGGATCCCGCCAACAGCCTTGCCCGCACTGCCAGTCGCCCCGTTCAGGGCATTCCCGGCTGTGTTCTGCACGAGCTGGCCCGCCTGGTCTACGCCGCCAACGCCCGGAAGCCCGCCGAGCGGACTGCCGTTTTGTTGTTGCTGTGGCTGGCGCTGGCGACGGACGCGACGCTGTCGGGGCTCTGGTTCCATTTCGCTGCGTGCGATGGATTCGGTTTCTGATTCTTGGCGGGGACGGGTTCTGCGACGACGACGTTCGGGTTTGGGTTGGGGTTGGGGTTCGGGTTCGGGTTCGTCTTCTTGTTCGGGCTCAGGTTCTGGCTCGGAGTCCGGCTCTTGTTGTTTGACGGGCTCTTCGGGATTGGACTCGTCTTGAGGTTGCTTGTCCTGATCCTGGTCTTGTTCTGAGGCTGGAGGGGTTTGTTCTTGTTTGCCGGGAGACTTCTTGCCTAGCTTGGGCGGGGCACGTTTGGGCTTGTTGGGGGTTGTGGTTGTTGAGTCGGGAGTAGGCGTGGGAGGTTGTTCCTGATCGGACATGGTGGAAATAAAAGAGGAAGAAGGATGTTCAGGAGGGGAAATGAGGGGAATATGAATTGATTCGAGAAGATGAAGGACCAAGCGTTAATAAATGAACTATGTAATCGTCCGTATAGTTGGAATGATGTAGATTGTTCAACCGTTTATATCATCAGAGGGGCCACCTGGGCAGACTTGGATAAAACCGGGCTTTTTTCTTGTAGATAGAATCTAACCGCCTCCGACGTCAGATGCTAGACGCTGTGGTTCTCGGGTCCATATCAAATGTGCTCTCTAGCAGGGGAACCCTTATGAGAGGTATGACGTCCGGGACAAGGATCCAGAGGCAGATGGAGCAACCTCCACAACCTGGTATAAATCGGAAAATAACATGGATGCAGTGGCCGAGTTTCATGCGCCAATCAGACTGGATATCGGCGAATTCGGTGCATTGACATTCTCCACTGAAATAGATTAAGTAGTCGTAAGAGAATGACGCCACTCAACGTCAAGGTCTTCATAGTAAATTGCCTGTAGAAAGGCAGTTAGCCAATGAAACAGACAAGCAAATTACTTGTTCCTGGTTTTCTTTTTCCATTTTCCATTTGGTACAGGCCACGAGTCTGCTTTTGTTTCCACGGATCGTGACAGGTTGAGGCGGATATCCAGTTGGCCACTTAGAAGATTCCCGACTTTCCGCGGTGGATTTTCGCTGTGGACACGGCCACTGTCAACGGTCAGGGCTGGCCCAATATTGTCTGAAAATGACGATGCAAGTTGGAGGATGGACGTTGGAGAGGGACAGCCTCCAACGTCATGTCCCGCACTTTTGATATGATGATGCCGTCTCCCCTTGATATCATATCCTGCCTTTCCCTTTTGGTTTATGTCTAGGATATCCTTCTACTTTTATACAATTTTCTTTCGATATCGTCTTCCTACCTCTATAATCTAGTCCCATCACATCCATCACATCCATCATGGCGACCGTTGAAAAAACCAAAGAGCAGCCCAAGAAGTTCCCCGTGCAAGAGGATATCTCCGACGAAGACTATGACAGCGCCGACGACTACACCGACGACTATACCGACGAGGAATATGAGGAAGTGCCACAAACCAAGACACAGAAGAACAAACAACTGCAGAAGAAACCACTGCAGAAACAGAAACAACCCATTCAAGACGACTCCGATGGCTACACGGACGAAGATGACTATGGCTCAGACGAGTACGAATACTCCGACGACGAAGCCGTGCAGCCGTACTCGAACGAAAACTCAAACTTCAAGCCCTCCGGCGGCATGGACGTCCTCCACAAGGAGGAGAAATCAATGCTGGACGAGGAAGGCATGAAGCTGAGATTGGAACTGAATCTGGAAATCGAGGTCGAGCTCAAGGCGCGCATTCACGGAGACCTCACCCTAGCTCTCATGTAAGTAATAACCGAGGCATACAATCCTCATCCCAAACCCCCTTCGAGAATGTCTGCTCAAAGACCGGATTAGGAGTTGATCGCGTTTCATATCAACAACAGGGCTTGATCACCCATTCTGGTTCCATTGCCAATCCTATCACGAAGATCCAACGTCGTCACGAGTGGTCCTGTTTCAATGCTTCAATTGCTTCGATGCTGCTTTTCATAGAGCCATGTTTTGATTTAATATCTTTCGATTTGTCTGTTCAGGGGTCTTTTTCCTTTTTCTTTTTGCAATCGTTTTCCTGGTCGTGCAGGGCCAAGGGGATGCAATATACTATGTATACTGCTATGTATATTTCCCGGACAATCACTTGAATGGAGTTTCTCTTCAAGTGCAGCAGTAAGTGATGTATGCAGTGTAGTGAAGTGTAGTGTGTGATGAGTGTAAAGTGTCATGGCGGAAACTGTGAAGCCGAGGCCCGGGTCTTGGCATTTTCTACTCAACCTGTTGTGTTACTCGTGTTACCAACTTCCCTCTTACAATTGTACTCGTTCATCTGTACTCGGTTCAAATCCCAATTGTTTTACTTGTCTCACACAAGTCCAATTCAATCGAGACTGTACACTCCCAATACAACCGTCACCATGTCGTCCAAAGACTTTATCATCAAGCACATGAATGCCGACCATCAAGATTCTCTCATACTGTTCTTACAAGCCTACTGTGGCATCACATCTACTCAAGCCAAAAACGCCCAACTGGAAGAAATCAGTACTTCAAACCTGATCATCACCGCTCAGGGTACTCGCTACAGCGTCCCCATCGAACCTGCGATGAAGGACTACTCGGAGGCGCGTGGCCGAATGGTCGCCATGCACAAGGAGAGCCTAAAGCGTCTGGGCCGCAGTGAGATCACACTCACAGAGTACCGTGCCCCGCGCGGCATCGAACTCGTGATCTTCGTGCTGTGTTTGTTGTTCTACGTCACCTGCTTCCAGCGCAGCAATCTGCAGCCTGGCTCGGATCTCTACGAGTACCTGGGGCTCCATCGCGTTCCCTGGTTTCCGCGCATCGTCTGCATTCTCCACCCGTACGTTGTGGCTATTCATATCGTCGAGACCATCGCGCTGGCTGTGACTCAGTTGAAGCCCCTGAATGTGCCTGCTCTGTCGGGTTTGTGGTGGAAGTGGGTTGCGTCGTGTTTCGTTGAGGGATACGGTTCGTTCAAGCGTATTAGGCAGATTGTGAAGGAGCAGAAGGCGAAGAATGGCAAGAGCCAGTAGAGGGTAGCATAGGCAGTCAATGGTAGAAGACGCAATTACTGGCAGAGAAAGCCAATCATTTGTTTATATACGGATCTCGGGTAGCTTCAATAATAACTGGAAATAGACAATTGGAGGGCGATGTTGTACAATGTTGGGATGTATAGGTATGGCTCGAATGTCAGATCGTGATCGAGCCGTCCAGATTATGGATCAAGGTGGCACCACGTGACTAGGTGCTGAGTCATCTAATGAACATCACCTGACTGATCTAGTGACTGATCCAGTGATTGGATCCACTAATCCCAATCTGGCCTAGTGCCGGTTAGGGCACTACACAAGCGAGCGACACAGTGCGCCCTGCGAAATTCAGCGACTCCACGACCTCAAACTCCCACGACAACCCTACGACAACTAATTTGTGTTTCTGGTGAAGGGCTGCACATTTAGAGGTGAGTTATCGGTCTATCTCAACTCCTGCAAGGTTTCTTTCGAAAAATTCTGTTTCGCTCGCTGCGCCCATCAATTTCGATCATCGGTATTCAAATCCTCCACATCAACTTTCGATCCTGTCTCGCTTTCAACGGTCATACAACCACTCCGCTACCACTGTCGCCCAACTATTCGGATATTCGAAGATTGATTTTGTACGGTGTTTGCGACGAAACAGAAGGATTGAAAGGGAAAAAAAAGAAAAACTTGCACAAGGTCCACCTAAAATCAACAACATCTAACTTGTGTCCGTCGACTTAGACCCCTCCATCAATCGCAAACATGGGTATTTCTCGGGATTCTCGCCACAAGCGCAGCGCCACCGGTGCCAAGCGCTCTCACTACCGCAAGAAGAGGTACGATTCTATCAACCCAGCATGAGATCGAATATTTCTTTCAATTGGAGGGAGAAGAAGAAAAAGGATTCGATATACCAGTTACAGATTCTTACATGTCTTTGTCCTACAGAGCGTTCGAGAAGGGTCGCCAGCCCGCCAACACCCGTATTGGCTCCAAGCGCATCCACCTTGTCCGCACCCGTGGTGGTAACCAGAAGTTCCGTGGTCTCCGTCTCGACTCCGGTAACTTCTCGTGGGGCTCCGAGGGTATCTCCCGCAAGACCCGTGTCATTGGAGTGTCCTTCCACCCCTCCAACAACGAGCTGGTCCGCACAAACACCCTGACCAAGTCCGCCGTTGTTCAGATTGACGCTGCCCCCTTCCGTCAGTGGTACGAGGCCCACTACGGCCAGCCCCTTGGCCGTAGACGCCAGCAGAAGACTGAGGCTACTGAGGAGAAGAAGTCCGCCTCCGTCGCCAAGAAGCAGGCTGCCCGCTTCGCTGAGTCCGGCAAGACTGAGTCCGCTATCGAGCGCCAGTTCGAGTCCGGTCGTCTGTTCGCCGTTGTCGCCTCCCGCCCCGGCCAGTCCGGCCGCTGTGACGGTTACATTCTGGAGGGTGAGGAGCTTGCTTTCTACCAGAAGGCTATCCGCAAGTAAACGAAAAAATAAAATATTCGGTTGTTGCAACGGGTGGATCGGAGTTTCAGCTATGTCATGATCAGAGCATCCACAGGATGCAATTTGTCTGTAAAGCTCTGAACCGTCAAATCCATGGGGAATTGTTCCTAGTTTCATGTCTTCTTTAGTAATTGCATGCCTAATTGCGTAGTATACAAGTATCGAGGAATACAATCTTGGGTAAGACTTCAGAGGGAGAACATGTTCCAATTTGTTTTTGTTCTTATAGAACTTACGGCTGTAACCAGTACGAGTACGTGTTGGACAGCCCGCGTGCTTGGGAAAACCAATCTCCGGGGGCGCATCCCGAGGCCAAGCTCGATGCTTATCCATCTCTCCCCCGCAGCCCAACCTTCCCTCACCCAACCAACATGTCGACCATCAAAACCCGTATTTGCATGATATCCGACACACACACAAGCACGCCACATCCACCCCAAAGAACCGACTATGCCTACCGCTACGCACTCCCAAAAGCAAACATCCTCCTCCACGCCGGCGACCTCACAAAAGTGGGGTACCGCGTCGAGCACGAAGCAATGATCGCCATGCTCGCCGACGTCGACGCCGAGCTCAAGCTCGTAATAGCAGGCAACCACGACATAACCCTAGACGAAGAATACTTCACAACCTTCGGCTACACCCGCCACCAACGCCCAGAGCAACTAGGCGAAGAATCCGTCCTGCTATCAGACGACAACCTCCAAACCACCCTACGCACCTCCTCAACAAAAGCCCCAAGCCCAGACTCCCTAAAATCCTACGCCCGCTCCATAAAATCCCTCTGGACAAGCGAGTCCGCCCGGAACGCAGGAATAATCTACCTAGAAGAAGGAACCCACTCCTTCACCCTGTCTACAGGCGCAACATTCACCATCTACGCTTCGCCCTACCAACCAGAATTCTACAACTGGGCTTTCGCATACCCCCGCCATCAAGACCGCTATAACCCCGCCCCCGCCGCACTCCCTCAACCCCAGAACCCAATCCCCGATTACCCGGCTATCGACATCCTACTAACCCACGGCCCGCCTGCCGGGGTCCTGGATCAGGTCCCGCCGGATTTGAACGTTGGCTGTGAGAATCTCCTTCGTGCGGCGCGGCGTGCAAGACCTCGACTGCATCTCTTCGGTCATATTCATGAAGGGTGGGGTGCGCAGCGTGGGGTGTGGGATGATCAGGCGGGTGGAGATGGTGTTAAGCTTGAGGATGTGCCGACGGATGCGGAGGAGATGCTGGAGAATCGGGGCGCGTTTTGTGATGTTAGTGCTGGGGCGGATCGGCCGCTGCGGGTTGGGGAGGAGACGCTTTTTGTTAATGGGAGTATTATGACGGTCGCGTATGAGGCGAGGAATGCGCCGTGGGTGGTGGATCTGGAGCTTCCTGTTGCTCGGGAATAGTTCAAGTATCTTATGAACAGTTCCTGGATATGGTGTGGTGCTGGTACTGAGAGAAATAGAAGGAGATGTATGAATGAGCTTTAGTGTTTGGCGGTTATTTCGGGGTCTTTCATATAGATTTTCGGTTAGATATATATCATGAATAAAATGTTCTATGCAA
Organism: Penicillium desertorum; assembly: GCA_028827375.1. Lineage (NCBI taxonomy): Eukaryota > Fungi > Ascomycota > Eurotiomycetes > Eurotiales > Aspergillaceae > Penicillium > Penicillium desertorum. The sequence continues at coordinate 2,915,377 of JAPWDO010000006.1, read as the reverse complement.
AGTACAAGTCGCTGGTAGTAGAAGAGCGAATATCGGACTGGGTTGTATTTGGGATATATATTTACTAAGGGCTAGGATAAAGATGGATGCACAGAATGAACTACCACTTGAGAATTGCTGCATCTATGAAGTTGGGATCGAGCCAGGAGAGTATCTATCTAATAATTGTTTACTATATTCTTCTATATATACCCAGTAAAACACAAGAAATAGCTACGAATAGAACCCTCTGAACCACAGTAGGACCATCGAGAAACAGAAGCAAATGAAAAATTAAATCATAAGGCCGAAAGAAATAACCACAACCAACCCCAACTCCATATCATCAAGAAATAAGAAAATAAGCCTCGAATTTACCCTAAGGAGCACCACCGAGACCTAGAATGCTTATTAGCTCCTGCAAAGGTATTTATTGTACTCCATCCAAAAGACTCACCAGCAACAAATGCCAGGTACCAAGTACGCGAAGCACCGCCATCAATCCAGCTGTAGTCGAAGTTCGGCTGGGCAAAGAATTGCCACGCCGCTTTGGGATCAATGAGGGCCAGGTTGGCGTACAACACCCCCCCTCCATCCGCCCTCGACCTTGGAGGCCGGGGTTGAGGCATTCTCAGCGAACATTGCCTGCCATTCCTGGCGCACGAACTCCTTTCGTCGCGTGAAGGGGCTGTGTGGCATGAGCGGTAGCATGTGGATACTATGGTGGTTGTTAGCAGACTTCAGAGTGAAACAACGAGACGATGGTGAACGTACCCTTGGACGAATTCTAGATTGGCGCCGAAGTAGGTGGTGTGATCGACCTTGTTCTCGAATAGCTGTTTCGGTCTGTTAGAGTCGAGTTTGTGTTAGATGGAACGGTACGTACAATTCCGGTGACCTTGTTCGCAGTAAAGTTCGCCGGCTGGTTGACATTGTCATCCTCCATCAAGAAGTAGTTGTGGAGAGAACGACCCAAGATGCCTAACATAACATTGCCACGAGCTTCCATGCTCGCATCGCCGGTCGTCTTTCCCCACATCTTGATCGCATACGCGAACATGGTATCTTCCGAGGTAGATTCCTGATCCTTGCCATCGAAAGACTCGAACAAGCCCTTCGCCCACGAGTGTCCGTTATACCAATCGAACGAGCGCGAGAATGGGAAGTGGGGATCATTTTCAACAGAGTTACCAGCATCACGAACAAGCATGTTGACCCACTCCTTGTTCGCGGCCAGCCAGCTGGGATCAAGAGAGCCAATGATGGCAGCTGCTTGGATAAAGTAGCCATAGTGAAAGTGGTGGTCGTTGTACGCGGTGTTTCCGAAATCCTGGTTCAGATCGCCGTTGTAGCCGGCGGTCGAGACAACGCCCTTCCAGATGGTATCGTAGGCGAGTGGGAATTGCTGCTTGTTCTGCACGAATAGATCGAAGGACTTCTTGAGCGTTTGGAAGGCGTCTGTTGCTAGCTCGACGTTGTTGCCGAGCTGGTTGACCGTGTACACTAGCGTTGCGAACTTGCTCAACGCCTTGCCGCTGTAGTACATGCTGTTGAGATCTGTCTGTTCTGGAATGTTCTGCTTGAGCTCATGGGGAGCAGCCTGAATAATGGCTTGCTGGGCTGCGGCGGACAGCTCGTGGACACTGCCATCGGTGGTTGACCATGGGGCGAATCCAATGTCGATGGGGAGGTTCTTTTCGACCATAGTCCAGCTTTCTCCGATCACGGCAGTCGAGTTGCCCTTTGTTGTGGTGCGAAGGCGAATATCGGTGACACGACCTTTGGTCGTACTGTCGAAGGAGTGGACGTGATGGGGTAGGGCGAACATGATCAGAGGAGTACCTTCGATATCCTTTCCGGCTTTGGTCCATGAGAGCGTGTAGGTGCCCACATCATCTGTGAGAGAGCCAGTGATCTCTCCTGCCACAGGGTACACACCAGAGGAGTTATCATAGAACTTCTCGCCAGATTTGCCTGCGGGGTTCTTTGCAACTTGGATAGTACCAGAAAAGCCCTTCGGACCACGAAGATGGGTCTTTGAGTCTAGCTTGAAATTCGGATCCTTGCCATCAGCCGGAGTGGCATAGAGAAGCCAAGTCGTGTCATCATCAAGGAAAACCTGGTACTTGAAGATGCCGGGCCTAGGCGAACCGGCGCTGACGACCTTGCGGAAGAAAACACCACTTTCAATCAGGGGTTCCAGGTCATTGTACACAGCTGTTGCGTAGCCCATGCCTTGGACAACGGGGAAGGTAATCTGTTGAGCTGAGCCTGCGGAGCTCTTGAGCACAGCATGGGCTGAGAAAGCCTTTGGCTGCTCGACGTACATGATGGAAGACTGGCCAAGCTCGGTTGCAGAGAGAATCAGATGTTGAAGGCCGCCTGGGTTGATATAGTACTGCACTGGGTTTCCAGGGATCTTGTTGTTTGGAGGCCCGTATGCGAGCATGTGAGACTGGACATGGGAGACAATCATACCCCAGCTCTTCAGGGAGCCGCCTCCCTTTGACCATGCCAGAGAGTAGGGCTGAGTAAAGGTAGCATTGGTCTGAGTGCCCAGGAAAAGGCCGGCATAGAATTTATTCGTCGCAATAGGGTCAGTGGCATTGGCCTGTAACACAATGTCAGAATGTTTGATGCATATCGTGTTCCAATTTGGGATTATCTTACATGCTCGTTCTTCACAGGGTGGTCATCTCGAGACTTGATATTAGCAGGGATAGGACCAGTCGCAACCGGCTGAAAGATATCTTGGCCATGCATGGCTTTGGATTTATCTGATACAACCGGGGAAGAACCTGTTTGAACGGGCTCTACCAAGCATTAGAATATGTGCAAAATGGTATAACAATTCATGTTGAATCATACCGTCTGACTTGGCAGTACTTGAGACGGCCTTCGGTGAGTCTGTCACAGATCCAGCTGTAGGACTTAGCGCTGAATTTTCAGGATGTTTGGCTGAAGTTGTCGCTTGAATAGGGTCGGATTTGCCTGTATCAGTAGACTGTGTTGGCGCAGTCGGTGCTGGTGCAGTACTATCACCACCAGAGCCCAACAGATCTTCCAAACCGCCAACGAATTGGGCAACGTCAAACTGCGGGAAAGGCTGCTGTGACGAATGTCCGTCCTGTTGCAGGCCTACTCGATACACCTAGTCCAAAATGTCAATACCATGCCCTATACCATGCAGCACATCCCTCCGAGACGTACTGGGTTAGACTCAGGAATAAAGAGCCTATCTTCACTGTTCGAAGGTGGATATTGAGTCTCAAAGGCACTCGCAGACTCGGTAGCTGTGTTTTGCAGAGTAGCCTCTACTTCATTTCCCACACGGGGGAGACAGTGGGCGATTTCTGTGGTTAGAAGCCAAGTTAGCAAGGCTGTAGCCTTCCATTTCGAGCATGAGTCCATGGTGGAAAAGCCAGATCTCGTCACGAATGTTTAACACGCGGAGATTGTAGGAAGTCTGTGTGCTATTCCTCGATCCAATCCAATCGGATATGAATCACCTGAGGACAGACGACTCTGGAGTCCAAAAGGCGAGATGAAACTGGGAAAGGGGGCAGGCAACTTAAGAGAAAAGCATACTCACAAGTATGTTCTATGGATTCCAGGAGATGTGCTATACCCCCTCGGATCTCAAACACAGGTCCAGATTGGGACAATACACGATCCGGTTTGTTGTGAATGGTCCGTAGATAGATTCCACAGACTGTCGATCCTGATCTTCATAAATGTTAGCAATTTACAGTCTTTGGTTAAAGGGAATGACCAGAGTTGGGTATCGTGTCTGGCTCAGCAATGTAGGGCGCAACAGGTAACACGTCGAGTCCGCGTGCGTTCTCCACCCCCAAGAATGTGTGCGGGAATCACTGCAACGACCATCATCCACTTACTGAATTATATGAGATCGAAGTTGCTCCGGTAATTGGGGTTAATTGAGAGATGGATCTGATATTCCGTCAGTTGATCGAAGATGTTAAATGCAGGCAGCACTTGCCAAGGGATCGCCCATGTGGAGTAGAACCGATGACAAGATGGGAAAGGAAGAACGAAGAAGAACATGAACATATGCAGATTCAGATCATTAAAAGACGGAGATGACTCAATATGAATCACCGGACAAATCCATGGATAACTTTTAGTTACTTTTTATGGAATCATGGGACATCCATGGATGTTCTACTAGTTTATCCAAAAGGTCAAAGTTGACATTACAAGGTCGAGGCATCTTACCATCTACATATGATCCAGATACATGCGAGTAAAAGTACCTATGTATACTTCTGCGTGATGAACACTTGTGAGGTAAGGTGCCAAGTATGAACTAGATGAACACTATATGAACTATATTGTGCACCTGAACACCTGCAGGGCTGGTCACCTGGACTGGAGTAGAGCAAGAATGAAGACGCTTTTAATCCAAACCCGCAAAATGGGTCACATTAGATGCTGACACTGGACACGGCATATGTGAAGTGAAATAAGATATTTACATTCATTGCATGGGCTTCGACATGGGCTTGATGATGCCCTGCTTGATCATGACACGAGGCTTGGTGCCACTCTGGAAGGTTTCTTTCGTAGACCACTCGGGGCCTAAGGGCAACCGCAGGGACCGTTCGTACTGCTGTTTGGTCTCGAACTCGTGCGGCAGCTGGCTTGCCATGTACTTCTTGTTCTAGAGTAACAAAGTTAGTGAGCTGTCCGTGTTGGTGTAGGAACAAGACTTGGCTTACCTTCTGGACTCGCTTCTGGTTGATAATGACCCGATCAAGCTTTGCGTCCTTGCGCTGATGGGCCTTCACGCCCGCCACAACAGTCAAGTCTTTCTTTTGCTTCTTTTGCTGTCTCTTGCTGACACCTTCACCGGCCCAGCTGCCCCAGCCCGGGAGTGTGTTGTCCACAACCTGATCGCCTTCATCTTCAACCGTGTCCATCTTGTCTTGTTCGAATTCCTGGACAACTTCATCGCCGGCAAAGGCTCTCTTCACGAGGTCGTGATTCTTAAGCAAGACGGGAACCTTCTCCTCATCATCGCTGTCGTTCTCTTCGAATTGCTGTTTCGCGAGGGTGGCCTTGGCGTTCTTTTGCTTCTTGCTCTGTTGCTTCGCTGGAGCAACTTCGGGCTGGGTAGCATCGAGGGAAATGTCAATGCTCTCTTGGGCATCTGGGCCAGTCCGGCGACGGTTGGTCCGTTCCGTCTGAATCAACCAAGGGTTCTCCTCCTCCGCGGATGTATCCTTTTGCTGATCGGAAGAGTCGCGCGAAGATCGCGAACCCTTCTTGTTGCCAGAAGCTCCTGACTTGTGCTTGGTAGTACCGTTGACAGCAATGTCAACATCATCGTCTGATACTGGTACCTGCGCAGCTTCATCATCGGAATCTAGCTTCTCCTCGAACTCATTCTTGGGCAGCGGCTTTGCGTGAGATTTGGCGTCAGGATTCTTTGATTGACCAAACTTCCGTCGACCGACCTCCGACTCTGCGTCAGACACAGACTCCTCTCCATGGAGTTCACGGTTAAGTTGGCGAAGCTCCGCATCATTCCTTTCTTTGCGGGCGGCGTCGGCATTTTTCATGAATTTCATTTCGAAAAGATCAGCATGGGGCCCCTTCACACCATCTTCAGCATTATCACCGCCCTCGAGGGCCTTGAGCTTCTTCTGGATCTTTTGCCTTTCCACATCAGAACCCTGCTCATTCCAAGGGTCCTCATCTTCCGATTCGGAGCTTGAAGAGCCCAAGTAGTCATCATCTCCAGTGGAAACACGCTTGCCTTCGATTCTCTTCCGTAGCTCCTCCTCTCTTTGGGCCAAGTCGGCGGCACTGTTGCGAGCCTCTTCGTCCCACGCAGTGCGACCAGTCTGTTTCAAGCCCTTGGCCCATTTGCTTTCACGATGCTTAGAGCCCATACGAGCTTCGGCTCTCAAACGCTCGTTCTTCTCCTGATCCATCTCATCCATATCCACACCGGCTTCCATGAGTGCGTTCTGCTCCTGTTGCTCCATCTTTTCGCGCTCTTTCCGATGAACACGGCGATAGGACTTGCTCTTGATCTTCTTGATGCGCTTGGCGCGCACTTCCTCTCGGAAAAGCAGGTCACGACGCTTGCGGAGTTCTGCGCGCCGAGCCTGGATCTCCTCAATGGGAATATTGCGTGCCTGTAATTCTTCGAAACTCTGAATCTGGTCCTCGGCTGACTTGCCTTGAGCCTCAGCCAGGCCACTCTCCACAAGGATGTTCTGGATGACATTTTCGAGGTCTGTCTGCGGCTTGGCAGCTTCCAAGCGGTGAGTCTGCTCAGCATCGGGATCACGTAGCGGGAAGGAAAGGTGTTCAGCTCTGCGGTTGGCTTTGACAGTTTCGAGCCATCGGTTCAAGGTCTCCTTGCTCTTCTCGTAGGCAGCAGCCCGGTCAAGTCGGTCCTGTTGACGTTTTGCTAGAGGAGCATCTAGCTTGCCCGGAATGCCAGATTTTGATGCTTGGACAACAGAGTCGATATGTTTGAGCGAGTTCTTGAGGCGAGAGTCGGTGATGGAGGGTAGGAGATCGGCGACGGTTAATTTGTTGGCGGTCGCCAGGCCGAATTCCGAGGGCTTGCCTTGTTCTTGTGATTTCTGAGTACGTTTCGTAGATTTTTCAGTCTCCATAGACTGGACAAAGTCTTGTAGTTTCGAAAGCCCGTGCGGATCCGCATCGGCATCGTCGTCCGACATAGACAGCCCGTCCTCACTGGCATCGCTTTCACTGTCCCCCTCTGACCCAGAGTCCTCGTCGCTATCATATTTCGCAGCCCGCTTGGCTTTCGCAGCTGCTTCCTGGGCTTCTTCCTCCTCGGCCGCCACATTCATATCCCAGGCGGTCGCGAGGTCAACAGCATCTTCTCCCAGGTCATCGTCCTCGTCGTAGTCTTCACCGTCAGAATCCTCATCCGACTCGTCGACATCTTCAGACAAGCTGATCTCTGTAGGCTTCTTTGGCTTGGGTGCCGCTTTTTTCGGCTGAGATTTGGACTTGGATGCGCGGAAAGTGAAGCCCTCGAATCGCTCTTCGTCGCTTTCACCGAGAGCTTCGTCGCTGTCCAATTCGCTGTCGTCATCGCTGTTCACTTGTCCGAGAGTCCATTCATGTCCCTCACTGTCGCTGCCACCATCAAGGCTTCCGGTGTCCTCGGTTCTGCGGCGTTTGTATTGGGCGGCGGTATCCTCCTCGTCGTCCTCGTCGTCGCCGCCGGTGTTTCTCTTGCGGTTGAAGGTGCCATCATCGTAGGCTCCAAGACGACTGCGTTTAACACCCAATTTAGTGTGAATCGTCTTCTCTGCAATAGACAGTGCATTCAGCGACCGAGTGCTTTTCCGCTTCGGCGCAGCTTTTTGCGCTGAGCGGTCTTTCGGACCCTGCTTCTGAGTTTGACTGCGAGGCATCGTGGCGTATAAGTCAAGAAAGCACTAAGAAAGAAGCTTCAGATCAGTACTAAAAAAGTACCAAATGATCTGATGGCTGCTTTCAAGAGGGGCGTAGATGGTGTTGAACTTTTTTTTTCTGCCGGGAAAAAAAGTTCTCGGCGCGGAGATTAGCGCGACCCGTTCATTCGTCGAGTTTTGTCTCCCGACTCCCTCCTCCAAGACAACTCGACTCGCTCTATCCCTCTTCGGTTCCAATTTCAAGGCTCCAGAATTGTCGCCATAATGTTCAAGCCCACGCAACCAATGATGGTGCGTTTGCGCTTGACTACCAAGCAGGTCAATGGTGGCTACTACAAGGGAAACCGAACTGGCTCCATGGGTCACTTCGACAAGAGAGGCACATACAGGCCCGATATGTCAAAGCACCGTGTTTATATGCCTGCCGAAAAGCTCGAAATCCCTGGGAGGAGATACTCCGCCGAGACTGCGAAGGAGCCGTTCGCCGTGAGCATTCAAAACCGTCTGACAACAGTTGGCTGAAATGTCGGATCTGCTAACATGGCTATAGCTCGGCCCCTTTGTCACAAAACACATGCGCAAGACGCCGTCGAACTACGTCCAAGATATCGAGAGAAATGGGCGCATGGTTACCGTGATCAGAGGATTTGAGGGTCAGGACTATCTGGAGAAGTGGGCCGAGACCGCTGAAGCCGAAGAGGCCCGACTAGCACAACCGTACACCAAGAAGATTGAGAAGATTGAGACCGAGCCGACGCCACAGCTTGAGCAGACTGAGCAAATTGAGAACCAAGAGCTGGCCCAAACGTCCGAGACGCCCAAGCGCAAGCCATCCAAGACCCTTTTCTAGAAATCTCAAGGACTGAAACCGCATAGCGGGGATTGTCTATGCGTTTTCAACTGAATGTGAGTGCGCAGCAGCCCGGGCGCTTGAGTTTACTCCCTAATATATTTATGCCAGCGGCCCAGCATACCATCCACAACCACCCTCGCTGGGCATTACCCAACAACTTCATTGATCAACCTTCTCTCCGCTGGTTGAATATATCCCATGTATTATAGTCTCTACAACATCAACTTGATTTGGAACACGGAAGGACCCCGATTCTCGGTGGACGTGTACCAATTGGCATCGAGACAGAAGCAATTGTGTACTATTTTGACAAGTTCATGAATATCAGATTACAAGAGTTACAAGTAGCCTTAAAGGTGTCGGGTAATGCCTCGTAACCCTCGAGGTTTGAGGTGCCTGAATTATCCAACATGTCTGCAAGTCCTCGATAGTATGAGATTCCTGATAAAGGATTGATAGAGAAATGAAATCTCTAAGCTTCGGAAGCCAAACTTAGGTAGTATATAGGTTTCATATAAGCTTTTAGGTAGACCTTCTTACCTTATCAATAGAGAGTAGGTAGAATATGTGCTAGCACACTCTAAGAGAAAGAGGTGATAGCAATAGCCCTAGTGTTCTAGCGATGGTTCATCTCGCTAGAGTTGTGATGAAGTATAGAAGGAAAAAGATAGGGAAGAAGTGAAGAGCCGGGGAAGATAAGGTGACTTTGAGAAGCAATAGACTCTAGCCTTTCTATATCGCTCTTTACCTAGGTACATCTATATATCTTTTTACATGTTTGTTTAGGTGTCCTATAGATCTATCTATAGCTACACACCGTAGAACAGAGTGAAAAGCATTCCTACAACACGGCCTTTCGATATATCGAGTGACGACATCTATACGCCCAGATGACTAGAGGTGCTTATTCAACCAGTTACGCTATAACAACATCGAAAGTCACGTAGATGGGCGATTTTCTGCTGTCGACTAGGGCCAAGAAGACCAAGGTCTCTCGCCTCTTTGAGCATTTGTTTGTTGGCATATATTTCCTCTGTATATTTTCTTTTATCTTTTACTTGGAAGGCATCTAGAAGATCCATATAAGTTGCCAATATCTCCACTCCAGGGCTGTCTATACCACTGTCAGCGTAACAGCCCAGAATGTTCCAGTGGCAATTGAGTGGAAAGTCAGCCCTGGACGTCCGGTAGATATGTGGTCCGTGCTCAGTCCGATAAGCCCGCCATGCTCTTCCGTATCGGCTCCCGAAGTGACGGCGATGACATAGTTCTTCACCTTTCGTCTTTCCTCCCCCCCACGGTGATGTGGGCTTATGTTGATTTGATTCTCTGCATCTAGAGGGTCCATTTTATCTAGCTGATCATCTTCCCATCCGGCAGCTCCTGCTGCAACCATGTTTCAATCCTTCACGGGTAATTCTCGTCGCCCGCGGCAGGTGAACCTCAGTGGCCGGGCCACTAATCCATTCGCTGCATTCCCCGGAAACTCGCCGACTAGACAAACTCCTCATGCTGCAAACCCCGAGAGTGCGGTCGCCATTGCCCAACGGGAGCGCGCCCTGAGACAACTTGAGAGAGATCGACAAACCGCATCTCGCACCGTTCAGCGAGTCTGGCGGGGCCATCAGAGCAGGAAAGCAACATACAAGGTCTGGAAGTCTGAATGGGATACACTTGAGTGGGAGAGAGTTACCACTGCCTTGGACTTCGATGACGATCGCCGCCCAAGGACGGAGGTTGAACGTCTGGAGTGTCTGGCACGTCTTTCCGCACCGCCATATCCCACGGCGGAGCAATGCTTGGATCAGCTCAGGCTTCTCGTTCAGTTTGTGGGGTTGGCAACAAAGAAAGAAGATGTTCTACGCTTGGTATACTTCTGCAATGTCTTTGAGCAGACCTTTCATGCTCTGCCGACCATCGCGACAGAAAACGACTGGACCGAGCTGTTGAAACGGCTAGCAACCGCCATCCTCCATGCCCTCGGCTCTGCAAGAAACAGTCCGACGCATGAAGCAGCCATTCTGCCCCTTCTTCGCACGATAGTCTTCCTGGTTGACTTGATACCGAAGAGGATGGCATCGATCGGTAAACACTACTATCGAACGATGGCGTTCTTAACCAGGAACATTGAGCTTTTAAGGGGCACCCTGTCACCGGAGCATGTTACCAACGCTGTCCTGGCTCTTTTGCGACCGATCACCTCCGAAACCATAGCAGCCTATGAAGCGCTTGCTATGTCGTATCTGACCATTCCAAACCTGCCTGCTTACCTTGGTGAGCTTGATGGATTGGCGCACCAGATAAACTACAAGTTACTGGCGCCTGCAATTGAATCATGCATCCCTCTGGCTAAAGAACGCCTTTCTACCAATGATGTCGAGGGCATCGAAGGCCGACTTTGGCTGCTTGCGTACCTGATCTTCTTCCACCGGTACGCTCTTCCGGGACAGGCAAACCTGCAAGCACCCGACCTTGCATTTCTGAATGTGGTCTCCGGGTTGCTCAACTCGACCTCTGTCTATCTGACAAGGTGCTTGGAGGCGGATGAAAATGGTCCGGATCCAGCCAGAGGTCCGTATTTGGATCAGTTCGTCGCCGACCAGGTCAGTAGTCTGGTCAACCAAAGTAGCATCACCGGGTTACTTTCTCGCATCAAGACATCGTACCTCTCACACACCGATATATCAAACGATTACAACGCCTCGAGAGAAGCAAAAATTCTTGCTACTTATGCCCTGAACTTGCTTAGGGTGTTCCCCTCGGCGTGGGGATGACATTCGAATGTGGTTATATCTAGGCTCGGCGCCTTCAGCAGATCTGACTTCCGGCCAGCCAGGTGCGAAAGTACCGGCGATCAAATACTTTTGGCAGGCATCAAAGTCCAGTCGGATCTTCGATACTATTAGCAAGGACTCGAGCCAAGTTCTTCCGTTGTTGCAGTTACCACAAGATGGCAATCAAGAGGATCAAGAGCAGGAGTGGACGATTATCCTCCTCTTTTTTGAGCTTTACACGTTCGTCTTGAAAGTAATGGACGACGAAGAGTTCTTCTCAAGCGCATCACCATTTTCAGCTTCACAAAATGTGCTGTCTTCGTGGACAAAAGAAAGTGCGCTGCCTCTTGAAGACGTTAAAGACATGACCGTCTTCCTCAAAAACCTCGCCTTCACCCTCTACTGGAACGTTGCCGACTTGACCAAGAAAGGACCTGTTCCATCATCCGCTGTGGATCTTAGAAGTTATTTTAGCAACACGGCTCAAGTTTCTGGACCAATGGAGCGTACCGAAGTTGAGACCAAGAAAGAGATCAATGATCTTCCTGGTGTGACAGGTATTCCACTTGACTATTTCAAAGGCTTGGTTACAGGTTTGCTCAGAATGCTGCATGAGCGAGAGTAAGTCGAAATGCTCCATTTGCCATGGTATAGGCACTCCAGCTGACACGCTTTTAGTTCTCGACGCAAATTCCTCCCTCAAAATCATTGGCTGATGACAGATCGATTCGACATGGAAGGCTTTATCCCAGCCGTTGTGGCAGAAGAGGAGAAGCGCCATGAATTCCAGGACGATGATGAAGACGCTGAGCCTGATCTTCTTGACGAGGAATATCCGGAGCCTTCTCAGCTTGTCGGCAATAGCCATGCGCGACGACTAATTCACATGCAGGCCATGCGAAATAGTCAACGAAGACAAGCTCATAATAATGCTCTAGCTGCCATTGCGCCACGGCTAGAGATCCTTCGAAATATGCCTTTCTTCATCCCATTTGCCACGAGAGTGCAGATCTTCCGTCAATTTATATTTAGGGATCAACAGCGTCGCCGGAAAGGCTTCGTGGAGCCTGAATCCTGGCGCTTGTCTGTGGCCCAAAGTGCTATGATGAATGGGCACGCTGAGGGTGCGGCTGACATCTTGGCTCGGCACCACGCCGACATCCGGCGTGAGAGTGTGTTTGAAGATGCATTTTCTCAATACTACGGCTTGGGTGACGGTCTCAAAGAGCCAATCCAGATCAGTTTTATCGACCAGTTTGGAGCAATGGAAGCCGGTATCGATGGTGGCGGTGTGACGAAGGAGTTCCTGACCAGCGTCACTGCCGAAGCTTTCAAGACTGATGATTATGAGAGCATGTTTGCGGAAAATGATCACCATCTGCTGTATCCCAGCCCGATAGCGGTTGACCAACTCAAAAAGGTTCTCAGCGAGGCTGGACTCACAAGTTCAAGCCCAGAGTGGCAGAATGATGTGCGCGGTCTTCTTCGACGATATGAATTCCTGGGCCGGATCATCGGAAAGTGTCTTTACGAGGGGATCTTGGTCGATGTCAACTTTGCACCATTCTTCCTCTTGAAGTGGGCCTTGACAGGGGGCTCTAGGTCTGCGGTGAAGGAATCTTCGTATCGTGCCAACTTGAACGATTTGAAGGACCTTGACGAAGGATTGTACCAGGGCTTGGTAAGTAGTATCTTCTAGCAAGATCGTGATTGTGTCTTTTCGAACGTACAGCTGACCAATGTGTTTCACCAGTTGCAACTGAAGAATTACCCCGGAGACGTGGAAGACTTTGGTCTCGACTTCACCATAAACAACGTAATTCGGATGCCCAGCGGACAGAACCGCACTGTCACAGCGGAGTTGAAACCGAATGGCTCACAGACGCCCGTGACAAACAAAAACAGACTGGTCTACATTTCCTACGTGGCTCGTTACCGTCTACAGTTGCAACCTGTTCTACAGACAAATGCATTTTTGCAAGGTCTGGGCCAGATCATTCAACCCGCGTGGCTATCCATGTTCAATCAATCCGAGTTGCAGACACTAGTGAGCGGAGACAAGGCTGATATTGATGTGGAGGACCTGCGACGGAACACCCTCTACGGAGGTGTGTATGTGATTGGCGATGACAATCTAGAACATCCGACCATTGCACTGTTCTGGCAGGTTATGCACGAGATGACCAACGAGGAGCGGCAAAAGGTCATCCGGTTCGTGACGTCTACCCCTCGAGCTCCATTGCTGGGATTCAGCCACCTTCGTCCTCACTTTAGCATTAGAGACTCCAGCGATGACCAGGAACGTTTGCCGAGTACCAGTACTTGTGTGAATCTTCTGAAGCTGCCACGGTACTCTGATGCAGACACATTGAGGAGCAAGCTTTTGTATGCAGTGAGCTCGGGTGCTGGGTTTGATTTGAGTTGACGGGGATTGAGGGATGTTCGGGGATTATTTTCGTGTACATTTCCAGTAGACCGTCTGCCTATTAATTTTAGCATGCATAGCATGGGCATATCCTTTTGAAAAGAACCAATCTTATTTATGTTTCAATATGTGTATCAAGTTCTATGTTAGAAGGTCCCGAGGTTATACTTAATAAGCCCTTAAAGCGGCAACCCCATCCCAAATAGGACTAGTGTCCCCATCTCGTGCGGCCTCTGAGTTTTCCAGAACCAATTGCTTTGGAACGGCTCGACTTTTTTTCTTTCCTTCTTACAACCTCCCCCTCCATCTCCATTGTTCTCTCTTTAGGGAAAAGTCTTCCTTTTCTTTTCGAATCCTTAATCGAAAGATACAAAATCTCAAAAAAACACGAAAAACCCAGAAAAAAGACTTTTTCCAGTTATCTTATCTCATCCCCGATTGTGCGGTGTGTTGTGTGGAAGATTTTCTTTCAACGCCTCCATCGTCTTCATTTTCACCTGGTTAGTCATTTTGCTTTTTGTCTTCTCTTCAACTCTTTCTTCAACATCGTGTCATCTCTGCTTCTTCTACTTCTCTCGCGCATGCAATACACTTCGATTTTCCCCTCCCCGCTAACCCGCTAGTGCTCTCTGCTCAAGTGAAATTTCTCTGAACTCTTTGTTTCGTGGATACTTTGCTGTATGGCACCCCTCCCTTTTCATTTATTCACCCCTCGTTTTTATCACTTCCCCCTTGGTTACTTGCCAAAGAGGCTGCATCAACTGCCGTGTAACCTTATCTCATATGTCTCCTTGATTCCCCTCCCCCTCTTCGCGATAGGCTCGGCATGCACATGCTAAAACTTTTTTCTTTTCTCAGTGAAAACGGTCGCCATTATGTCTGCTGAAGCCCCCACCACCGCTCCCGTCACCGACAACGTTGTCGCCGCCGCCCCTGAGGCCAATGGCGCTCCCGTCGAGGCCACTCCCGAGGCCGCCGGTGATGCTGCCAACAACCAGCCCCACTCCGCGTCCCTCTATGTCGGCGAGCTTGACCCCTCCGTGACTGAGGCTATGCTCTACGAGCTCTTCTCTTCCATCGGCCAGGTCGCCTCTATCCGTGTCTGCCGTGATGCCGTCACCCGCCGCTCCCTGGGTTACGCCTACGTCAACTACAACAACACCGCTGACGGTGAGCGTGCTCTTGAGGACCTGAACTACACTCTCATCAAGGGTAAGCCTTGCCGTATTATGTGGTCCCAGCGTGACCCCGCTCTGCGCAAGACTGGCCAGGGCAACGTGTTCATCAAGAACCTCGACAACGCCATTGACAACAAGGCTCTTCACGACACCTTCGCTGCCTTTGGTAACATTCTCAGCTGCAAGGTCGCTCAGGATGAGTTCGCCAACTCCAAGGGCTACGGTTTCGTCCACTACGAGACCGCCGAAGCTGCCAACAACGCCATCAAGCACGTTAACGGTATGCTGCTGAACGACAAGAAGGTCTTCGTCGGCCACCACATCTCCAAGAAGGACCGCCAGAGCAAGTTCGAGGAGATGAAGGCCAACTTCACCAACATCTACATCAAGAACATCGACCTCGAGATCACCGACGACGAGTTCCGCACCATGTTCGAGGCCTTCGGTGAGATCACCTCTGCCACTCTTAGCCACGACCAGGATGGCAAGAGCCGTGGCTTCGGTTTCGTTAACTACGCCAACCACGAGAGCGCCGAGGCCGCCGTCGCTGAGATGAACGAGAAGGAGGTCAAGTCTCAGAAGCTTTACGTTGGCCGTGCCCAGAAGAAGCACGAGCGTGAGGAGGAGCTGCGCAAGCAGTACGAGGCTGCCCGCATGGAGAAAGCCTCCAAGTACCAGGGTGTCAACCTCTACGTCAAGAACTTGACCGACGACATCGATGACGAGAAGCTCCGTGACCTCTTCACTCCTTACGGTACTATCACTTCCGCCAAGGTTATGCGTGATGCCGCCGAGCGCTCTCCCACCCCTGAGGCTGAGGAGAAGGAGGCCGCCAAGGAGACCAAGGACTCCGAGGAGAAGGAGGTGAAGACCGAGGAGACCGCCGAGGTCAAGACTGAGGCCGCCGAGAAGAAGACCGAGGAGGGCGAGGCCACCGAGGAGAAGAAGACTGAGAAGAAGGCCTTCGGCAAGAGCAAGGGCTTCGGTTTCGTCTGCTTCAGCAGCCCCGATGAGGCCTCCAAGGCCGTCACTGAGATGAACCAGCGTATGGTCAACGGCAAGCCCCTCTACGTTGCTCTCGCTCAGCGTAAGGATGTCCGCCGCAGCCAGCTCGAGGCTAGCATCCAGGCTCG
Source organism: Penicillium desertorum (assembly GCA_028827375.1). NCBI lineage: Eukaryota > Fungi > Ascomycota > Eurotiomycetes > Eurotiales > Aspergillaceae > Penicillium > Penicillium desertorum. The sequence goes on along the minus strand of JAPWDO010000006.1, from coordinate 2,899,608 downwards.
CAACACCATCCGTCAGCAGCAGGCCGCCGCCGCCGCCGGCATGCCCCAGCCTGTAAGTTAACGGTTTTCTTGATCAGTATTGATTTCAATTACTAACTTTACTAGTTCATGCAGCCCGCCGTCTTCTACGGTGCTGGCCAGCAAGGCTTCATGCCCCCCGGACAGCGTGGCGGTATGCCCTTCGCCCCTCAGGGCGGTATGCCCATGCCCAACATGCCCGGTGGCCGTCCCCAGTACCCCGGCCCCTTCCCTCAGGGAGGCCGTGGTATGCCCCCCCAACCAACAGCTTCCTCCCAACTTCCAGGGCATGCCCATGGGCATGCAGGCTCCTGGCGGCATTCCTAACGGCATGGGTTACCCTATGCCCCAGGCCTTCGGACGTGGCGGCGGTGGCCGTGGTGTTCCCGGTATGCCTATGAACATGCGTGGTGGCCCCGGTTTCGGCCGTGGTGGTCCTCAGATGGGTCGTGGTCGTGGTCAGCCCGCCCCTGGCGGCCAGCCCGCTGGCGAGCCCGCCTCTGCCAACCAGGCTCTCCTCGCCGCTCCCCCCCCCAGCAGAAGCAGATGCTCGGTGAGGCCCTTTACCCCAAGATCCAGGCTCAGCAGCCCGAGCTTGCTGGCAAGATCACTGGTATGCTTCTTGAGATGGATAACACTGAGCTGCTTGGCCTGTAAGTTACACTGCCGGTTCTTTTTTCGTTTTGTGGCATGATTTACTAACGTTCTTTTTTCAGGCTTGATGATGAGGAGGCTCTCCGCGGCAAGGTTGACGAGGCCCTTAACGTCTATGATGAGTACATGAAGAACAAGGGTGATGGCGAGACCGAACCCAAGCCCCAGGAAGCCGCCAAGGAGGCCCCTGCTGAGGAGAACAAGTCTTAATTGATGTGTTCACTTCTTTGTCTCGGAAATCTTGGACGCACGTTTTTGACGACTTTTCCTTTCTCTTATCATTATTTGTTCCCATCTTTTACCCTTTCTACCCCTACATCTCCCTATCTCTGATCCTGATATCCCTCGGTTCGAAAAGTTTGTTCTTAGGCAGTCACCTTCCTGGTGTTTAGTGAATGCGGTATGACATTCGGATTTTTTTTTTCTTTTCCAGTTTTCCTAGTATGCACTATTTCCCTTTACCTTCCATTCGGACTGGGCTATATTGAGTGTCTCCAGGTTGGCATTGGTAAAAGTCTTTTCTTCTAGGCGCTGGGCGTGATTCCTTTGACATCCTTTTCACCATCCTTGTTTCTATGTTTTCTTTTTCTCTTTTGACTGGGATGGATCTGTGAAATTTCTTGTTTCCACACCTCTCTTCCTGCGTTCTTTGGGTTGTGGTTCACTCAATTTGAGTCAGATAGATTATGAATTCCTCACGGAAAAGTCTGGTCGTCCTTGTGTTTGTTCTCGAATTCGGGAGAGCAGCGCCAGACAATCAATGGGATGGCTGTGGCCTATTGCTTCATCAAGTTCCTTTCGTAGACGAAGAATTTTCTTTCCTGAGACTTTCGACTTTGTGGCCGCTGTAGTCGCCTTCTCATATGACTCAGCATGTCTACTCCGGGGCCGAGGACACCCGTGGACGCCGGTGGATGAATGATTCCTGTGGGATCCAGCTTTAAGAGAACATCTCATTCACCCGAGATGATATATGCACAATGGCTTCGGAATTTGTGCCCGAGACATCTGAAATTGGTTCCTTGACGGCACATTCGAACGAGGATAGCCAGTTCGTCGGTAGCTCAAGCGGCGTCTATTTCATCAAGACCGTGAAACGTGCATTCAACAGCCTAGATGGCCCGGGTTCATCCGAACCCCAATTGCCCACAGCAGAGGAAACGCTCGTAGGCGCTGAAACTTCACCTCGTGACAAGCGCCCGCGCACCTCATCCCTCAGAGACACGGCTTCGTCCTCGGAAGTGGTCGAATCAGCCGCAGAATGGACCTACGACCCATCATTAACGGCATCTCTGGGAGATCTACCGCCCCCAGATGTGGGAAAGAGTCTGATGATGATGTACTACAAAGTCTGGCATCCTCTGTTCCCGTTCCTGCATGGTCCCACCTTCCTGCAGGCGATGGAGAAAGTCTACTTCAGCAGAAATGAAACTCAGCACACGCAGGAATCATGCATGGACTACCGGAGTACATGCTGGACGATAATTTTCCAATGTGTCTTCAATCTAGGCACTTTACTAGCGCCAGATGTAGATATGCCATCCGAGTCGAAGATCCAATCACCGACCAGTTTCAACTCTTTACTCGGGAATCTCTCCTCTCGACATGATATCGTTTCACTACAAGCGCTTCTCGCTATCCAAGTCTATCTCGTCGCTACCATGTCACTTCGACAAGCATCGACTGTCGGAGGCTGTATCCTACGCTCGATGCTTCACGCCGGTCTCCACCGATGTCCATTTCGATACAAGCAACTCTCCACCCACGACCGACAACTGCGGAAGCGGGTCTTTTGGTGCGCCTATGCAATCGACAGATACCTGAGCCAAGCTTTGGGCTTGCCGCTTGGTATACAGGATTCTGATATCGACGTGTGTCTGCCTGCTGCCCGGGAAATGCATTCCCCGCGAGGCCAGACGACTCAGTCTGCGAATGACAGCTCTGCGCCGCAGCACGGTAATAAAGAAGACTATGACAAGGAAAGCGTCCTTGCTAGCTATGTTGACTCGGGAACTCTGACGGGCCGGGCATTGGAGCTCTTCCACAAATCAATATTGGTTCGATCCGTTCGTCGCAGTTCGGTGTTGTTCCTCGTAACAGACGTGCACAAGTGGTGGAATGGTCTTCCCTCCCATCTCCAAAGAAAGCCAACAGTATCTGAACATAGGGTCGGATCTGTAATGGCAGACACTGCGTTTGATTTTGCTCCTTTTTTCACGGTGCTGTATCAGCATCTCATCCTGATCATTCATCGGCCTTCATTGTCGCTGGATCCGTCCACTGCGGAATTCTGCTCTGGATTGCAAACTTGCATCGGGGCTGCTCGGGCTATACTTGCCGCGCTGAGGTTGCAAGTCGATAGCCGCCAGTCTTTATTCTGGCCGGGTTTTTTGTCGGCTGCGTGGATGTCTGGGTTGGTTTTGGCTTTGGCTTGTCAACTGAACCAATATGTGTTGACGAAGGGTCTTCAGTACGTGATGTGTTTCTTTTTATTCTGGATCTTCAATTGATTACTGTTTACTAACTGTTCGATAGGGAAATTGATGAATTTTCGGGATACCTGCGTTTGATGTCTACTCAATGGGAGACAGCCAAGCACTGCCACATGTCTCTCTCAGTGCTAGCCGCGAAAATCCAAGAGTCAGAAAGCTGGTGCGATCCAACGGCGAATTCCCAGGCGTATGTGAGGGGCTCTGAGGGTAGTCCGACACTTGTGGAATCTTTGGCTGCACGCGAGGAGAACAGACGGAGACTTAGTCGTCTCTCACACTCGCGAGAAGAGCTTGACGGATCGGTAGAACCTTCCGATCTTGAGCACCGGAATGACACATGGGTCGAGTCTATGTATAGGGGCCATGATTCCACGGTAGTTCCTTCGGCGCCGATGCACCCGTTGCAAATGAACGATCAGGGCATCCTCACCGATAGATCGTCTTCACAGATGGATCTACAGGACATGGATGCCACGCACCTTGAGGGAATATCGAATTTCGACTTGAACATGGTGGATCTAATCGAGGGTGCTAACTTCGACACTCTGTTCGATATGATCGGGCAGCAATTCCCCAGCTTCTAGACCATTCTACTCACTACTGATGAAAAGCACCAAACAATCTACATATGTACATATGTACAATCTAGCAACGGACCTACATTCAATACCAAAAAGGCCAAACCAAAATAACGCATATTGTCACGCAGTGGGTATGTGTATGTCTCTCGAACGCTCATGTATCATCAAATAGACCCCCCATGTACCATAAACCATCCAACACCAACCCCTATCTCACGCCTCATGCCGGAAAAGCAAAGCCCGATTGATCCGCACTCTCCCATTCCGAATCTCCTGGCAATAGTAGTCAGCCTGCAGCTCCGCCGCGGCGAGAATAGACGCCTTGTTGGAATGGTAGTCTCCGGGCACCTTGATAGAGACGCACAGCGGGTAGTCATGATGCTTAGCATGGACGGAGATCGAGGCGGTGCTGGTTCGGATGTAAGCGGCGACAGTGCGCATCAGAGTCTCGTCGTCTGAGTCCGAGTCTCGCGGGTTGATGAAGACGTTCACCCAGTTGCTGACCTGGCGTGGATCGTACTCGGGTTCTGGGATTAGCTCCCCGTCGAAGTAGAACATGCTCTGCATCTTGCTGAGGTTGGAATTTGGGATGCCCATGTTGGAGGGGGTTTGCTTACCTTGTTGTCTTCGATGTTTGGTGTTGGGAGGGAAGAGGAGATGGGGAATGGGAAGGAGGTTTCGCGGCTTCTGGAATTCAAATTATATCTCTGTTTAAGTACACTCTGCCTGGTCACTGTCTATTGTTTATAGGAGACTCCTGAGGTAAGAACAAAGGAGGTATGGTACAATGCTATTTTCAAGTCTTTCATCTAGTCCAGGACGTCTTTGTCTGTGTTTATTGAGGCTTTGGGATATTTCCTGGCATTTTGAGGTTTGCCTAGTTTATGACTCGAAAGAAATTAATGTATTATTTCTGCCTACTCTATTTCCTATCCTGTGGGAAATGGACCTTCCACGGTTAAGCTTGATATTATACTGTGTCCTTGGTATGCTATTTCGACTAGCAGCACAACATAAAGACATGAAAGACGATACTATCATGACATACTCTCTCAGAATCTCAGACCTAAATGAAGGGGGCTACTTAAGTGTATCACTTTCATTCGATCGTAGCCAGCAATACTAACGCTCGTATTAATGTAAAAGCCTAGGGCTGCCTATTCACCTTAAAGCAAAATACTATAGCATAGGTATTGTTGACAACGTAGAGGAAATCGATAGTCTATTGCTATATTCTATAAAACATCCAGTCTATGCCCAATCTATAAGCCGCTCTAAGCACCAGAAAAATTCCTTCCATGAAACCAAACCCTATCTCCTCCGGAAAAGTAAAGACCGATTAATATGAACAGACCCCCGAGCAACCTGGGCTCGAAGACATTCCGCCGATAACTCCGCAGCAGCAAGAATCGACTCCTTATCAACATGTTCACCAGGCACCTGGATCGAGATGCAGAGCGGGACATCGTGGTGCATAGCATGGCCGGTGATACTGACAACTCGTGTGCGGATGCAGGTGAGGACTGTGCGCATTATGGTGAGGTCGTCGCATCGGTAGTCATGCGTGTTGAAGAATACATTCACCCATTTCGTTGTTCGGGGGTTGTATTCGGGCTCTTGCAGTAATCTTCCGTTTTGGTAGAACATCTCTTGGATATTGTTAGATGGCTGGTTTGGGTTGGATTGTAGCTGGGGGGGACTGACCTTGTATATTGATAATAGATGGATTCGAGTGGATTTGGCTTTGAGGGCTGCTTGAGTGCTTTCGGAGTGACTGCGAAGGCCTGAGATAGCCTGAGTAGGGTGCTAAGGCCCGTTTAAATGTTGGGCTCTAAGACGTGAGCGTACTGATGTGGTTTCCATTCCTTTTAGATGAGGGAAACAGGTGTCATATTGCTAGAATGGCATTTTCGGGTTTCTTAGTTCATCACCTCCTGATCTGTTCCATCTTGTGCGAGATGGCTTTGAGGTTCTTGTGGATGTCCAGTTGATAGTTAAGTGATGTTTCTGGACTATCTTGAACATGTCTTGCTCATTATCCATGTCCTCTATAGGCCGGTTCCTATAATCATACATTCACCGGTTAACTGATCAGTTGATCCAAGATACTTCAGAGACGAGACGAGAAAGAAGGATAAAGAGACAAAGAAAAGAAGGAAGAGAAGTAGACAAGCAACAATGAATTGTCTCAGATGTCCTTTCACAACTTCCCAACCTCCAAACAAACCGCATCCACAACCCCCTGAGTGTCCGAACTTCCCCCCAGATCAGGAGTCAGAATCCCCGCGGCACAAACCCGTTCCACACAGCCCATCAACTGGGCAGCAGCATCCTTCTCCCCAATCCAGACAAGCATCTCCGCCGCCGACCAAAAAGTAGCAACCGGATTCGCAACCCCCTTTCCAATAATATCAAAAGCACTACCATGCACCGGCTCAAAAATCGACGGACTCTTACGCGTCGGATCCAAGTTACTAGAAGGCGCAACCCCAATCGACCCCGCCAACGCAGCCGCAAGATCCGACAAGATATCCATTTGCAAGTTCGTCCCGACAACGGTATCAATCGACTGCGGCTTCGCCACCATCCGAACAGTCATCGCATCAACAAGCATCTTATCCCACTTCACATCGGGGAAGTCCCGCGCGACAGACGCAGCAACTTCATCCCAGAGCACCATCCCATTGCGCATGGAGTTACTCTTCGTGACGACGGTCAGGAGCTTACGCGGTCGTGCTCGCGCTGTCTCAAATGCGAATCGCATAATCCGCTCGATGCCCACACGTGTGAAGACGGCCACTTCTGTCGCGGCTTCCCATTGCTGTCCGACGTGAGACCGTCCGCCTTGTCCGGCGTACTCGCCTTCGGAGTTCTCGCGTACGAGCATCCAGTCGATGCCGTTGGTTGCTGTGGTGAGGGGGCATTTAGTTCCTGGGAAGGTGCGGACTGGTCGGACGTTTGCGTATAGCTGGAGTGGGCCGCGGAGGGCTAGGAGTAGACCCCAAAGTGAGATGTGATCGGGTACGTCTGCTTATGTTAATATTGCTGTTTACAGGTCTGGTGGTTTGGTATAATGCTGTGCGGACATACCGGGTGACCCAACGGCACCGAATAGGATGGCATCGTACTGGCGTATACTGTCGAGGTAATCTTCAGATACATATCGTCCGGTTTTCTTGTAGTACTCGGTTCCCCATGGAATATGCTCAAAGTTGATATCGAATGTACCAAGAGTCTTTGCGAGTTTCTCGACGACCTGGATAGTAGCACTGACTACTTCGGGACCGATGCCATCGCCTGGGATAGAGGCAATGCGGTATGAATTCTTCGAAGCCATATTGAAAGAGGAAATATTTGTGGAACCAAGTATATGATGAGTATTCCTAGAAATCGAATGCAAATAAATACGCAGACTATATACTACATGCGATCAAAGAAGGCTGATAGTTCTACCACACATTTTGCCCGGATGGCCGTTGTCGCGACAAGCCCTTTCGGCAGAACTTTCAGGCGATGGAATCTGCCGTTCGCCACTGCACATCCCCAACTCATTTTGATCTTGCGCATAAATACAATGCCATCGAAATCAAAAGAAAAAAGACCAGCGCGTATAACAATTGCCTGCAACGCGTGCCGCTCAAGAAAGCAAAAATGCAGCGGCCGTAAACCCGTCTGCGAACAATGTCTTGACCACAACCGGCCATGCAACTGGCCCGAACAGCTTCGAAGAGGACCAGAGAAAGGATATGCCGAAGCACTGGAGAACCGACTCCAGCTCACTGAGAGCATTCTTTTACATTTGCTTCCACATGTCTCGGACGAGCAGCTTTCGGATGCGATTCCTCGAGAGAGCAGCGGCACGTATGTGCCATTTCCCAGACTTGAGAAGAGAGGGGTTGAGAATTGGTCGCAATTCCCGCTTGATACTCCTCAGGGTATCCGGAGGTGGCAGGAAGCTTGTACTGAGCCTGAAAGGGTGGGTGCAGAAATGCAGGGCTCGAAGAGAAGGCGTTTGCAGTCGGTTCAAATGTTTACAACTCGAGAGATTGATGGATCTTCCAATGGAACTTGCAATGGGACACCGGACTGTCCGGTTCCCGAGACGGCAGATAATACGCATGAAGGGAATGCTACGATGGAGAGAATGAGCTCTTGGCAGGGAGCGCCATCGTTCGAGTTTCAACGTCAGTTTTTGTGGTGAATCAGAACTACTTCTTGATTTACGTCTGTTGCATATCATTTGAAATACCCATTTTGTCCTATGAGATCAGCAACGAAGATGAATCTAGAATCGCGATCCAATTATACGCTGTACTTAACTAAATACCAGGCTTTCCTCCGTTGCTAATAAAATGATAATCCCAATGTAACCCCTTTCAGCATTTCACTGGGCAATCGGTACAATCGGTGGTCTTCGATCAGACGAGGCAATGAAACTCTCACTTGGAGCAACTTGCGAGACTGCGTGGACGGGCCATGCTGACTGCTTCTTCTCCCTTCTGGAACTGGGTCATGTTGGACTGTAACTCTTGGTGCATCCTCATGTATTGAAGGACTGGCCGTAAGGCTTCTGCTTGTGAGTACGGGTAGAGCCTGAATCGTTCAGTATCTTCCAAGAAGATCCGCCCTTGCCTGCACTAGCATGCTCAGCCAGCTGTGGTTCCTTCAACAGAATGGAACTCGGCGGAGAAGATTTAGATACCAACTCAGTATGGGCTCACCTGTCAGGGAGACGATGGGCCCGGGGGCTGTGCTGACTGGGGAGGCGAGGAGGAGCTTTTACTGCAGGGCGAGGCACGAAATGCACTTTGTCCTCGCTGCCAGCTGTGTACCGTTGTGGTACTCGCTTTACGGGTGGAGTGGCGATCTTGATGGGATTTGTTCGCCTTTTGTATAACACGACTCCGAGTAGGCAGGTCTGCGAACGATTCCGCCATGGGTCCAGCATAGTGTGCAATAGTCTGTTGCTTTTTGCAAATTCCATCAATTCTACAAGGAACGGTGACCCGACAAATAGCGGACATGTGTCGGATGAAGTCTGCCAAAGGTTTTCCTGCTCCCGTCCTTTCTAAGGTCGTCGTGCATCAGATTACGGTTGTGAAGAACATCACGCATAACGACCACGACTGAACGCAACGTTCAATCTTTGTGGATGGCGCATGAACCTAAGGCTTCTGGTACGAACCATATCCACATCGAAGAGTACAATGTCAACCTCTGTTGACCGCGCGCTACTAAAGTAGTTGCAGAGATATTCCACGATAGCGCCAGACTCAAGGGATTCGAGAAGGACTTGTCGAGGAAGCCACCCGTTTTTGAATGTGTGTCGAGCAGCTCCAATTCTGAGCTGAGCGTGAGTTGTCGCGGAATGGTCAGAATGAACAGGCGCCACTATATACTCATTGCCAGATGGATGGCCTTTTGTAGATGCCTTTCTGTGTGTCTTTTTGGGGCTGTGTTGCAGCTTGTGGTATCGGCTTACTGATTTGAAATCGACAATCCTCGTAGCTGACCTAGATTTCTGTCAGTCGTCTGTTTTGGGCAAATATTCAGACGTGCGCACCGAGGTGAGGCTGTAGCGGGCTGGTCCGCAGGATCCCCATCCACGGTGATATCCACATCCAACAAACAGTCGTCCATGCTTTGAAGCAAGTCGTCCAGGCTTTCGCCGACCAACCGATAGATCTCATAGGAAAGCAAATTCATTGCCCTCTTTCAGGATGACAAATTCCGCGGCCACTCTGCGGCGAGGGTCGACCGAAGACAAAAGGAAGACCAAGAGGTCATCCCGACGGTGTTCCTACAAGGAATACATATATATATATATATATATATCGGATGTGTATTCACGCTCATGGGGCCGTAGGAGTCGGTTATCCCAGGGCACTGCCTGTCGGGCTTTACTCCGTAACGTGCACAGGATCGGTAATCGCCCGGCAAGACAACTGCAGTCGGTGTAAGGACGGGTGGCTCGAAGTTCGTGCATTCTCCAACACCCGCCAGGACGCGGCCAGCGCGGGTAGGATCGAAGGATCCTTAGTGGTCATTCGGTAAGAGACAGCTATATAAGTAAGGGTATTAGTAAAGGATAGTAGTCAATAGTAGTATCTAGTAAGGAAGTATACCTTCAATAGCCTCACCTAGAGGGTTTTCTAGTAGGCGCTAGCGGCGAATAGCCGTGGGGAATCGGAAGGCAACGACACCGGTATACCAGGACCGGGCCGACTCCTCAGCGACACGCAGCCGAGGGTAATGCAAACTCTCCACGGCAAGATTCGACCACTGCAGGTCGTAGTCAGCAGCGAGGGGCTTGGGGACCACAAGAGAAGAGCACGCAGAGACCCACTGAGAATAGGCGTCCTTAGTAGCCTCACGAGAACATACCATCTCGCAAGGCTTGTGTAGGCCATTGCAATCCTGACAGTTCTTTCCGTCATAAGCCTCTGCAAAGCAGCAGACGATGAAAGGGCGCAACGAGACCGGGTCACCCTCGCTCCAGTCACGAATGGAGACCCGCAAGCAGGTCAGGCACCAAGGACGGTTGCAAAGGACGGGCCTTCGGAGCTTATGCAAACTAATATATCTTGTTCGAGGTAGCTCTCATAGTAGCCGCCTCTAGCACCCGGGATGCAGAATTGTCGCTGTCGAAGGAACATGCTCGGATCGTCAAATGCCACGCGTAATACCCAGTGCATACAAACTTCTGTAACCCAAAAGAAGAGTCGGCTATCTGCATGAGCCTAGGAGCTCTGGGGAAGAGAAATCTTCCTGCAGTAGAACGTACGAGATGCTGCTGAGGTTTTGGAGACGCTCTGGAATAGGCTCGTCCCGATCTTGGGACCGAATTTTCCTGCCAAGGCAGCCGATATGAAAGACCGCGGTCTCAAGGACTGGGAGGAGGCCTTTGTAAGACAGGTGGCGGATGACCAGATTGTGACATCGAGGCCTTTTTGTTTCCCGTCATAATCACCATGGACATTGAACCATGAGTTAAGGTGTCCACGGAAACGTTTCCCCTAGTCTGTGATCCTCGGATATACGCTTCCCGTTTAACCCCGTAGTTTTCCGAGATTGGGAAGTGGGTTTGTCCAGCCTCTCGGCTCGCACGTACAATAGTCGCTATGTAGGAAGATAGTATTAGCTATATCTGGTTCTGCATTTGCATATTAGTGTCATGAACTCATAAATTGAAGCTGTTATAGACTTACAGCCATCTCCGCAACATAGGGTTGAGCAGAGCCGTTGGGAAGTGCGCTTGGAGACCTCACGAGAGAGAGAGTGGATGACCGTTCCCACTAGTACCGTAATGCATGATGTTCCATCCGGCGGACAGCTCGACTCCACAATCTGCATATCCGAGTCCGTCGGCCGAGGGCGGACAATCGATGTAGCACTCGCTGTGTTCCGGCGCCGCTGCAATGACATCACTCTGCGTTTTGTGAGGTGCAGGTTACTGATGGAAAGTGAGAGTTGAAGGGTATCGAGAGCTGAATCTGGGCAACAAGGACTGAGCTAGCTTATGGGTATGCGGGTACGAAGTAAGGGTTCAATGGTAGTAGAAGCTGGGAGCTGAATCCGGGAGTAGAAGAGTAAGATATGGTGCAAGATGCTGACAGGAAGTGACTGATCAATTATGAAAGTCAACCTCTACAAAGAGAAGTAAATTGACAAATTAAGTGACAAAAGAGAGAAATAAAGCGATAAAAAAAATGGATGTAAGAGGAAAGACAGGAGGATCATCGCCCCCCTCCCCCATGAGAAGCAAAGTCAGCGGCGGGGGTCGACCGAGGACCATTTCGGGTTTCTGAGATGGGGGGGGCTTACAAAGGCCCCTTTCACCCCTCGCAGGTGCGTTGGCCGTTTGGCCACGGCCACCTGGGGGGGATACTATATTGACTTTACTCTTTCACATATACCATCTCTTCTTAATATCTCACCTTGATCTCATTTAAATGTGAACGCAGACCTTACTGGTTATAGTATTACTAGATAAATTCACTCTCAAGTAAATTATTATAGAGCTTTGCAAAGGAAGAAATACTGCATACATGAAAGGACCAGTCCTGCCAGTCCTGGCACCAGTCTCGTAGGCAATCAGAACCTGCTCAACTGCAGACTCCACTGTGAGCATTATAGGCGCTGGCCACATCTTGAGGTGAGCAACTAGCTCGCTTGGGTTTCATCCCAACTGCAATGAGATAAATATTTGCCGGGTGGATGAGTGCTTTGAGAGTAGTGCACTAAGAACAGGACCAGGCTTGTTTGGGCTGTTGTTGTTCGAAAGCCTGAGCCAGTATAGATGGCCCAAAAGATCCACAGTTCGCTCTAGTGGTTCGAAACCCATATCCTCCAGATACATTCAGTTCAATGGCTAACGATGATACAAGCTTGCCCGCTGAAGAAACCGGACAACACTCCATCGGGGCTCCTCTAGAGATCCCAGTTGGAACTGCTGGGGGGGTCTGATTTGAACCCTGGCCCCTGGGCCACATACGCAATAAAGCTGCCGTGGAAGGTGGCCGGCGCTAGGCGAAAGCTCAAAACGAAAACCATTACCCTACTCACTGGTGCAGTGGCTGTACGAGACCCACTGCAGCGATCTACCACGAACTACACTGGAAAGCGACTCGACGAGCGCATTGGTAGCCGGGCTGCAAATGTTAAATCAATCCTAATTCAGATTGTGGGAGAAGTCTCCTAGTAGGAGTGTACTAATTGCCTACAAAACAATGAATCCTGGGCCGAATGCGTTCGTTTCCTTGATATTGACCGTATAGCTACTGTATGTGGGAACTGTCAGTGGAACGGACAAGACAGCGGTGCAGCTTCTACCAGCACCCACTTGTTCCCGAGAATTCCCAGGGACACCGGCGCGGCCGGTCGTCTCAGTCGTCTATCAACACCTTGGAGGTCCGTCTTAACGTACAGGGCGACAATATGGTTCGGTGGTGAATTCATGGAGCGGAGTTAGCTGGATCTGGCAGAGGCGGCTGCTAGTCATATTCGTAAGATTATTACTTGCCATATCCCCCGGATGCCAGGCTGGGATTGATGCGTTGAAACGGACTGACTGGATATAATTTGTATATGGGGTGAATCCTGCGAGCCATTGCTGCGTCTGTGTAGGCCGCTCCCAGACCTAGATCACCAATTTCTGCCTGGTCTATGTCGAGTCTGGTCACAATGAGGACTCGCAAGGACAGGTATTGATTTTGCTTTATATCAGAGACTGAATTGAATTTTCGGACCTGGTTCGACTGTAGGAAGCTTGACAATTGGAGGAGTTCACTTGTGATGTGATGTGACATGATGAGTAGAAATAGAGATATCGTCGATAGGGGATTATATTGGCGTATGGACTTCGCATCATTTTGGAGATAGTTTATTATATTGTCAGTTAATGTATCCACTTTCTTTGCTCGAAGTGCTGACCTTCAGATTTTCCAGCCCTTAGTTCCAAAAAGGCGGTGGTTGCTTTTGGATTTGTCCAACGCCACACACCCCCATTCGATCCATTCGATAAGGTCCTAGGAGTTGGGATAATAGCAGTTGCATTTTGGGCTAGAGGTCTATTGACATTCCTTGAAAGATGCACTATCTGACTAGATATAAGTTAGCTAGGTTCCTCACGGCAGAGATGATGTCGCTCACCTTCCCATTTTGTGGGTTAGCGAACACAGCATCTTGGAGACCAAACAGGTGCGAGTTCTCCTCTTGAGTCTGGGGCCTCGGCTCTGGCATCAAGTATACTGTAATCAAAAAAAGATATAACTTAGAAGTTTTTCTTTTCTCTCAGACATAGCGAGAAAGGTCGAAGCGAGATGCTCTCTATTGCTGACACACGTGTTGTGTGTTCAGGCCATTTCATGGCCAACATTTTAGTGTGTGTAAGAAGAAAGTGAGGAAGATAAGATCATTGCCCTCCTTCATGATGAGACGGTAAAGGGGGAGTAGAGGATTAGGATGAAGGAGACGCGTAGAAATTGTGTTGTGGATACAATTAATGTAGTGACATGTCACGGGTGGTGACATATGTGACCTGAGACACGTGCAAACAAACAAAATGAAGGTAAAGGAAATTGGAAAAAATCACTCTGATGTTTACATATATGTATAGAAGGTGATTTGCATCTAAAGTCTAGCCTCTTTCCCACCGAAAACAATCTTTTCACCAGTAACCAAACTCTTCTGCAAAGCTGAACCAAGAGCAACAGCCTTCACTGAGCTTGAAAGGGGCACTGGCGGAGTCGTGTTATCTAAGCAGCAAGCAGTGAACTCATTAGCTTCAGTGAGAAAGGCCTCTCTAAAACGCTCATAATAATGCTTAGGAAGATCACGTCTGGCCCCCTGACCATCATGGATCTCAAGGTGATTCTTCCGGCCTCGCATATTGACTCTGAGTGAGCCCTTCTCACAGATTATCTCGGTAGTATCTTCCTGCCCAGCAGCCATCATACGTGAGCAGAAAAGTGTAGCAATCTTGCCACCGTCAAACTCGACCGTAGCTACCGCATTATCGCGGTCCTTGCTCGAATCCAATGCCGTGTGGATGGCAGTGACTCCGACGGCTTGCAGACTTTTGATATTGGTGTTCTCGCCAAGGAACCACAGCATCAAGTCAATATCATGGATGGAGCAGTCGAGGAAGATTCCACCGCTGGTCTTGGCATACTGAACGAACGTCCCTGTTGTGTCGAGCATATCTGCGGTCTGGGATCTGAAGACCACTGGTCGGCCGTGTTCACCTGAGGTCATTCTCTCGTAGGCTTCCCGGTAGGAAGCATCAAAGCGGCGCGAGAAACCGCACATGACTTTCTGGTTGGGGTGTGTTTTGAGAGATGTGTTATAGGCATCGAGAACGGATTGAGCCTGTTGTAGTTAGGATTCGTTTCTATATTTGGTCCCACATGGAAAGACCTACAATCTTGATATCAAGAGACAAAGGCTTCTCGCACATGACGTGCAATCCCCTCTTGATAGCGGCAATAGTGTGATCTGCGTGGACTGCAGTGATGCCAGCAACCACTATAGCATCCAAGTTCTCTTTCTCGAGCATTTCATAGTAGTCTTCATAAATCTTTGCTCCTGTGAGGTTTCCTACCGCCCATTTGTGCTCACTGAGATCAGGCGAGCTTGCTGCTACGACTTCGGCGCAAGGAGTGAAAACGTGGTAGTTCCATGCATGTCGTTGGCCTGTTATGCGTCAATTGAAAACCGCCAAGTCCAGTTTGGGTACAATCCTTACCCATTCGACCAAGACCGGCGATACCGACGCGCAACTTCGGGGCAGACATCTTGGGAAGAAAGGATGTTTTATTTAAGGGAGTAGTAACAGTTGGAGGATTTGGTAAATGCTTTCCTAGCATAGTCACTTCAACAATGGCTCAGCCGGAGTTATATATACAATGGTTATGGGACTAGATACAAGGCTTGGCCGGGAATGGGAATCCGAGTAGTATTGAAACCATTAATAAAACTACTGCAATTGCAGGAAGTATTACCGAAGCTGTCTTGATCACCGGACTTATATGGTTAAGTCAGCTGCACATCTCTTAATGCATCTGAGAAGCGCCAATGTCAAGGTAGGTAACTATATCCACAAGTCCAATACAAAGAAGTCCAATACAAAGAAAATCTATATTAAGTACATCAACAAACTGCATTGAACGTTTGGTGGGTAGGCCCTCCAATGATATCTGAGATACTTCGGTGTTCCACCGAGAATCGCTTTGCCATAGGAGAGATTTCCAAGAATATACCCTTGGTCGGCTCTTCACTATACAACCTTGGGATATGTAAAGGGACCTAGGATTCCAAAATCAAGCCACAACCTCACAGTGTTCAGTCTCAAGTTTTTCCTTCCCAGTGTGTGCCAAATCCGAAATATCCTCCGTGCGGGCTATCATAGTTGCCTCCGCCCAACTAATTGCGTTCCCAGCCTCATGTTTGATTTCAAACAGTCTGTCAATCTGCTCGAGAAACAAGTTCGCAGTCTCAACATAGAAGTGCCAGATAATCGGTAGGAAGCAGAAGTTGAATATGGCGAAAAGCATATAATACTTCCATTGGATGTTTGCGATGGCTGTTGGGGTAGCAACAACGATGACATAAACGAACAACCAATTCGTAGTGGTTGCGAATGAAGTGCCAATATTGCGTATTTGCTGGGAGTTGATCTCCGCCGGGTAAATATACGGTATTGACAGCAGCGATATGCCATAAAAGACAGTGTATACGAAGATGAATACCACGGGTAGAACACACATGCCTTTGTTGTCGGGTCCGCCATACCGCAGTCCCACGGCAACAAGTGCAAAGCAGACGCTGCTTCCAGCGGCACCGAAGAGCATTAGTCTCTTTCGGCCAATGCGATCAATGAGCAGAGCTGCAACAGAGCCCCAAAACATCAGCGACATGGAGTCAACGGCTGACAAGATCAGGGCCATTCTGTTATCCAACCCAACTGACCGGGTTAGAACCACTGGCAGATAGTATGCAATTACGTTGGTTCCACCAACTTGTTGGAAGAAGGCAGTACCAGCTCCAAGAAGGATCCTGCGTAATGTCTGTTGTTTGCTGTTGCGCTTGAAGATTGCCTTTAAAGGCTTCGATTGTTGGACTTCGGACTCATGGTTCACAGAAACCTCAAGACTTTGTATCTCGTCCACCACTTCCTGGTCGCTGGTCGACTGTGCAAGGAGCCGAGGATTTCACGGGCTTCGTTGCCACGGTGATTCATGACAAGCCAACGCGGGGACTCTGGGGCGACAAGAACAAAGGCAATGGTGACGAGTGCGAAGAAACACTGGAAGCCCAGAGGAAATCGCCAGTTCACTGGAGAGTGTGGAATAAAAGTAAACCCATAGTTCATCCACTACCGATAATTAGTATTGCTCTCTCTCGTGTTGTAGTTTCTTACGTTAGTGATAACGATCCCGAAGATATTTGTTACCAACTGAGCAACAATGAGTTTCCCACGATGCTCCGCGCGTGCCGTTTCCGATTGCCAGATAGGAATTGCAATTGTGTTCATTCCATTCCCGACACCCGCAACAACACGACCGACAATCATCTGTGTGCGATGGAATAGGATGCGGTTTGGAGGATAGCACCGACGATCAGGATGCAACACCCGATCAAAGTTGTCTTTCTTCGACCGAATTTATCTCCAGCAAACATTGTAACCAGAGTCCCTATTATGAAGCCAATATCATAAGTCGCAACAATTTGACCTTGAATGGTTACGCTTGGGTATCCAAAGGTCTCGAGGAACGGCTTGTTGTCCAGAAGCCCGCCAAATACTCCCTGGTCATAGCCAAAAAGAAGGAAGCCAGCACCGCATGCTGCAGTGATTCTGTATTGAAGCCATTTTCCCTGAGTCTGGAAAAACATGGTAGGGTCTTTGCAGTGTAGCCAATGTATGATATTAGCATGGACTAGCCATGTGCGATTTATATCGGCATTTATATTCAATGAAATCTACTTTCTGTGATAGGACTACGCGCTAATCGCAGTCAAAATCTGGGGTTGTTGCAGAAAACATGGGGTATACATCGATGTCCAAGTCCCCCACACCGGGTTATGGTTTCCGTAGGGTTTGTCTATTCCTAATTAGGTTAGATCCAACACCGGTAATATCAGCGATTGGTGCAGCCCCCGAACAACCTTTTGGAGAAAATGAGACTTGGACGACATCTCCTTCGTCAACGAGGCCGTCTATCATGCTACCTGATGTCATTAATCCTTTACATATACGAGTCTCCTCCGATTGAAGCCCCAGAAATACAAACACGCCGATCGTTGTTTGGGTAGCATTTTTAGAAGTCCTTTTGGTAGTCTTTCTGGTAGTCTTTTATCGATAGTGGTCCCCTTTTACTTTTATTAGAACCAATGAAATGGCAGTGAAAAGCTATACTTCGGATTAAACATTTCCCCTTTAATAATACCCCGCACTGCACTTAGATCTTCTAAGCTATCCTTGACCCTACCCTCTATTTGCTAAAGGGATAGGATATTGCAGGCACGGCATAGTCTCATGGCGGCCAGAAGAACCAGAAAAACATGACAAAGGACAATGACAATGTTCCCCCAAAGAGGAGACATCATGCCTCCATGGCATGCGTATCATGTCGAGAGAGTAAAGTCAGGGTGACTATCATCTAGCCTAGTGGGGAAAAAAGCAAGCTAATATGAGCAGTGTGACGGTGGTAAGCCCAAATGCTCCAGCTGCATGAACAAACACCGCGAATGTCGATACCAGGCCGTAGACAAGAGAAAGTAAGTGATCTATCAGGGTCATTCCATAAAGAGAGATAATAGCGCTGATTATGTGAAGACTCCCGCTCCGCGTTGCCATAGAGCTTCTATCAAGCAGAGTAGAACAGCTCTGTCTCTTCATTCGCGAAAGTGGATTGGAGGCACCCCCTATGCCGCAAGAAAAGGACACTGCTTTGACTAAGGTCCTTGATCTTCTTGGCTTGACTGGAGTGCATCCCGCCCCAGGAAATAATCAAACTAATAGCAAGTTCTCCAATCCCAATCCTCAACCAGCGAGCGATGATTTGCCACCAAATCCTGTGCCATTCTCCACTCCTGGTATAACGAATGATTCAAATAGCACTTGGGATCAGACATCGACACCCCCGGCGAACATATCGCAAAACTCTCAATCAAGTGCAACAGTGCTTTCGGACCCTCATGCTGTATCGACACTGCCCGTTATCGATACTGGATGTCTGGATCTCCCAATTACAGAGCAGTATCCACCAACGGATGATCACTCCGATAATTCATTAACAAACTGGGACTGGACCTTGGATTTTGGAACATGCATTACACCACCATCTTCAGAAATCCAAGACATTGGAATAGAACCACCACAGCCGCCAGGGGAGCCATCGGAGCCCTCGGCCCTTCAATCCCCATCCAGCGTCGACAACGACACCAGGAGCACGGAAGAAATCGAAGACCTTATCGACGAGCTTTCTGATCGGATGGGCACATTGCGCTTTGGTCCTGGAGGAAAGGCTCGCTTCTATGGCCCGACATCGACCTTCAACCTTGCCGATGCGCCAGTATCCGTTAACACTCAGACACGGCGTCCCCTCGAGTATCTCGACGAAACAGACTATGACACACAAGTCCCATTATCTCTTGAAGAGCATCTTCTTAATCTCTATTTCGCCTGGCAAGATCCATCGTTCCACGTTGTTGACCGAGAATTGTTCGAGAAAGGAAAGACAGCCTGGAATGGGGAAGAAGAGACTCCATTCTATTCCGAGGCACTCTGCTATGCAATGTGAGTTTGTTTCAATTCGGTGGATTGGATATATGGAATAACGCTTTCAAACAGGTGCTCTCTGGGTGCTGCTTTCGAAACCCGTTATCATCCATCATTTGTGACATTCCCGAAGTCTCTCGGTGAATTCTTCGGGGACCGCGCAAAGGGACTTCTTGAGATTGAACTAGACTCTCCATGCGTAGCAACAGTTCAAGCACTAGTCATTTTAAGCAGCCATGAAATTGGTGTGGGCTCAGATACACGTGGATGGCTCTACAGTGGTAAGTCCTGTCGCAAGTTCCTATTTTACTTCCTATTTTACTTAGCTTACAATTCTAGGGATGGCCCTTCGACTTGCTTTTGATCTTGCCTTGCATATTGACCTCTCCCCCTATGTTGCTCGTGGGTCTGTTACCGCTGCCGACGCTGAGCTACGACAAACCGTCTTTTGGGCTGCGTATATGGTGGATCAGTGAGTTCCCATATCGTTTTCATATGCGTTTAGGATATCACTAATCTGTTGAAATTTCAGTGTTGTCGGTTTCTATCTTGGTAGGCCTTTTTACACCAATATGGAGGATGTTACGGTCAAAAAGCCCAACAACCACGTCGACTATCGACAACCTTGCAGATGGACGCCCTACGCGTCTCCCATTCCATTTAACAATGACTCGGGATTATTTGACTGCGTAGGGGCCGTCAGTCAACAGGAAGTCTCACTATGTGAGCTTATGGCACCCTGCGGCTACTTTCTGTAAGTTTCCGTTCTCTGTTGTTGTTGTGTCCAGCTTCGGTTGGCCCTGGTCACTCGCTTCGGCTAACCTTCGCCCCGAAAAAGTTATGGAACATCAGCCATCCCAAGAGCCTTGCTTCAACAACTTAATGAGAAGAACGTTGCCAAGCTTCTCAATTGGAAAGCTCAGTTGCCCTCATTTCTGCAAATCAATCTCAACGATCATACTTCTCCTTATCTTCCACATGTGTTGCTACTTCAGTGAGTTTCTACCTTCCTCCGCAAGTCTCAAGGAAGATATTCACTAACTTGTCCCAAAGCATGCAATATTACCAAAACCTCATTTACAGCCATCGACCTTGGATGTCAAAAGTCTACCTGCAACCACAACCCCCGAAAGGTCCCGGATCCACCCATGCCCGAGAAATGTGCATCAACTCCGCCATCTCTATTGCCAAAATCCTTGTATTGTACGAGACGAGATATACCCTTCGTCGCATAAACATCAAAGCCGTCTCAATTACCTCCTCCGCGGTGCTCCTACTTCTCTTCGCCGCCGTTTCCCAGTACCAAACCTCAGAAGAAGAGAACATCATCGCTCATCTCAGTACCTGCTTCAGAGCCCTCGATGAGTTCTCTCTATCCTGGCAGAGTGCAAATCGCGCCAAAGACCTCCTGGTAAGGCTACAGCACAAATGGGAGCTTCGCACCCGTGCTACTAAACCGGACCGGGGACCGGATGGGACTGGTTACCCCCCCAACAAAACGATCACGAACCCTTAATGGATCTGACGCCATAATCCCAAGTTATGGAAGGCTTCCAAACACACAGCCTGAGACACGCGATTTCCAATTGGAATCTGGGTTGGGCTGGATGCTCATGCTCAGCGGTCAACTTCCGTCGGATGGAGATGAAGATCTCTATTCCTTCGTGGCAAATACGAGTATACCAGAATCCAATTCCGAGGATTGACAGGCATTTCTGAAATTTTCCAATTTACTTTGTTTCAGATAAGTAGTGAAAAAGGAAAAAGCTTCACTTTGTCATTGATAAAAGGTTAAACGTCTTCGGGGGCCGGCTTCGGGCCTACTTCGGGGCCCGTCTCGGCGCTTCCAAGGTTGGCACGGCGCGGCGCGGGATAGGGGTGCAGGGAGTTCGGGGACGATCTTGCGTCGGAATGGGATGTGACAGGAGTATTTATTTTTGTTAGGGGTTTAATGTATAAATTGGAGATAACCCGAGGTGTCAAGGTAGGAGCGCGAGTCCGGTTTCAGACAGAGGGGTTCTACTTACACATGTAGTTAACCAATTACAATATAGTTAACTACGGCGTAGTAAACAACCAAGTCAGTAGGCAGCCTGCGAGCAGTTCCATGATGTGTCATACCCGGACAGAGATCGACACCCAGGTCGGATAACGAGCGTTATTGACAGTTCTTGCGGCCTTGGGCTGGAGTGCAGGGACAACTTGAATACCAAGTGAGCCATTGCCGATGACCGCGGTCTTCTTGTCAGTCAGTCGTACGTTGTATCCCAAACAGCTGTGTGAACAAGCTTGCCAGCGAACTGGTCCAAACTGATGATATTTGGTATTTTCCACCAATTGAGAATTTATAAGAACGTCCGTTTCATCGTGGATGATCTTGTCATTCTTTTTGAACTCATTCTCTAATTTGCCTCGCTCCTCATTCCAAATAGATGTGATGAGCTTGGTATTGGACACAATCGGGGTCTTTCAATCCGCGCTTGTCTACACAGTAGACAATGTATTTCTCAGTCGCAGCATCACCAGCATAGCATTTGGACCAGTTCGAATTGGGCTCGAATGGAAAGGCATAGCTGTGGGCAGGAACATCGCGTCCAACACCGCGATAGACATTCTGGAGCTATGGGCCTTTAACCCCGGAATTATTTTCCCAGACGATAAGACGCAAAATCAAGCGGACGATCATGTTTCAGCTTGAGGGCGAGCTGCCCCTACTATGCAGACGACTCGGAGCTAACACTCCTTGAGTCCATATTGACCGTGGTCTATATTGATAGTCCCATTGTAAAGGAATTCGCTGGACGATATGGTGGGTGTTTCTCAACAGTGGAGGTTTTGCTTTTTACCCCCTCTCCACTGCAGGAAGACGGAAGGCTTTGGTGTTCAATGGATTACTCCGAACTCAGGCTCAGGGGTTGTCTCCATAGCTTTAGCAATGAGACAACAGCAGTAGCGTTGACGGGGCACATGAATTAGACCCGAATCCTTCGCAGACAGGATTAAAACCCACGTCATAGGCTGATACCATTTGATGGGTTTCATCGGGGACGGGAAGTGGAGATGTAGATATTATACACGTGTGTGGTATGGGGGCCATTTCTTAGCCTTGCATCTTAAAGTGAAGAGATTTAAAGTACAAAAGCCTAAAGATCTTTGTCTAGGATTAGATTTAAGTATACCTCAATCCAGTATTCACCTTATTTGCATCGGATGTGAGCTTCCTTCCAATTCTCTGTATGTCGCTCAGCCCTCTCGGGGAGGCTCCAGTCGGGACGGATCTATCCGCCGATCATGGCTCATTGGAAAAGGGCCCTGTGATCGCAAGCTACATCCTTGCAGTGTTAGTTGTCGGGCTTCGGTTCTATACGAGATTGCGAGTGCAAGGTCAACGAATAGCTGCAGATGATTGGATGATCGTGGCTGCCTTGGTATGTTATCGAAAAAAGGAACTTTCAACGATGACTTTTGTTTCTGACGGCTATCAGCTGGCCGTAACCTCCTGTTTTGCTCTGATTCTGGTTGGTATGTATACATCCTCAGGCGGCCAAAAGGGATCTCAATTCTGACTTGCAATGTTATTGACAGTTAGTGGGCATCATGGTCTCGGGAGGCATATATGGAGTGTT
Organism: Penicillium desertorum; assembly: GCA_028827375.1. Classification (NCBI taxonomy): domain Eukaryota; kingdom Fungi; phylum Ascomycota; class Eurotiomycetes; order Eurotiales; family Aspergillaceae; genus Penicillium; species Penicillium desertorum. The sequence goes on along the minus strand of JAPWDO010000006.1, from coordinate 2,876,957 downwards.
CCTCCCGCTGAAGCCGTGGAATTGATGCGCGTTCTCTTCGCCTTCGTCGTGCTCTATGTGCTCACCATTCCACTCATCAAATTATCTGTTCTTCTCTTCTACCGCCGTATCTTCGGCATGACATATCCGATCTGGTTCTGTGTGTTTCTGACAATTGGATATTTTCTCTCTGGCACGATCGCCTTTCTGGCTTGCTGCAGACCAGTTTCGTACTTTTGGACGCAATTTGCAGAACGCAGTGGAGGGAAATGCGTCTTCAACCTCTACCCATTCTATGTCAGCCATGCTGCGATAAATGTGGCCACGGATGGGATCATCCTCTTGGTTCCAATCCCCATCGTGTGGAAGCTACAAATGCGGTGGACGCAGAAACTCATGCTATCCGGCATCTTTTTGGTTGGAGGATTGTGCGTTATCCCCAAGCTAAGTGCATTTAGCTCAAGCTCATATATCACAGTGTCTTGATTGCAAGTCTCATCCGGGTTTATTACATCACCTTCCTCCGAACCTCCGACGATTACACCTGGATCATGGGCAAGTTCTTCGTCTGGTCCAGCGTTGAGCCCTGCATCGGCATCTTATGCGCCTGTCTTCCAACATTGCATCCACTGCTCCGTCTCGTTGTTGCTCGCGTGTTTGGCACTAGTACAGGGAGGTATGTTGATGCTTCGAGGAAAAAACAGGTAGCGAATAAAAGAACATTTATTCGCAAACCAAGGCCACTTGACTGGGACGAGACTTTGTTGACTACACGTGACGTACAAGTCGAGATGAGCGGAGTCAGGAGGGACCATGGGGAGGATGGGCAGATTACGGTGGACATGGAGTTTCGGATAGTCGAAGAGAGCAATCGATTCAAGTGAAGTGCACCTACCGGGTAATCCCTTTGCCCCAAGGCACACATTATTTATATGCCTGTTCTGTAGGGCATCAAAACTTCCCACTTGCGTTAGCCACAGTGGAGTCAACCCCGGATTTGGTGACTAATATGTTTCCCCTCAGCCCTCCTCCGGAGCAAGTTTTGAGAGCTACATGTACCGTAATCATCCATCTTTCCGAGTGCCATGATGGTATTAAAAAAATGCTCTATCTGTTTGCGGGTATTCAAAAAAACTGAGCATTATAAGAGACATGAGCGGTCGCGTCAGTCACGTCGAACCCTTGCAAGAGAACAAACCTAACATGCAAAGCAGACACCAAGGAACGCCCATATGAATGCAATGTCTGCCACAAGCGTTTCTCTCGAAGGTAAATTTTGTTGAACGCGCACGTGAATTATGGAAATATTCAAAATTCTATGTTCGAATCCCTAAATTTAATGAGCCATACAGCGATGTCTTGAGCCGACATGCCAAGGGCCATACTCAAGCCAATACGACAGGTGGTCCATCGCCAGCGCCAAATCGACAGCCAGCAGTAATTGCGGGTGCATCATCAATGATCCCCGAAGCAGGAAATGGTGCTACCAGCGCAGAATCCCAGATCCCAGTATCTACCACTTCGCAAGATGCGCCTCTTGCATTGACCAGGCTCCCATCGTCACTGGACTACCTAGCCGACATTTCAGCCCACCATGGCCGCACCGAGACAGACCTCGGCGTCATTATGATTGACGACCAGCAACATTACTTCGGATGGAATGCGGCGACGCCGGCAGATCAGATGTCGCACCGAGCTGCGGCCTACGACCCTGGGTCAAAAGATATGCTACAAATGTGGCTTGAACCTTGCACAGATTCAGCGTCAAATGACTCACTAGATCTAATGGGCGATAACAATTTCTCTCTGATACTTGATAATTCGATGATTACTCCAGACCAGCAGAATCGACGTTCAGTCGATAGCAGTGATAAGATTCCAAATGAACGCTTCGCTAGGGTCCAGCAGTGCTGGCTAGCACCACCGAACACTGGGCGTCTTATCAACAGTTTATGGCGGGATATTGCCATGTCGCCTGTTGATAATATCTTCTCCGTTCAGTCATTGCACCTTCACAACGAGCCGAGTATCATTCAAGGCTCGCGGTGTGGATTCGACGAGGATTGCAGACGGCGGCTGCAGGCAGCTTTTGGACCCATAACTGTTTCTGCATACAGGGAATCCCCCATAAATCAAAATATTCCTCCAACCACGCCTACCTCGACCTTGAATCATTCTGATTTCCCTCCTACTGAGATCTTTGATATGGCACTAGACTTATTTTTCCGCCTCTTTAATCCCCTTTTGCCGTTTGTCCATCTGCCGACATTTTCGGCAAAGAAGGCTCAACCATCTCTCCTATACGTTATGACACTGGTTGGCATGGCATTGCTTGGCACTAAAGGAACAACTGCGTTTGTATCCAGAAATTTCTCAGTAGGTCAAATATTATTACACCCGTCATATATGCAGGTAGCCTGCTGACAGTCATTAGAGTGCTTTGAACAAGGTAACAGCTGAATTTTCTCGATGCTCAATGGGACTTGAAAGCGTTTCCGACACTGTGACATCATTTGCGACGGTTTTGCTTTTGATAAATCTGGCTGGTTTGACCGGGGTATGAATCATTCAGCCCTATTTCGTTGTTGAGGTACTAATCGATGTCATTCTGCAGGAAAAGGCACATCTGGAACAGTGCCAACCTCTTTATATCAACGTCATGTCTGTAAGTTTGAAAAAAACTTTCTTATTTTCCTCTGTTCTTGTGATTCTAATGGCAACTATTGCAGGTTGCCCAAAGACATGGTTTATTTTCAGCCACCGAGGGGCAGGTCCTTGACATGAGTTTGTTTGAAACAGTTCCCGATATTGACATGAGATGGAAAGCCTGGAGCAAGGTCGAATCGACCAAGAGGTATGCCACAGTTCCCGCTCATACAACACATCACTGATAATCTCCCCAAGACTAATCATTGGACTATTGCTCCTGGACTCTTGGTACTCCTCGTTCCTCTCAACAGGTCCAATCGTAGTCCCAGACTCGATCCAACTCATCCTCCCCTGCAGCGAGTCTCTCTTCTCCGCTCATTCCTCCATCCAATGGACACATCTCATTCGCGGCGGCAAGCGCATCCTCTCATCAACAATCCTCGCTCCATCCGAAAACGTCAACGTCCCCGCCCTTGAAAACCCCGCAGATGACTTCTGTATACAAGCAGTACTAGCAATAGTTCAACTCCGCCAGTCAGAATCCTACCACCGCCTCCTCTCAAATAGAGCCAGCTGCCCCTTTGCTCCATGCCACACCTACGCAATGGACGGCCGAGCCAGGTGTCTCCCCTCTCTCCAATCCCAAATCATCATGAACTATGGCGAGACCCTCCACCGCCTAAACCCCAACGCTCTCCTTACGTGGCACAACATGTGCATGACTCTCACGGCCGATATCCAAATATTTGACCTTGCAGCTGGTCGTGCAGGCCCGAATCCTGCGCGCAAAGCCCTCGATAATATCCGCGAGTGGTCACAGACACCTGCCGCCAGACGCGCGTGCCTGCACGCTGTGCATATCTACAAAGTCATGGCAAATCGCAAAGCTTCTGACCACCCCACGTTCCAATCTATGTTTTCAGTTTTCTCCGCCGGATTAGTCCTCGGCCTGTATACTTTCATGGTCTCAGACTCTGCGAGTTCGCCGTCTAGTGTAGGGTCTGTGGAGTTAATGGACGATGTCGACTGGAGATCGGCGGGGACGGAGGGGTTTACAAGTTTCATGGAGCCTAGGGGAAGTCAGACTTTCACGTCGACGGATGATCCCACTGTTAACTTCATTCGCAATGGGGCTACTATATACTTGCGAGGACTGCCGTTCCACGGTGGATATCAGTCTGCGCGTCGAATTCTGCTCGATTATGCCTCTCTTCTCAAGGACTCTGGAAAATGGAGTGTCAAGAATTTCTCCTATATTTTGTACATAATGAGTGATGTTCTTATGGATGTGGAGTGATAATAGGACAAATAAATTGGTAGCAATATGTTCTGTCAGAATCTAATTCCAAGGTCGATCGGTCCAAATGAAAACCAGCTATCCAGGCCTAGAGCTACATACTAGGCCCCATTCACCTTATTTGGAGACCACCATGGAGAATCACCCAGAATGCGCTTAGTATCAAGCGTCTCCTTACCGGCCATGATCTCCTCCCAATGCCAATCAGCAATCTCAGCTGCACGCCACAGAATATGAACATGTACGAGCTCTGCGTCTCCTACAACGGGCAAAGAGAGGCAGCATGGCTGACTGTGATGCTGAGGCGTAGACGTAATAGTGGCTACTCCGGATCGGCACTGTTCGGCCATAAGACGCATCATACGCTCGCCGCTGGTGGGCCTAGTTCGTCCGCCAAATTTGCTGAAGTCTACTGTCACCCAGTGGACATATTCCTCCGTGTCGATCTCGGCGATGTTGGAGCCATCGGGGCGAGAGAACATACCTGGTTGGGGCATCTTGGTTCAGGTGGAAAGTGTGGATTTAGATGGTTGAGTTAATATGAGCCTGAGGTAATTGTGATAGCTGGCGCGTGATGGGCTCACTATGGGATGGTGAGGTTAGATGATGGGATGCATGGTCATTTAAATATGATATCTCCCGCCGAGTCTTTGTTGGAAACATGCCTCCACTTTCTTTCATGTCTATATCCGAGCCTGCCTCTAGGATTTTCCCTTTGCCTCTTTGTCCATATTTAGACAGAGAATGGGGTACGAACTCTGCCCTGCTTTTCTCTCTCAGACTATTTATAGATGTCAAATGATCAAAGATGATAATATAGGCTTTTTATACTTTTTTATTTTTTTATTTCTATACTTTTATAGACCCAGGGGTCGCATACTTTCGAGTTCAGTCTATGTTCTTAAGGGCTTAGCGTGATCCGGCCTCGGGATCGCGTCATTCCACCCGAAGTCAACCCCGAGGTCGCGGGGTTCCTTCCGAATTCTACGGATACCGTTCCTTCCTCACAGATTGCTGGTCAACTGTGCCTTCCCGATATGTCCGCACGTGCTCTGCTTAAGCAGCATTTTAAGCTTAAAAATAAGCTTCCCACTCGCTGCTTTTCCAGCTGCCGACCCACCAACGCGGACTTCACCCATGCGGTAAATTACACCTGAGATCCAAGACAGACCTAAGGCTAATCTGATTGAAAGGTAATTGGCGCAGGCGTCGTCGGCCTGGCGACTGCGCGGCAACTTGCAGCTCGCGAAGGTACCTCAACCATTCTACTAGAGCGACATGACGCACCAGGGACAGAGACAAGCAGTCGCAACTCCGAGGTATGCATGCTATGCAATAAGCCCGCTTGGATGTTTGACAACAGACCAACAAAACCCAAACAAACTAACAATACTCCCTCGCCAACTAGGTAATTCACGCAGGCCTCTATTACCCAGCAACCTCCCTCAAAACCCAACTCTGCATCCGCGGCCGCAACCTCCTCTACGACCTCTGCGCAAAAAACAACATCCCCCACCGCAATACGAAGAAATGGATCGTAGCGCAAACGCCCACACAATGGGAAGCCTGTATGAAAATTCACGCGCATGCGCAAGGACTAGGCGACGCGCCGACACGGCTAGTGGGCCGCGAAGAAGCGCAGCGGCGCGAACCAGACGTCAAGGCTGACGCAGGCATCGTCGAGAGCGAGACATCCGGTATCGTGGACAGCCACTCGCTGATGACTTATCTACAGGGCGATTTCGAGGAACGCGGAGGTGACATTGCGTTTAAGACGCGCGTGACAGCCGTGGAGGCTATCGACGGCGGCCGCGGCGGGTATAAGATTACTGCTGTCTCTGATGAAGATGGCTCGGTTACTTCTATTACCGCTGAGACGCTGGTCAATAGTGCCGGCCATGGCGCGTGCGATATCAGCAACATGCTCCTGCCGCAGGAACGCCATTTTGTTCCGCATTATGCTAAGGGCACATACTTTTCATATGCGGCGTCTAGGCCCAGGACCTCGGTTTTGGTTTATCCGGCGACTTTGCCGGGTACTGGTGGGCTGGGTACGCATCTGACGCTTGACATGGGCGGACGCATTCGTTTCGGGCCGGATGTTGAGTGGGTTGATAGTCCTGATGATTTGGTGCCGAGCGCTGCGCGTTTGGAGCGGGCGTTGCCGGAGATTAAGGCTTATCTGCCTGGTGTCGATGTCGATGCTATTGCGTTGGATTATTGCGGTATTCGCCCTAAATTGGGGAGGGGCGGTGCTGTCAATGAGGGTAAGGGGTTCCAGGACTTTATAATCCGGGAAGAAGAGGGTCTGCCTGGGTATGTCAATTTGTTGGGAATTGAGAGCCCAGGCTTGACGAGTTCTTTGGCGATTGGTGAGATGGTTGATGGCATCTTGTACCATTAGATGCATCTTCCATCGTGCTTTTTGGGGTTATAATCACTACATGATTTGGATGGTATATAGAGAAAATAATAAAGGAAAATCTGGATATAGGCCTTTGAAAACCATCCCTCAAGATTTTACAAGAATTCTAGAAAGAGCATGGCCTTAGGGTTTCTAACTTTAGAAACAAGAAGTGAGCATCGAGGCCTAAGGACCGATGGTATCGGCTTCAGATACAGGGGACACAAGGTGGGATTTTAGTTCCATGGCCTATATTAACAAGCTCCAGTCCCTACATACACAGAATCCCAATTGGAGAACTTTCCATTGCTAGTTGGGCATGCTCTTTACATCGCTGGCTGGGGAACTGTTGGCTTGGGGGAGTGAGGGCTCTCTGAAGCTTAGTGTATGACAAGTGTGCTGTATTCCTAGCAGAGTAGCATAGCGCTATAGTAAAAAAAGAAAACTTCCAAGAAGGCAAATGTCAAAGAGACTTTCTCAGTCATCAAGACTGGATCAATAAACAAGACACAAAGCCTCACATGCAGTCCGCAAAGGGAGGAATAACAGTACCAGAGTGCCATGATAGGATGAAAAGCAAAAGCAACGCCGACGCAAAATATTAACATGCAAAGCCTGCTCCGAAGTCAACGTCCAGCGTCTATACAAAGTCACAAACACCACGAGCAACACAGGTTCTGAGCAGTAATAAACAAATCATTTCAAGCCAAATCCTTCGCTATTTACAACCGCATCCCAGAGCAGCCGCTGGAACTTCTCTCGCGTGGGATAGCGGTAAAGACCCAGCGTGTTGAAACAAGTGCGGGCAATCGGATAACGGGGACAGTCATCTCCAAGACAAGCAAGCCGGATGATAAGGCTTGTAGCCCCCATGGCTGGGATCCGATCGCTGCCAGTAATGAATGACAGGATCTTGCGCTGTGCTTGAGGCTGCGATTTCTCAAAGAAATCCCAGAACCATCCCACCACGGGAAGTGACTCTGGTCGTGGATGTGACCAGTTGTCGTAGGTGGCTACAGCCCGGAGAGAACTGACATCGAGTGGTTCATCTGAGCCGCGGACTAGCATTTCGATCTCTTCTGGTCGGAATAGTGATAGCGCATTGCCACCGCAAACCGTGAAAAACCCGCGTTTGAAAGGTTCGAATTGTCGAGCCACGGCTGTGTCTAGCAGATATTGGACATACAAATCCACAAACTCACGCTTGTTAGAGTTGGTCACAGGCCGGTTCTCGCCATTTGGACAGAGTGGCACACTGATTATCTCGCCGTAGCGATCGACCTGGGCAACGAAATCGTAGCAGAATGTCTCGGCAACATTGCCTTCGAATTCTAGTAGACCCCGGAGGCCTTTGGCGAGAGTTGGTCGGTACTCGGCAAGATCTTCGAGGGTGCATTTGAAGGTCGAACGCAACGAGGTAGCCGCTTGTGGCCCGTTAGAGTACGGTGCCGACGACAGCAGTTTCTTGAACGCAAACGGAGGCAGATCAACATCAAGGATAGTGGAGTTGTAAATGGCGAGGCCTAGAAGAACCCCAACCAAGAAGAACTGTTCGGATGACTCAAAGCAATAAGGGTTAAAGTAGCAGTACTGCGAATCATCATCGTAGATAAAGAGCCCTATTTTGAATTAGCCAGTCACTTAACTCTAATATCGGAAAACGCTTACCATGAAGGGGGTCAAAGACCTCTCGGACAAGCATAAGGAACCATTCCTTTCGCAGGCCACCGGCGTCAATGCCTTCTTCGCCCGAGAATTCGATCCGAAGACCCTTTTTGATCTCTTCCTGGCCAGTGCCAACAACTTCGCTCACTCCCTTGAGGCTATCTTCAATCAAACACTCGCGTCGTACCTTCAACACGAGGTACTGACTAACTGCCGCTTGGTTGAGGACGCTGTCGAAAAATGCATCTCGCGCCTTCACTTCCATTTGACGACGCGCATCATGCTCCATGATGTGGATTTTGGCCCATATGCTAAGCAGGAACGGATACTGACAAAAAGTAAACTTCGAGCTTTTAGCTTCCCAAGTCTCAAAGTCCGTCACTAGATCCGAATAATCCAGCAGTGTGTTGTAAAATGTACTGATCGGAATCATATGTCCATGACGAGGGCCCGGATTCTTGGGCATTTCAAGACTGCGCGGAGTCCCGTCAGATTTCCTTGTTGCAGAGATGTTAGCCGTAAAGAACAGCGACATTACTCTTGCTGCTGCTCTGATCTGCCAGTCCTCTGAATATATTATGGGGTCTTCGGTTTTCTTGCCAGATTTCTTGTTCGGGGTACTTCGATTAATGGCAGCGTGAAGTTCCGCAGGGGTATTTCCCGAAGCACTGGCGAAGCTCGGTATTAGATCGTCTCCATTTTGATGGTTTTGAGGGCGTTTTCGCCCATGCTGACGACTCAAGCGGTAAGTGAGAAATCCACCAATAAGTTCCACCAGTCGCTCGAACTGCCTGACAGGGAAACGGGAAGCCCAAGACACGATGTAGTGATGGCAGTCATTGGGCAGGTTAGACATGAGTCCTAGGATTCGTTTGATAATTCCATAGTGGTGATTGGATCCCTCTAGACGAGCAGGGGCTTTGGGCGATTCTTTCGGCGAGGGTTTCCTGTCTTGGGTTGCCGACTTCGGGTAGTCTTTTGGATGTGAGGGTCGCCTGTCGTCTCGATGAGACGGCAAGATGGCCGCATGCTGGCAATACGACGCAGGTGAAGACAATACAGGATTCGCTAACAATATGAACAAGAACCTGGTATCTTCTGGTTTCTTCAGAACACGGCGCGGGCGCTTGAGGAGGCCCTCGGTAGCTTTCATCAATGCCCGTTGTAAGTGCAGACGAGACTCGTTGATTTGTCTCCCGATGAAGGACGGATCAATAGACGCCCATCTCTTGGCTCGGATCGAATCCGCTTCTGATCGTGTGGGGTCGGGTCTTTTGGCGGCCCAGAGCTCAGTCCAAGAATTCCCCGCTGACAGAATTGAATGATACCACTGGGCTAACTCGGTCCAGTTGATCCGAGGACTTCGCGACGATATCATCGGAGACTTTGGGTTGCTCTTCTCTTTGGAATATACGGGATTTTGGCCTTCCGCCTCAGCCCATTCATTCATCCACCAAGAGGAGTTCTCAGTCAGATCTCCCAAAAGAAGGGTCTTCGCATCCGGTTCAAAAACAGGAGCGTCGTGCGCTGGTTGGGGCGTTGTTGTAGGTTCCATCGTCATTCTCGGCGGATTACCACTACTAGCTGATCGAGCTGATCGAGCTGATCGAGGAGGTGGATATGTGGTGAAAGATTCGTTGAGGCAATCACAGCCTTTGAAGGCAATGGCGATAGTATTCTCCAGCGGCTTAAAAATGTGTGTCCGATTGTCGCAGCTTTGAAACTCCGGCTTCCCAGCTTGCGAAACGCCTTGCGGGCGGCCGTCTAGCTTTGGGGTCGATCGGTGATCTGAGTTTGCTCGGGATCGAACAGGAGCTTCATTTCCTTCCCAGCGAACCGATGGTGGTGTCAAGTAACATGGGTTTTCTTTTGACGCCCCCAACCTCTCCCGTTCACTAGAGTGAGAAGCACTGCGGCTCCTAGAATCCCCAGTCCGTGGAGGTGAGAGATTGTTTCGACCAGAGGTATGAGCCTGCATTGGTGGAAGATCAGGCAGCGGTTTGTTCTTTCTGTCGTCGTCCGGCGACAACCATGACCGAGAGCCCTTGTCCAAAAGGCTATCAAAATACATGTTGAGGCATCCTCCGATCATACCGCGAGTTTTATTGGCAGTCAAAGGAATCACTGTGGTAACAAATCAGCATTTTCTACAACCCATAGCGCAGAACTAGCATTGGGGGCGTTACCTTTGCTTGCCAACTTGGATGCTCCGCTCTGGGACCCTTGCGGTGGTTTGTCTTTTGATTCAGGAGGAGTCGGCTCCAGGTCTGTGACCATCAAGCAGTCGGTGCATCTAAACACCTTCAAGTGCCTTGGCCACCGGACAGTAGCATCACAAGTCTGGCACTTGCCCTCGGCGATATTGTTTCCAGGTGCTGCACCTTTCCGGGGACTTGATGACTCAGGCTCCAAGGGATAGGTTACCTCATCATCATCGTCGTCGTCAGAGTCCCAATTGGCATACTTGGCGGTAGGCTTGTCCCGTTTTCGCCCAAAACCAGCGAACGGATTGCTGATCGAACGTCTATGTTCTCGGTGGTACGAACCCTTAGGCGCACTGCCGTTTAACGGGGGCATGATTGAAGCATCGCGAGGCCGAACTATGCGGCGTGGGCTAACTTCCAGTCCAGGGTGTTGGGAAGGGTGTAGTCCAGGTATGGCGGCGTTGCTAGCAGTTGAGCTCGGAGGAATAGGCGGATGACGCTCAAACCGGGACGGCATAGAGGCGCATCAATTTGATCGGGTTCGGCTTAACCAAATTCAACCTCTCCGGTATGGTACCCAGCTCGTGGAGCTTGTTCTTCGTGCCAGACACATGCGAATGGATCGTGGAGGACGGAGCGGGGGGTTAGGCAGTCGAGTAAGGCGGGCTTTGCTTCTTTGTTTGGGAAATGACAGGTTGGTCTATTGCAGGGATAGGCCTTCAGTATGCAAGTCAAATCTCACCAAAAAAAGAACTATATTACCTCAGAATCCAATAGAACAGGGACGGATCGTTACAGCAGCATTTCATAGTCTGTGGACGGATTGGGAAAGCGGCCGGGGAAAGGAAGTGGTTCATGCCTCAGGCCCTGGGTTCTATTTATGGATTAGCCGCCCGAAATTGCAGGCGGACATATCTATTTTTGTGGCACCTCCCGATGATCGTTAATTTAGACAGGAGTGAACATACGAAATTTGCTGATTATTTAAAAAAAAAAAAACAATATGCTTTAGCTCTCGGCCACAAGTGAACTAGACCATTTGCTGGCGATCCGCTAAGGCGCGGTCGGCCCCCCCGCAAGTACGGACTATTGGCACTAAGAGATGAGAACCAGTAAGATCTCACGATAGGCATAAGTACATCCGTAGGACTAGTAAAAAAAATAACTCTACGCATTCTACGGTACCAGTGGCATGGAGTTGAACCAGTCATACTTCGTTAATAGGGGAATTGAAACATAGAACAAGATGGCTTTTTGGCTAACAACAGAGCCGGCTGGTCTGCATTAAAGTTGAGCCCAGCGTGGATAACACTGTCTGGGAAAGAAGTGCCTGAATAAATGACCACATGCCGTAACCAACATTTTCCAACCGAAACCACTGGGAAAGTGCACTATCGCACTTAACGGTAACGCCAGTAGCTCTGGGTGTTCTGGCGCTTCCAGGTGTGGCGGCGACCAGCCTTGGTGTTGTTGTAGCGGTGACCCTTGTTCATACCACGGGACTTCTTGCCAGTGGCGGTAAGGCCACGAGACTCGCGGTGCTAGAAGGAAAGCCCTATTAGCAAAACTATCGAGCATCACATTCGCATTCATAGCCAAACTCACCTTGTGAACGGGGTTGCAGATCCAGTTGATGCGGGCATCACGACGGATGGCCTTGTGCTGGGGGTCGACAAGGATGACCTCGTAGTACTTGTAGGTGGAGTCCTGGTTGATCCAGTAGGAGTTCAGGACGCGCAAGTTAGCAGCGCGACGGCCAACACGCTCCTCAGCGGTGGACTTGAGAGCACGCTGGTACTTGAGCTGGTTGACACCGTGGTTGGTGGGCTTGCCTGTTCACACAATCACGCATTAGCCCAAAAAAATCCTTCAACTCCCGCAGATCTTCAGGAAATCCGAAATCTGCTTTCGACAGGAAAAATTCGTACCGTAAGTGGCACCCTTGGGGGCAGGGCGCTTGCGGCCACCGCGGCGGACACGGGCACGGTAGATAACGTAACCCTGCTTGGCCTTGTAACCGAGACGACGGGCCTTATCGGGGCGCGAGGGGCGCGAGGCACGGTGGATGGCGTTCAGCTGGCGGAGCTATATTATGCACTCTCAGCAAAGTTCAACGAGTGTATAGCAAGACACATGAAGCCCAAAAGGGTTTTCTTGCGTGCCACAATCATTTCCGCCGAATGACTTTTGTTCGAGCCGCCTAGCAATACCACATAAAAACGGCATATCCTAAGGCAACGCACACCAGTGCTCGGCGGAGATGTTAGGCAATCGGGGGGCGAAGGGATTTTATCTCACCTCCCAGCATCGGACGCGCAGCAGGAAGCGAATCACATCGGACTGCTTCTTCTTCTGGATTTCTTCCACGTACTTGAGGGCACCCATCTGGACGATTGTAAGTCAGAGAAATGCACTGGCGGCGGAGACTGGATGAAAAGAGATATGGTAAACGTACCTTGTCGGCTGTACGAGGTCGTCGGTTGTCGTTGTCGCAAAAAGTTCGAGGAGGAAAACGTCGGGAGGCAGAGGTTGTGTGTGGGACGCTAGCGATTAGCGAGTTGACCCACCGCGGCCAATCATGGGATGAGCGGACTTGATGCCCTGAACATCAGGCGTCAATTATTAGCTGCCTCAGGCTGCAACAAACTCCAATTTGGTATACACTACTCTGTATGGTTTTGTTCATTTTCTTGGACAATATCGAATGAAAATCAAGGGTTAGAGACGGAAAGGCTCTTCTTCAAGGGTTGTGTTTCTTCACGCTTTACTCTTAGGTAATTATTGCACGGTTTGTCCTATAGGCCAATGGCCAGAAGTGAAGGACAGACCTATAAGTTTCTTCAACAGCATAAGGGACTGGCTGATCTTGTAATTCCCCAAGCAGATCACTTTTTCAGAATTGTTTGATTTTGAGATAAATTCCACAAATACTCAATACTATCAAAATATCATACAAAAACATCAAGATCGTCAAATCACCTCGCTCGGTAAATGCAATCAATAACCTCGCTCTGTCCATGCTGGCGCCTCGTGAAGCATAGTCTTCCCAAAATCAAAGAACTAAAAGCAAGCAAAAGCAGTCTCGTGTGTTTCGTTCAAGGGCGCCTCGAATGATGCTCTCGCTCCACCATTTCATTGGTCACAGAGATATAGTATGATCCCGCTGGCAAAACGCTCTTCTTGCATAGAGGACAAAGGCAACAGTTCTGGGTCAGGAATGGATCAATACACTCTGGGTCAAATATGTGTCCACAAGGCAGTTCGCGGACCGTAGATGACCCAACAACAAAATCGTCGAGACAGATAGCACAAGTTGTTTGGGTATGGCTCAGGCGATACTTGCTTCTGCAAGACTCATTCTGTCCGGGTTTGATCATTGCTGCTTCGGGTTTCTGGATACCAGCCTCGTCTTGAGCATGGTTGTTTTCGTTGGGTGGTAACGAGTTGGTCTTGTCGCCAGAATCATGATCGATTTGATTCGCCGATGTATTATCTTGTGGAAGTGTTGGTTCTGCTGGAGGGTTGATCTCCAAGTATGTATAAAGTGGCATTTTATTCACCACCTCTTGAGGAACCGTCATTTGGTTTAATGCCAAGGCCTCGATATCGACTTGGCCTGCATTAACACGCCTCTGGAGCTGAGTCCGTCTCTTGCGCAGGACGAGTCGATAAATAATCATCAGGATGATACTGAGTATAAGAACTGTTCCTGCAATTGCAAGTACGAAACTCCAGATGCTCGGCGACGCCCCTTCAGTTTCTTTGCCTACAATATGTGAGCATAGATTTCGATAGTGATGCATTTTTGTGACCTACCAGTTTCAATCCTGGCAAACAGCCGGTTAGTCTCGGTCTGTACCGCAAAATCTTCCGTCGATTTGTCTCTCTTGCTGTCGGGTGTCTTATTTGAATACCACGAGAGGTCATTGATCAATGTGGCTCCGGCTGGGCCTGAAATGGCATACACTGGGTAATTGTTGTCCATTCTCCATTTATCTCCATCATTGGTTGCCCAGCGTGAGTCGTTCGAGTCAGGTGGTATCTCGGTCTCGTTGTCTGAGGGTTGGAAAAAGACCATTGCATGCGTGCCGACCTTTTGGGCGGCAGAGAGGAACGATAGCGAACATTCGGCGGTTACCCATGGAGCAAGGCCAACGAGGGAGTATCCAAAGTCTGAGACATCTTCATAGCGGGTCACATTTGGCGGCACAGACGAAGCGGTAATGTCATAGCACGGATCATGCGCCTCTAGGGTTGGTACAAACAAGAGGCCTGATACCAATCCATCCTCGGGCATGCCGTTGCTCGATATCGTTTGAACCTTACGATCGAGAACAAACCGATAGGCAACATTCTCCTATTTAATTATGCAAGTTAGAATCAGCCCCGGAGGCTGTTGACTAAATCAGAATGAATAAAGCATACTTACTGCGACTGACGAGGTGGAATTCGAAGCTTGCCCTGAACCTGCCCAAAGTGTAGCCACTTTATCCACCGAGTCACTTCGGGAAGACATGGTATCGGCTGACATGATGCTTGATACTGGGTCAAGTGAATAGTGAAGATGAATGCCAAGTAAAGGATATATGAGTCTAAATGCTCGAGACCCGTGAGGAAGGCGTGTGCATAGGGGAAAGAAGTTGGATATGAAAAAAAGGTTGAAAATGGCAACCACTATGGTTTTAGGCAAAGTCATTTAAGACGACATTTAACCTGAAGCATCCCATACATCCCCATTGCTAATTAGAGCTCTACAGCGGAAGAATGCGAGAGTTAATCGAGACCGGCACAAGAATGTAGAATAAGCCTGGTTCCAACCACGAGGCAAGAGGCAAAATACGTCTTGGCTAAAATACACTGAGTTTCACATTTCGAAGAAATCTCCGTAAACGAGTAAACAAATAGAAATGGCCGAGCGCGGGGTCTACATTGTATACTTCGCTAAACATGGCCGTTCACGGTAGACCGTTTATGGAGATGATCATCCACAGACAACTTTTCAAGCTTTTACACTTGACATGGGGATTTAGCAAGTTAGTGTTATAAATAGTAATTCTCCAACGCTTTCAATTCATAAAACACCCCCTGATTAACTCTCTGATACCTCATCCCTCGGAATGTCCCATGGAGTTCTCAGTTCTCACCGCGAAACTGTAGGAATGCGTTATCGGTTTTCAACCTTAACCACATTTTTGGGCGCTAGGCCATGTGCGAGCCTTCAACTAGCGAGGAACAAGCCGTATAGTAGTTGCAGACAATTGAACCATCTCAAAGCCATATTTTCATCATGAATGGATGTTCATGCCAAGTGTTCAGGGACCAGAATCGAAGATGGTGCACGTGATGATAGATGTCGTATCGCCATCACGTGCATATCCCCGACCGCCAGCGACCATCACCACCTTTTGAGAGTCATAATTCATCCGTGAAAGGTGCTCTTGCTCTGTAGTTGCTTTAGCTCATGATCAGGCAACTTTGGGGGAAATTCAACCTCCTTTCATTCTTATTCGCTCTCAGTGACCAACGACAGCATGTGTCTGTCTAGTCCCATCCACACCTCCTAGGATCCTTTCTGTCGAGACCAATCTCTCTTTTCGTTGATACTGCCTTTGGCGTCTGAATCATTTTATCTCTTCTTTTTCCTTCGTCCGATCATCGGTCAGAAGAAACACCATGCCGTCCGCATACAAAGGCAAAGGCAAAGGCCGCGATGCGCGCCAGTCGCGTAGTCGCAATACCACCCCGTCCAGTGCTAGTGCTCCCGCTATCGCATCTCTGCCCATCCAAAGCTATTTGGAGAACGATGTCACCAAGCACATTGACTTGGCTAGTGTGCAGTACTCCGATGTGTTGGACCTGGTATCCGCGCAGAACATCCCAGATTCGAAAACACTGGAGACATTGGTGGAACACCTGAAGGGTCTTAGTGACATGGCCGATATGAGGGGCGAGGTTTGCAATGCTGGGATGCGCGAGATGTCTCAAAAACGCAAGGAAGTGGAAGATCAGGAGCTTGATCGTGAAGTTCGAGATCGCTCCAAATTGAAACGTGAAACCGAAGAGGATGACGATATTCATAAGGGGAGCAAGCTGAAGAAGCGGAAAGAGCGCAGCGGAAAGGAGGAGCGCCCATTAAATCATGGCGCACATGAGATAGCGCGCCAGGATGGAGCTGAGACTAAGGTTGAGGGAGGTAAGATATCCAACTCGGCGCTTTCTTCCCACTCTTTGTTTTTACCGACCCATCCCCACAACTTCGATCTTCTTTCACTTTCCCCACCGTTCAGCCTTCACTAACCATCACCAGCGGCTTCTCCGGCATCAAAAAACTCCAAGAATGCGATATCGGATGAAAGCTCCTCGCTTTCACCCCCATCAATGATGTCCCCCAACGGCACGACCACTGCTGGCGACGGGCCTCCCCCCCGGGACCCCCGGGTCTGATACCAGTGCCGACTCCCACCAACCTGAACCCCAACCTGCGATTCCTCAGGTGCAAGTCTTTGGCGATAACCCACTGAAGTTTGACGACCCGACCATTTACAACATTCGAGAGGTTCTCCCAGGCATGACGGACGACGAGAAGAAAGAGATTTACAGCGTTGCCCACTTCCCCAAGACCGATCTTGCCCACATGGCAGCTGGCGTGGCTCCTGACAAGGACTTCAGCAACGCCAAACCCTCCAACCAAGTCAGCGCCAATACTTTCCAGACCTACATTGAACCTTACGTCCGGCCTCTTACCGAGGAGGACATTGCCTGGCTAAAAGAAAGGGTAAGTCAATTGCAGCTATTCTCATGTCAACACAAGCTGACCTGTCACAGGGTGATCGTACTACTCCATTCATCATGCCCCGTCGCGGGAAGAAAAGCTATCGTCAAATTTGGGCGGAGGAGGATGGAGTGTCATACGACTCGAGTCAAGATGACAAGGACCAGCTGCCTTTGAATCAAGGACGTGGCAGCATTGAACAGCTCACCGACGATAAAGCCGAGACTAACGAAGTCTCTGTTGGGCCTCTCCTCAGCCGACTGTGCTCTCTCCTCCGTTACGAGCACCGTACCTTGCCCGAAGATTCCAACCCAACCGCAAATGGGGATACTGCTAGTTTGAGTGGACTGGGTGGAGACGCAATGGACATCGATCAATCCACCGCCGAGAAGGAGAACAAGAGCGAAACCAAGCCTCTCCCTGCTGCAACCACCTTCCGCGACGCAGATCCCAACGACTTCAAAACTTCGGTCGCAAAACTGGATCATGCTCAACTTGACGAACGCGCCAAAGCGGAACTACGATTCATCGGTTTCCTCGGTGCAGATGATAATCCAGACTACGACGCTCACTACGATGATGAAGTTGCTGAGCGACTCCGCCTACTCCAAAGCGAGCTCAAGAAGCAGATAGTCACCAACAATGCGCGCAAAGCTCGCATCCTGAAAATTGCCCAGGAGCACATGGCCATGCTTGAGTTCACTACTATCCAAGACGACCTCGACTCTCAAGTCCAACAGGCCTATCTCAAACGCACCCGCACTATGGGCAAAAGCAAGAAGAGCGCTCAACCCAAGCACCGGCCTGGTGGCGCAGGTGGCGGCAGCCACGTCGCTGGTTCTGCAGGCGTTTCCCGTCCCGCTGTCGGCGACGCTGCAAAGATTGTCATGGACCGTCGTCGTCGCTGGAACGAGGCATTCCTACCTATCTTCGACGACATCAAGACTACCATTCCCTCTGAGGGAGAGACGATCTTCGACCCAGAAGTTATGGCTGAATACGAAAAAGCCGAGCTTGAAAACTGGGACGAGGAATAAATTTCCTCGCCTCTCTGCTTTCTTCCGGGTTTCTACCACTCGACAACCCGTCTTCTGTCCTTTGGCTACCTGTTAGCTACCTCAACCCTTTGAATTATTTCCCGCACGATACGATACGAATGCATGATGGACCGGCGTGGCGTTAACGGATACCTCCTTTTTTTTCTCTCTGTGTTCCACGCATCAAGTGTTGAACCCTTGGCTATGTTGCAGGCCGCTTGAAGATACACACTGGATCTTTTCCACCACATGTATCTAGATAGTTAGATGTGACTATGTCCGTGTATTCTTATTCTTAAGCTCCAGGCTGTAATCTTCCAATGAACACAAATTCTCTAATTGTCAAATCTCCAGAGGTACCTAGGTAACCCGATATATATTTCCGGTCACCAACGCCAAAATGATAAAAAGTATGTAGGGTATCGATCAATTCTAGCAATCCAAAAGACAAAAGCAAAAAGAAAACCTCCACCAACCTCATCTGTGAATAATCAGTACCTCCCAAGGGTACCTCTTCAGTCTAGCCGTCAATTCCCTCTCACTCATCTCCAACTCCGTACAGATCTGATCAAAACAATGCGTACCATCAAGATACTTCGCAAGAACCTCATCCCCAACCTCCTCCTGCTCCTCCTCTTCCCAAAACGCCGACGGGGGCCCTCCACTCCCATTCCCATTCCCATTCCGACCCCCACTCACCACCGACCCAGCCCGCTCACGACTAGACCCCCTCCTCGTCGCCGCCGAGATAGGCGCGTCCTCTGACACACTCGAGACCGCATAGGGCGTATTGTTTCCCGTAGTGCCGCGCGACGACAGCGCCGTAGGCGTGAACGAAGACGCGCGCGGCGGGGGCGCAGGCTGGCTCGTTGCGCATGCGTATTTATGCACGCGGTACAAGAAGCCCTTTATCACGCCGAAGGTGATAAAGCGACGGATGTCGATGTTGGCTAGGGAGCGGCTGTGCGCTGCGTACCATTGCTTGACGCTCTGACCTTGTTTTAGGCTTGCGTAGAGCTCGACCAGGGCGGCGCCGTCGACGATCGCGGGTTTGTGGAGCGTGTTTGGCGTAGTTGGTGAGGTTGAGGTGGAGGTGGAAGGGTCTTCGTCGGCGCCTAGGAGGGGCCAGATTTCTTCGGCGTCGAAGCGGGATTCTTCTCGCGTGAGGCTTGATGATGGGTCTGTGAGGGAGCTTGAGAGTGGGGCTGTTCCGGTGCTGTCGCTTGTGCTGCCGTGCGCGCTTGGGTTTGGGATTAGGGTTGGGGGGGAGAGGGACGAGGGGCCGGTTGGTGGGTGTGGTGCGAAGCGTAGGTTTATGTAGCGGGCACATTCTAGTTGCATTGCTTCGTCGGAGCCTATTGTTGGGATGAATTGGGCGGTTGGGGCGTAGATGGCGGAGAAGGAGAAGATGTCGAGGATAAATAGACAGCCGTAGTAGAGGAGATGTCGGAGGGCGCGGCAGGTGAGGGAGAAGTCTGTGTCGGCTAGGACGGAGATTATGCGGACGCTGTTGACGCCGTTGATGTGTGGTACGATCTAGCAAGGTTCAGCTGGTGTGTTCCTAGCCATGAGGGCGGTATTGTCTTTCACATACCCTTTGCATGGTCAAGTCCCAGTTCTCATCCATGAAGGCCTGGTATCGCAACGTGAAGAGCGGCACCTGCCAGGCCTTGACGGGCGGGGGAGAGGGATATATCGGGAAAAGCTTTATGTTGAGGGTGTTTAATTCGTCTGGATAGAATAGTTAGCAGCGGAATAGTGCCGAACAGGTCCACAGACATACCAATGGGAATCATGCACTCGCAATAATTGTTCAAATCCTCCATCAACATCTCACAGAGACTATAAACCTTCCCCTCCCCACTTTTCGAGAAATCTCTGGACAAGAAGCCATTTTGCTCTTCCAGACCATGCATTAGGTCTGCTAGCTTCTGCACCACGCTCTTATACGTGCTGAAGTCCTCTTCCTCGGCGAGGACTATGCAGAAGTTGAAGATGAATTCATTCCGGTCATACCGCACTGATTTCATGCATATTGGGTAGCCCAGGATACGATATCCGTTTGTGCAGACTTGTAAAAGGTTTCCACAGAGCTCCTGACGGGGGATCACGAAGAAGGAGACATCCGAGAAGGTGAGGAAGGGTGGTTGTGAGGGCGCGTTGGGGGGAGGGGACGATGGCTCCGTCGGGGACTTGGTGGACGACTTTTGGACCTGCATAACATTAGCCAGTAGCTAATTGAAGGCTTATCATGGTATTGAAGGTCCTTACCCTCTATCGTGTCGAATTTACTATAGAAGATTGCCTTGATCATCGTGGAGAGGCTGTAGCACCCGGGCAAATGCGTGATAAATAATCTGAGTGCGAAGCAGCGCAGTCTATCGGCCAAATCCAATCAAACACAGAGCTGAAACGAGGTTCATGTTCATGGGCAGGGAGATCAGTTGCGGAGCGGACCTCGGAGCGGAGAGCTTATCGAAATCAATATTTCATAGAGCTATTCCTAATTTGGTTAGACTATGTACATCATGTTTGTTTGATTGGCTGAACCCCGTTGAAGCTTAGCTCACGTGATATATAATTTATCCATCCCCGCACCGTCTACCAACTCACCTCAATTCAGCAACAGCTTCAGGATATCTCACAGGTCTTGTTTTCTTTTTCTTGTATGAAGGCATTTTGTTCCGCACACCTCTTGCAAGGTCTCTAGTCTGCAAGTATCTCTGGTGTTCCTTCAAACAGCACATAGCTACAAGATAAGATTAGCTAACCTCTCAGCCTTGGGGACAGAAGCGTGCCCGGTATCAAATCTAATAGGAAAAGGGAAGAACCACTCCTCGGTGTTAACGTTAAATGAAAGATACGATGTTGTGCAATACTACAGAAGATGGAAGATGCGATACACCCACATGCTGCGTTTGCAATGGATCAATAAAGAATTTGACCTTGAGTGACTCAACTGTGACGCACTCCAAGAATTGTCCTTGGAAAGGCAGGACATCTGTAATCCGTGACCCTCGTACAAACCTCGTGATTGGGCTTCAAAAAGGTGCCTTACGCCTCGTGTCTGAACGCAGTGGGCAAGGGTGCGGTATTCACTGGTCGTGTGTCGAATCTGAGTAGAAGTTGCTAGGCTTTCAAAACGCGGTCTCTGGCACTTTTATCGGGGGTAATGGCGTGGGTCAATTAGTCGCGAAGGCCAAGGTGAAAAGGAATCATTTTGTGTGCGAGGACATCCAGACGGCGGTTATGTCCTCCTCCTGAGACAGGGATATGGGTTCTTGCCGGTGCAAGTAGATGGAGGCATACAGCTCGTGACCGGCACTGACAGAGATGATGGTAAAGTATGGGAGTTCATTCGCGTTGAGAACGAGTATGCTATTTGATTTCACCCTTTTTATTTGAAAACACTAGCTAGCTTTTTAATTAATATATAATATCAAGGAAGATTCAGTTGCATCTTGATCTCTACAATACCCATCTATTGGACGATCATGAGTATAATTGATATTTGATAGATATATTTCTGAGTAAGTTAGAATAACTTTTGCCGTTTGCTGAACATCCTCCGATTACCACGTTGAATATAAATATCCCCGGCAAAGCAAATAATGAAAGAGTCAACGAGTCAAACAAAGCACGGCAAGGAACGGGGACATGAGGGTATTAGTGAAAATGAGACAGGAGACAATGAAATCTATGCGTAAGCAAGAGACTCTTCTGGATGTGTAAGCAGAGCAATGGATATAGATAAAAGCAAAGGGAACCCCGAGAAGAAGGAGCCAGTCCACTTCAGACAATGCGAGAGAGGGAGATGCGCCGTAAAAATGCAAAACACGAGTCATAGCGGGGCCCTATTCGAAAGGCCTCGAGTAAATAGTATGCAGTCATTGAGCCGTGCCCGAGGCATGATTGGACGTAGAGGGAAGAGCAGTGTTTGTGATAATGCTGTCTGGCACTGTGAACAAGGCCCTTGTCACCACGCGTGCCGCGCCGCGACCGTGTGGGATTCGGACATTGTCGGCAACAAGAGTCAAGGGCTGGTTCGCACGAATGGCTTGCACCATCTCGCCGAAAGTGCCACGCTCCCCAGCCTCCTTCAGCCATTGTTCCCAGTCCTCGTCCAGCGGCACATCAGTGCCTTGATCGCGCGCAGCCATGGCAGCAAGGATCCGGTTGTTGAGGGCTACGCCACAACTTTCCATTTCCTCATCACTGAGTTCCTCTTCGGTTCCATGCTCCTCCTCGGCGGACCGGCTGGAGGCACGGGAATCGATGGCACGGACCGTATCATTGCTCTGGGTTTCTATGATCTGGTCATCTTCCTCTTCTGTCTCGCAGAAGTCGTAGTCGTTGAAGTGGACCTCGATTGAGGGGGCGGGTTGCGGAGATGCCGGTCGGACTGAGTGGGCTGTGGTGTCCCGCACGATAATCCCTTCTTCTGCCTCGTACCGCTGACGCGCGGACTTGGTCCCTTCCCACCGACAGAGATTGGAGATCTCCTCCTCTGTCAGACCGAGTTCGTCAAAGGTGCGGAACAGCTTTCGGTGCCATGGGAATCGACTCAGTCGCATGCGATGCGGTCCATACGAGTAGTCCAACCCCGGGTATTGTGCTTCAATGCAGTCTAGCGAGCCGTAGAAAAGGGATGTTTCGACACGTACTTCTGGGACGAGATTTCGAGTAATGTGAGCGCCAAACGAACCGGGATCGTTTGTGCGAGGTCGTGGAAACGTGGCGTTATACACGATCTGGGCCACGGATGGTTTACGCATGGTGAAGGATAGGATATGGAAGGAGTTAAGAGGCAAAAGAGCAAATTAAGGCGGCAAGGTCGTCCCAGACACCTTGGAATGTGATTCAGAATATCCAGCCCTGGAGGGGGTGCCCCCTTGCCCTTTGTCAAATTCCCGGAGGTTTGAGACGTTTTGGATGTGTTTGGGGTGCGGAGGGCTTCAGTTGGGGGGGTAACACGCTAGACAGGGAGACAGGGCGCGTACAATAACTCGAGAATTATAACAGAAATGCTCCTTCACCTGGTTTTCTCGTAATCCAGGTCAATGAATATGATAATTAAAGAGAGGAAAATTCCCGATCAGGTGCCCAGCTGACGCTTCGGCTCTTTGACCCTTGGGAAAAGGTCTCACAGGCGTTCCATTGGAGTCAACAGGGGAAAAAGAAGGAAAATGGAAAATAGAAAGGAAATAGTAGAAAGGAAATAGAATAATTTGGAGACATCCCTTACAAGACTTTTATAACTAAAAGTCCCAAGTGTGCGTTGGCATGGCCACGATGCACGGCCAGCTGTTAAAGACGTAGACACATTCCTTTACTTGGACTTGACTTTCGCATATTCAAGTCCATATGGTTCATCGAATCATAATACTCTAAATTATAGAATGATTCGACAGATTTGGACATGTTCTATTGCCCTTTCGGGTTTTATGTTCGCATCACGTGCAAGTAACATGTTCAGTCTATCCAGCACATCTTCACCTGGGCAACCTTGAACATGCAGAATCTGACATCAGATTCTGTATATTGCCATGTCGACCTTCGATGGAATTGTCGAAGGTAAGGCTGACACTTTCCACGTCACTTCCACGCTAACGACCCGACAGAGTTTCCGGACATTCGCAGTGAGCTTCACCTATGAGATCAGCCAAACTTGCAACTAAGAAAAGCAGTTGACTACTTTCGGAAATGCCCCGAGCGGCCGGCGCCACTAGCTTGTTTCCTCAGCCATGTGCATAGCGATCATTTACAGGGCCTTGAGTCCTTTCGGACGCCGTTTATCTACTGCTCGCCAGCCACACGAGAGGTATGCTCATATCCATCCTATTGAAATTCATTAAACTGACCAAATGCAGCTGCTCCTCCGGATCGAAAAGTATCCCCATCGGATGAACTTCAACAAAGGCATCCTTGAGTCACGCCGATTGCACTATAAGCATCTTGCAAAGCTTCTGGTTAGTATCGTATTCTAAACTCTGACTAGAGTTGATCCAGAGCTCATTCCCCACAGCGCCCAATTCCACTGAACACCCCAACGGAAATTGAACTCACACCTCGACGTCATATCAAGGTGACATTGTTTGATGCCAACCATTGCACCGGGGCTGTGATGTTTCTAATTGAAGGGGACGGGAAGGCAATCATCTACACAGGTGACATCCGAGGTGAGTTGATGATGTCTCGTCTCGGTTGAACTGCTGGCTAATTATCTTCAGCTGAGACATGGTGGGTGAGCAGCTTGGTCCGTCATCCGGTGTTGATACCGTATACCCTTGGACAGAAACGACTGGATAAATTGTATCTGGACTCCACCTTTGCAAGCAAGACAAATCCATTCCGGGAGTTCCCCTCCAAAGCCGAGGGACTGTCTGAGCTGCTGCAGAAAGTCCAGACTTATCCTGACGATACGGGCTTCTACTTCCGCGCGTGGACGTTCGGCTACGAGGATGTCTGGATAGCGCTCTCAGCTGCGCTAAACACAAAGGTGATGAACACCACCCAGCTCAAATATGACACTGGCTAATGTAGCGTAGATCCATGTGGATCGTTACCAGATGGGACTTTATCGGTCTCTAGTCCAGACTCCAGGTAATAGGGGAGTTAATGAAGCTCCTGCTCTCTGTGGATTTGACCTGGGAAACGAAGCTGTAACAGGCTGCCTAAGCAACGACGAGTCATGTCGAATCCACAGTTGTGAGCCTGGAGTCTCGTGCCCGGTAACTCGCGGCGCTAATACAGTCTACATTGTGCCTATTGTGAATCGCACAACTGGTGGTGCGGAAATCCCCGAGGTCGGTGCAGGCGGTGGTATCGGGGATCTGTACCAAACACATGAACTTGAACTGCCAGATGAATCTGCATTGGCCGAGTTGGAGAAGTTGTGTCTCAAACACGTCCAGGATAAAGAAGCCCTTTCTCAGGTGCGAAGTGCACTTCTTGATGCATTCCGGTCGAGAAAGAAAGCACTCTCCCTTGACACATATGGCGTGAAGGAGGAGGGCGAAATTTCGTTGAAGAACCTAGTAACCACTCTAAGCCATGGTCCATCTGAAGCCTCTAACCGGTCATCCCGGCCAGATCTGCCTAACACGATAGTAAGTGGCACTGCGGTTTTCTTTCGAAAATATTCTCTAATGGCGTTATAGCGTTTTCCATATTCACGACACTCGTCTTACTCCGAGCTATGTGAGCTCGTAGCTGCCTTCCGGCCTAAGGACATCCATCCATGCACCGTGGATCCAACGACCTGGACCGAAGACGTCTCCATCAGACGTTTGTTTGGCCACCTCTGTTCGGGAACCGATTTTTCGCACGACAATCACATGCGGCAGACTGTATCCGATGATGCTGACGACGAGGGAGATCTGCGCGCAAGAAAAAGGGCCCGATACGATATGGACCTCTCCACACAGTCAACCGAAGAAACCAGTAGTGGCATTGAAGAGTTTAGTCTTGGTGCCGCCGATGCAAGCCATCATCATGATCAGAAGCAGGACGCTCTTCATTATTTGAATCAATCGGAAGAGGCGGCCAGAGCTAAACGCAACGAAATCCGACAAGCACACCGCTATCTTCAAGAGCATGCAGAACCTGGGCTCTTTCAGGTCAATCCTCTCCCGTCTACATGGCCGACAGAAAAAGAAGACAGATTCAATTTGGCCAGTGGCGAGGGAAGTGAAGAAGGGGATACGCTCATACCCCAGCCAGATTTAGAACCTTCGGCTACAGGACTCCGACTCACGTCCGAACCAACCGCATCGGCAAGAATCATTGACCTAACTGGCGATGGTGGTACATCTCCCCGCCCAATCCAACAAACAGACAGTCAGCACACGGGCGTACTTTCTCTCTCCATCTCCGAGTCAGCATTTGACTCTCCGGACCAAAATTCCGTCGAGAAAAGGCTACCAGACCCAGCACAAAGAGACGAAACCGTGAATCGCTCACGCCGGGCCCGTGTTGCTGCTTATCTAGCTGCGCGTGAAGGTACTTTCTCTGCGTGGACGGATGTGTCGCTTGTTTCGGCGGATAATCACGGCGAGGAAGAGATTGAGCTATAGGCTTGATCTTTCTTTATACCGGTAGGTGCATGGATCCATTGCCCTTCTTCTTCTTTTTTTTTCTACCTTGTTCTTCGGTCTTACTGTGTATGATACCCCTCTCTATTATCTTTTTTTATCAATCTATCATTTCGCCGATGGAACTATGCGTGGAAACGTGGAAGCTGGACCCATTATGGGGTTTTATTGCTTTGATGGACCACTGTATTGCAAAAGATTCCCATTCTCCCGAGGTCCAATTTACTACATTATTCATGCACTGTTATTTCTGAATATCAGCCAAATAGTAAAGTTGGTCCACCTTCAATAGCCCTAGGCGAAACTAGACTGCATCGAGAAACCCTAACAACCTGCCGAGTACATTGGTAAACAATCGATATCAGTAATCTCTTTGACGATCGAGATTCCCGCTCCCATCTACCTGTTTATAGAGAACAAAGAGCTAAACAATGGCCTTGCCAGGCTATAATTATAACAAAGCCTTGGTGAGTTTACCTTCTCTATTTTGTGCCTTGTATACTAACTCCTTTCAATATCATGGCTTGCAGATATCAAGAACAAAGGGAACAAAGACCCCTAACAATAACTCGGACGTCTTTCATTCCCTTCTTCTTAATGAGGGCTTTGTCTCCAGTCTAATCAGGTCAGCGAGCAAATGCATAAATAGGTCCCGATGCCTTGACAATTTCGAGGAATCATCCGCTTCACAGTTCTTCTTCACACTCCAGCAGTACAACCAGCTTACTCTACTCTGCTTTGGGCTTCATAGCTTTACCACACAGTTACTCAACTAACCTAACCAGTAAGTGATCCATTTATACCCATCTTTCCCACTCTATCACCAGATGACCAGCCTCTCCCATCCCACGATGCCTGAGTCTCTCCCACGCAAGCTCTTCCGCGGTACTCGAGCTATTCTCAAGTACCGGAAGGAGCGCGGTATCCTTGTGAACAACATCCGCTCCTACATCACCACTTTGCGCTCGATGCCCGAGGGCAACTACCTTATTGAGATTGCTCTCAACGTCCAGTCCCTGAAGATTCAGTGCGACAAGGTGAAATGGGCTTCCGAGGCTCTTGCTGTCGATGCCGCCGACATGGCCTATGTTACCTCCAAGGGTATCGCCTACTTTACCTACACGATCCCCCAGATCTGCGACGAGGTCGGCCGTGACACCCGTCAATTGGCCGATATCCTCCATGACCACATCCACCAGACTATTGTCAACGCCGAGATTCACGTCGCAATTCGCCTGGAGCGTGCACTGGCTAACCTGGGCGACATCTAGATTCTCGTTTCCATCCATCGATTCACGGACTCGCACCAGCATCAGCTGTAGCTGTAGCTATAGCTGTATCTCAGCCCAGTAACACAGGTACGTTCCAACACATTCATTCACATTGACATTTCCTCCATCTAGATCTATACCTTCCCACACTCGCTTCATCCACTTCATTTCATATACTCCACCATGCCATATATAAACCAATCCACCGTCTCCGACTTCCGCAAGGCCCGCGACGACCTCGTCATCCTCCTAGAGCAACAAGCACGGTTCCTACGACACGACATCGACAGCCGCGGCTATGTAATCCCAAACCTGCGCCTCCAGCTCATCCAGCACCTCGACATCGTCGCCTCGCTCTCGATGAAGATGGCCGTCGACAGCCGCCACCACCCCTACGTCCTCGTCCACCAGACCGGCTTCTACGAGACCGTCGTTCCTATGCACTGCGCCGCGCTGAAGGGCCAGTGTATTCATCTTGCTAATCGTCTGCGCGATAACCTTTGCACTGATGTCCCTGTCGCGGTAGCGAAACTGATTGATCAGATTGTGGCTAACTTGTGCTTTTAGATAGGTTTGGAATTGGATTACTACATAACTGGTTTATTGCTCCCGTTCCTTATCGTATATTCGACGTATATTTGACGTAGCGTTTTCCCTTCGACGTTATGCCTCCCCGGCCCGGCCCTGTATCGACCTTTCAACGTGAGCGCGCGGCTTTCGTCTTCGATTTGGAGACGCAGGCGAGGATTCTGAGGGCGAATCCCCAGGCTGGTGAGATTGTTGCTGAGAATCTACGTGGGCTTGTTGGTAGTGTTTATCGGCTTAAGGATGCTTCTGTGACTATGGCTGCTGATGCTCGTGGCAATGTTTATGTGCAGGCTAAACCGTACGGGTTTTATAGCTATAACGTGCCGCGTATGTGCAATGATCTTGTTGCTTGTTTGTTGCACTGGGCGGATATTCTTGTTAACACTGATGGGCGGAGGACGGATGGGATTGTTGTTGATTCTATTGAGGGGATGTTAGCTTCTTTAGGGTTTTGAGAGGAGAAAAGGACGGAAAAAAAAATAGTTTGCTTAATCGATGATCGTTTTTCCTATTGACATTGTACATGTGCGTAATTGTAGAGAATAATAGAGCTGAAGTAGATTCAAAGGTATAAAGGTAGAAGTGAAATTCGTATATAGAAATCCTATATCACACAAAAACGACTCGGAAGGGCAAAGGTATATAGGAACTGAAAGACCAAAAAGCTAAGATGCAAGACAGAAAGAAGCCAAAAGGAACATCTAGAAGATATAATACGCCTGCGTCAAAGGCAACTCCGAAGCCGGCTCAGCATCACAAAGCATCCCATCCGCCTCAACCGTATAACTCTCCGGATCGACCTTCATCTTAGGCATAACATCATTAAACTTCATATCCTTCTTCCCGACAGAACGACAATTCCTCACAGCCTCAACCCGCTTCTTCAATCCATACGTCTGCACAATACCCGCATCGATAGAAGCCTGCGAAACGAACATAATAGACGTAGCCGGCACGCGCGCACCATACATCGGCCGCATAATCATCGGCTCGACAGTCGGGATCGACGCATTCGGATCTCCAACCTCGGCAGTAACAATCATTCCACTCTTCAGAACAGATACAGGCTTCGTGCCGAACGTCGCCGGTTTCCATATCACCAGATCGGCGATCTTGCCCACCTCCACGGACCCGATGACGTGCGCCATTCCCTGCGCGAGAGCAGGATTGATCGTGTACTTGCTGATGTACCGCTTTACGCGGAAGTTGTCCGCGCCGGTGTCGGCGTCGCTGCCGAGCGGGCCGCGCTGCATCTTGTTCTTGTGTGCTGTGTGCCACGTGCGGAGGACTACTTCGCCGCAGCGGCCCATTGCTTGCGAGTCCGAGGACATCATGCTGATGGCGCCGAGGTCGTGAAGGACGTCTTCGGCGGCGATGGTTTCGGCGCGGATGCGGCTTTCGGCGAAGGCTACATCCTCCGGGATGTTCTTTGATAGGTGGTGGCAGACCATTAGCATGTCGAGGTGTTCGTCGAGGGTGTTGAGGGTGAAGGGGCGGGTTGGGTTTGTGCTGCTGGGGAGGACGTTGGGATGTTCGACCACGGAGATGATGTCTGGGGCGTGGCCGCCGCCTGCGCCTTCGGTGTGGTAGGTGTGGATTGTGCGGCCTTTGAAGGCGTCAATACTCTGCTCGACGAAGCCGGATTCGTTCAGTGTGTCTGTGTGGATCATGCACTGCACGTCGTACTCGTCGCAGACTTCGAGACAGTTGTCGATTGCTGCTGGGGTGGAGCCCCAGTCTTCGTGAAGCTTGAGACCTGCCGCGCCTGCTAGGATCTGCTCTCTGAGACTCTTCTTTCCGCAGTCGTTGCCCTTGCCTGTGATGCCTAGATTGATCGGTAGGCTGTCGCATGCTTGCATCATCTGACGCAGGAGGTTCGGCGACGGTGTACATGTCGTCGCGTTTGATCCAGTGGTAGGGCCAGTGCCACCACCGAGGAAAGTGGTGATTCCCGAGGCCAGAGCTTCATCCACCTGCTGCGGGCAGATCAAGTGGATGTGCGTGTCAATTCCACCAGCGGTAATAATCTTGTTCTCTCCAGCAATGACATCCGTAGACGAGCCCACCACCAAATCAGGATGCACCCCGTCCATGACATCCGGGTTTCCAGCCTTGCCAATACCAGCAATAATCCCATCCTTGATACCAATATCAGCCTTGTAGATACCAGTCCAATCGATAATCAACGCATTCGTGATAACAGTATCAACACACTCGGTATGAGACCGATCAGATGCCTGTCCCATCCCCTCGCGCAGCGTCTTCCCTCCACCGAAAGCACACTCATCCCCGTAATTCGTCATGTCCTTCTCAACCTTAATCCACAAATCCGTCAACCCAAGCCGCACCAGATCCCCCGTCGTAGGACCAAACATGCGCGAGTATGCCTCGCGCTCCATCGAGAACCCAGAAACAAGCGCACTATCCGCCTGCGGCTCCGGCACATGCCCAAACCCAGCTATCTGCAGCTTGGTCGTGATCTCGTCGGCACGACTCATATCCAACGGCCCATTCGCCAGCCAATTTCCACCGCGGATGATGCGATGTCCACCGATTTCGACGAGCGTGACCGTCTTCGTATCACCGGGCTCGAATCTAATCGATGTGCCTGCGGGGATATCCAGTCGGAAACCGTACGACTGCACGCGATCAAAGTGCAGCTGCGGGTTCGTCTCGATGAAATGGTAATGCGATCCGACCTAGCAATCATCACTACAATTAGCATCGCTCGTTCCCAGTCTCTTTCTTTTTTCCTTTCCGCCTCGTATATCGAATACAAAGTACGCACCTGAATCGGCCGATCTCCTTTACTCATAACCTTAAGCTTAATGCGCCTCTTCCCAGAACTTAATTCCACGCGCGTATGTCTCAGCAGGGATAACCGCGCCGGGCATCTTCTCCGGCTTGAAATCCTCCGGGTCCGGGTCTGGGAATGCCTCGGGCGCGGGGACGGGCAGGAAACTGCCATACAGGGCGCGCTCGAGATCGCCCTCGTCGCTACTGATTGGGTGGTGCACGGTTACCAGGTAGGTACCGGAGGTGAAAGTACCCTCGACTTGGAGTTCGACAAGGGTTGCCAATACGGAGGGGAGGACGTGGCGGCGGCCGAGCATTGTTTTGCCGATGGACATTAGATCGGCGACGGAGTAGTGGCCATCGCGGATTAACTGCGGGGTTTGAGCGTTAGTTTGGGCATTGGATCAATTGAGTATATTGTACGTGCTGATTTCATATGGAATTGGGGGTTATCGTACCTCGTGTAGCACTGAGGCTATCAGGGCCTGTTGGGGGATGTGTTAATGATGTGCTACCCGTAGACAACTCCAGAAGATACACATACCACAGCTTCTGCATGGTTGAGCCGCACTCCACGTGCTAAACGACGCTGTGCCAAGAAGCCTAGGTGGGCGATGGTAAGCTTGTCAAGCTACAGGGGTGTTAGTAGTGTTGTGTCTCGGAGAATGTATGTGCGACTTACCTCCTTCGGAATAAGCTGCATGGTTCATGTGGAACCTGAACCTGGCAGTTCTTGGCGTGCAGAATAATTTGGAGGTAGCCCTGGAGATTTCAACTTCTGAATCAGAGTAAGTGAAGGAGTGGAAAGACAACAATTCAAGATCGAAAAGAAGTCAAGTAGGAATGTGGGGATGCGGTACATTTCAAACATTTCCCACTGATAAGGTTGCCCATGATAAGTGAGCGTGGAGGCCGATTGGGCCGGGGACGGAGGTCGGCGGCATTAGTCAAGGCTTTGGTAAATTGATAATGCGCTGGGATTTAGTGAGGTTTAGCTGGATTTAGTTGATTTAGTTGATTTAGTGAGGTTTAGTCTCTTCTGGGTTTTAATTTGCTTCTATTATATTTATAACCCGTTATATGGCGCTGGTGGGAATGACCATCTTCATCTTTAAAACTAACTTATACAAAAGGTAACTATGTAGCCCTAACCATGGATACTGACTCAGATATATAGAGACCACGTCCTATGATCAGTCCATTGCACTAATTCAAGCTAAGTAGGTACAGTTTTCCCCAAACGCCGCTCAAAAATGTAAAACCGGGGGGGTTACACATCCAGTCCACCAGACCTAGACCATCTCATCTGACCCAAGAGTCAAGCAAATCAGACATCAGAAAGCAGAAAGCACCAATCAACTCATTTACGCCTCGCTCTTGCGCTTCTTGCTCCTGCGCTTGTTCTCAGCGGGTGTCTTGACAGCCGGTGTGGACACCGGCTCAGCAGCCTTACGGCCCCGCTTGACAGGCGACTTGGCAGGGGTCTCGGCCTCCTTGGCCTTATTCTCGCTACGGCGGCGCTTGGTAGTGCTGCGCGGGGGAGTCTTTTCCTTCACGGGAGAGGGGGACTGCGACTCATCGGATGACTCGGTGGACTCATCGGCGGACTCTTCGGGCCCAGCTTCAGCCTCAGGCTCGGCCTCGGCCTCAGGCTCGGCGCCGGCAAAATCCTGCTGCAGTTGGCTGGCGGCGGGATCGTGCTCCTCATCGACCTTGCCGCCGGCCTTGTAGGCGGCCATGTCGCGCTTGTACTGGTCGTAGTTGGCGGCATACATCTTCTTCCAGACCTATACGGATGCGGTTAGCCATGCGCCTTGCAAACATTATCAAGCTGGGACTGCTCTGATCGCTGCCAATACGTACCTCCTTCTGGGTATCTTCCATGCTCTGCCAGCGGCGGGTGCCCTCGTCGGCGACATCTTTGGGGCGCGCGTCACCGCCCAGGTCTTCGGCGATCTTGCTGCGGTTGTGCTGCATATACAGGAAGTAGGGGGGTCAAGGCACGCTTGGGCGCATTGGGGTCGACGGGCGCGCGCTTGCGCTTCTTGGGACCACCGGCCTCGGACTTGGCGCCGGGGCTGCCGGCGCGGAAGGGGACATCGTGGCCCATGAATCCAGAGGGACCGGCAGGAAGCTCAATGGTGGCATCACGTCCTTCGGTGATGTTGTTCACGTGCTGGACGTAGGCCTTGCCCAGGTCGGCGATGTAAGACTGCACCTCCATCAGGCGCATGACGATCTATGAAGCATTGTTAGCGGTCTGATTTCAGGAGCCATTGCGCTTGGTCATTAGATATATGTATGGGTATAGGGTTAGTGAAGGAAGAGCGGCAGTTAGGCAGCGCGTTGGTTGGCAAGAGGTGTGATGTCAAGACACTCCTCAGCTCTGGAGCAAGGCAAAGGGTGGAAATTCTTCTTCTTTTTTGCACATGAAGCTTGCCAACATGATGCTCAAGTATGAGACAGTATAGTTTAAGCTTCAACAGCTTAATAGGTAGCTTTATAGATGTTCGAGCGCGACGCGTAGCAGGCGCGCAGTGGGGATGCACACAAGAAAACAGAAAAAAAAGAACCGAAACAAAGAAAATACAAGGTCAAAAGTCAAAAGCAAAAAAAAAAAAAGAAATGGGAAGATTACCAAGTCGCCAGCCCGTCTGAGCTCTTCTTTGTTGACCTGAACGGTATCATCTTGATTGGAAGTCATTTTTGGAAGCCGAGGAGAGTTGGAAGAAAAGAGAATTTTGCTATTTTTCGGGGGTGGAAGGGGGGAAGAGGATGGGGGGTGGAAGGGCCGAGTACCCACTAAATAGCAAAAAGGCCACGCCGAAGTGCCCCGGGCATTTTCACTCTGCTTTAGGCTTAGGCTCTGGCTTGTCATGAGACCCATACTGCACGCCTACCTAGGTAGGAGTGCACCTACTCCAGGGTTATTCTACTCACTTATATATACGTAGTCACTAAGGTATCAAATTTTGTATAAAATTATTCATAGATTCTTCTATAATAATATACAATATTATAAGGCTAGATTAATAATAGATACGTAACTCCAGAGCTACCTTCAAAGGTTGGATGACGGGCTCTTAGGGGCCCCCGAGGGGTAATGGCCCATATACTTGCACGCCCAGTACTTGCTAGTGCTAAGGAGACAATTATATATAGTTTAACTATATTATTTCTCTATCTAAATTCTCGGGTCTTTTTATTATATTTCACGCCTATTCCTTCAAACAATTCTACTGTTTTTCCTGCTCTTTTTCTCTTTTCTTGGAGGGGCTGGGGCATGTTCAGCTGTGGGCTATGCTCCCCCCCGCCGACATCTCAACTTCAGGATCGCCCAAGCCTCCAAGGCTGTAGAAGAGGGGCTCAGCTGAGCACAAGGTGTCCAGCTTGTAGTACGAACGCCTGTTCTGACTTCCTAATTCAGTTCGTTCAAACTGCCTTTTTGGTTCTTTTCTCTCCGCAATGGTTTTATTGTACTTTTATAGTCTACATATAGAGTGTCTACCTAGGTACTCTTATCGCTTGGCTACTAGTAGGTACATAGTTTATATATACATATTGTACACGTATGTAGGGTCTTGGGGGCAACTTATATAGCTTGCATGCAATTAATGGATATATTTCGGGTGTATATCCTTAGGGTTTACCATTCTACTACTGTATAGATAATTACTCGGGACGATTTTCGCTAGTTATATGTCGATCTACTGAGTGATTCCCAGTTGGTGTGCACATATATATCCACCATCCTTCCCCATCTTCATCACGGCCCCATCCCTTTTCTTTTTTAAAAGAGGAAGAGAATATTCAGTTCTTCCTATGTCTATACTGCTACAGACAAATACAATTACCAGATACAAATAATTATATATAATCGGAGGCAAAATGTATTTCTTAATATGACGTCTGAAGCCAGCCAATGACCCGGCAACACGCTGAAAACAAGATGCACCAATATACATGGCTATTCTAGATAACATTCTATAATAACCTAGAACTTGAAGACCTGCTCCTTGCTGTAACCAAGGTCCTTCAAGATACCAGTGAGCTCACCCTGGTCCTTGGGGCTGACCTTGCCACCGGAGATAGCCTTGTACATGGGGGGGGGGCCACAGACGAAGAGCTTGATGT
This sequence comes from Penicillium desertorum, assembly GCA_028827375.1. Lineage (NCBI taxonomy): Eukaryota > Fungi > Ascomycota > Eurotiomycetes > Eurotiales > Aspergillaceae > Penicillium > Penicillium desertorum. Next base: position 2,842,068 of record JAPWDO010000006.1, on the reverse strand, counting down.
TCTCCTCCTTGGGCTCGGGCAGGACGGTCTTCAGCAGCTCCTTGGTGATGTAGCCCTTGCCACCGGTCCAGCCCTCAGGGGGGTTGTCCAGGACGTAGAAGGCACGGAAGCGCTGGGGGTAGGTGTTCTCCAAATCCTGCAGCTCCTTCTTCAGGAGAATATCCTCCTCGGAGACGTTGCCGAAGACCAGAGTGACCTTGGTCTTGTCTTCGGGGTTCTTGAAGATCTCGCGGGCGAGCTGGTACATCGGGGTGATACCAGTACCACCGGCAATCAGGCAGATGTGGTTGTGCTTGTTGGCCTCCCAGGGGTACTTGACAAGAGGTCCCTTGAACGACAGGCGCTGGTCGACGTTCATGGAGTGGATGTGCTGAGACATGGGGCCGTCGGGGTAGGCCTTGACGACGAGCTCAAGGTAGCCGGGAATATCTGCCATGTGTTAGAAAATGAAAAATAAGTTGTGGTTCGTGTTTATCCTACCCTCATCACTGGTGGGGGTGTAGGGACGGAGGACGTTCTTCTCAGCACCCACGGGCTTGAAGCGGGTCAACAGAGCAGCTATATGTCTGTCAGTGATCGATTGGCAACCATACTCGGAGCCAGACTACCCACAGGCAACAGGAAGACCAGAGACAGCCTCCTTATCATCGAATTCGAAGCGGAGACGCTTGGTGTTGGGGCTCAGGACCTCAATGTTAGCCAACTTGAGGTCCACCCAGTCCTCGCCGTTGAAGACCTTGGGGCGTTCCTTGGGCTCGGCAACCGCGCCATTGTTGTAGCGGTAGATACCAGCACCGAGACCGGCGAGGCCGACACCAACATAGACGGGGGTCAAGTTGGACTTCTTGGGAGCGGCCTCCGCAGAGTATTTGCGGAAGCTCTAATTAAATAGCGTTTAGTATGGAAATTGAATTGAGAACATATTTCAACTAACCTGCTTCAAGGGCTGTGCGCAACGGAAAGATTGACGAGCAAACATGATTGTAATGAATTGGGGGGAAGATGGGGTAAGAAAGGAACCTGGTGAACCCTGGAATGTCCGCGGGAAGAAATCGGCTTACAAACGCGAAAGCGGACAGCTCCCTCCCGACCTGATTTCTAATGACGCAATAGGTTCCTGTATTGCTGCAAAGACCAATGTTTTCGGTAATGATTGTTTGGTAAAGGTATTCAAAATATTCAAACTAAGTAGCCTTTACTGCAGGTCAAAAGAAAGACTTGCAGCTAAAATGGCAGCATGGCAGCTGAAGATACCGATGAATGTCTGACCTGCAGGGCATCAAGGTTCGGGGTTCGGCCTCGGGCACGGCTGAAGAAACTCCGATATCTGACATTTACCCCTTCAGTATTGAAATTGTAATATGCAGATAAAATCAAGGAGTATTTGGTATGATAGTATCAATCTCCATGGGTCCATATGTATGTAGTTCGCAATGAGATATGACCAGCAGTAAGCGACTTGCAACAACTACCTTGTGTACATTCATCCGACCACACCTGGGCATTGTGAAAGGACTGACTTGAAACAAATCGGAGGGCCAACAGCCACTATTTCAGGTTGATATATCTTCGATATGATGCCCCGGCACCTATCAAAGCGGCCTACTCTTCATGTATACCCATTACCCTACTAGAACTCGAATAATTCAAGAAACCCGATGATTTTTTCAAATAACCTAAAGATGCCACCATACGGGGAACTAGAGACATCCAACCATCTCACCCGTGAACAGGGCGGTGGTCTCCACGTGACCATCTTTCATGCATGCTATGGCCATAAACAGTCATTCATCCACACACACTCCAAACCCAACACCCAGAACATCACATTTAAGCAAAGGTAGAGGGGCGAGAGTAAGCGAAGACCTTCTTGCCGACCTTGCCACCGGCGCGGTGGGGCAGAGGGAACTTGAGGTCCTTCTGGAGGAGCTGCTTGATGTAGGGGCGGCGGATGCTGTCGTTGTTGTCGATCTCAACAACCTTGAGGATCTGCAGGGAAATAATCATTAGAATGTGGTCATTGGCGGAAGGTTCGGATAGCGTAACATACGTGGATGGAGCCGAAACGGGAGCGGTGACGGGCAGCCATGTCCTGGTAGAGGGCCTCAACAGCGTCGGTGCGGCTCATCTCACGGAACTCCTTGTACATGTTGTGGGTGCCGGAGCGCGAGTCGTAGCGGATCCAGATACCGAAGTTCTTGACCTTGAGGGGACGCTTCTCCTCGATCTAGACACGAAAACATAAGCTCCATTCCATATCCTCGAATATTCAATCCCAACATACCACGTTCAGGGAAACGATCTCGCCGTTAGCCTTCTTGAGCTTACGGAGCTGGGCCATGAAGTACCAGAAACGCGACTTGGCCACAACAGTGTTGGGCGCAAAGATGCGCATGCGGTACAGCTTGGGCGTGGGGTTCGCCTCGTTGGGCAGGTGACGCCCGATGACCTGGTACTCAGTAAGACGCCCTGGGAATCCGTCAGTCATAGTTCGTAGTGGATATTCCAATTGCCCAAATGTTCAGTTCGAGAGATGAAACGGTGCGCGATGCAAGTTGGCGATAATTCGAGAAGACCAAGGGTGATTTGTGGATATTGAAAAAAAATTCGAGATTCAACCATGCGTAGCCCTGATCGACAGCGTTCTGGGTTCCTTCATAAACAATTCCAAGCGACGTCGATTTGCCATTGCATCCTCCTCTTCTGTGATTGTCTCAAGTCGATATCGTGGGGGTCTTTGCGTCTCGAATTCCCTCCAAACATATGCGCGCACCGTTGTCTCGAAAATAGTCCTGGGGTATCGGGAAGGGAATAGAAATCACTCACCCATCTGGAAGAGTTTAATGTTAGTACAGATCTCCGAGAAAAATCGTGCGGTAGGTACTCACTGTGATTGTCGCTGTGGTGGATGAGTCGTTAGTGTGCCGTCGATGGAAAATGAGAATTGTGAGGTTCCAATTGTGCTTAGGGTTGCCGCCCTTGCCCTAAGCGAGTGGAGGCTTTCCGATATGCGCTAGTCCCATTTGGTATTGTAACTGCGCCACATTGTTTCTGCCACATCTAACCAGCCACATTGCCTCGCCTTCCCCACATGTCTTCTCCAAAAGTATGGCGTTCCTCACTTGTTTGTCTTTGTCGGGTCGGATCTCAACCCTTACTCCACCTCGAATGCTTCTTTTCAAGCCATAACTTGTCAATCACTTTATTCAATCTTCTGCCAGGGGCCAGTTCACCATGACTTCTCTCGGTTCTCTCGCGCCTGCATTCAAGAACGCATACCTCAACGGGTCTGGCCCGGAATTAGCTGCAGTACTCACCCCGATCGCGCCATCTGAAGATCCCGGTCGGCTGCGTTCTTTCTACAACTTCTCCACCGCCGAATATATCTCCAAGGATCTCAGCTATGGACTTTTCCACGGGAAAAGTCTGAAATTACCAAAGGCCGAACAAGCTGCCTGGGTTGACATCTTTGCTGCTTACTGGGAAGCTATAGGCGAAATACTTCGGTGCGAAGATCGCGTTCCGGGTGCTAGCATCGTTGCGGTCTTCAATGCCTGGAAAAAGGTTGCCAATGTCCTCATCCGGGGATACTCGGGCCCTGCCGGCATTCCGGCTTGGACATTGCCATGCTTGTACACAGTTGGGAAGTACATGCGTACTTTTGCGATCAATGCCGATCTCGAAGCCGCAGCTCAAGGCTCCGCTGGGTTTGGGTTCCAGGATGACATCGCAGCAGATGTTGAGAAGAACGCGAACCTGGAGGAGGCTGCTCGGGTCGTCAACCGGATGTTCACTCTGTGCCTGAGTGATAGGTAAGGATGTGATTCAATTCTTGAGCTGTTCTATTGGTAACAAAACCCAGAGCCCCCCTTGAAGAGTCCCGCAAGTGGGGTATCTACAACATGACCAACCTCCTATTCAAGACATACTTCAAGGTATCAAATGTCTGCCTCACTGTCGCTAGCCAAAATGCTAATCTTTTCTCTTCAGATCAACTCCGTCGGCCTTACCAAGAACTTGCTCCGTGCTATCAGCGCTTCATCGGCCGATCTTCCCCCTCCCGAGGTTTTCCCCAAATCCCAGATTGTCACGTTCGAATATTATGTTGGGGTCATCCACTTCTTGGATGAGAATTACACAGAGGTATTACCAAATGCTGTGTTCGTGGACTATTACCGAGACTGATTATCTGCAATATAGGCCGAAGAACACCTGACATACGCTTGGAAAATGTGCCATCGAGATGCAACCAAGAATCGAGAGTTAGTAGGCCTCCAGCTACAGATGAGTTTCCACTAACCACTATTAGATTGATTCTTACCTACCTTATTCCCTGTCACCTCGTGACTACACACACACTTCCCACTAAGAAGCTTCTCGCACCATTCCCACGACTCGAGAAGCTTTTCCGGCCTCTATCGAACTGCATCCGAAAGGGTGATTTGGTTGGATTCGACCAGGCCATGTCTGACGGCGAGGCAGAGTTTGTGAAGAGACGTATCTACCTGCCGCTAGAACGTGGACGCGACATAGCCTTGCGCAATCTGTTCCGAAAAGTTTTCCTCGCTGGTGGTTTCGACGAACCCAAGGAAGGTCAATCTCCGGTTCGACGTACGCGTGTCCATGTGAACGAATTTGCGGCAGCTCTCCGTGTGGGTACTTCTACTAGCGGTCGATCGCGCATTGATATCGACGAGGTGGAGTGTCTACTCTCGAACCTCATCTACAAGGTAGGCTGATAAGTATGGTAAATCCGTGAGTGCTTACTGACCATGTCGCTTCCTCAGGGACTCATGAAAGGATACATTGCACGTGATCGAGGCATCATCGTTTTGAGCAAGGGAGGCAGCGCTTTCCCGGGCACAGGTGTCTAAAGACGTACTTGCAACGTATCTGAACCTCATTTCGTCTAATGCTCATTGACAACTCCCTCGTTGGTCGCCCGTACCTTCAAAGTCGCTAGGTATGCATTTGCCTACGGCCTACACTCATACATGCAGCTATATCATTCGGCACACCAGAATACTGGTCTGCCAATACCACTGCCAAAGACACTTGGCCTGACGCGATGCACATTGCACATCAGCAGCATACTTGGTCATCGCTCGGATCGAAGCCTCAGCTTCACCAATGTCATCGAGTCCATGCTTGCCTACAACATGAGAATTATCAAAATTGGGCTAGCTGAACTATATTAGATCCTATCTTTACGAAGTCACGAATCCATTACTACGAGGACTTGACAACTTTAAACGTGCTCTTTATTCTGTAGATGTTGAAACATAGTAGTACAAGGGTATAAGACACTGCCAGCAGCGATATAGAATGGAAACGCGCAAGCAGTCAAGAGCCAACAAGCAACTTACACCTCAGAACCTTGACGAACCCTAGCAGTGAGTCGTAAAAGCCGAACTCTCAACCGACTGACCAGTATAATCATCCTAATCGTAAACCAAATTAGCACCTCATCCCTCCAAACCCCAAGAAAGTCAACTTACCATATGATTACACAAAGCAACAAAAAGATCAAAGAACATCTTCCCCCCACGTTCCATCTCCGCCTGCATAGTCCCGGAGCGCATAAAAGTGCCCCGAGACCGCACAATCAGCGCAAGGTAATGCGCCCGCAACTTCGAGTCCGTGTCCGGCGTGTTAGCATACGCAAACCGCGCACTCGCAAGAATCGTACTGCACTGGATCCCCGTGTGCAGGCCCTGTTTACGCAGCGCGAGACGCTGGAGATGGGGGAGGTTGTATTTTTCCGCTGCGCAACTGTTGAAACATGTTAGTACACGGTTGTCCTTTCAAACATTCTCCAATTCATAACCGGAACGAAATTCAAAAACGAAAACCACTTACTAAATCGCCGTATCCCGCAGTATCACCCCCCGCGCCCGATGATGAAAGACCGTCGCCGTTGCCTGCCCCAATTCCCCACTAGTGCCCGCGCCAACTCCCGCGTCTGCGTCCTCCAGCTCCCATGTCTGCGTCCGGCTGTTGTGTCGCAGACGCGGGTAGTAGTCGCCCTTGTAGAGGTACTCGAGGACGCAGGAGAGGACCTCGGCTTGCTCGTCTGGGAGGTCGATGCGCTTGCTTGGTGGTTGGTGGGGGAGTCTGGGCCGCGGCGCATTGGGGTTTGGTGTTTGGGCTGCGCAGTGCGCGGCGAAGAAGGGGGATGCGCGGAGGATGGCTTCATGGGCGGCGAAGAGGCGCTTTTCCGGGCCCACGCGGAGCATTACTATTGGGCTTGTTGGGGGTTCTCTGTGTTGGGTTAGCGGTTGGCTTATGGATTGGTGTAGAAGATGATGAAGATACATCTATGGTGTGGACAGGACTTACGTTACGTCTGGGGGTTTGTCGAATCTTCGACGTTGCTCGAGTCGAGTCTTACTGATCGAGCCCGAGCCCGAGCCTGAGCCAGAGCTATCTCGCTCTTTGTCCTTTTGCGCTCGGTCTCTGGTTCTCTCGCGGGGAACCCTGCGCGACTGCAGCGTGAAAGCTGAAGCCTTCGCCGCGCGATACTGGCCTGGAATTGGCCTCTCTGGTGCTCTTTTGGACAACATTGCTATTATATTATGGTCTGGATAGGAGATGGGATTGGGGAGAATACAGAGATAGCTGTGGATGGATTCAGGGGGCAGATGGGGTACTATTTATAAAAGGCAGAGGGTGCAAGCTTCCGTTTGTTACGGAGACAAGTCACATCGTACTGGTATCTTGTCTGTGAAGATTACACGTGGGACGGTTCGTATACGGATGATCTACTGGATAGCTCCAATTAGCCTGCGCAGAAGGGTAGAGCCCGGCGAAAGACGCGTCACAACTAGTTTCGACCGCGTAAAGGGGTTTTTTCGAGTCGCCAAATGGGCGCGTGGTCACGGGCCTGGTTTTGGCCAATCAGATGTCGCCGTTGAGACAAAGGAAATTACGTTTCCTATTTGGGAAAGAGTTGTGGGTAGCGGTGGGCTATTGCCTCGCATCTGAGGCAAATTCTGATATCTCTTTGTTGGAATCGATACATCCATTGGGCAACAGCCTTGGAATGGCGATGTTGTTGATTTACTGATGAACTCGCTTGTGTTCGAATTTCAGGTTTGAATTAGATTGCAGTGCTCCGTACAGCTTTGACTGGACTTGTATTGCAATGTCCCAACAGATGAGCCCCTTAACGCCGACGCTAAACGCCCTTGACAAGACCCAGTGTTCCCGAAGTTACCCATTCGATCGCCACAGAAAGCCCAGAGATGAGGACAAAGAAAGAAACAGAAAGAAATGGAAGACCTACACTATAGGAATACTTTCCTGGCATCCTTGGGATGACTTTCGCTAGGACAATACGGGCATTTGAATCGATTGCCCTTGCCCAATCGTTTCAACGATTCCTGCGCAATGACATGTCCACATGGCATCATCATAGGAGGGTTCTCATCGGTCGCCTGCTCCTTTGACACCGGACAGACAAAGATAGAATGGAAGAGATATTGAGGAGGGAGAGGTATTTCGACCTGACAATACAAATATTAGCGTCAATATATACACAGAGTAGCGATTTCCTTACCGGAAGCTCATTCTCGGATGTCCACTCCGTTCGCTTCGACTTCATAATCGTTTGTAGCTTCAATAGCGTCGGCAGAGCGATGGCGCCTGCTGTAGCAGCAATATACAGTGGCGAGTCCGCCGAAAGGCCTAACAAAGAACAGAACTCGCGGGTGAAGAAGTGAGCTACGTCATCCCAGGCCGACGTGTTGTTGAACAGAGCTGCATATGGCGACCCGCCCAGGTTGGGCGAGTACGCCATTGCGCCGACTAGCTGCTGAACTTCTCTCAGGTATCGAGGCACAAACACATGGAACTCCTGCCGTGCGTACTCGAGCGCAGCCAGCCATCCGCTTGCGGTTCCCTGATTGTTCGCTCCGCCGTGGTACAGCCATACGTATTGGAGTCGGCAGAGCTCGAACTCGAGGTTGCTGCCTCGGGCTTCCAGGGCCTCGCGGTTCTCCCTTGACCATTCGATCGCAGGCAGTAAATTCCGGTTCTCTTGTAGTTGTTGTAGGATATAGTACATTGAGGCGAATTGTTTCCGGATCTCGGTCGAAGGGACTTCGTCGATATCGAGCAGGCTGGCGGATGTATTGGACGGTCCAGATCCGTTCTGGGTGACCGGATATATCGTATTCTGCTCGGCAATCTCGGAGAGGAAGGTGGCGGCCACGCCGAACTGGCCTTCGCGAAGGAGATGCATGGCGATGGCGCGGTTGATGAGGCTTTCGTGCGAAGAGAGGCCATCGTCATCGGTGCTGGGCAGTGGTCGATCTTTGAAAAGCTGTTCCCGGTGTTAGATGGGTGGCGACGCACGGATGATCAGTATTCTCGATACCTTATCTAGAGATTTGGTGTACTTGTTAAGGCCACTGTGAGTCTCTTTCAAGCTGTCATTGATAGAGTCAAAGGACGACTTGACTGAGTTCTGAAGGGAGGCTAGGGTGGTAGAGGCAGCGGATGGATCTATGGAGAAATCGATGTCGTCAGTTGAGGAACCTAGCGGGAGCACATTTACGGGCTACTGACCAGCAGCTATGGCATCGCGAGCAGCCTGCAGCGAATCAATTGCAGATTGAACATTCTTGATGCCCTGAGAGGCCTCAGTCCTCTTGAGGAGTCGGCTGTGTTCTTTCTGCACTACATCCATTGCAGATGGGTTTCGGTTGACAGGCTCGGAGGTGACTGGAGAGGTTACCGAGTCTCGCCATGTGGAGAACTTCAGATAAGAGCTCTTTATCTCGGCGCCTTCCAAAATGGATAGAATATACAATATATTGAGGCAATAGGAATACTTCGTTTCAAACTGATGCAGATAGAAGACAATAGAGAAGAAAACCGGTTGAAGCCACGCAGAGAGACAAGCTGTTCCGGTGATCTCCCACGTGATTCAACCCCTCCATCCGGAGGAGGTTTTTTGGCCAGGGTACATAGTCGATGAGAATGTATATTCCTTTAGTGTTTAATGAATGTAAAAATCATATATATGTTGACATGCACACAAAACTATATGTATTCCCAGGTGCAGCCGCCTCACATTAACACCATGATCTCGTAGGGTTCACTCATTCAACATGTCTCCTCTCCATGATATGATGTATATCCCGATGGGTGCTGTTTACATATGTGCTGTAACCAACTCCAAGGCCATAAGCCCCAGGAAGTCCTTTATACTTTCCTACCACCTCCAAGCTCTGACATGGAAAATTCCACACTCAGTCTCGATTAATTTTGCCACCTTACACCGCCATCCAAAAACATGCCCTTACTCCGAGCCAACTCCGACAACCTCGGCTATCCACGGCTGCCTACGGCTATTTACGGCTGACAGTATCCGGATGATTATTATTCCGATATCGTCGCCGACCTTTGTTTGTCCGTGCCTTAAGCCGCTGGAAAATTATAAATACCTGGTCCTGCCCCCCGAGCTTCGTTCTCTTTTTCTTTTCTTCTCCATCCTAGTGCACGGGTTTTACACGTATCAGTGAGGAGACATCCGAGATCGTGTTTTTGCTAGTTGAAAACTACCAAATTGACTGCTTCAAGTGGGCCTTCGGGAACCTTGGGAATTTTTGAAATACCACTGCCTCAACTCCTTGACTTCTTGGTCTTCGAGTTGAACTTGATGCTTCGATGGGAGACTCTTCAGTCACCCTCGAGTATCTTGGAAGTCTTTTCACTACTTGTTACCCATGCTGGTGGCTCTTAGAGAAGAGATATTGTTAGATAGCCTATAGATTTCTGGTGAAGATTATTCTTCGAAAACGAATCACTCGTATCGCGTCCTTGTTGTCCTGGTCAGTCGCGTTGGCCTCACATCCGCGTTGTAGCTAGACCCACCGTTGTCTATTTTAGCTAGTCCCGCCTCTTGTCTCCCGTCCATTAGAGCTGTTTTTGTCATCAGTTCTTGCTGCGAGAGAAGCTGTAGCTGTGTGGGAAGTTTCTGGTTGGAAAGTCGCTTTCTGCTTATCGCCACCTGTACCTTTCACAGACGATCGAGTCTCAGCACTGCCCCAATGATACAATCTACCCGAGATTTGAGATGGAGAATGTTTCAGGGGGCGTAATAATGGTGGCACCCTACACTACCAATAATCACTCCTTCATTTCAATGGAGCTCCAGATGTCCACATGTCCACTTTAGCTGCCAATCTGTCATGGGATTACAGTCACTAATGTATCACTACCTTCAATGTCTCAGTCTAGGTACTACTGGCAATATTCCCTACCAACAAAGCAGATCCCGTCCTCTTCTCCGACCGTGAACTTGCCGTGCTGTCGTAACAGGTCGAACAAGGCCGAACCAGGCTGAACCAGCCCCAACCAGGCCAAAACAGCGTGCCGGCCAAGAACCTCATTATGAGCATCGAACTTGTCGGAAGGACCCTGAATTCCGTCTAACCCCGCCATGCCCCTAGGACATGTCCAATATCGAAGTGACAGACTCTTATCGGTTTATCTCCCATAAAATCGGTACCTGAATTCATGTCGGTACGGTCGCAGTCAGGGAACCGGCTGTTCTGGTCTTACACTTGGATTCGAGGCCGGCCGAATGCTCATCGGACTTTCTTTCAGACCCTAGTTCCAGTTCCTCCGAGGCTTGCTAGGGAATACAGGTCGGCCTTTGATGCAACTCTGATACACTACAGGCAATAGGTACAATGAGAATATAATCTTTGTGGATACACGAGAGGAATACCTTCACCTCCACATCTGGGGTATCGTACTCCATACGATACATCTGTATAGGTGATACTTTGCTTTTCCAACACTAACATATCCCCAACCCAGACACCGCCAACAGTACTGAAAGATATGTACTAACCACTCTCTCAATTCAATGTTCACTGTTTTACGAAGATCGACAGATCAACAGGCAATCAGATTTTTCATCGCGTGCTCAAACACCAGTCAAAGCATGCCAAATTCATTATCCTACCTCCACATTTCAAGGAAGTGACATAAATACACGATCTTTGTGCTAAATTTGTAAATGGACTTCTGCCTTTCATATACGAATACGAAACAGGTGCTTTTTACACGAAACAATCATCAAGGGGTTACCAATTCCTTCATAGACCCACATACCATAACTGACCTTCGTCATAGGGGCACGAGAGCAGGGATCGACAGGCACAGTCTCTCTCGTTGCCTGATTCCCAACGTCAGGATCAGTTTCTCTCTTTGTCAACTGCTCGAGTAAAGAGATGTGGCTGGTATCCAACTTCACCAGCCCATGCTCTTTGATACCGTCGCTATAACAAGACTATGCCTGCTGCTCCAAAACACACTCCTTAGCTATACGCACACACCATGATGTCGCCCCCTTCCTGGGTCTTTCCGACCGTAGCTGCATCCACCTGGCTAGGTGAGCTCTTCAATTGTCCACGGTTGTGTTGGGCCTTGATCTAATACTGGATTTAGCAATGCTACTCGCTATGCTGGGCCATTGGACTATGATCGGTGAACCAAGATATGGCCTGATGAAGCCTGGTCAAAATATACCGTGAGCACACGCCGTCTTGCCCCCTTGGGTCATCCCTATGATCATGCCAAGATCTAACTAACAGCTTCGTGCAGATTCATTTCAGATATCGGGGCTCAGGAATTAAAGCCATTATTCATGATCGGATGCATCACGACAGTCCTACTCCTAAACCTCTCCTTCTACCAACATGTTCAAAACAAATCATATATTAACAAAGCGTGCACGCACGGTTCATTCCTTTTCACAATCGTTGGGAGTATTGGCTTGGTTATGCTCTCCGTCTTAGACAACATCGCCCACCATTTCATGCACGATGTCTGCGTGACGATCTTCATGTATGTCCCTCGCCAAGACCGACATACCTATACATTACAAGGTACTGACAGCTCCAGTGTCGGGTTCCTAGTTAGCGCGGCTTTGATGTGCTTGGATTATATTTACCTAGGCATAGCACATGCTCTGCGGGAGCCTATGCTCATGACAAGTTTCGTGATCAAATCTTCGTTCATTGTCGTTGAGCTTGCCCTCATTATTGTCTTCCGGATTACGGAGCATACCCACTACCAGCAGAACAACATGGCGGCTACTCTCGAATGGGGTGAGTACATTCGGTCTCCACCTCTCCACTTCCTTATATTGTACTAACTCGCTCCACAGTCATTGCCTTTGTCTTCACTGGGTATATTCTCTCTTTGATTGTCGACTTGATGCCGTCCGCTCAAAGGAATCTCCACAATCCAAAGGGATATCAACAACTCGAGATGACCACGGACTTGATGCCTTAGCCCGTGGCTTGGCTGGTCTTTTTGTATAGGCGCTTGGCTGTGACTTTTAGCGTTGATTCGATTGGCGACATTGTTAAAATGTACATATATATTTCTGTGCTCGTGAAACGAATACCAAGACTTTGTTACTTTCTTACTGGCTTATGGCAATTTCTACATAAAAATAGGCTCATTCAACTTCTCAAGAGGTAGGAACATCTGCTAATGGTTTCTCTTTGGAATTGTCTTTTGCGTAACATAGACTATTTGAATGATTCCACTTACCAGTGATGATGCCTATGACCGACCTCGACCTAAAAACAAGCAGTTAACTCCGAGAATAGCCCTTGGCACTTTCAAAACTCATATACAACATAATTTGGCGGTAGAAACTCGACAATAAGGTGGTTGATAGGGCTGGACCTGTGGGGTGGCGTACGTACGCATCGACGTACAGCCTTGACGCCAAGCCCAGCGGCTGAAGGCCGAGCAGCCATCGACGCCCGATTCGTACGCCGCAAGAAAACCTGCAAATGCTAATATTGAGCTTCAATGCTTGGCTATTTCTATTTCTATTGGTATCGAGACTCAACTTTACAACAGAACTCTACTGGAACTCATATCTATGTTGTAGTGACAGAATCCGTCAGATTAACTGATGGGAATCGATCTAGGGTTTGGTTACGTCTTCATCAATCGATGCTCCTAGCAAGTGGAGGGAAGGTATAGCTCGTCCCAATAGTAGGCTTCTACTGCTCCACGACGGTAGACGTACGTGATGCCATTATCCCCATCTAAGACTAGGCTTAGTTCATAGCATCTTAGTACTAGTTCAGCCTTCTGGTCAGTGACGCCACTCGGTTTTTATAAAGGGCAGCCTGGAACCTCTTCATCCTTTTCTTTCTAGAACTATACTCATACTCAAATTTCCTCTCGATCTCGTTGTCCATCAATCCATCACCTCCACACTTCCTCCCCCATCATCGATCATGGATCTCTTCAGCCACCACCACGACAAGCACGATAAGCATGATGAGCACAAACACCATGAGAGCCACGGCCACCAGCAGGGTCACCAGCAAGGCCCTGGTGGACCTCATGGTGGTCCCCAGCACAACGGTGGACCTGGCGGTCCCGGTGGTCCTGGATTTGGAGGGCCTAAGGGTGGATTCCAAGGACAGCAGCAGCACCACCATCAGGGCGGCCCTGGACGCTTTGGCGGCCCTGGACAACACCAGGGCGGACATGGCAGTCCCGGTGGTCCCGGTGGTCCTCAGGGAGGAGTATGTATAGTTCGTTCATTCACATGGGTCTTTTGCTGACGTTTCAATAGCACGGTGGTTGGTAAATTGGAGATGGAATTCCTAGGGATTTTGGAGCAAATGTGTTGAATCGATTGTCTCGTATCATGCCACAGTTTTATTTAGAAATGAATCGTGTCTACCCTCTCACTGGTCGAACATCCTGACATTGGCGTTCGAAAATTGGCTTTTTCTCCTTGGTGATATACTTGCCGTAGAGTTAGCATGTGGTTTCCAATAGGAAAAGATCGAGTCTTGTAGTCTTTCATTTATCGGGTATATGAAGATGAAAAATATTATCGGGGGAGAGGGAAGGAAAGTATCACATCTAGTTATATAAAATGTGATGCCTGAGGCTACAACACCAGACAGCCATAGTCACATGATCTGACCGCCGTCAGGTACAGGAATGACGTCGCCACTTCTGCACACTTCGGGGGGTTTTATGTGGTTTTCAAGGCGAACGTTCGCCCATGTTGCATTTGCCTTTTTCCTTCTGTTTTAGGCTGAATACTATGCCTCAAACCCTGTTGCCTGGATATGTCACAATTGTTCCCACCTGACCAAGAGTGCAGGAGGATCGAAGGAAGGTCGGCACTCCCTTCGCATCTTGAGCTTAGGAGACGCGACTCGCTTTAGGGTTGAATGATCGGCGCTATTTTCATTTTCAACTCCTTCGCAAATAAGCCTGGATAAGAAACTAGCCATCATGCAGGCCAACGCCCCGAGTGCCCCTCCAGTCGATCGCACCGACTCTACGCCATCGGAGCCCGCCTCCAACGCCACTGGACCCGAACGTCCCCCATCACAAGGCCACCAGCGAATTGTGTTCACCGATGCGGTTGCCCTCCGATACCTCGAAGAAGACCCCTCGACCGATGTGCTCCAGCGACGTGTAACACTGCAAGGCTACGAAATTTATGTCGTTGAGCAATGGGCCTGCTCTCGCGTACATCCGACGTTCATCATCTCGACCTATACCGGTGATCCTTCGCATACAGTGATTGTGGGAGTATTGAGTGTTCCAACCAATGAGGCTACATGGTCGCCTCGGCTACGGATGTACTTTGACGCCATGAAGCAATGTCACGCCAGAAGGAAGGAAACACCACTAGGGACGGTCATGGTCACGGATTTATCCTCATTCCCTTCTGCCCTGAGTCTAATTCCAATACCCGACGGCGATATAAAGAAACACCGGGAGGACTTTATTGTAAATGAAAACTTAAAAAGACTTGGGTGCGCAGGCCGCGCAGGCTTGAAGCTTCAACCTCCCTCAGCGGCGACCGAAGCCAAGTTTCATCAGCTGTACCGAACGAGTGAGAGGATTACTTTGTACAGTGCGGTCATGGAATTGGTCAGACAGTGCCAGATTGCCTTGATGGTGTTTGACAAGCTGGCCCCGGAATATGTGGACGGGCTACTCTGTGATGTGACCGAGGCAGCTGTTAGCGATTGGTGGACAGATATCGGGACGGACCTGTACAACATTGAGCCAAGCGACAGCAGCCTAGGGCCTACCAGCGTGGCTGCGTTGCTGGGCACGTTGCTCGGAGCTCGAAATCGACTGCATGCCTATGGCGCCCCAGTGGGGAAAGACGCATTCGACTTCCCTAATATGAAAAGAGGAATTGCTGGATTTCAAAAGTCTCAAAAAATGAGGCGGTCGCGACGACTGGATCGAGTTACATTGGACCGGTTACACCGCGTCACGGCCAAGGCTGCCAATGCAGAAGGCTGGACCGATGCAGTGAAATCAACAATGGCGGAACTCAGTGGGCAGGGTGGTGAGATGGTTATGGGGATGGTCCGCGGGCGTGACAAAGGCGGCATTGCCGATATCGAAACACTGGATCTTGACACATTCGTACAGTGCTGCAATGGCGAGAGAGCAAAGTGGCTGTGGCTGGGTAAACCGCGCAAGAGTGGTGTTGAAGACGGGTTCACTCGCGGGACTGGATCGGATATGATGTTTACCACCGATGAACAAGGTGGTTATGTCTGGACCAGTCGCAAGAAAAATTCGACAGAGGATATGTATGCCGAGCGAGTAGGCTCTGGGCTCGATCGTTCTTGGAAGATGCCAGAACCGAGCGCTGAAGAGAAAGACCACCGAAAGAAGGGCGTCAGCGGACGAGTATCAGACGCGCGAGCAGGGTTAGGGCGTTTCAAAGATGCAGTGGGACTGCAAGGCCTTCGCCATCACCATCATTCTGCACGAGAGAGCTCCGAGTTGACAACCGATCTTGCATACCATCCGTCCATCGACAGTGACAACGAGGCACCGTCAACAAAAACGCGGACTGACTCTGGGCTCCGGTCAGAGAGAAAGATACCAAACGACATCGAAAGGCTTATTGAGGAGGAAGAGAAGCCTCAAATGTCGCCAACTCCCGACTCCGAGAGAAAAGCTCCTGAAATCCATATCGAACCTGTACCAGAAGATGAGCCAGAAACACAAGCTCAAGACTGGCCCAGTACACAGCAGCCTCCAATCATTGAGGAAGAATCCGATATGGAACGCGTTATGTCTCAGTCGACGGCAGCATCAACGGATCGCGAACGTGACCGCGACGGTTCGATCAGCGGGACAGCTGTCATGGCCCTGCGGCGGCCGCAAAGTTACGAAGAATTCCAGAGCCTTGAAAGCGAGATTGAACGGCGGGACAACTTCTGCGCACGACACTTGTCGTTCAGCACAGTTGAAGAAGTGGTATTGAAGTGGGAGCCGCTAGGCGGGAAACCAACGGTCAAAGAAACGGATAACCTGGTAGAGGCCATCGTTCAAGAAGACATGCTTGCCTCTGAGGGGCGCATCTTCAGCTCGCGGATTCAAGAGTTGAGCCAGCATACCGTGCCTTGGGTTGAGCGACAAGTGGAATCCGTGGACGGTCTCAACCAACTCCTATATGACCGCCACGAAGAGCTCAATTCAGTCTATCTGGAACGATTCAGCGACTACCAGAGACTGCGCGAACGATCCAGTGACATCCTCATAGATGAAAGCCACCACCTTGCCGATGGCGTGAAACGTGTGGAGTTGCTGGGCGCCAAACTGGACTACGAACTACACGTCCTCGAGTCCAAAGTGGAGGATATGGAAGCCGGCCTGAGTGACTTTGACCGTCACATTGTGAATGTCGAGACGAGAATCAAAGCCCTGGTCAAAGGCGAGGAACAGCACGACACTTCCTGGACCGCATGGATAGCGCGATCCATGGGCTTTTCGACCTAATGACGACACTTGTATGATATTATCTTTTTCATTCTCCGTTTTTTCCCTTATCCACCATATTGTACATAGTCAGAGATAGACCTGGTGATCGTATCCTCCATCCGTGATGGTATAAACGTGAACCATCATTCAAAACAGGCCCAGATTCAGTAGGCCGAACCAGTCAAATAGCCTTACACAGAAATAAAGACCACCGGGCTCTCTAGCTTCTTAATGCTACCAGAGCTCCTTCTCAAGAAATTTCGTCAACACGTTTACATGAAGCCCATTCCGCCACCCTGCTTGTTGGCATTGGCCTCGCCCTGCATCTTCTCGCTGACCTTGATGTTGACGTCGAAGAACTTGGACACGCAGCGGTCGAGACAGACGGACTCGCCCTTGTTGAGGTCGCCTTCGCGGTAATCGGCGGGAATACACTTCTTGGTGCAGGACTCGGTCAAGCTATGATCGCGACGGGGAACAAGTTAGAATGGTTTCAGGATATAGATGATTGGAAGATCGATTGGAATGGGGTTTCTGCAGTCTTGTGATATCTGAATCGAGACACAGTTGGGTATTAGAGCTTCAACTTACCGGTTGAACATGTCTGAGATCATCTCGACTTCTGTCTCGGCGGCAGCGATCTTCTCTGCCGAGGACATCTTGGGGGCACCGCCGAAGAGGAAAGACATGATGTATATGTGATTTGAAGTAGAATTGGAAGATGGTAATGAGTATGTGGAGTACGGAGTAGAGCACCAGAGAGTCCAACGTATTCGGGAGGTCGGAGAAGCTTGGGCCACCCGCGTGGAAAAACTCGGTTCTGCCGTTTCTTTTTCTTTTTCTTCTCTTCTTCTTCTCTCAACAATGTGAGAGCCATTGGCATTTGCTATGCTTTCAATTCGCCCTAGATGGGCTTTATCTGGCTTTGGCCTGCAAAACAGGTAAGATTTGCATTTACTGTTTACTGTTTTACTCTCATTTCCCACCATCTCCCATCTCCCATCTCCCATCTCCCATCTCCCATCTCCCATCTCCCCTTATATGATGATTTATCCCCGCATTAGAACCGCTACAGTGATGTCCTTTTGGGCACTGAACGTACTGGATTTTATCTGACAAAGCTTAATGCTTAATTTTGGATCAATTTTGGAACAATGTTTTCTATTATCTCGAACATTGCTAACCCAGAATCTTCAGTGCAGGACTGCGACTCGCTAGACAGCCACGTATTCAGACTCCCTTCACGCCACGACTAACCATACAGCCGATTCGAAAGAATAGCTCTGCAGCGTCGCCAGGAAAGGCCTTCCAGGAGCGCGTACAGCAGATCAAAGATGCCTGCTCAGACCCATACCCCCGCCTAGCGGTGGACACGCGCACAGTGAGCTGCGCCGAGTTTCGCTCTCGCTATGCCAAGCTGGCCGACAATGATTCAGTAGAAGACACAGTCATCGTCTCTGGTAGGTTCTGCTTTCTGGCCTTTACAATGCCCATGTACTTAGAATAGTAGGAAGAATCCGTACCTATAGACTCGCCGGAAGCAAATTGATCTTCTTCGATATCGTGCAAGACGGCCATAAAGTCCAGGTGATGTGCAACAAGCGTCGTCTGGAGAGTGTCTCTCCCGAGGACTTCAAGAAGTTCTATCGTCTTCTGCGTCGCGGTGACGCTTTCTGTATGTCTCGTCTCCGTCCGGCTTGACTCGCGTGTCGCCCGCTAAATGCTGTTCTAGCTGTAACCGGTAGACCGCACCGCACTGGACGAGGCGAGCTCACTATTGACGTGAGTGAGTTGCCGCAGCTGCTCTCGCCGTGTCTGCACGATGTCCCCGTTCACGATACCGAGCATGAGACGTCTCCCTATCCTCGCCATGTCCAGTTCCTGGCCAACCCCGCGACGGCCGATATCATTCGAGCCCGCTCGGCTCTTGTACAATATTTGCGCCAGTTCTTCGTCGACCGGTCCTTTATGGAGGTCAGCACCCCGATTATCGGGTCTGTGGCAGGCGGCGCAATTGCTCGTCCGTTCTATACCTCCGCCACTGAGTTCCCAGACCGCCAGCTGTCGCTGAGAATTGCACCGGAGCTGTGGCTCAAGCGGTTGGTGGTTGGTGGATTTGAAAAGATTTTCGAAATTGGACCTTCGTTCCGTAATGAAGGTGTGTTGGAACAGCTAAGCAAGACGTATCTAGCAAAGCTGATGAGATATAGGACTGGACAAGACCCACAACGCAGAATTTACCACCTGTGAATTCTACCAGGCATACGCCAACCTCGAGAACCTAATGACCATGACCGAAGACCTACTCTCCGGCATGGCAGCCCACATCCGCGCCTTAAACACAACAGGGACTCTTAACCCCACCACAGCCAACTTCACGGCACCATTCCGCCGCATCGACTTCCTTACAGGCATCGAAGAGGCCACCGGTCACAAACTGCCTAACCTCGAATCCCCCGACGCCCTAGATAAAGTCCACGCCATCTTCACTGAACTCTCCCTCCCACTCCCAACGAACCCAACCCTCCCCCGCCTCCTCGACGAGCTATGCAGCGTCTATGTCGAATCGCGATGCATCGACCCAACCTTTATCATCAACCCACCCGAATGCCTCTCCCCACTCTCCAAATCCTTCATCCACCCGACGACCAAGCAGCGCGTCGCCGCGCGTGGCGAACTTTTCATCGAAGGCAAGGAAGTGGTGAATACATACGAGGAGGAAAACTCGCCCTTCGAGCAGCGCCGCAAATTCGAGGACCAACTGCGGTACGGCAAGGCTACTGGTGAAGCTGGCGAGGTAGATGAGAGCTATCTCGAAGCGCTGGAGTGGGGATTACCTTCTACCGGTGGATGGGGCTGTGGAGTTGACCGTCTCTGTATGCTGTTCACGGGTGCTAAGCGAATTACCGATGTGTTGCCATTTGGTAATCTAAGGGCTGTGACAAGGCGGCATGGGCGTAGCGAGTGAGGGTTCTGTAAAATAGATGTGGCTTGTACGATATACGACATAAGAATGAGACGATATGGAATTCTCGACTTCCTATTGGATATATTATTTAGATCCCTGCACCAAGTAACATCGTGTCGAATTTAGTGCAAATGGAGAGCCTTTTATATTGAAAATGGAAGATCCGCTAAATAAATTCTTGGAAGCGGGGAAGTTGATTTTGATTTCTACAACATCATGGACATCACGGCTAACACGGCTGAGGCCGTTACTGTCAGTCTGCAGGAACTTGTAGATGGTAAGTTGTGTGTTAAAAAAAGAATAGAAAAGAGTAGACGCTAAGCCATCCAGGAACTGTATCCTTCGACACTCTAACCAAAGCCTTCGGACCATCCTCTCTGGGCATCATCCTCGTCAAAGACCTACCCCCGACCTTCACCGACCTGCGCGCAAAGGTTCTCTCCAATGCCTCGTATCTGGCGGCTCTCCCTGAACCAGAACTGGGTAAGTCTCCTAACCCCAGAGATGCCCGACTCCAATCGGCAGCAAAATCAGAAGCAAAAGCAAAATCAGACTAACCTCCACGTAGACTCCCTCACTAGTCCAGAATCCAAATACTTGGTCGGCTGGTCCTGCGGTAAAGAAACCCTGAAATCAGGCCACTTCGACACGCTCAAGGGCTCGTACTACGTGAACTGTGCCTTTTATCAGGATGCATCCCTAGACAGCGCCCCGGCAGATGATTTCCCAGATCTACCCCAGTATACCGCGCCAAACATCTGGCCTTCACCAACCAGATTACCCGAATTCAGGAGTAGCGTGGAGTCTCTATGCGGGTTGATCATTGATACCGCGGCTCTCGTCGCCAAGGCATGTGACCGGTATGCAGAAGCCAACATCGAAGGCTACAAACCTGGATACCTGCACCATGTTGTGACAACCAGCCTGACAACCAAGGCACGACTGCTACATTATTTCCCTGGCAATCAGGAAGAGGCTGAAAGTGATGATGACTGGTGCGCCACGCACCTCGACCACGGCTGTCTGACCGGCTTGACATCGGCCATGTTCCTCGACGAAGCAGCTTCCCCTCCAACGCTTGATCCGTCGGGGTCTGCATCTGCCCCTCTCCCTGAGCTTCCCCGTTCCCCCGACCCTTCTGCCGGACTGTACATCCGCTCGCGCACTGATGAAATCGTTAAAGTCAATATTCCTAAGGATTGTCTGGCTTTCCAGACGGGTGAGGCCTTGCAGCTGATCACGCGCGGCAAGTTTATGGCCGTGCCGCATTTTGTTAAGGGGGGCTAAGGCTAGTCCTGGACAGAAGATTGCGAGGAATACTCTTGCTGTGTTTACGCAGCCAAATCTTGCGGAGGAGGTTCAGCCTGGGTTGAGCTTTGCGGAGTTTGCAAGGGGAGTAGTGCAGAAGAATTATTGAGGATATATTGAGTTTGGATAGCTTACTTTTATTGGAATGAGCTCTTTGATTGGAATGAGGTTAACCCATATCATCCATTGGTTTTTTTGGCCTTTCGTAGTTGAACTGAAATGGAATGGTCACTGTTGGCCAACCAGAACCCGGGAGATTCCCCGGGGGGCAAATCCAACCCAACCAGATGGAAGTGAGTGAGTGACGCACCTCCAAACCCAATGCCCGTGTCGGCACATGAATCTCGGCATTGACAGAGTTTCCAGGTCCTGCAGCCAAGCAATTTCACTATAATTCAGTGCCCAAGATGCCGAAAGGTGGACCGAAACTCCACACAATCCCCCCTCGTTAATTCGGTTATGGGCAGATCCAAGATCTACCACCTGGAGATCTCCACATTTCCCCATAGTTTTTCTAAGCGTGGAGTGAGATTTGCATGTTGATCTTCACTCGATCCATCACTACTCCCGTACTCGCCAATATGGTCGCCTACGGACAGACGGAACTACATGTCGTTCCCATTACGGGGACCTAATATGCCCAGAAGCTAGCTATGCCAACAGGGCACTTTCCTGGGACTTGTTTTTGGGTCCGTCCCCCGCACTATCGCTGATCTTCGCCGGGACTTCTTGTTCCCTGGCGGTAATGGTGGCCATAGTGCCTAGATATGGTGGTGTCATGGCGTCCACGACTTCTCAACGCAGTATATAAAGCAGATCAAACTCGCCATTCGATTCAATTCCTGCTTCTCTGTCTCGTCTGGAATTACTATACCGTCCTGGCCGTACTCCTCCCTTCTGCCGAACTATACCACCTTTCCCGCCTCCTCTATACATCTCCATCTACCTCACACCCTCCACAATGTCCCACGAAGAAGGAATTAGTGTCAAAGACACAAACAACTCTTCCTCCTCAAGCAACGACGACTACGAAAAAGGCCACTTCGGCCCCCTAGCCCACGTCAACACAGCCTCAAGCCGCTACCCTGCCTTCGCAGGTGATCTCCAGCCGGGTCTATACCGCATTCCCAAAGACCGGAAGCTCGCCAACCCAGCTCCGCTAGGCCTCTGTGCATTTGCCCTCACCACCTTCGTGCTGGGATGTCTCAATATGAGCGTCAAGGGCATCACAAAGCCTAATATAATCGTCGGGCCTGCATTAGCTTATGGCGGGTTGGTGCAGCTCCTGGCCGGCATGTGGTATGTTCTCCAGACATGTTATGGAAGTGAAATGTAGACGGGCTTTACTAACGAAAGCAGGGAAATGGCTATTGGCAATACCTTCGGAGCGACGGTGCTCTCGTCTTACGGTGGTTTCTGGATCTCGCTGGCTATCACTTTCACCCCCGGTGGGTTTGATATTGTGGGCGCGCTTGAAGAGGCGGATCATGGGTCTCATGCTATGTTTTATCATTCGCTGGCGCTCTATCTCTTCGTATGTTATTCCGGATAAACAGAAGGGAAGAGAAAGCTAACTGTTTTACTTAGGGCTGGTTCATCTTCACAACGCTCGTCACGATGCTCACGCTTAAATCCACCGTGGCGTTCTTCTCGCTCTTTTTCGTCGTTGACGTCGCTCTTCTCTTGCTCTCCCTTGGATACCTTTTCAATGTGGATGGAGTGCCGAAGGAAAAATTAATAAAGGCTGGTGGGCTCTTTGCTCTGCTTGGTGCTTTCTTGGCTTGGTATAATGCCTTTGCTGGTATGGCCGATGACAGTAATAGCTTCTTTTTGCCTCCTGTTATTCATTTCCCCTGGTCGGAGAAGAAGAGGTCTGCTAGACGGGATTCTGCTGGACAGAGCGAGGTGTGAGGCGTGCTTGGTCTTGTATGATGTTATGATGTGGCATCCTTAGACATAGATATGAAATGACAATAGCTATGGCACCTACATCTCTTTAAGTATCGTCGATTCTCTAGGGCTGCTCTACAGGATTACATATCCGGGAGAGAGGCCGGGGAGGAGGACAACTTTGGAAGAACACACTGAAAGCACTAACAATTTGGACATTGTACAATTCATACATAATTTCATTCGCTAAGATAGAACCATCCCTCCGTAACGCCCATGGGTATCTTGAATATGCCGCTAAAAGGAGGGAAAACAAACGGGCACATCGGAATCAATCTACGCAAACGGATAATCACTGTCCTCCCCAGAAGAATCATCGCCCTGAATCCCCAGCCCAGAGACACCGCCAGCCACCGGATCGTCAGCCAATCCAATGCCATCCTCAAATACACCCTCCACGGAGTCATCCTCAGTTTCCGGTGCACTGCCAATAGCAGAGCTGACCAGTTTGCTCGTTTGCGCAACGGACGCAAGACCGTTCTTCGGCCGTGAGCTGGTAGCCTTTGGAGCGGACGAATGCAAAGAGTTGGGAGGTCGACCACTAGAAGAAGGAATCTTAGACTGACGCCGGAGAGCGTGGCTAACTTCGCCGCGCGCCATCTTGATGATTGCCTGCCACTTGCGCGGGTCTTGGCGCTGCGCTGCCGTAAGACCACATTCGACACCGTTGATTTCTGTTAGACCGAGCGTCTCCACCCGGCAGTCGCCCCAGAACCACGTGTTGCCATTGGGCATGCGCGCATCGACTTGTGACGAGTACTGACGACCTTCCATCACGCCGGCTACGTCGTAACCCAATGTGTGGGTGCCGAACATAAGCTCTGCCGCGAGCGGTTCGTAGCAGCGACCGATGATTAGGTGCGGGGAGACGTTGCAGGTTCTGCCGTTGGCCATACAGTACCAGGGGCCGTAGTCGCTCATGCTGACCTGGCGGAAGGTAGCGGTTGCTTCTTCCGTAGTGAGTGGGATAGGACCGGTTGCTGTCTCGCCGTTGGGTGGCACGGGGATTGTACCTTTGAATGGGCCTTCTTCGGTAATGCGGTTTGGATCGGTGGTGAAAATCTTACCGGAGATCAAGGCTGTGTAGTGTTTTGCTAGATGCTCCTGGTCGTCGTCGATACACTCTGTAAGGCAGAGTGCGATTTTTTCAACAACCATCACGTCTGTCACTTCGCGGACTGTTCCGTCTTCGAGCTGGTAATGATGGAATCCATGTGGCCGAAGACGAACGGTGTCGTGTACGGCAATGAGTTCGGATCCAATGAAGATTCCCTTGCAGGAGATCCTGGCGTTGGGCCATGTGCCCATGATGTGGAACTTGTGAACCATGCTCCAGGAAGACATAACAGTCATGGCGTTCTCAATAGAAGGGTGAATATCCTCTCGCTCTTGGCCATGGAGGTAGAGTTGCCATGTGTTGAAAGGTTTAATATTCCGCAACGGAACATAGGCGTATTGCACGGAGTAAGACTTGTCTTTACCCAGGGGATCTGGGAGAGTCTCCACCCGGAATCCAGAGTAGCTCAGCCCGCGTGGACTGTCCGGAGCTTCAATGATATCCACCATGTGCCCTTCCTCCTCCGGGGTTTGTGTCACCACACCGGCTCGCCAACTGGGCACGCCATGCCACTTGTTGTCGTTGCCGAATATTTCAACAAAGCCAGTAGCAGGGTTGCGCATCAAGCAGCCGTCTTCGAGACCCTGCCAGATCCAGAGAACAAGCTCACCACGGCGAGGGACGTAAGCGGGATCCAGAACCAGTTTCATGAAGTAATCCGAAAGCCATTCCTGAGTCAACACCCAATCAAAGTTGAATTTCTGCTCAATATCTTCATCGAGAGAACCCTTATCTTTTAATTTCATAACCAAGATTCGCCAGTAGTCTGGTCCCTCTGCATCGGTGGGTCGACGTTCATTGAGGACTTAATATGTGTCAATACACAATCTAATGTGGAGGCATGGTAGTACTTACTTGGCTGCACAGCACGTCTGGTCCCCTGCACCGTAGTTCCCCGAACTGCAGTCCCTTGGCTTGTCTTCATCTTACCACAGGGCTTGCATTGACACTTATCCAGCTCGTTCTTGACCAGAGACAGGAAATGGGGAAAGAAAGTTTTCTGTGATTGGAAATACTGACCGCTCGGATGGCCAAAGAGAAAAGGGTCAAACTTCACGTAGGATTATTAGTTGTAAACCAAGATGAGATCACTGAAAGCTCACCATGCCAGGGTTGGTCCCACGTTCTCGCTCAAATAGACAGTATCCCTCAGGCAACTTTTCAATGGTATGAATGACATCTGATGTAGGCTATATCAGTACGAGAGTAGAGACATGAAGCATAGAAACAGAGAAGAAAGGATGGAGCAGGTCAGCATAAAACACAAAGGAGCGCAGGCTTGGAGGAGCAAATGAGCAAATGACAGTTGGATTCAGCGACAGATGCAGTCACCCAAATCATGTAATGCGTAAAACAGCACAATCGAACAATCCGGCATGCCAAGCAAAACATGGACCGAAAACATCTGTAGTCAACTCACCATCTTCATAAGTGCCCAGATCTTTGAGCCAGTTCTCAGCAAGTAACTGCCGCCAGCGCACATCAGAGCGTTCCCTGTAGATATTACCCACAGGCCAGGTACTCATGTCTCCATCACTGGGGAAGTTATCCATAGGGATGAAATTGACATTGGGGTCCTCATCCTCACTGCTAGAAGACATGTTTGTCTTCCCCACCTGGGGAGCCCAGGAAGTGCAGACTGGATTGTACAGGAGCTAGGTCTCGGTAATAGTATGACGTATCAAATTCAAAAAAGATGTAGCACAAGAAACTGCCCATATGTCTGCAGACAGTAGATGTTTGTACGAGAAAGGGAGAAAGAGCTGTTGATAGGATGAACTATGGAGATCTCCATCCATGGATGGTTTTCTCTTTGTGGTGGGCTTATCGATAACGCACACCGCCGCTTTAAGAGGGCGGTGAATAAAGGGGAGATTTCTATTGCCGCTTTAATTCGAGTCTTTCGAATCGTATACACATACCTAGACTAGAAAGACTAGAAAGATACACAAGAAGAAGAATATCCAATTGGACATTGGAGTATACTTCTTACATATGACAGACATTCCTTATAAAATCTTGAACAACCTGGTAAGTATACTAGATTACTAAATACTCATGCCAACCCTGGAATGACAGAGGCTGCATGAGCGGCTGATATAACACTAGACTGAGAACCTTGGAAATATTCCTAGTATACATATGCAGATGAATTTGTTTGTTAAACTTCGTTCTAGGATTCAAGATTCAAGACCTTCGAGATTGTACACGCTGATTGTTAAAGTTCAATTCGCAGTTGCTTCAACTAGCGCCTCAGAGCCGGAGTGCTCCTCTTCCTGATAAGGCGGCGGTGCGACTTCAGCACCATTGGCCCAAACTTTCTGGAGCTCCTGATCTATTTCCTCGCGGCGCTGCTTCCATTCATCCACCTTATCCAGACGCTTCCGCAGCTCCTGAAGTTCCTTCTCAACGCCAAGCTTCTCCTTCTCAGTACCGATTCTCTCGAACTCCCAGACCTCGCCTTCGGCACCCAGGCCCAGAGTCAGGTTGTAGGTATGGTACTTCTTCAAAGACGCCCGCGTAGAAATGGTGATGAGAGTAATACCTCGCTCCTTAGCATTGTCGTATAGCAAGCCCTCGACGTCCGAGGAAACAGCCGAAGTACCTTCGTCCATGAATGCATACCGCGGCTCATGGTAGAAGAGCCGCGCCATGCCCATGCGCTGCTTCTCGCCACCGCTCAGAACGTCTTTCCACTCCTTGCGAGCGTCCCATCCGCCTTCACGCTGTGGCAGATAACCAAGATGGGCGTCGTCGAGAATCTTCTGTAGAGCTGCGTCTGTCTCGCCAGCTTCACGCATGTCGACCTCCGTGTGTGGGTATATGACTTGGTCACGCAGAGTACCGACACTAAGATACGGCCGCTGGGGGAGGAACATGATTCCATCGAGGCCGAAGCCTCGAGGGCGACTAACCAGCCCGCGGTATACGGGCCAGAGCCCGGCCACAATACGGGGAATTGCAGACTTGCCTACGCCATTTGGACCTGAGATGAGGAGGTGATCGCCTGAATGGACGATGAATGAGAGCGACTCGATGAGTTCGTCGCCGCCCATTGGGTAGAGGGATGGTGCGACGATCGGGACCTGCTCCAGACGGACCCCGTCGAAGCCGTTGTGGGTGGTGCCTTGGGAATCCGCAAGAGAATATAGTTCGGGATGCGAGCCCCGTGGGGTGTAGTACGCATCGGCGTGAACACGGTGCAGGGTGGCAATGAGGCTGTAGACGCGAGAGGTGTAGCCAGCGAGTTCTGAGATATCCTTAATGCTGTACATCATGCGGCCTCCAGCATCGGCGAGCGAAAGCATGAGGCGTTTGTTAGTGATGAACTCCTTCATGCGGCCACGCTCGCGACCCATGCCTTCGGGTGCATCGGCCAACTCCATTGCACCACCCGAGCCGCCCCAGGCGGGGAGGAAGATGGGCAGGGAAGTGATCAAGTAACCAAATGCCGACCAGGAGTACTTCAGGATCATGTCTTCGAGCATGTTGTAGCGGATCTTGAGACTGTAAATGCCCTCCATCCATCGCTGCAGCTCCTTGAAGCTTCTGACTAGGAACACCCGCTCAGTATCAGCTCCGCCGTAGAACGAAATCTCTTCGGCATTGGCTAGAAGTCGTGAGTGCAAGCCACGGAAATCCCCTTCCTTCTTGCCCTCTACTGCCTTAAGCTTTCCAAATGGTGGTGACAGTTTCCGGAGCACTACGGCCGTGCTGAAATACCCAGCCAAAATGCCGCTCAGAGCAAGGGGCCCGAGCGAGCGGTAAAGTTGATAGTTGAATACGAAAAGATCCACCAAGGGCTTTCCCATTGAGGAGTACAGTGATGCGGCAGCCGAGCAGAACAGGGTAAGATCCTGCGTGATAAATTGATCTGGCCCTTGACCGATTCCGCCATCCAAGTTCATCAGCTTGTAATAATTGTTATTGTCGGTTAGGTATAAGTCGTGGATATATCGGGTCAACCTAGTGCGGAAGGCGATTGACACCTTCGATTGGAGGAATTTGATCATTGCATTCGTATACGAAGCAAGGGTTCCAATCCCACACCACTTGAGAATACCCCAAAGGAAAGCCTTTCCTTTCCCAGCGACCAGATCCCGCACGATTTCACCATCAAGCCGTGCAATCAATAGTGAGAGATAGGTTCTCATCAAGAGAAAAAGGCCATGGCTCATCAGCAATCCAGTCTCTTTGCTTCCCCATCTTGGGACCATGATACTACCCAAGCTCAAGAACTGATGTAGGAATGCCAAATTCAGGCCTGGTTTGGTTGTAGGGGGAGGAATCTGGCTTGCCGAGCCATCATCTTTTCCGCGAGCCGATGCTGGGGGGGTTGAGGAATAGTCGTCGATGAGCGTCAAAGGTAGTCGGTTTGGTGGGATGGATCAAGACTTTAGAGGTTAGAGAGTCCTTGTATGGCACGTAGATAGTGCGAGATCCATCTTTCCCCCGGAGACCAGAGTTCCGGCGTAATAGACGGCGACCCTGAGCTCGCTCCTTGGCTCTCCTTCGGAACCACTTATAGCCTCCATAACCCGAGCTGATGATGGAGAAAAGAAGGGCTATCGTTGCAATTAAGCGGGTTGTCTTAGATGTGCGGTTGAATCTGGAGCGTACGAGGTCGGAGTAATGACGGTATAATGCCAGGAGGGGATCCTCCGGACGCCGAAGGGTTGACTGGACAGCCATCTTCAAATGGCCTGAGACCTCCGACTCACGTAACTGTTAGTCCCTAGACTCCGAAGGCCTTAATTCTGAGTATGTTCTAAACCATAGAGAATGCATGTCAAGGCCAGAAAGTGAAGTTGACATATCTTCCAAGGTTGCATCATTGCATGTGAACCTCGGGATATGCGGAGAAGGCACCTCACGTGGGGAAGCTGACTGTACGCTTTTCTGCTGCAGCCCAGCCTTCTTTCCATCTGCCCAGGTGGGTGACCTTCCAATGAACTCCAAGGATCCTGCATGGCCAACTTGGATAATAATAGAAATGGGGGAAGCCCCGAATTTTTGACTCTTGACCCCAGCAATACTGGGGATATTCCCATGGATCCCATCTCTATTCTTTAATCTGTATTATTTTCTTTGACATCCTTTGTTATGGATTCAACTTCCCCCTATGAAACATTCCAACCCAACTATGGAACCTCGAGAACTCGAACAACAGCTAGGTATAACACAGTGAGCAGTTTGCTTGGGGTTCTAATTTGAGTCGCATCAAATGAAATCAATCACGTTTTGTAGGCCATAGCTCCTCCTACTGGCCATCTAAGTGGCTATTAAAGCATAAAGTGGCCATAAAAAAAAGGGGCCATACATAACAATCACAGTTATATCCACAGTTAGATCCCCCCCACAGGCCCTGATCGGGATCATCTCAAAAAGGATTCTGCTTGTTTTGACTCAGACCCTGTTTTTTTACCTAGAGTTCTATGAACGATATATAGAGCAAAGGAACAAGAATCTCACATTCAACGTGAAAGTAGCATTGGCCAAGTACAGAGTACGACTCTGCACAGCGTGATAGCAAGTCGGGATTTACCGTAGCCGCTGAAGGCTTGGAGTAGCGTGTGAAAAAGGACCCCCCATGTGCCCTGCTAGCCTTGTTAGCCCTGTTTAGCGTCAAAAAATGGAAAAAGGAAATAAATCCCATTTCCTCTTCTCCCCCGTTTTCCCACACCGTAGGTTCACGTGACATTCCCCCGACTCCTCTCGACTCCTCCCCCCCGAAAATCCTCCCTAAATCAAGTAGAGATATCACATCCCTTTTCTGTTCGTTTAGTTTGTTGTTTTTTTCGAAGCAATAGTGTGGGCGTTGGATCACTCCCGGGGCCAAAGGCGGTACGTGCGAACTTCCCAAATCGCTTGCTTATTATCCTAGGAGGCGTGTTAACGTCCCCTATTAGCCGCGCTCTCAACCTTGGAGAGTCCTGGCATTGACTCGGCCTTTCAGACCTGGGAACTGTTTCGCTTCACTTCCCTTTTCTATATTTACCTGTGTTGAGGCATCTGACACCGCCAGCCACCCTCGATGAGTGGAGAGAGCACCGCGCGAGATTCAGCTCTCCAATCCGCCAACAACGCACCTATGAATACCTCCGGCCTTCCGGGCTCAGCCAGTAAGTGAATGCGCTTGTTCCTTTTTACCTGTTGTACCAAAGGGCGATATGATTGCTGACATCGTTCCTTCCGTAGGTACTGAGCCCGAACAGGGTAGACGTACCGATGCGACCGAGATCCAGGACGCAACCGCTGTCGCGCCTTCCGACCCGGCACCGTCTTCCATTGCACCAGCTGAGAGCACAACGACCGCTGCTGAAGGCGCCGACGCACCCAAGAAACGTCATTTGTTGATCCCCATCCCGTCGCGACGATCCTCGAAAACCAACAAACAACAGGGGTCGGAAAAGACTGAGGAAGCGGCGCAGGATGGGCCTTCTCGGAGGAGTTCCAAAGTGAGCATCCTGCGGTCGAAACGGGATCACAGCCGGGCAAGTAGCCGACGGTCGCGCCAGCCTCAGAACGGAGTGAATGTGGGGGAGAGTAAAGAGGCGGCGACTATGGCTGATGACAGTCCCGCGAAGCCCCAACAGAAGAAAAGTCCATCGAAGTTCCTGGCTTTCTTGGGCTGTTGCTCCTCATCGGATGTTGATGCAGATGACACTGCTGTGCCTGCAAAGAGAACAACGATGCGGCCACCTGCTTCCAACAGGTTGCCTACTCCAGACAAGACGGAGGCTCCTACTGACTCCAGCACCGTAGAATCAAGGGAGCCATATCTAGATGAAAAGGCAAACTCCACAGTCAGCGCTGATCAGCCCGGTGAAGAAGACCGCAATGTTCAGCCTGCTATGGCTAGCGTGCAAAGTGATGGTCCTTCTGCGGATGCCACACAGCCAGAAGTTTCTGGCCAGAGAGGTCAAACCGATGATGTTACCCCGCACGATCAAACAGGAATTGCGCTGGGGTCTGTACCTGAAGTGAAAGCAGATGCAAACATTCAAGATCGAGAGGGTCAATCAACCTCGACCACCGAGGACCTCAATTCTGCATCAACGTCAACCATCCCTAAAGATTTTGGCACTGACGGCCAAGAGGAAGTCGCACCTCATCAAGAAATGAAGCCCCCTGTTGTGATCCCTCCCCCACCACCACCGCTGCCACCTGCTCCCCCGGCACCCCCGGCACCCCCGGCTCGAGGCCACTATGAGGACGCAGCACAGCCTTTGCTCCCTGCACCTTTGCCTCACTTACGCGGCCGAAAGTGCTTGGTTCTCGATCTTGATGAAACACTGGTTCACAGCAGCTTTAAGGTAAGTATCCCTCGCTTTCGTGCGCCCAAGGCGTGTCGTCGTATAATTGTATCATCTCACTCATTCATCTGACAGGTTTTGGAGCGTGCCGACTTCACTATTCCAGTTGAGATTGAAGGTCAATACCACAACATCTATGTCATCAAACGTCCTGGCGTGGATGCATTCATGAAGCGCGTTGGTGAGCTTTACGAAGTGGTGGTATTTACTGCGTCAGTTTCAAAGGTCAGTTAATAGTTGATGGCTTTGGCGAGTGACGCACACTGACTTGAGTTATAGTATGGCGACCCTCTACTCGATCAACTGGATATCCACAACGTGGTTCATCATCGTCTATTCCGAGAGAGTTGTTATAACCACCAGGGGAACTACGTCAAGGTGGGTTTTTTTTGCCCCCTCTAGTGGTTGAGAACAAGCTAACGATTATCCAGGATCTCTCACAAGTTGGTCGAGACCTGAAGGAAACAATTATCATTGATAATTCCCCCCACATCCTACATCTTCCATCCTGAGCACGCGATTCCCATCAGTAGCTGGTTCTCTGACGCTCACGATAACGAGTTGCTCGATCTCATCCCCGTTCTCGAGGATCTTGCAGGGACCCAAGTCCAAGATGTCAGCATGGTCCTCGACTGCACCCTCTAGATCGACGGGATCCTTCTTACGCCTGAGATATCCATTTTGAGCGAATTGTTTTCTTTTCTACGCGAGAAAAGCCCTTTCCTTTTGCGTTCCTCCAGCATTGCTGCCATTGATGGCTAGTCGCCCTATTTCCTACTCCCGATTCCCCTTCTCGACGACAGAGCATGGCCCCAGATGGAACTGGTATCCTACTGGGCCAGGGCCGCGTCTCCTGCATTTGTTGTCGTTCTTGGATAGTACATTAACCTGACCATCTTCGACCTTCTGCATTGCAATTTGACTTTGTATCTCACTACGCTCCGAGCGAGCCCATTCCCCCATTTCTTTTTCTATTTCTTACCCTGTGCTTTATCAACACCCCCTCATGTCCTGATCTTCCCTTTTTGTGTATTCTCTCCCCATTCCCAACACCCAACAAGTCCGCTTTTTATGCATTCTGCAGGCGTCTCTTGGTTATCATGTCCCCGCTGTATCCCCCCCTATGTTTTTTTTTCTTTTCCCATTTCTGCCTTGCTACACGGCCTTACTGCCTTGATCTCAGCTCACCAATACACGAGCATGCATTTCATTGTGTTCTCTCCTTTGCTGGGACCTCTGCCTGGCAGTTGGTATGCACCTCCTTCATAGTGCGCAGTGTCTAATAATTCCCTTTGCACTGCCAGCATTGTTGGAGTGATTCTTTCATGCAATGTACATGATCACGGCTCTCGAAGCTGTACATAGCCCCCCCGAGACGTATCCAGAAAACAAAATGGAGCAAGTTGTATTAGAGTAGAAATGAATTTAACCCATTAGTCATTATCTATCTATATAATCTATGATATAAGTATAAATAAGTAGAGAAGTTGAAGTGCTTCGGGGCCATTCCGCATGGAGGCCGCATTAAGACGATGATGTAGTCACCAACCTCAACCTTCCCGAGACCAAGGTTTCAGTTCCTGACGCTCAGTGCAACCTCTTTATTTCCTCTTTATTAGCTCTTTGTTCTTTCGAGCGCATCTCCTAGGATTTTCCTTGTTTCTAAACTAACCCATTTGGCGATCGTCTCCCGATAAAACCGCCGAAAGCTCCCCGCAATCGCGATTCCCACCGCCCTCCAAACATCCCACAACTCTCACGCTGGCGGAAATCATGAAGAACAAGGAGGGCTGGGACGGAAAAATGAGGATGGAGCCAAAGGCCGTTATTACAAACCCGGAGGCGCTGGAGGATTCAGATTACTCGGATCCTGATGCACCTCCGGTCGAAGAGATTGAGGCTGATGAAGGTACGGTCGCTGGGTGATTGATTGTTCAGGAGCGAGAGTCATTGGAGGCGATCGGCTAACGGCTATTTAGATCTATTAGCAGACGAAGATGTTAATGCAGAGGTAGGCAGATAGCCCTGGCCTCTTCGCTGACCGACGTGCGCGCGACACGATTGCTAATCGTTCTTCTGCTGTAGGATATTGACCTGGTGCATTGCCGGATATCGTCGATTTCTGCTCTTAAATTGGAACGCTTCCCTAAGCTCCAGGTACATACCCTCAACAACCCTGGAATCCGCATGTGTCTGGTAGCTGAGAGGGGCATATTGTACCACGTTTTCCTCAAAAGCCCAAAAGCGCAACGGCACGGCATTCCTTTGATTTACCCAGATGGCTAACGCAATGGAATATATAGAGACTATGCATGCGCCAAAATCAAATATCACGAATCAACTTCCCTCCAAATGTCGCCGCCAGTTTGACCGAACTCGACCTCTACGATAATCTCATCTCGCACATCAAGGGCCTGGAGGAATTCCATAACCTGACAAGCTTGGATCTGAGCTTCAACAAGATCAAGCATATCAAGAATATCTCGCATTTGAAGAAATTGACCGAGATTTTCTTTGTGCAGAACAAAATCTCCCGTATCGAGGGCTTGGAGCAATTGACCGCAATCAAGAACTTGGAGTTGGGCGCGAATAAGATTCGAGTTCGTACTATATCATACCCCCATATGAGGTGAACGATGGGAAAGCTGACACAGGTTCTGTCCAGGAAATCGAAAACTTGGAAACACTGACGGCGCTGGAAGAGCTCTGGCTTGGGAAAAATAAGATCGTTGAAATGAAGGTCCGCAATTGTAACCCCAGATACCTTGACAAGTAGAAAAACTGACACCCTCGCAGAACCTGGACAACCTCTCAAACCTCCGCATCATCTCCATCCAATCCAACCGCCTCACCAAAATCACTGGTCTCTCCGCACTCCCAAAGCTTGAAGAGCTCTACCTCTCTCACAATGCGATAACCGACCTTTCGGGACTGGAATCCAACGAGACACTGCGCGTGCTCGACTTTTCCAACAACCAGGTATCCCATCTTGAACACCTTTCTTCACTAAAGAACCTCGAGGAGCTGTGGGGGTCGAATAATCAGCTTGCTAGCTTCGAGGAAGTTGAGCGCGAGCTCAAGGATAAGGAGAAGCTGGAGACTGTTTACTTCGAGGGTAACCCGTTGCAATTGAATGGGCCAGCTGTTTATCGGAATAAGGTGCGCTTGGCATTGCCGAATATCCGACAGATTGATGCTAGTAAGTGTTTCCTCTTCCTCTCTGTCTTGCAGTATGCGCATGGTTTCGGATATGGTGCTAATGATACTCTACAGCGTTTGTCCGAGTTTGAGGGAATGAGGGTGATACCTTAATGTCTTTTATACTCTGTCTATTCGACTAATGGCTCTGTCGCCCGTTCTATAATCAAGGCGGATTGATCTCTACAGTAGAATTTGAGGACCTATGAAATGACTCAGAACATCAAAAAACATACCATAAAACTAAGAGGTAGACAATATGAAATAACCATTATGGCCTGAAGGGAGTGAACTATCTACGAGGATGCGATGCGCCTACCAGGCTACTTTGGGTAAGCCTCTGCATCAGCTCAGGGCAGTTCTCACTTCCAAGGAGTCGCGTAATTAACGTGGTGTGCCTACACATCCATGGAGAGTACACGGACATATTGTGAACATATCAGCCCTTCTATGACAAGCTCGGAAGTTCTTCCCAATATTTGATGCATCTTAGAACCTCATATTCTATGATCTGGTTTTCGTTGGGGACACCTAACTTACAACATCCCTGCACAAGATATGCGGACCAATCTCATTTCTATGAGGGTGAGGACACGGTATATGTGTTCTCTGGCACTACTTGTGTCTTTTGTCAATGTTGGGTACGGACACGGCTGTACCGGTTATTGGTGTGATACATGTCTTCCTGCGAAGGTTCACGATGCCCCTGGGGTTGGCTTCGATCTGACCCCTTCGTACGGGTGCGCATCCCAACAGTCTTTTCCTATTAACAGAAATCTAACGCTTGACATCCAGAACAGCGGTAGTACACTACTATAATGGAACTGTCGTCGAGATTGCCAAGGTTCTGGGGAGTCCAGAGTACCTCGAACTCATGGCACGTCTGGCTACCACATCTAAGCCGTCCCCAGACTCAACCCTCGGTTTTATAAGTGAACTCCAACCACGCTTGCTGGAATATCTCCTCCCGGACGTGTCGTCGCCGTGGAGAGACTGGTGGCGCTGGCTGAACAAGAAACTCGGTCGACCAGTGAAAGCAGATGACGTCGAAATAATCAGCGATTTACTCCACGAACTGAAAATCTCCACTGAAAAAACAATCTCCCAGCCTCTCGACAGAATTGCCATTACAGACCCCGGCTTCCAGTCACTTAACACAGCGACAATCAACGCCGCACTTCGAATGCTAGATCTACGCACATGGGTAGGCGATAGCGGTTATTACACACGTCGACTAGTGGAGGGAGATGCTGTTTATGCCGCCAGCGGTTACGGATTATGCCCCGAATACCAGGATCTCTTCCATTGCATGGACGAATTTGCAGAGACACCTGATCGTACCGTACTTCTTGTTTCCTACAACCGCAATCTCCTATATGCCAGCATTGCGGAAGGTCTCACCAGTGAGGCTCTTAGTCGGCTTACTAGTGTTGAGGCGCAGCTCGTAGATTACGAGCTTGGGCTAGATCTTCTTCTCGAGAAAGACGAAGCCGCACTATGGGATCGTCTTCATTCACAACTCCAGATCCTCCCTCGAGAGTTCGAGAATCCTATTACGCATCTCCTTTTAGCTGGCGAGAGCGCAACACACCCTCGCTTCCTGGCTATATTTAGGGATTCGATGTCTGAACTCTTGCCTGGTCCTGTCAATATCGAACTCGCAATGGATCCAACTTTCGCCGCGGCTCGTGGTGCGGCACTATACGCCCGAAGGCGCCAAGAGGTGCAGAGCGACTGTGTGGAAGGGAGTGAATGCGAAGAGATGAGAATGCACGAGCGGTTGTACACTTCCGCACAAGAGGATATGCGCTCAACGCGGGAGTATCTGCGCTGAACCCGATGATATGAACTATTTTACTGCTTACTTCTGGCAAGAAAGCGGAAGCCAAAGCGTAAGTTCAATCTGATTTCGGTTGAATACATCCACGCGTGAATATGTGATTGTTTCAACAAGACTATTTGAGAGAATAGTATTCCCTACTCACCCAAAAATCAATGCACCGTTGCAATAACTCATGATCCAAAGGAACATATTTGATATCAGGCCGATCTGCAAGAGCCTCGACGGTATTTTTGGTCTCAAAGACTGGAGTATACATGCTTGCCTCTATCCGAGTCAAGTTCTCCAGAACTGGTTCCTGCAGCATGGGAAACATCGATTCCAATGGATTCCCCGGAGACTTTTGGATAGTTTTCACCCATTCCTGGTACGGGACTTGCTTGACTGGGTATCCAGCTTGGTTAATCAAGCCACATGTCTCTTCTATACTCACCGACTCTGCCACATTGGGAGAAACGAGATGGTATGATCGACCGAGACTCTCAGACCTTGATGCAATATGTAAGATGGCCGAGGAGACGAAGTCCACCGTCACATACTCAAGTCGCTGGTCAGGAAGATGGGGAAATTGACGGATCTGAATGCACCCAACGATCAGTCGTGCAAAGAAATCATCTGCACTTCCATAGCCCCGTGAACTGTCCCCAATCACGAACCCAGGCCGATAGATGGTCGCAGGTAAACCGCGGGTCCGCGCCCTCTGAACCATCTCATCCGCCACCCACTGAGTCTGCGCGTATCCCACTTCGCAAGGCAATGATTCCAGATGTTCGGTGAGCGGGTCATCTTCGAAAACTCGCTTCGTTCTGTTCATAAGACCAGTTTCATTCCACACGTCTATTGAGGAGACATAATGCAGTGCCTTGCGTCGGCCTAACGTGGTGAGTCGGATGATAGTTCGCGTGCCAATCACGTTGGCTCCATAAAGAGCCTCGTAAGGTTCACACCAGTTTACTCGTGCACCGACGTGGAAGATTATGCTCGCCCAGTTGCTGAGCCAGGTGAACTTGTCCTCTCCCAGACCGAGGGTGACGTCTGTTAGGTCTCCGTCAAGTGCCATGATCTTTTGAGTCTTCTCCAGTCTGCCATCCCACAGGTCATATTTTTCCAACGCTTGCTGAATGCGGTCGTTCGCCGTGAGATGGCCACGGCCTCGGGCCAAACAGGCTACTTTCTTCACACTAGGCATGGATAGCAGTTGATGGAGTAAGTATGCACCGAGAAAACCGGTCGCTCCTGTGAGGACCACATGACCTTCTTTGGTAGATTGCCAATCTGGAGGAGATACTACATCATCCGCTAGATGGGAGTCCTGTACCCATCGCGTTGTCTTGACAGGACCGGTGCTGCCTTCGTCGGGGCTGTGAAGGAGAGTTGTGAGACTTTCCAGGGTGGGGTTTGCATACAGCTGTACCATCGTCACAATTTTACCACTGTGGTGCTTGATCCTCCCTATTAGCTGGGCAGCCTGCAGCGAAGTGACCCCAAGAGAGAATATATCCTTATTGGGATCAATGTGTGACACGTTCAGCAATTCTTGGAGATGTGATTGCAGCCAGTCGTTCTGGCCCTCAACCTTTGGAGATTGCTGGCTTTTAGGTTCTTCTGTCTGTGGTGCGTCTTGCAAATCGCGAACCAGAGCATTCCTATCAACCTTGCCGCTGGATGAAAGTGGGAATTCCCGGATGCTTTGTATCGAACCTGGGACCATGTAATAAGGCAAATGTTCCTTTGCCCAGTCGATAATCCCGGACAACTGAACTTCCGTTTCACATTCAATTGGAACCACATAGGCCGCCAAAACTTCCGAGTCCCCCTGCTTGTGTTGGATAACGACGCACGATTCCACTTGCGGGTTCCTCTCCAGCGTACGCTCGATATCGCCCAATTCCACTCGATGTCCAGAGCATTTGACCTGTTTATCTGCTCGGCCAATATAATCCAGCATACCGGATGGTTCTCTCCATTGTGCCAGGTCGCCAGTGCGGTACAGGCGGATAGATTCCCCAACTTCCTCTCCCAGTGTGGCGGTATTGACCTGGATAAACTGCTTCTCGGTCTCTTCGGGTCTGTTCAGATATCCCGGTGACAGCTGAGGTCCAGCAACACAAATCTCCCCAGTCTGATGTGTGCTAGTAATATTCCTGAAATGTTCGTCCAACAAATAAACTTTAGAGTCTCCGAAGGCTCGTCCGATGCTGATGCGAGGGCGTTGTGTCTCTGCAAGATCGACTCGGCACGTTGTTACAAATATGGTTGCCTCCGTCGGACCGTATACATTCCACAGGTTGCCCGGTGGGCCGTTGACGAGGACTTTCTTCATCGCCTTGACGTTCACGGCCTCGCCTCCCACGAGGACATGGCGCAGACTACGAAATGCGATGGGTGCATTCAGGGCAATGACATTGAAAAGGGCTGTCGGTATAATCACCACTGTTATCCCTTTATTTTCCAGATAGTCACTGAGAGCAAATGGATCCGTGATGATCACTTTGGGAATTTGAATGACTGTCGCTCCAGCAAGTAGCGATGTCCAAATCATAAAGAGGGAGAAATCGAACCCCGGGCTGATAACCCCAGCCATGCGGTCAGATGAATCCAGCAATGTAGCCGGCTCAGAGGCTAGGACATGGAGAATACCGCGAGCCAGGACCTGGATGGGTTTCGGCAGTCCCGTGGAGCCAGAGGTGAAGAAAATATGACTGCGATGAGATTCCGGACATCCTGCCTGCACGCGAATTGGGCTGGTCTCGCTCAAAGTGATATTCTGCGCAGTCAGTTCGACCTGCATAACTTCACAGTCTGACACTCGGTCCGTGAGGGCTTTGCTGGTAATGACGAGGCGGGAATTGATATCGTGTATTATGGCCACTAGACGGGAAGAAGGAATGGATGGATCAATAGGGACACAGGTCCCTCCAGCTCGGAGGACAGCAACTTGTGATATGATCTGTTGATAACCAGAATCAAGTAAGATGCAAACGGGCTCCGCGAGCTTGATTGACCTTCCATGCAGTTTACCAGCAAGTATATCAGCTCGTGCAATGAGCTCTCGATAACTGATGCTGGTATCGCCATCGACCACTGCAGTTGCATTAGGAACAGCGTTTGCACGCTGAACAAGACGATGTTCCATTGCGCTTTATGGTTGAAGTAGCTGATAATGATACTGTTAAGGAGAGATGCGACTGATTCTGATGGGTTAGCGATGAGTAGACCGCTGTCTTGCTCCAATGGAAGACTCGCCAAATACCGGCCATTTTATAAGATATGGTGCTCAGTCTGAATTTGTTGTCCCTTTCTAGAAGATCAATTCGTATACTCTTGAAACAGCGATCTGTAACCTAGAGTTTAGGATATGTTACACGTACTTGATAATTGACTGCCGAAGCCTACTCGTTCATGTCGGATCAACCTGTTCAGTCTATTATAGTACTGAAATTTGCGTCATTATTTACCTTTTTCGGCTTAACATGCTATATGAAATAACTTGCATTGGATCTACATCGTACGGGAGTAGGGAATGTCAATTCTCTGTTTGGCAGGCTGTCTGCACCGGACCTCGTGTATGATGCGAATCTATGTATTAGGAAATTAGGTAGTCTCCGCTCCCTGCATGCACCTGCATGAGGCATCTGTCATGTCTGATCAAACTCTTCGGGCCTTTTATAGTAATGAATTTTCCATCATGCATTGTCCAGCTTGGTCTTGATATATGCAATAGCTGTCACATTAGGTATTTGGTTCCGTGAAGCCTTATGGACACTCAATAGGATTCTATACACAGCATATATATCAGCACGATGCTGTATCTAATACGAGTCCTACTACATGTGGCTCGTAGGGCCGAGAAAGCAAACGTTAATTTTGAATAGAGAGTGCTTAATCCATTAATATCAGCATGTATATACAGAATGAGCCGTTGAATGGAAGTAAGACTTGATAGAAGTGTTGCATGTCATACAGGACTCGATAGAGCACTACTATTTACAAACCTGTTTACAATACTGCGCGTTGTTTGTGTGTGACTGTAAATGAACTTAAATCAAGATTTGCAGAATGTTATACCCAATACGAGTCTGATCGCATATTGTATGTATATTCCATGTTGACGTGTATGGCTAGCAACGATTCAAGAGGCAAATACTGAAGCCAAGGTCAGTGTTGGTGGTGAGACAATAGCATTGAGACAGAAATATTTAAGTGTAGCAATAGGAACCCTGGAAGTATATGTCTATATGTCTATTTATAACAAGGCACAAAAGCATTACACCTAAACAAGTTCCCATGTTGTTAAGCTGTCTCTGCAATGGCCAACAAAATATCCCGTCAGCAGATAGAGATACTGAGGTCTCAAGTTAAAGAACCGACATCCGTTCTTTACCCAGACTCTGAAGGGTACGATAACAGCCTGGAAAGATGGTCAGAAGTTGGATTCCAACGAGCGGTACCGCCTATTTCACCATTCAAGACACTATACTTTGACTGATGAGCCATATAGGGAGTCGTTATGCGCCCGACAAACACCGAAGATCTTGCAATCACC
The DNA here is from genome assembly GCA_028827375.1 of Penicillium desertorum. NCBI lineage: Eukaryota > Fungi > Ascomycota > Eurotiomycetes > Eurotiales > Aspergillaceae > Penicillium > Penicillium desertorum. Next base: position 2,801,016 of record JAPWDO010000006.1, on the reverse strand, counting down.
GTGCGCTTTGCCAGAGACAATCGTCTGGACCTCGCAGTCAAGGGCGGAGGACATTCCACGGACACCTCCTCCACGAGTGACGGAGGTATTCTGATCGACCTGGGTGGCATGAGACACGTTAGTGTCAACTCAGCCGACTCCACTGTCACTGCACAGGGTGGTGCACTGTGGAAGGATGTGAATGATACTGCTTCTCAGTCTAATCTGGCCGTAGTTTGTGGCACGGCCAGCCACACAGGGGTCGGGGGGGCTCACTGTCCGCGGGGGATATGGGTATTTGACTCCGGAGCACGGGCTGGTCCTTGACAATCTCCTCTCTGCAAAAGTAGTGACTGCCGATGGGCAAGTCTTAAACGCATCCGCGAATGAGCACCCCGACCTGTTCTGGGCGATTCGGGGCGCTGGAGCGAATGTCGGGGTGGCAGCGGAATTGACGTTCCAGGCACACAAGCAGGCCAACAAGGTCTGGTGCGGCACCATGATGTTCACGGTGGACAAACTGACCGAAGTTGTCGAGGCGCTCAATGGTGCACTAGTCCATCCACAAGGGAAGGCGGCAGCGCAATGTGTCTTTGGTTTATCACCTGATACGGGTGCCCCGGTTATCACCACGGTCCTCTTCTTCAATGGCCCCGAGGAGGAAGGACGGGTGCATTTCTCCAGCCTTGTCAACCTGGAATGTATCGGCATGGATATGGAGATGAAACCCTACGCAGAGGCCAACACCATGCTCGACGAGGCAATGCCACCAGGCGGAAGAAAAAAGACGATTGGAGTGAAATTCGCTTCGCATATACGGCCTGAATTCGCCTCGGAATTGATGGCAGAATTTGGCCGCAAACTCGCCACAGCGCCCGAATTGGCCAAAACTTGTCTCGAGATCGATTGTTTTGATCTTTCCAAGGTCTATGGTGTGCCCGTTACCGAGACTGCCTTCCCTAGTCGAACCAAGACTCTGAATGGGGCTATCCTCCTCCAGTGGGCCGATTCGAGCAAGGACCAGGACTTCATCGCATGGGGAGAGGCAATCCAAGATATATGTGACGATGAGTTACGACGAGCCGGTCACGAGCCGGATAAGCTGGTGTCGACGTTCTTTGGCTACACGCAAGGTGAGTACTAGAGGGGGAAGCTGTATAGGGCTTGAAGAACACGTACTGACCTCGCCTTTAGATGACAACATGACACCCGAAGAAATGTTTGGAGTTAATGCCGATGCCTTGCTCAAGGTGAAGAGGGAATATGACCCAGAAGATGTCTTCAACAAATTGAATCCTCTTGGCCTGTCTGGTTAGCATAGTGGGGGTTCTGTGGGCCACGGCAGTGATGAGAGGACGTGTATCAGATACTTTCTAGCTCAAAACCATTCCCTTTTTAGTCCGCACCTCTTACTTTTCGTACAATGCACAGCATGTGGTCTCGAGTCCCGGTCTGAAGTCGATCATACAAGTATGTCATCTGGAACGTGAAGGCTCAGCTGAGAGATGAGACAGCTTAGTTACAGGTTCGGGCTTCACCTGCCGTAGAGACAAGGCGGACATGAGCTGAGGGAAGAGAGGGAAGCGGGAAGAGGGACGAGGGAAGAGACTCAAATAGTGAAAGCCTGATATAGAAGAGTAAAAAAAAGAATCCGTACCCCAACTACTCCTGGCGAGGATCGAAACCCTGACCAGTTTCACCATTGTCTGAGCTTCCCAATGCGGTGTCACCCGGGCTCATTGTTCCACCCAGCAATCAGATGACCTCGTGTCTCTCACCCACTCGGCCACCCAGGGAGGATTTTGGCTGACTACCTTGGACTATAGTCAAATAGACCATTTGGTCCTAATTGATAGCTATTTCACTGCCTAGTATTCGCCCTCATAAGTAATGGAAGCTAATAGATCACCATTCACAAGAGTTTTGCATTGATATCCGGGTTTATCCATACGGGCCCGGTGAAGTGGGTGGTAACTGGTGATAAATGGGAGATTAGAGATTATAATTGAATAGGCATTCTTATAAGTAAGAAATGGTCTACTCAAGTGAGTGGATTAAGCTACCTTTACAGACCTCTGGTCAACAGGCCGAAGTTCAATATTTACCTCCTCCGTCACCAGAATCCGCCGCGAGCTCGTGTCCCAGTCTGCGTCATGCAATTCAGAAACATTATTTGTACGATGGGCATTGGAAAAGACATCCACCGACCTTGCCTCCCCATTATCATTATAATACTCATTTGTTTTCGACCACGGCGTGCCGCTGGACGGCTGGTGGCTGACCTTTCCACTGGACATGCCGAACATTCTTGCAAAGGCGCCACCGAAAGCTGTCTTCAAGAGTACTCGCATCGTTGGCAGACATGTGCAGACAATGCCCGTTGAAACTTCGATGATGGACCACATGTATCCCTTCGCGTAGAGCCATGTGGAGTCGTACTCGCCCAGGACAAGCATCGAGAGGAGGAGGCGGGCCATAGCTGCAGCGCAATCACTGGGAGAGAATGGTGTATTAGCAATGCTTATCTGTGCTGTTAGCATAGAAAAGAGGATGTTCGTACAAAAGACCCAATGCAAAGATCAGAGACAGAGCAACCTTCTGCGGTTTCGGAAGCTGGATATTCCACACTCTCGGAATTGGCATCAACCAAACCGCAAAATCGCTGATGATATTGACAATTGCGTAGCCGATAGCGAATTCCTTAAAGTTCAAACAAGTCCCCTCCGTCGTCCAGAAGGCGCTAATCGGCTTGCAGTTGAAAATGGCGAGGAAAGTCATGACAATTGCCCACACAGAGATCAGAACGATCATGCCGTCAACAATTCGCAGGAAACTCGAATGCTCGAAAATGCGCCGGTACAGGAAAAGCAGTGCTAGCTTCACAGTCGGGGGAGCGAGCACATAGAAGATCTGGAAGAAGTAGAGGAGCTCTGAGAATGTAGCGACTTTCTCTGGTGAGAGGGTTTCTCGGTGTTTGCCGAGACCATTAATTCGACCTGAAAGCCCGTTAGTATTAGTTGCCCTTGGATTCCTTCGCAGGATCAGAGTCATCATTGTGACAATCGTACTGACATCCCACGAATATCCCGTATAATAACCAGTCCCAGAAAAGGGCCACGCAAATAATCCAGTCATCTGCTCCGAGAGACAGCTTTCGCAGCCGTCGAGCCCCAAAGCGGGCAATAACAGCGAATGTGGCCAAGACAATGAAGATTGTGTTCACCACCCATAGTGTTGGTCCGAAGTCCTGGAGGTCGGTCATATGTGCCGACAGAAATTGCCAACTCCTACTTCGCACAACGACCTTGGTGATATGAAGAGGGTTTACCCCCCCTGTGTAATAAAAATCTTCATGTTAAAAATATCAGCCATCCATCATCCTCAAATTCAATTTTCCAATTTTCAATCTCGGCCCCAAAACCATGGGGCCACTGACAAAAATCCCTCTCGTCTCACATCTTGCAAGGATGCTGCAGGACGCTACCCACATGCGGAAAGCGAGAATGGCACCTGAAATTCTCGTGATGATCGCAGATCCACGGCCCGCTCCTTGGGCCGACGGGATGGCGGGTATCACCGGGGCTACGGAGTAGTTTAACCTCCGAATCGCACTGGTTTTTGTTCTGCTGGGGCCAGATACGATTTGGGGCCTAAATTAAAAGTGGGTTGGTCTCTCAGTGCTGCATACACAGTGGAGGCAGGATCACACTACTGCAACCATCGAACTCAATGAAAGTGCAACATTGGGGCCAGGAACTGGAGCCTTTTCATTTGAGTCTGGTCGCACACCGTGCAACACGGGGAACATGGAGGGATATCCGACTTTATTAGAGACAGTGCTGCATTACCCAGCACTCGTTCAACCCATACGGACTACTGAAACCACCCAACCTCTGGAAAAATGACCGTGCCTCAACCGAAACCTTCCTGGCAAGAGTCTGCCCGCAAGGTCCAGGCAATGCGCGATCATTCTATAGAACACGTTGACCCCGCTATCGCTGCTCTTCCCAATATACACACTGGCAGGGTAATTGATGTCCCCAGGAAGCACCTTTCGCCGACAGAGATCGCTATTACAGAAAGCTCCGCCGAGACCTTGGTGGCTTCCCTTGCAACGGGTAAACTGACTGCGACTGCGGTGACAAACGCTTTTCTTCGGCGGGCTGCGATCGCCCAGAAGCTGGTGAGTAGCGCTGTAGCTTGTACCTGGCGAATACCTCGAGGTCCCGAATTCTAACGAGCATTCTTCTGCTTAGACCAACTGTATCTACGAACTTCTCCCTGAACGTGCCATCGCCCGCGCAAACGAACTCGATGATTATATTGCAAAGCATGGGAAGCCCTCTGGTCCGCTTCACGGTTTACCAATTAGCATAAAAGGACATGTAGGCCTCAAGGGGCGAGACCTGTCTGCTGGATTCGTCGGTTGGCTCGACCGGAAGAGCCAAGACGATGCAAATATTGTCAGGATTCTCCTGGATGCCGGTGCAGTTGTTTATGCGAGAACAACCGAGCCACAGGGACTGGTTAGCAGATTTGAATTTCCTATTGTGCTAATTTGTGGCTAACAGCTTCGCTTCGGGATAGATGGCTCTTGAAACTCGCAGCAATATCACCGGTACGACCACAAACCCACACAACACCGCTCTCACACCAGGCGGCTCTTCTGGGGGAGAGTCAGCCTTGCAAGCCCTCTATGGCAGCCCTCTGGGCATTGGCTCAGACATCGGTATGTTGTCGGATTCCCTGGATTGGTTTATCCATTGCCAACAATAGATCCAGGTGGTAGTATTCGCTCCCCCGCCGCCAATTGTGGCCTCTACGGCCTAAAACCATCAACCGGTCGACTGCCGCTAATCGGATGCGCTGCCTACGTTCTCGGATGTGAGACAATTATGGGAACACTCGGCCCTATTTCACCAACATTTGGCGGTGTTGAACTTTTTATGAAGACGATAATCGAATCAAAGCCTTGGGTCCATGACTCGATGATGCTTCCAATCCCTTGGAGAGACCAGGAGAAGCACATTCACCTGGATAACAAGAAGCTAACCGTCGGTGTGATGTGGACCGACGATGTCGTTACTCCCGCACCGGCAGTGACGAGGGCCTTGAAGGAGGTCGTCGAGCGTCTTAAATTGGTGGATGGTATTGAGGTTATTGAATGGAAGGCATATCAACAGAAAGAGGCTCTCGAGATTCTTGTAAGTGGTCTACGTTACTTCAGTGATCACTGCGAGCTGAACTAACCAATGAACATATATAGACCAGGCTTTATGCTCCAGATGGTGGAAAGGCATTCGCCAGACATGTCGAGTCCTCTGGTGAGCCATTTACGCCACTCACGTCTTGGACTTTGCGAGATACCCCTGGCATTGAAGAACTTAGCCAGCAGGGCGTGTGGGACTGGACTGGAAAACGCGAGATGTTCCGCTACGCTTACTTGCAAGGTTAGTACACCAATTACCCATGATTGTTCCTGATTATAATCTGACTTGTCCAATACAGAGTGGAACAACGCTGCGCCCGAGATGGATGTTATACTATGTCCTGCATTCCCAACGCCCGCCCCCCTGCACGACACTTCGAGGTACTGGGGTTACACATCTCTATTCAATCTTCTCGATTATTCGGCCCTTGTGTTCCCGGTTACCAAGGTGGATCCCGTAAGAGATGCCAAGGACGCCACTTACACTCCGAGGAACGAATTCGACAGCTGGGCATACGAGCATTATGACCCGGTAAAGCAGAAAGATGCACCTGTTTCCTTACAGCTGGTTGCTAAGAGGTTGGAGGAAGAAAAGCTACTCCAGGCATTCAGAGAGATCCAGGAGAAGATCGGTTTGCCGTTCGTGGATTGTCTGGCTTGATTACGTTTCGGGGAATCAATTTTCATCTGGAAGGATATCGTCGATTCTTGTCTGATGCAAGTTCGCATCACACATCTATCAGTGGTGTGGACAACAGTATATCAAGGAAAGTGAGAACCATCTTGCATTTTATGTGCACTCTAGTTTTTGTCTTACTCTATATACAATCATCGTTCCAAATCTAGCCAGACCCCTTCCTTGCCAGAATAGGTAACCTTGACAGCTACTTATAGAACGTTGATATTCCCTTGAACAGTTGACTTGACTTGAGGAGCTCACTCTTCCCAGATGATGCTGCTCAACCCCGTCGACGAATTACTAGCCTGGCCGGGCTGTCCAACCTGCAAGTTGGCAACTAGCTTGCCAAGATTTCCACTCTCCGGATCCCTTATGACGATGGCTACATTAGACGAACCCTGGTTCCCAATAGCCACCAGAGTGCCCTTCTTATTGACGACAAATGTGCGGGGAATGGTGCCATATGAAGAGGAGATGTCGTTGAAAGTCACCGTTCCATTAGACGAGCGAGCCAAGGTCGCGATAGAGTCATTTGGAAAGAACCTCTGATCAAAGCGAATCGAAGCATAAAGAGAATTCCCAGCCATAGCGAGTTCCGCCGGCGTAGCCCCAGCTGGTAAATGTCCGCCTGGATATGGCACAAAGGATTGAGTCTCCCGGAACCCGAGACAACCAGAGGGTAAGTATGACACAACGAACGCATTGAAGTGGCCGCTCAATTCGCTGAGAGTGTACAGCATAGCCACTGGGGCTTGCGCTGAGTCTGAGGTGGATTTCCAGAACAGCCCGTGTCGCGGTCCACTACCAGGGGTGTAATTGAGACTAGGGCATACATTCAGACGTCCCGAGTGCTGGTCAATGGCGTAAACGCGGACCTGATCGGCGCCTAAATCGGGAACAAGCAGGAAATCACCGGTTGGATCGAGGATCACCTGATGCGGATGCGGCGCATTCTGCTGAGGTTTGATACCCGGCTGGGACATTTGGTAGCGGAAGACCTGCAAGGCCTCCTTATCGGGGCTAAGGGGTAGGGCAAAAGTCGAAAGGGCTGATCCGCCGCTGGTGAGTGTTAGTTTGAGCGTATATAGGCCGGCCTACAAAGCTGGCTTAAGTAGACATCAGAATCGCTCACTAATGCGCAATAGCCAAATACTTTTCGCGTCCATGCTTGCCTCCATAAATAGTACTGTGGACGGCAGAGCCCACGTCGACGGTCTTCGCGAGCTCTGTCAGTCGCCCGTCGTGATTCACGGAGTAGGAGCTCAACGAGCCATTTATAGTCCCGTTGCCCGAGTGGTCGGAGCAATAGAGTGTGCGCGTTGACGAATCAAATGTGAGCCAACTAGGAGCATCACCACATGTCTTCAAGGACGAAGTGATCGAAAGCGATTTTCTGCTATCAAGAGAGAGTGTGTAGATGTTGCCGTCATAGTGAGTGGCATAGAGGTTCGTGGCAGCCGCCAGGGAGATAAAGAGAGCAAGACAGCGGACCATAGTGGAACTGGGAATAGCGGAGATAAATAGAGCGAGGGGAGCTCGGGCAAATGAAACAATATATACTTCCAAGATCTCCTACGCATGTAGTTAGAGGAATCTAATTTATCCGGTAGCGTCTGTCTCCGTTTTAGATGCTTTTGATTTCGTAGATTTCTCCGCAAGTCCCCGCTTATAGGTCGTGCCTCTGTCTAATAGGTGGAATCTCTTTTTATGGCCGTTAGGACATTCGCTCCACTAGATTGCCCATTCTGGAAATGAGCGACATGTCGAAGAGTCAACCAATCCCATTCATTAAATGTCAATAATTGTAGAACTCCGCTCTGGACTGTCCACCACGGCTGGAGACGAGTCCGGCAGGCCAGCCTATCAGTAGACATATTAAGCACATGGCCAAACCATATCGTTTACTGTGATTATGAGGCTCGTGTACGTGGGTCGGGTCGGCATTTGACAGTGGGTATTAAAGAAATAGCGTGGGATAGGGCACGGTAGTGTATTCAGTGTATTCCGCTAACGCGCCATAACGAATTTTGCCTGTAGTAATATGAATAGTCAGGTGCGTATTCTATTTATGAATAGGATTCTAACACTACCCTACCTAGTAATAATATTAAATCTACCTTTTGTAACTTTACTTACCTTACACACGACGTAAAGGTCTAAGTTTATTTTGCCACAATGCATTCCAGTACATGTGGGATTACTAGGTAGTCTTTGCAAGCTTACTACAAGTGCATCTTGCCTAAATTTGCCAAGGTTAGTGTATCTTGCCTAGATTTGCCAAGCTTAATGCATTTTGCCTAGATTTTGCATATTCCTGGTTTTTATATTTGCATACTCAGTTCTAGCATATATAGTGAATCGGCTTAGCACCCACATCTATGGGGCTAGCTAGGATGTGGAATATATATGCAGTTAGTTGAATTATTCCAGCGGTCTTCTGCTTGAGATATATATGTTGTATTTGGCATTTATTGGGGGGGAGGGGTTGGGTGGCCCACTCGCTTGCTGAATACCCTATAGTGGCAAATGGACGTTATAGAGTTAAAGAAAAATATGAAAAGGAAAGAAAGGAAAGAGAAAAAAAACGACATGGGCTTTTCGGAGAGTGCTGAATTACGTGGATGACCGAGTTAGTCTTAAAGGGGGGTGTTGAGATGTGATATTACGTCCTATTGTCCCAGGGCTTCCTATATAGTTGGCTCCCTCTCGTCTGTTCCTCTCACGTCTTTTACCGAGTGAGTCAGTCAGATAGCATACAATATATTACTTTCGGTCACTTCTTCCAAAGCATGCGCGCCATGAGGTTCTCAAAACTAGTCACTGCCTTGCTTTTATTGTTCAGAAGCGTGAATGCGAACCAAAACTGGGAAGGCTGGGCAGGGCCGGGAGACCAGACAAAGTGGTCCAACCCCTCCCATAGTCCGAACGTCGTGGATGTCGTGGATGTTGATGTCGCCATCATTGGCGGTGGTTCCAGTGGCATTCACGCCGCAATACAATTGAAGGACGCCGGCGCCAGCGTTATGGTCGTCGAGAAGAAGGACCAGATCGGCGGCCACGCAGAAACGTACACCAACCCTACCACCGGCGTCGTCACTAACGTTGGTGTTATCGTTTTCGAGAACACAGATCTGGTCAAGCGGTACTTCGCGCGCCTCGGAGTGCCCATTATCACCAACACCCTGGAAACCCCAAGCACAAGATATGACTTCGCCTTGGGCATTCCCATCCCGCCCCCCGATGACCAGCAGGATGTCATTCAAGCTGCCGTGCAGGCTTACACTGACAATGTGCTGAGCAAGTATGGATGGATCGACCAGGGATTTTTGGTCCCGGACCCCGTTCCCGAGGAGTTGTATCTGCCCTTCTCACAGCTTGCAGAGAATTATAACTTTTCTGCTCTCGTTCCTCTTATTGCGGAAATCAACTGGTATACGGGCAACATCACGACACTCCCGGCCCTGTACGGCATCAAGGGCTTCGGACCCGGCATGCTCGGCAGTATTTTCGGCGAGTTCATACTATCTGGCACAGGCAACAGCAGGAGCCTGTACGACGCGGCCCTGAAGGAACTGGGCTCCAGTGTCCTCTTGAGCACCACGATCCTTAATGTAGACCGTCACTCCATCTCGACAGGTGTGACTCTCTTGGTTTCCCAGCGCGGAAGCTTCCCCAAGACAGTTCGTGCCCGCAAGTTGCTGGTCGCCATACCGCCAATCCTGAAGAACCTTTGGTCCTTCGATCTTTCCAGACAAGAGCAGGCCATCTTCTCCAAGTTCTTCTCCCTCGGTTACTATGCCGGCGTGGCTCATGTCCCTGGTTTCAATGGCTCGTTCACCAATGTCGGCGCCTTTACTCCTTTCAACCAGCCCATCATTCCGGGTAACAACGGCTTCATCGCTACCGGGTCGCCTGGCGAATTCCAGATCGGAGGGGGCTTCGACCACGGGGACGTCACGGATGAAGAAGGAAAGGACCTCGTCCGCAAGAACCTGGCCACTCTAGCGGCGGTGGGTGCTGTCCCGGCAGATGCGGCAAATACTGTTACATTCCCCTACACTTCCGACCACACGCCGTACCATGTACGTGTCACGGCCGAAGATATCAAGGCTGGCTTCTACGCCAAGCTGCTGGCACTGCAGGGCTCCCGAAATACGTACTGGACTGGCGCGACGTTTACTGGTCACAACAGCGCTCTGGTCTGGAACTGGAACGAGGGAACGATTGTGCCTGGCCTGAAGAAGGACCTTGGCCTGGAATAAGCCGTTGAGGGACTCCATCATATTGGCTATTGCTGAGGGCACGGCAAGTGAACTTCTGAAGAAGCTAAGTAAGGAGAATCTGCTGCATTCAATATAGCAAGGGGAGGTCTTTTATAGAGGCCTAGGAAAGCAAACAGGCCAACAAGGAAAGGCTCCGAAAAAACAAGGCATCTATGGAGGATAGGATAATTCAATACCTATTTAACTCCGTGTAACCTAGGGGAGATGATAAGTGTTTCTGCGAAATTGAATAACTACTATGATACAATATGTACTACGCATAGGTTCAACCTGTCCTCTATGGAAGGTCACTTAACCTACTGCTAGACCCAATTTCTGTACAAATTAGGATGCCAATCTGACGAACATTTTGGGTGTGAGTGTTTCAAACCTTACCTACCTAGGTAGGTATCCAACAACTTAAGTGTATTTTCAGATCCACGGACAGCCCTTCAACCAAAAGCAATGTCCTGGAATTAGGCAAAACCGTTCGCTTTATGCACGGGGGAACTGTGAGACGTGTGATGTACCTTCTCACTCAGCCCGACGCATCTTTTATTGTTGATGTTAACCGGCTTGTTGTTAAACGTCTATGGATGAACAAGAGCCTGACTAACTATAAGTGCATAGCTCTGCGATGTAAATTTGCGACTTCTATTTCTTTCTTTAATAGGGATCGATTATTCAGAAAGAGAGTCTCATCGCTTAGACCAGGACGCTGAATACACAACCCCGACGCGGCTGATGTCCCGAGCCCTAATTCTGTGATAAGTCGACATCTTTAGTGGCTCATCATGAAAATGCGGCAACTGATTATCCCTTTATTGTAGCAACAGCATTAGGTACGTACAAACAATACTAGAAAATTGTTCGAAGCATCCAAGAAGAATAAAGGTACCTTAGGTTACCTACGTCTCCGAAGTACAACTTAAAGTAGTACTTGTGTATCACTTGCTGTTACTTAAATCACCAAGCTCCAATTCCCTTGGATGTTTCTTATCTCTTTCCGCCATGGTTATTGCTGTTGGGCTTCGAGGGTGTCTCACAAACTGTTGTCTGAAGTGGTGAGAGGACATGGAAGGACAAAGTTGTTTGCTGTTAGATCAGGGTATTATTCAATCCTCGATCTCAGCTCTGATTCTCCTCCTCCTCCTCCTCCTCCTCCTTCTTCTTCTTCTCCTTCTTCCTCCTCGCCCTGAGTTCCTTGATCTGCGCAAATCTCCCCTTCTCTGCACATTTACATCTACATCAAACAAGCTCATATCAGCAACAAGCCATCCATCTTCACCATGCCTCCCAACCGAGTTACCAAGGCTAAAGCTAGCAAGAATGCTGCTGCCAAGTCCACCACCAAGCCTGCCAAACTCGCCCAGGAAACTAGCCGTGACCTACTGGAAGAGAGGCTCGAGTTCCTACTTACCTGCATCAAGGAGACAGGAATGAAGGTGACTTGTTTCCAACTAATTAGGTACTTTCAGCTCTGATATAATTATAATATCCCAGATCGACTTCGGCGCTGTTGCCCGACACTATGGCATTACCACCAATGCCGCGACGCTGCGCTTTCGACGTGCCAGGGATTGTGCCGCCAAACCTGTGAGGGCTAGAGAGGCAGCTCAGGAGAGTGATCAGGACCCAGAGCCCAAGGAAGACCAGGTCTGAAAGCACGAACGAACAAAAGGCAAAGATCTATCTGCATTGCACTGGGCGGGAAAAGCTTTACCGCGATATGATGTCGGAAGCGTGGCATTGGGAGATTGTACAAACAGTCGTTCAACGCTCAAATACCACAAAAAGCCTGAATTTCTCAAGGTATCAAGGTTCCAAATGTACATGTGTTTAACGCCGTCCCAATTGAGTGTATCTACTTGCCTCCAACAAGCATCCAAGAAATAGCCCCGACCCAGACTAAAACGAAGACCGCAGTCAAGATTCCCGCGCCAACCCTGTCACCCGAAGTGATCGGTGCAGGCCCGATGGTACCCTCGGGATTGTGGCCCCCGTGCGGGTCACTTTTGGATTTTCCACCATTGTCAGCATTGAAAGGGCCATCGGCCGTGAATGGGACCATGACAGCATTAAGAACACCCAACACGGACATCTGCTGCTCCAAGCCCATAGTCCCATCCCACTCCGATTTCTTCGTCCAGCGAATTCCACAATGCTTCCCATCGCTTCCACCGGAGCATTGCTGACCGGCAGCGACAGCGGAGGCCTTGAATTTCCCCATTACCTCCGCCGTGACGTTGGTAGGTACGATCAGCGACATGAATCCGATCCATGAGGTGAAGTAGGTCTTGAAAGTTTTCTGGTTGCGATCGCACATATCGATCGGCTCGCAGGTGATGTCGGAGATGATTTGGTGATCACCGGATTTAGGGAAAAAACTGTTCAGATGTCTTGAGCAGTCCTGACACGCCTTCGAGCCATTTGCCTTCAGTACCATTGGTCTATAATGCCTGTTAGTTTTGACTATGCTTGCTTGGGGACAGGGTAGACGTACGTAGTTGTGCATATAGCCTGCACCCATGATGTACGTAGCGTAGTTGTAAGTCCATTGGTGATCACCATGATCCTTGCAATTCGCAGCGTTGGTCGTGGTATCGGCGATAACCCAGGTTTTCCTCAGCAGCGGCGTAGAATGACTCCAATCCCAAATCTTCTCGGCCCACTCGGCATAGGTCGCGTTCTTGGTGTATAGTGCCAGACGCGCTGACAGCTGGAACAAGCCGCCGTTGGAGATGGCGTTCTTCAAATTGTACCCATCCTGGTAAGGCCAAATCTGCCATCGCAAACCACCACCGCAAGCGGTCATATCCCAGCGAGGAATCTGTCCATTGAAGACACCCTCGGCCAGCGAAATCCACGAGGGTTCGCCGTCTCTTTCGGGGAAGTTCAGTTCGCCGGCGGTTATCGCCGCTAGTCCCCAGAACACTTGATCGTCGTTACCGAGGTACTGGGAGTAGTTGCTTGGGAAAAAGTCGTTGTCGTCGCCCTTTTGCCAGTACATGCCTTCCTGGATGGCATCGTTGAACTGGCTGTCGCCTGTTAAATACCAGTACTGGATGAGGGTCATGAACATCGAACCACCCTCCCACCAAGTTTCGTCGAATTTTCCGGGAATCGCTTTCGAATCGCGGGCATTGTAGTAATCGATCATAGTGGTGGCGACGGTCTTGGCGGCATTTTTGAGGGACGCTGTCCGGAGAGGTACATGTCAGCCATTTGGGGTGTTTAGCCAGCGTACGATATGAACCTACTCTCATCCTCAGGGTTAACCTCAATGGCGAGGACATTTTGTAAGAGAAAGAAGGTCAAAAGGGTGGTCAACCACCTAGACATAATCACAGGCCCCATTTGACACGAGCGGAGTGATGACCGACATCGGAGGAAATGCATCGGACTGGGAGATGGAGAGCAGAAGTCAAGTGCATTGAGATCAAGAAGAGAATATGAGAGTGCATCTACTAGAACAAAAGGGTAATAATACAATGGAACCCATCAGATGCTATCGAATCACCACGATGAAACCAGTCCCTTGGCAAAGAGGCGCCGTATGAGCGGGTTTATGTACAAAATGCCAATTCCAAGACATTGGCGCGACCAATCCTGCTGCCTGACTTCGTTCTGGATGCAGCTATATTCAGCACTGCCCAGTTACCAGGTGCTTGGCGTTGAATTTTCCTTTGGGGAAATGAGGGTGCAGTAATGCCAAGACGCCCCCTTACCCGGCGTATCCGGGGTCGGCGGTTAGGGGAAGCATGGATTCTGCATTCGGATATCTTCTAACACGCTTTTCAAGATATAAAACATGGAAGTTCGCCAACACATTTAGGCTGGGAAAGAGTCTCTGAATGTCAGATCAGGGGGTAATATGCCAAGTCGTTTCCGCTCGGAGTGTCACGAGCGCCAAATTGGGTCTTGGCGGTACCGTGGAAAATCGACGTTCTTATTATTAGTGGCGCCAAGACATGCGCCAAGACCTGGCACTGCCACTTTCTCCTTTTGCGGGAATCAACTGGGACTGCTAATTACCTGCTTCTGGGGTAGTGCATAGTCGATGAGGCTTAATAGTTTCATGCACAACTCAGATCTTGGAGAGGGTTCAAAGTTAAAGGGCCCATGTTATTTCCATTGGCAGTTCCCCGTTCTCCGCATCTGTATCTGTATCTATCGAATCAGGGGAGCCACTAATTCCAGTACCCAAATTTGAGACAAAGCTTGAGACAGTGGCTCGTTCTTTATTTGGTGCTCTCCTGAATCTCAGCCTAAGGGCTCTTCTTTCATATCCAACTAGCTAGTCAACTGGTTATCTATGTTGTATTTAGTGTCTCGCTCAACCACTCCGACGGCCGTTCTATATTTACAGTCTCCATCTATTGCTGTATATAGCTAGAGTCTCAAACTATTTCTATAATTATCGAAACATAGTTGCGCGTACTGTACTAGAGGAAGAATCATGCTTGCCTAACCTGAGAGGCAACGTTGGAACACCCAGATGTCCCTCTTCTTCCTACCGCTCTCCTCCATCTTCCTTCATCCTTCCTTGAAGAATCATACCAACTCGTGTCCGCCGATAACCATCAGTTGGCTTTAAAGGCCGTGATCCTACGGCGTTGACTCTAATCAGCTCGATCGCGCATTTGTCGAGCGCTCTCCGTGCACCCGTCCTTTCTGGTCGGCTCGGCACCTGGGCATCAGAATCTCGTGAAGAAGAAAATTGGCACAGCCGACCTGCTTCTGGTGGCGTCCGCGGCGGACTTGCACTGAGATTGTCATTTTTGTTGCCGGTGCAGATGCTGTAGCTGCTGAGACAATGACAATCCCCGAAGGTTTAAAAACCTGGCAGATCAAGATCCCCCGGAACTACCGAGAAGCATTGAACTCACCGGAGAAAGAGCTTTGGCAGGAAGCAAGTCTAGGCAAGGTTTCGACAACATACCTGCCTATGAAATTATCCTACCACCTTTCTCTACAAAGGGGATCACTCCCAAGGATCAACAAGATCAAGACAACGAAGTCTCTCTCTCAGAGAAGATCTAATGTGTCACCTCCCGCGCTACGGCAGCACGGCGGTTCGACGCCAGGTTGCTCATCATCCGGGGCAAGTCCGTCAAGGCAAGCTCCTTGGGCTTCTTTTCTCATCCATGGCATCTGGCTTCTTCGATAGTATAGGGGAATTTATACTTGCCAAAGGCATTTTGCAATACCCACTACAAGGTATCACGCATTATTCATCGAGCTATAAAAGCCACTTCGTTTATATTTGAAGTTTAAACTACATAGTTTGAAGACGGAGATTCCGAGATGCTAGAGAGAAGAATATGATGCTGCTGAGCATTCCGATTCTGACCTTCGCCTGACAGCACCCCAATGGCGAATATGATCTCGAATGGATGAACCTCGCTACTGAGAGTTCCCACTATCCCCGCCTGCGCGTGGCAGAGGAATCGGCCGGTGCTGGCTGATCTCTGTGTCGTGCACAAACTAAGAAATTGCTTACATGCAGCTTGTCAGACCTCTCTTTGCCCCTTTGAGGTTATATGTGGCTTTTAGAATTTTGTCCCTTTGTTCTCCTGGAGCTATATAGAGAGCTTCATGGCAGTAGTTAGAGCATCACCAATATAGAGAGAGTTCCTCTCGCTCTTCTCCTAGCCTCTCATTAATTTCTCGGGCTTGGATGTCAGCAGACATGGTAACCACCGACAAGCCGGTTGGGTGTGATTTGGGCATACTGTGTCGTTGCAGAACGTGACACTCCTCAGTTCCAAGTATGGATATCACACCCAGAAGCTACGATTCAATCTTTGAACCCGGTGTACGCCGAATGATCATTTGCTAGCTGTGGGTTATAAATTCCTGGCTTTTGACAGAGAGAATGATCAGCATTTCTTTTCCTTCTCTCTTGCTTAATAGTTTCAACAAGCCGCTATTGTGAGATGGTTACCTCTCGGTCTTGGTTCTGTCAGCACTAATACTGTAACTTTATAGGCCATGTTCGCCGCTGTTGGCAAATCCTATATATATGATATTTTTACCTAGCGCAGCGACGATGCGCCTCCAGCGCTGTGACATCGCAGATCACACCTTTATAGCATGATAAAGGAGGTCTGCGTCCGAGCGTCTGCAGTCGACATGACCTTCAATTGTGCGGACGGCATACTATTCTATTTCCCCGCCGAAGATATCGCGAGCCATATATACATAATCGGTAACAGTGGTGGGCACCTGGATGTGTGCGCGTCCAACCACGGCCCGGATGTGATTGCCGAAAGCCTAGTTCGGTACATGGAAGACAACAATATCCATGGCAGGTTTCATGACAGGTTTCTGCTCTCCCAGGCCAACTTCTCTGCGATGGTCAACGTCAACGGTTCTACATAAGGTTCGTAAGAGAGGCGACCTTGGATTTCAACTTCTGACTGTGGACAAGCTCGCGGAAAAACTATGAGACGCCGACGGTGACAACAAAATGCCTGCCGGACTCATGTTGAGTGACAGTAAGGATTTCCATTTCGAGATCGATTTTTTCGCCATAAGATTGAAGAGAACGCTAATCATTACGGACGGGACTAGCTCACCACCTGCCTATGGCAATTTATACTGATAAGCCGAAGAGCGTCCTACCTGTTTCCGGATGAGGTGTTCGCGACGCGTGCAAAAAGGGTGAACGAATACCTCACCGAAGACACCGAGCACATCTAGGACAGAAGAGTTCACATAGGACCGCACGATCTGCGGCAATTGCTACCAAATGATTTTGCTTGGGAAACAACGAGCCAGCCCTCCGAGATGCAGGGCCAGGAGTTGATTATCGAAGTCCACATATTTCAACAGTGTCTTCTATAAAGGTCAGCCCGACTATAGGTCCCCGGACCTCGCAGGCACTGATCAAGTGGTCCATAGAGTATACAACTTGAATCGCCGGCATCATATCACTGGATGATAAACATGTGGTTCTGATAATCAACTCCTGGCCCTGCGTCTCGGAGTGCCGTCTCGTTGTCCCCCAAGCGAACCCATTTGGTAGCATTGCCACAGATCGAGCGGTCCTATGTGAACTCTGCTGTCCTGGGTGCGGTCAGTCTCTTCAGTCGCGTTCTTGCAGAGAACGACAGGACATGATTGGAAGCGAAAGTGGAGTCGCAGAGGTGCTCTTGATTGCCGTCTTTGGGATTGGGACAGCTCTGTACTGGGCCTCATGCCTTGTAACGATGGATGGAGGCAATGTTGTGGGTGATGAGCAGGAAGATGCCAGAAGGTCAACCGACGAATAGAATCTTGGAAGGATCGGGAGGCCGATGAGAAAGCTGACGATGCGACTTCCTCGCTCTACCTAGGTACTGGGACTACCAATATTTACATTGGATAATTTCGACTCTGGTTAGCAAGTATCCAATTCACTCTCAAGAATGTCAACACTTACCATATGACTGATGAAACGGGATGAGTGCAAGGTCCCTGGTATCGAAACTATGGATTTTAAGAGAATTATATAGGACAGATTTGATAAGACGCACTGGTAAATCAGGGGGAAATCGTATCATGGCGGTCAACGGAAGTTATCTTTGTTATTCAATGGCAGTCTGCATATTCTGGCCAGATGCAGTTGTATGCAGGCAGATCCAGGGTGCAGCCTTACATTCTGGGCTGTTTCCAAGGCCATTTGCGCTGTAAGACACAGCTCCATTCTCAACGCCAGAAAATGCCCGGTCGAAAAACAAAGCACGGCCCCAGGAGGATACGAAGACCATTTTGATTATGTATAAAATTGAACTATATATACATGTAGTTCGGTTTCGCCATCGCCTGGTCCACCTATTCGTAGGCTCTCCCTGCTTTTATGTGTCACTAGGGACCTGCCTGGTGATCTAGCAAGCCGATTGCTTCATTTACTAGGGACATGTTCGTTGACATGGCCTACCCGGTAAAATTATCCATATTGGCCATGCACCATGAAGCGAAGAAGCTCCGGGTGGCCATGGCCAACAGACCAGACGGACGAACGATCTCAGACGGGTTCTGACTGTAAGTCGAAGCGAAGCACGTCTGTGGAGCTCAATGCCAGGAGGAAAATCGCATCCGCACCTTCAGCTCACCGCCAATGCAACTGTCCATAAAACGGAAGCGCGTCTTCGGCTGGATCTGCTGGTCTAGCTTCAACCGCAGCAGTCCTAATGAATAGAAAGCGGTTCTTCCATCCCTAGTTCCCATATAGGCAACAAGAAAAGGCCAAAACCAGTCTCCAGCTCAGACGACCGAACTCCGTTTCCCGTCCTCCAATCCCTCACCAGGCTCCCTAATACCACCACCGATATGCTCCACCGCAGATGAATCCTCGCTAGAATCCTGCCCCTCATTCTCATTCTCAATATTCATCCCCATCCCCTCCTTCCACATATTCACCAAGCTCGTCGCGCCCATGCGCCGATTTTCCTCCTGGATATTAAATTTGACGCCAGCGCCGATAGGATATTTCTTGCTTGAGAGTGTATCAGCCAGCTCCTTGAGTGGGATACCGGTCTCGTCGCTGATCAGGTCTTCGTAGACGGGGTTGTTTTTGAAGAGGTTGTAGGTGGAGTAGAAGGGGCTGCGTTTGAGGGCGGAGGCGTGGTTATGGCGCGAGTGTTGGATTTCGAGGGTCAATGAGTGAGGGGTATTTAAGGGTGGATTGGTAGTTGATGTGAAGGGAATAGAGGTTGAAGGCTGAGATTTTGAGGTGGAGGTGGAGGTGGATGTCGGTAGGGGAATTGTTATAGGCGAAGCTGCTATCGCGCGGTCTGCTGCATCGGCTGTCTCGAAGATCGCGACAATGGGGCGGTTGGGGTTTGGTGAGGTGTTGGTTGTGTCATACTAAGGGAATTGTTAGGTCAGGGCTTGTCGAATGGGAGTTGAGAGAGGACGTACCTTCAGGTTGCGGTATGTTATTACTTCTCCGAATTTCTGGAGCGCGGCCAATACCAGTTTGCTTTCGGATAGGTTCTTTGGCATGGGAAGTCCGGTGATGTGGACCTGCCCAGTCATGCGCGCGAGACTAGGGGACACCATTTGTGAGGTTTGTAGGTTTGTGATGGGGAAGTTGAAGTTGATCGGAGGTTGGGGAAAAATGGTGGATCGTCGAGATCGGCACTTCTTGGCGGAATCGTCTATCTATCTACATCCTATCTACATACAGTACATATCTCCGACGAGTCACGTAACTCCCGAATAATTTCTGACGAACTGCTCGTAGATCGTGCTCTTGCTCTGAGCATGGTCTTTCTCTTTTTCCGAGCTGATGGCTCTCTTTTCCCCAAATACGCTCTATAGGACGCTGCACGTGATTTGCTGCCAGATGCGCTGATTTCACCTCCAGGGCTGAGCATCTTCAGGGCCCCGACGTCAACCTTGAAACTTTACAAGGTTGAAACCGACCGAGAAACCTTCGAGGGTTGTCCACCTGGAGGCCCGCGGTTTGTGATGGGCAATGGCCGTCTTGGCATCGATTTTCTGGGCTAGGGAGTTATGAGTGCGGGGAAAGATAGCCCCTGGTACAGAACAGTCGACAACCCTCTGCAAAGATCCAGAGAATTCTCGTTAGTTCTATTGGTAGATGCACTTAGTGCATATGCAAGGTGCGTCAGCCTCAAGGATCCGTATTGGGGGCCTGAAATCTGTCATATAAGAGTGCCGCATCTCTGATGTAAATACATCCCACCTCAAGCACCAGGCTCTAGGGGCTTAACATAATCCTATCTGCTACGATGTCAGACTCCAAAATCAAAGGAAGCTGTGTCTGTGAGAAGATTCGCTATGAATTAACAGGCCAACCAATCACCAACATCATCTGCCATTGCGACACATGTCGGAAAATCACCGGGTCCGTCTTCATGGCAAACAGCATGTACATGAAAGAGGTAAGCCAAGAACAGACAGCTGCTAGTACACTGTCACGTCCGAATCTAAAGATCCCATACTAACTCTAGACAGAACTTCAAGATTACCGCCGGAGAAGAATTTCTAAAAGTCTACGACGATAAACCACCGGGCTCGAAGAATACCATTCACCGACACTTCTGTTCAAACTGCAGTTCGCCCATCTATACGACTTCAACTGGGACACCGGAATACGAGAGTGCGCTTACGGTCACGTCTGGTACTATGGATCTTGGGAATGACTCGTGGAAGCCTTCGATGGAAGTGTTTTGCATCAGGCGGCGGGGGTTTGTTTCCCCATTTGAAGGAACGGATAAGCATGAGAAATCTCCATTCTAGACGTTGTAGAGATTCGGTGTTGCTCATGCTCTGCATATAGTCGGATATAGAATCATCTGCAAACCAGTTCAGTATCCAATAGCCGGTATGGATTCGATCTTCAGCTGCAAAGAAGCACTTCCTGGTATCGTTTTGTAAAGTCGTATATTGGAATAGCAAGAATTCCCAGTATCCAATTCTTCGTCTCAGAATCGGATGAGAACTAACATTTCTGGATTTAGGCAAGGATCTTCCGGCAACCGCCACGAGATTTGCCATGTTTTTCCACAGGTATCTGTAAATCAGTGTTGCGACGACTGCTACAAGGACTGGATGCTTTACTGTTCGGATAATACGGGAGGAGTGGTCCCGGACCGAGTGCTGGGGCTGGGGATCCGGCTACGGGGACAGGGAAGCCGGAGGCTGATAATTCGGTTGGCATTTGAAGTTTACTTGGGTTTGAATATTTCCAGAAATACTCGTATAAAGATGTTTTGGAAATGTTTATTCGGTTTACTAAGGCATAAAAATCGTCATAATATTGCGGAGAATCTCCCACTCCGGACACGGGGTCTCTTCCGTCTCGCAGTCTTTCTAAGTCTAGACACGTTTAGAAAATGGGGATTCCAAGGCCGTACTAAAGGAAAAGAAGAAAAGTCAGTACTAATGATCAATACTCCACAGAAACCAAACTTACAGCAATGGGGTCATTGAAACGAAGACCCTTGTCCAGAGCACTGATAGCCTCAAGCTCACTGGCCTCAAGGTCGAAGTCAGTAACAGTCAAGTTCTGAGCAAGACGAGTAGGGTTGTTGCTCTTAGGAATAACAGCGACATTGCGCTGAGTAGACCAACGCAGCAGGACCTGGGCAGGGGTACGACCGTGCTTCTCAGCAATGGAGGTGATAGTAGCATGCTCGAAGAGCAAAGGAGTATCCTTAGCGTGCTTAAGATCGAGCTCAAGGAAGCTCAGAGGACCGAAAGAAGAGTAAGCAGTGACAGCGATGCCCTCCTTCTGGGCGTAGTCGACCAGACGGGTCTGGGTGAGGTAGGGGTGGTGTTCGATCTGGAGGGTGGCGGGACGGACGCGGGCGTAGCGGAGCAGATCCATCAGCAGCTGGGCGCTGAAGTTGCTGACGCCGATGCTGCGAGCCAGCTTCTTGTCAACGAGGGTCTCCATTGCGCCCCAGGTCTCGTGGATGGGGGCGTTGGCGAACTCGATCTTGCCCTCGGCTGTGGTCCAGCTGGGAGGGTAGCGCACTGAGGGGTCGAGGTACTTCAGGGCAATGGGGAAGTGCACGATGTACAGATCGAAGTAGTCGACACCCCAGTCGGCGAGCTGCTTTCGGGCGATGGGCTCGACCTTGTCGGCTTCGTGGAAGCTGTTCCAGAGCTTGGAGACGATGAAGAGCTCCTCGCGCTTGACGATGCCCTCCTTAATGGCGCGGGCTACACCCTGGCCGGCTTCGACTTCGTTGCCGTAGTCTGTTAATGGTGTTAGTGTTAATTCGGGCTTGGTTCGGGGAGGTTGAATGTACCGCAGGCACCGTCGAAGAGACGGTAGCCAGCCTTGATGGCGTGGTAGACCTGGTCGGCACAAGTGTCGTTGTTGACCTTCCACAGGCCGAAGCCCACAAGGGGCATCTCATAGCCGCTGCTAAGCTTGACAGTAGGGGCAACCATTGTGAAGAGATCTAAAGAGAAATAAAATAAAACAAGGAATTGGGGCGTCGAGGGGTATAAATGTGACCCCGCCTGGTATGGTTTAAAATATCAAATAGCAAAATTTCCAAGCTCCAGGCTAAATCGACCGAATCTTCCTCAATTGGTCTCTATCTGCCTCTTTTTCTAGAAATCCCCAGAATTGCCCCACTGTTTGGCGGCTAAAAGGGTTGAAATGGGAGAATTTAGCCGGAGGAAAATATGAAGAAAAAGAAAACAGCCAAATCGAAGGGAATGATTGGTGTATTCCTATTATTCCTATTATTCCAAGTAGCCCAAGTAGCCCAAGTATATTCCAAAGTAATTTTCTCCAAACGCCCAAGACATTCCTGATATCCCCAAGTACCACGAAAAAAAAGACAGAAATAGAAAAGGAAAAAAGGAGAAAAAATAAAGAAAAAGTAAAGAAAAAATAAAGAAAAAATAAAGAAAAAATAAAGAAAAAATAAAGAAAAAATAAAGAAAAAATTAAGAAAAAATAAAGAAAAAAATAAAGAATATCACAGAAAATCACAGAAAATACAAAAAGACCACTCCCAGAATGATTATCATTACTTTAGTTTTGTTTAATTATTTCATTATACCGCATCCACCGTGGCGTTATCATAGCCCGCGCTCGCATCGGGGCCCGCCCCATGCATGCTGGGACCATTGGACATCCGCCCGACGATCTTATCCATTAGGTCCTCCGATGGCAAGAGGCCGTCGAAGTGGTGTGGCTGCTGCGACTCGCGCGACACAGGCACATGGTGCTCCGGCTGGTAAGGGAGGTGATAGTTGCCAGCGCCAACATCTCCGGGAATGGATGTAGAGTGCGCACCCCATGAGGCCTGACCATGACTGAGATCATCCAGCGGCTGCGTGTTAGAGCCAAAGAAGCCGTGTAGCACGCTGTTGCTGTCGTGCATGTTCACGCTGTGCTGCTGAGGTGGCACGTAGTGGGATGCTTCGTGGCCCATTGTGTAGCCCATCCCTGGGTGGGAGAGTGGGAGGTCGTGCACGTTGAGCATGACGGGTGCACCGCTGGAGCCGTGGAGGCTTGTGGATGGGATACTCTCGGGTGCGAGGCTGGTGGAAAAGGAGTCCAGCACGGAGGTGACGGCGGTTTTGTCATTGAGTCCGTCTTCGGCTTTGCTGATGGATGTCATAAAGTCCAACTGGGTTGGTGTATTAAAGAGATTAGCCACGTTGTCGTGGGGTGATTGGTACATGGGCCATTGCGAGTGGGATTGGCTCGGGTGGTGGATGAGGTCGTGGGGCTGAGGGGCCTGGTAGACACCCTGGTGGGATGGTTTGTTGAGAAGGATGGAATCCAAAGAGAGGGGAGGACGATCAACTCCGGAAACTGGGCGCGGGCTGTTGGTTGTAGTCCGGTCCGGTGCCGGAATTAGTCGTCTCCAAGTAGTTGTGCCGACTTCGCCGGGTCGGGTTTGTCGGAACTTCCAAGCGAGGACGGCCATGCGCTTGCTCTCATCGCCGTGGTGGCCTTGGTATTGGGTTGAAAGCCGGCGAGAGCTGGGTAGGGTGGCACGGAGCTCCTGCACTGCAGACAAGGAGCGGAAGAAGTGGCGGGTATGGTCGTCAGCGTCCCGAGCAGCTTGGGGGTTGCCCGAGTCCTCTGCCATGCGCTTCTCTTGGGTCAATTGAGTGAAGAGCTTAGCCCACCAGGATGATTCAAAGAGAGGCTTGACCTTGGTCGACTGGGTTGTGGGTAGGTCGTGGTAAGTCTCCAGGATCTTTTGACTATCTTCATAGATATGTGTGCTGCAGGTCCAGTTGTCCATCTGGCTGACACCCAAAACGTCGCCAGCAGTAGGGTGGCCGTAGTCAAGGTCAAGTTGGATTCCCAGGCGCGATCCCGCAGGAGGGAAGTCGGTCATTAGCTCCAGGTTCACTTCCAACAAGATAATATCACAGTCCAGAGGATTGTTGATATCATCCACCATGGAAGCCAGTTGAGGGAAAGAAGACCGCCACCCGCTCACATGCTCAAGAGGCATGGGAGGTGCAACGGGGTGGTGCAGGTCACCCTGCAGACGAGTGTATGCATGCAATGCCTTGTCAATACGATTGGCCTGCTGAGGTGCGCTGACCCACATGTCGAAGGAAAAGCCATGAATGGTGCTAGCGGCAGCCTCCTGCATATTGGAGCCAAGGGGATAGTGTGGGGGTGGGAGGTCTCCAGCGTATGGCTGCATGGATCTCATGTGGTCATGGTATGAAGAGTGTGTGTGGCTGCCATAGTGGCTGGACGCTGAAGGGTGCTCCATTGCCGTTCTCCATTTGGGAGCGGGTGCTGAGCCATGAACACTCGATGATCGTTCTGGTGATGCCTCACGAACAAGTCGCTCCCCTGACATACTGTATTAGTAAAAAGTAAGATGTAGACATCAGTTGATATTTGACAACTCACAATCGGGATCACCCTTCAGGAACGAGTCGAGGACTTGCAGATGGCTTGACACCTGCTTGCGAGTCCTCCGCTTGCCTGTCAACTTGAAGATGTACTCAGCAATCAACTCGTTGCGGCCATAGGACTTGCCCCGTTCGGACCACTTTCTCCGACCCATGGGAGGGTTTGCTTCGAGGGCTGGAATCGGCTGTTAGCTTCTGCCCAATCCATCACTATGGTGATATCGACATACCCTGCTGGAAAGCGTCCTCCAACTCATCAGACCACACCGGCTCTCCATCTTTCCCAGTATCGCGGCGAGGGCGAGCACGGTATTCCAAGTACTTTTGCGACTTGAGATAGCTGCTTCGTGCCCGGCGAGACTGAGAATTAGGGCCAACCGAGTGAAGTCTGCGAAGCTTCCGTTGATGAAGCCGGGCCGCTACATGCTGCTGATGCAGGCCTGGCGCCGACAAGGGTTGAGGAGGGTGAGGGGCATGAGGATACTTGAAGCCAAGTTGATGAAGCTGATCCTCACGAGCAGTGATATCAGTATGAGCCAACTGATCCGAATAAGACTGGACATTCCCAGTGGTATTCTGCAAAGCTCGATCAGAATGAGCTCCAACGGGATCCAGTGACGTCTGGTTCTGAGTGACAAGGCACTCGGGTTGCCAGTCAGTAGCCATGGGGAGGGAACCAAGGACGGGCTTCTCCAAAAGAATGACAGATTCCAATGAGGAGGGATTGAGAGGCACCGTCAAATGCTTACTGCCTGGCAAAGAACGCAGCTCAGTCACAAACAACGACCCAAGAACGCAAGATGTCAAGAGAATGTAAGAACCTGGGAAAGAGAATGTGAGAGCGAGCAAGATGGTGTTTATAGGGAACCATAACTCCCCTTTGGAGAGGGGTTCTGTAGCCCCAGTAGCAACATTGCTCCGACAGGTCTGCTTTGCCTGGCCTGGGTCCCTCGAACGCCTTGTCCATACTCCTGGGCAGGTCGCGGTCCTGGCCTGCGCACATCCAGGTCCTTTGTGGGGAGCAGACCATAGGACCGACGGCAAGCCGACCTTGCCGCAGCAAATCAGGAGTCAAGACAGGGCTCGATATGAAGGACGGTTGTCAGGATGCAAGGGATGCTCAGCAGCACGAACCAGTGATGAGTGGATCGGAGATTTTGTGCAGCACGAAGTGACCTTGAACATCCATTTCTCGGACCAGCATCAACAAAAAATCACAATAATCAGTGGCAATAATCGCGCCGCAGGAATGTCGATGGTCCAACGACATTGTCTTCTCGCACGGGACGTGGAATGCTCGACCACCGCCAGACAACACCACCGGAATGCAGGTTTGGCTGATCTCTGTTGATGACAGTCCCACGTACCATCGAAAAAGGTAAGTTAAACTAGGTAGAATGATCCTGCGATCCAAGGCAGTTTGGTTGGATTTGTGGGAAAGAAAAGAAAGGTGTTGCATACACAGTAAGGTAAAGTAGGGTTACAGTTACGCCTGGAACAAGAGGGCACGAGATGCACGAGGACGGGACTGCAGGGTAATTTGACAGCCGCTAAGAACGTGTTAAAAGTAATTCGGGGTATCTTTTTATTCCCATATTGTAACTATGGTAGTATGCAAGTAATCGTACATGGTACATTAATCCACCTTTTCCCTGCAAGGGATGTCAACGAGCCAATCCATGGCCGTGTCCTTGTCAAAGGGAGAAGGGACGAGGGCTTCACTCTTCCTCCTGCCCTCCTACAGTGAATTTCTTGCGCCCGGCGCCAGAAGTAAGCTGTTGGAGTTTGACCCTGTCCATCTGCTCTCCTACCTTCTTCTCTAGGCGCGCGAGCTCCTCCTCGGGATCGACGGCCTCCTCGTTCACGAACTCCAAAACCAATCGTCTCCCCAGGAGATGCGTGTTTTTCAACGCGTCCATGGCATTCTCCGCTTCGCGAGCGCTTACAAAGTCTGCAAAACCGAAACCACGAGCACTGTGATCGAACTTCTGAGGAACACGCACAGACCGAAGTTGTCCGTATGCCCCGAATAGAGATCGGATGTCCTTCTTCGTGGCTTGGAACGGCAAGTTCTTGATAATGATCTTGGTTCTCCGCGCCGCAACCTTTTTCGCGGTATCTTCGCGTCTCCGCTCCTCCGCGGCATCCTTGCCCTTGTGGGATGCGCGAACGAGAAGCTCGTGCTGATCCAACTTGTAGCCGTTCATAGCTGCAAGAGCAGCCTGGGCTTGAGCTTTGGTTTTGAAATCCGCAAAAGCGAATCCCATGCTGAGGGTCTGCCCTGGTCGCTTGGGATCGGGTTTGGTCTTGATGCGACCGGTGATAAAGCCATCCAACGGTCGGAACACTTCCAGGAACTTCTCATTTGTGGTTGAGAAGTTGAGGTTCTTTACGAAGAGTGTCGTGGTTCCTACACTGTCATCAGGCTCATCTGCGGCAAATGTGTCTGCAGTTGAGAATCCTTGATCCTTGCCCCGAGTTTCTGGAGCAAGTGTGCGTGGAGCTGCTGAACCATCGAACAAATTCTTTGGCGCCTTCTCCAGGAACAAGATGGAATCACCCAACTTGCGGTACGCCATGCCCTTGAAAGCCTTTTGGGCCTCATCAGGCTGCGCGAACTCCACGATCGCAATGGTGCCACTCGGGGGGCATCAAGAGTCGGATGATCTTGCCGTAAGGGTCGAACAGACTCCTGAGCTCCGCCGAAGTGACACCATATGAGAAGTTCTTGACCAAGATAGCCGTATTCCCACGTTCACGCTGCTTGAAAGCATCAATATTTACCCCATTTGAGGCAAAGTAGGCTTTCGTTTCTTGAATCACATGCGTTTCAGCATGTGCTTGCTTCACGGCGGCATCTGAAGAGGTGGGATCAAGCAGTTCAGATTTGGAAACTCCGAGCCTTCCAGCTACTGATGACATCACAGCATCGGCCTGTAACAAAATTAGTCTCAATGTCTTTATTCGTGGTAAGACGCAAACTCACATTCATGTATAGGGAGTTCCAGCTGAAGGTGGATCCAGAGGCGTTTTGTTTCCGCTTGATCTCTCTTTGCTTTTTGAGAGGGAGCTTGGACAATTCATACTCGTCAATCTTGTATGTCTTCTTCGCAGAAGCAGGCAAGATATGGAGCAGACGACCCTGGAAATGCTTTCCATCAAGGGTCTGATAAGCATCAACAGCCGCATCGGCATCACAGTATTGCACATAGGCAAAGCCTTTGCTGGTAGTAGAGCGGGTGTCAAAAGCAACATGAATCTATATCCAATTAGTACCCATGGTCATTGAACATATATTGTGTAAATGTGCAAAAGTGGTTGAGTTGGCTCTTTCAGATAGTCAAGAAGCATCTACTAAAATCTCTTGTCCTGGTAACATCATATGCAATTTGCATCAGATGTCCCTATCGGGAAAGTCATCATACGAGCACTCGTGGCAAGCAGGCCGCAAGCCAGCTAGCCGGTGAGGAAAGTGGGGCAAACGTGAAAAAGCGCAAAGAAAAGGGACTACTAACCTCTTCAATCTTTCCAAAGCGTTCAAAAATCGGTTGGAGATCCGATTCTGTTGTGTCGTATGCAAGATTTCTGAGGAACAAACGGGCCGAGTTCCGAATAAGATCAATATTCGGATCTTCCGGCGTTGCCTCGGTGGTGCTGTCAACGTCAGTCGTGTTGGGCGCTATATTCTCAATGGCCGCAGTGCGCGATTCCTCGTCACGCTGCGGCGACTCATCGCCAGATGCGGAAGGTGGTGAAACAGCTTTGGTCGGCGCAGTAACCGCTGCCGTGGCCTTCTGTTGATCAAACTCTTCTTGCTCTTCTTCATCGAGAAGGCCCAACAGGCGACTCGTCTTTGACCGAAGCCAGTCTTCATCAGAGATAGGTCTAGTGTCCACTTCAGGCTCCGCAGAGTTGTCCTGTTCTGGTGTTTCTTGAACCTCCTCTTCCTCGCCCTTGTCAATGGCCATGGGCTCAGGCTGTTCAGATTTTGCTACCGTGGGTGGTTTTTCTGTCTTTGCCTTTTTCGGGTGTGAAGGCAAGTCCTGAATCTCCTCTTCTTCCTGCGCAGGCGGGTTAATAACGGGAACAGGGTCCACAGACGGCTTGATCATCTCATCATCATTGGCCCATGTCCGAGTTTTTGATGATGATCCCATGAGAGAAAGGTACTCTTGTAGCTTAGGGTCTTGCGGTTTCTTCTCCCCGTCTCTCTTGCGCTTCAGAGTGTTATCCACCGATGCATCATTATCATTCTTGGTATCACGTCTTCGTGTGGGGTGAGCATCCTCAGCGTCATTTGAATCAATCTGCAATAATACGGGTCAGTCTCAAGACCACCTTAATTGGTCAGCGTGCACAGGCGAAAGGAGAGTGGCTGAAGCAAAAGAGCTGAGAATTGACATACCGGACGAGCGATGTCTACAGCAATCTTTGACATCTTCATGTATGTCTTGTTGAAGTGCTTCACAGCTTGCTGAGCTGCTTCATGGCTTTTGAAGCCGACGAACCCCATCCTACGTTTGGGTAGGACATGAGCATCGGTGACTTGAAAGCGAGTTGCAAAATGTTTCTTAAGTTGGTCATTGGAGCATGTTGGTGGGAGACCACCCACGAACACTCTTGTGCTCTCCATTTTTTGGAATTGTGTGGTGAGAGTGAAGACTCGAAGTTTCTATGGGAAAAACTTTTTTTTTCTTCTTTCATAGTGCCGCGGGCGGTCTGCTTGGCGGGCGGTGTGGCTTGTCTACCGGCAATAAAGTTACCCTGGCTTCACGTTATCGCGAGATTGCGCTACCCAGTTTCTTTTCGATCGCAACTTCGAGACCCCCTTTCGAGTTCCTTTTTGATACAGGAATTACTAACAATGGCACTTCCCCCAGCTGAGAAAAAGGAGCCTATGGAGGGTAAGTTTTTCCCTCGTGAGTCCAGTGACTAAGTGCTAAATGCTCTGTGCAGCGCAGATTAAGTCTGTGGACATGGTAAGACATTCATGAGAAAAAGGGACGGTCAATTGATTCTAACACAATTTTTAGACCGAGGATATGCAGCAGGAGGCTATTGCCCTTGGTATGAACCATTGAGAGAGCCCTAGATAAAACGAGGCTAACCTACCCCTCAGCCATCGAGGCCACGGAGAAGTTCAGAGTTGAAAAGGTATGCGCACTCCTCACACACTGAATCTGAATATGATCCTAACCATTTATAGGATATTGCCCAGTATATCAAGAAAGAAGTACGCCCATTCTACCCCGCTCCGATCGCAGTTCTAACCCCATACATCAGTTCGACTCCCGTAAGGGCGCTACCTGGCACTGCGTGGTCGGTCGCAACTTTGGAAGCTTTGTTACCCATGGTTTGTGGATACCAGAACCCCTATGTTAATAACCAGATACTGATCTTATGTTCAACAGAGACCAAACACTTCATCTACTTCTACCTCGGACACTGCGCAATTTTGCTCTTCAAGACCCAGTAAATGCGATTGGTATGTCCAGACTCGACGTGTTGGACTGATGGGGAGTGATATCCGGAGAAATGCGTTTTCAAGCGACTCTTTTGTCTTCTAATATTTGGTCTATGGGGCTGTTATCCTTTGGTGAACAGCCATTAGTGAATTAAGCGCATCTGCCCAAAACAAGTAAAAAAAAGAGCAAAAAAAAAAAGGAACGCCCAGTTTATGCCCTCAGTGAAAACTTCATACACTATACTGAAGCTACATGTATAATCGCCGATGGTCGACGGATCCCTGCTGGAATCGATGATCACATGTGCATTTTATACAGGAGTGCCTGGCCAATCACGCGTCACCATCTCTGACATCACGTGTTGCATGCCAAGACCGCCAAGCCACAGCGCCACACCCCCAACGCCGCTGCCTTCGTCTTTGATCGACCTTCAATTCCTTAAATAGCTTTCAGTCCTCTGTTGGTTCTTGTCAGTAGCTGTGTGCCAACTTTTTCAAGTCCCGCAATCACAATGGCTTTCTGTATCACGTTTGGAACACATGGTAAGTCGTCTTGTTTTGACCCACGATCCAGAAACCAGAGTGGACCCTGTTCCTGGAGTTATATCGAGTGATGGGTCTCCGCGCTGTCGACGCTGCGGATATACCCAATCTATTGAACGAGATACTGACAATAAATGCAGAATTCTCCTCTCGGCTTGAGGGCTATGAGAATGTTCGCGCATACTGTTACAACTGTAAGTTCTGACGTCAGTGGTCTATTTGACCCTGCTCGTGGATGGTTTATTGATCCTCCGCTTTTAGGCCAACATTGGAATGGTCACTGCGTCACCAGATGGTATGTTTCTGCCCCAAAATACCAGTCTAGAGTAGTTTGAACTTAACTAATACTTCTCCAAGGCCATTTTTCACTGTCTGCTTCATTGTAAGTTCATGCTCGGCTGAACATCGTCTTGAGAAACCGCTTAAGATATCTAACTTTTACCTCGCTGTAGCCATTGATTCCCCTTGCGACGCACAAGTACAAGGTATGCACACTTTTATTATTCATATCTTGACCCCGTTGTTAACGTACTATATAGGAGGTGCAATGCTACACATGCCGTTTCACCCAAGACCTACGGTAGGCTCTACGGAAATCCTCAATACTATCAGCTTGGCTGGATGTACTAATAGCGATTGTATCAGTGACCGGCCTGACATCACGCCTGACACGCGACCTCCGCCAGGCATGCAATATGGCATCCAGCCGCCCCCTCAGGCCCAAGGAGGCTGGCAGCAACAGCCCCCTCTGCAGTCTCCCCCTCAAGCGCAGGGTGGACTTGGATACAAGTGAGTTTCCAAGGATGTTTAAATTCCACTGGCGTGAAGGCGCGGCTTGTTGAGGGGATATGGGGCAGAAGGAGGGTTTATCAGGAGACGCATGTTCTAGCTTAGTATCGCGGATTTACCCTTTGGCGTTGGATCATTTTGTATCTTGTTTTTTCCTTGCTATCGATTCTCTATTCATTCGATCAGCATAGCATGATTTGTTCCTCACTATGAATATACATGGTTGGTATAGAATGTTGGCTTGCACCACAGACTGTCTGCCATGATCGAACACATAATAATAAAGCGAATGAGATTCAAATCCAGATAAATTAGCAATAGGGGTATAAATAGGCGTAAACAAGATATTGAACAAGACCAAGACGCAAAGAAAAGAACCAGTTAATGTAAAACCAGCATGAACCTCAAACCTCCCTCTCCGAGGTCTGCTTATCCTTTTCTCCAAGCATCTCAGTCGGCGTCGCAACCCCAGAAGGCGTAGCCACATCATCAGCCCCAGTCTTCGTCCCCCGATAAACCTTAGGCTTCTTCCCCACAAGATCAAGCGACATCATCCGCACAACACGAACAATACTCGCGCGCCCTTCGTACAACGGGAACACGACAACACCAAACGTCGTAAAGAACAACCAAATAATTCCAACAACCACCCACCCCGTGAAGAACTTCTTGCTAAACACATACGACGACCCGTACATCGGGATCGGCCATAGGATCAGGAATGAGAATGCCATAAAGACCGTCAGCGTGCGCGCGTACAGTGCCGAGCGGTTGAGCTGGCGTGTTTCTTCTTCGCTCTCATCCTGCGTGGGGCCCATCTCGCCGGGAACTAGTTCGAGATCGACGTGCGCGGCGGCGGCGACTTCTGTGTCGTCGACTTTGCGGATTGCGCGCATGGATTCGTAGTCATAGTTTTGCGGGCCGAAGATGTAGGTTAAGAGTGGGACGAAGATTACTGGGCTGAGAAGGGCAGCGACGTTGCCGGCTAGCATGGGGTAGCTGGAGCGGTTTGTTAGATTTGGATTTGCAGATTGCTGTTGGGAGGGTATGCTTACTTGGCTCCGGTGGTGTCGACGGTTAGGATTCCGTATTGCTTCTTTGCGGTCACTAGCCAGGCAATGAGGGAGACAGCCAGACCGAGGGGCGGTGATACGGCTGCTGCGATGCGGTTCTGGCCCTTCCAGAGGAGGGTCATGGCGCCTGGGAAGACGGCGGAGGAGATGATCACACCCATCAGCAGATAGAGATATCCCATGCCAATTCCGGCGTAGTAGAGACCCGTTGCGAAGCCCGCCATGATGATTGAGTAGACGATGCAGGACATGTGGGAAATCCAGACGAGTCTCTTGCCCTTGGCGCTTGGGTCGATGTAAGCCGCGTAGATATCGTAGGTGAAGATGGAAGAGACGGCGATCAGCTGCGCCGAGAACGCGGATGTCACAGCCATGAATATCATCAGTGTTGTGGCGACGGCACCGCTATAACCGAGCAGCTTGACAGCCGCGAAGGGGAGCACTAATCCGGCGGTCACGTCGCCGGAGCTCAGGCGCTGCGTGCCCTCTAGTGCCAGGGCGGAGAGGCCCATTGTGCTTGCACATAGCCAGGGAATTGCAAACCAGCAGATTCCGCCAATCACGTATCCTGGGAAAGCATGGACGGGACTGGCGGCGATAGCCTTGTTGTAGTAGCCGTTGTCTAAGAAGACTGTGCCGAAGTTTCCAACTAGGTTGATTATCCAGAAGATGCCACCCTCCTTAGAGCGCATAGTTAGATAACTGCCTTCCGCGTTGCCCTCAACGGGGTGACGCTGGGAGGCTGCAACTAACGCATCATACACCTTTGACGGGGATCCCAGCTCGGCGTTTGTGGCATAAGCGGAGAAAGCGAAGAGGAAGATGACGACCAGAATTACCACAGTGTGCAAATAGTCTGTGATAAAAGTAGCCTTAATACCACCGAAGAGAGTGTATAGCACCACGCCAATCGGGAGTAGGAAGCAGGCTGCCGCAGTGGGCACTCCAGTCAAGGATGTCATCACGGCCGCGCCACCAGTGAGCAGCATCGCAGTAACCAGGATGTTGGTCATCAAGCAAAAGACTATAAACACAACGTGCACAACGGTTCCATAGCGAGCGCGGATAACTTCCAAGAAAGTGTGTGCGTTGGGCGCACGGCGTTTCAGCTCGATAGCTAGTGTTGCGAATAGGAGAATCTGGACACAGGCGCCTATTGATACACAACATGTCAGATATGGAGCTCTTGAGACTATACCCATGTAGCGTGGACTAACCTGATGCGTAGAAAAATGGACCAGAGACGCCGTATTGGTATGCGACTGCAGATGACTGGAGAAGAGTTGCAGCCCATGTCCAACTACTGACAACAGCAGCGGCAACCAGTCCTGATTTGACGGACCGTCCTGCAGTTGAGAACATCTCAGATGTTTGAACTTCATTCTGATAGCTGTATGGAAATATTTTTGTCAGTTTAAATGACTGATATCGATTAAGGCATAGAGACACACCGTTTCAATGCCCAAGTAATAAAGATCATCAACAGAGAGAAGGCAAAGCCTAGTCCCAGGATAATTCCATATCCAAAGCTCGGGGACAAAGGCGCTGTGAAAATGATGCCGTCGGACGACATGTCGTAGGCGTGAGTAACCAGGGACTCAGGAGGGTTTATAGCCAGCAATAGAGGGACAGATATGAAAGATGCTGGAAATGTGCCTCTAATTGGGAATAAGCTACTAA
The DNA here is from genome assembly GCA_028827375.1 of Penicillium desertorum. Lineage (NCBI taxonomy): Eukaryota > Fungi > Ascomycota > Eurotiomycetes > Eurotiales > Aspergillaceae > Penicillium > Penicillium desertorum. The sequence continues at coordinate 2,766,968 of JAPWDO010000006.1, read as the reverse complement.
TTCTCCGATTGATATGGAAAGTACGCCTTATATAACTTTCCAATACTGACTTGCATGTGGGATACAAGTTCCCCGGACCGGGAAGATAACAACCTCATATAGGGCCGAACGCACAGCATCAGAAGCATGGTACGGACACCAGCTCCGAATTCGCACGACCTGGGGCAGAGCAAGACCCATGGACGATCTCTGATTTGAGCTTAGATAGGGATGCTGCATTTCGATTGCCAGATAAGGGCAACATGCTCTCATAATGCCATGGCGCGCAAGGCTGGGATGTGGACCATCTAAGTACGCCAGTAGAATTAGAGAACCAACATCCCAATGGAGCCCTAGGAGATTTCAAAGAGTCTGATGTGAAGAGGGGAGGTTTCGGGGATATACGTGTTGTCGTTCATTGGTTGGTGCTGTTATCAGTTACCCTTTAGGGCAGTGTGGTTGGATGGTTGTGATTGGCTGGAGAAGATGGAAGATAAGACTTTACGAGTCGGCAAACTCGCGCTGGACAGGCGGTTTGAGACTTACCAGCGAGACAGACATGCTAACGGGTTTCCCCATGTAGAGGGGAATATCGGAGTGTCCCGGTTCCAGGCTCTAGGGCTGATCAAGATATGCCCAGGCGCTTGGCAGTGAAGGTTACTCATTCTTATTATTTTATTTCACTATCTCCCCACGTCCACTGTATACCTAGGTACTCTATTAAACATTCCATTATTTAACAAGTCTTAATTACAACCTTGGAGAGATTCTGATTTAGCCAAAGCGTCGTGAGTTAAGTTCGTTATCGTATCCATTATACTTCCAAGGTTCCAACCTCGGGAGGTTTGTAACCATCTACAAGATACCTAGTCCGTCACCAAGCCATAGACTCATTACACAGTTTATCTAATTGTTGAACTGTATCTAGGTAGGAATTGGATAACATACATTTCTGTCTCTGTCTGTCTCTTTTGCGAGTCTTTTTTTTTGGTTTTCTTCTTCAAGCCCTCGAACCCAAGGTATATATACAAAGGGTGTTAGGCTCTGTATCCATGAGATATACAATTCATACTCGATAAAACACAAGTGTCAGAAAAAGAGGTAGCAAAGAAATATATATACGCATGTGCACATCTGCTCCATAGAGCAAGTCACATTGGACTCACCATCAGCGAGAAAACCCACTCTATATATAGTCAATATGAAGAAAGTGATGACCATATTCCGGCTCCACTAGATTGTAGCTTAATTAGAGATTGATCCACCCAATATGCACTAACCCGTAGGAAACAAGGTTGTTATTAACTTTCAGACAGATCTAAATCCTCTAGGAAGCATAGGCTTGGGTTTGGTGAATGATCTGTGGCCTACCTATGACATAGCCGACATCTGGAGTCTTCGTTCAGTGACAGCTACAGACATGGATTTTGATACATCACCTAGCAGTCTTCCTCTCGGTGGCTACATTTGCAACAACCATATCACCACTAGAATTCACAACTCGCCGTTGTATCCTAGGCGAATGGATGCTATATTGAGGGCCAGGATTCAAGTATCCACGTTGGGTTAAACCGGGCAGAAGCGTGATAGTCTACAATGTTACCGGAAAAAGCAAGCCCAATGCTAGAAATAGATCCAATCAAGTCTTTATATTGTACAGACAATCGTCCGGATAGAACAAACACCACCTTGTTTCGGTCCAACCTGCCACAGCCACAGTACATTCCAGCGCATGACATCGCCAGGAAACGAGCCCAATGGACATGACATAGACAGGTCAAGACGGAGACATGAACCGGCTAGTTCTATCTAGAATGACCTATACAGCAGATAGGTCGTTGAGTAACTCTCTTTTGCAGCGCAAACGAAAACACCACATGCACATCAAAATGAAAACGGAAACGGAAACATAATCACGCCCAATTTCAGAAGGGCTGATTTGGTTCCAGCGCCACAACGAGAAATGGCCCAAGGGTCACGGGGTATAGGAGTGGGAGTGGGTAAATGAGGCGGTAGGAGAAGAAGATTCGAGGTTGGGAGAGCAGTCAACGCCCAGGATAGACAGAAGATACACAATAATCTGACGGGAAATCGACTGCGCAATTGAAGCTGATCAGGTGCTTAAGCAGAGAACTTGCGGGTGATCTTGGCGATGACTAGAGAGAAGAGAGCAATTAGCAACCAATCCAGCGATAATTTTTGAACATCCATCTCATCTCCAGTGGTTCTTACCGTGCAGACCAACAACCGAGAAAATGAATCCCAGACTGAGGACCAGGACAACAACGGGGTCGACGCGCAGACCGGGGCTCTCATCGGTGTACAGCTTGAGCATGGTGCCGGACGAGCCACCGGCGCCGGCAGAGCGGGTGGAGCTGGGACGGGCATTGCGCAGGGTCTCCTTGTGGTCGGCAGTGGCACGGCGGCGCATGGCAGCGCGAGGACCGCCGGGGGTCGAGGGAGAGGAGGGACGGCCGACGGAGGTGCCGGTGGCTGCGGCGGCACCGGACTTTGAGTCAGGGCCGGACTCGGCGCCTGAGGTGAGGGGAGATGCTGGGCGGGGAGCGGCCTGGTGGTGCATTGTGTTAGTTGTGGAATTGAGGATTGGCTAGATAGTTCGCAATGGGTTGTTGCGTTGGTGGTGGTGGATGGAGGCAAGCTGGCTTGATCGTCGGAATAGTTGATGGGTTTTGGTCTGGGGTAGATGGACTTACCATTGTGATTAATTGGATACGGAAGAGTGTGAAGGAAGAAAAAAAGGTATTAAAAGAAAGATGGAATGGCAGTTCAAGAAGAAAGGAAAGGAGCTTGAGGGTCTGAAAGGAGGTTTGCGGAGTTGAGGCCACGATCGCGGTTTCTTGGGTAATACCGTATTTTACTTGTCAACCCCGGCAGTTGGGGGCGAGCTGGGTGCTAATTACCGGTATGTACAGTACAGAAAAATCCACCAATCAGAATGACTTGGCGCATTGCTAGTACAACTCACCAGGGCATCTACGAGACCTTGTTAGAGAGCGAATACATATGTAAATATCGTCAGTAGGAGTGTATGTACAAATAGGTACGAATAGGCTACGATTTTTGACTTGCATTTTACGGCAGTGAATAGCAATACCCATTTTTCGATACCACTATATTCATGAAGTACATGTGGGACACTTGAGATGTGATGTTTCTGGAATCAATTCAATTAATATAGCAGCTACTAAAATACTATCCAGGTGTCTAGTCCATTGAATTAATAAGAAAGACTAGTTCACATTCGTCGGAAAAAGCATTGATGGCTGTCGTAAGACATGGAGAACACCTCCGGGAATCAAATCATTCAGATAACGCCGTCGGTGCACTCGTGCAGGGGGTATGGGATATGGGGTATGGATATGAACATGTAAAGGAAACCAAGGAAAGTAGAATCACAGGAATTTTTGGACAGCTCAGAAGCCAGGAAGAATGGGAGATGGTGGGCAGAGCACATTCGACGGAGATGAGGTATCATACTGAGCCGAAAGCCCAGAAGCAAGAAAGCAAAATGCACAAAGAGATCAGGCTAAATGTCAAGGTGTCCGCACAGACACGAAGGTTCACAGTTAATAAAAGACACGACGCTCCAAAATTCAACGCCCCGGAAAATTACTTATAGAAACACCCGTTTTTCCCACCGGGTGATCAGTCAATCATCATCCGTGATGGTACTTGGGTCAGGTTTGAAGAGAGCTCGGTTGTCTTTTCTGCTTCCTTGTTCCTCTTCTTGTTGATATGGGGCTTCAAACCGCGGTTGAAGTTGTGGACGCATAGGCAGGCGTTGATGATAGTGATCACAATCAAGATAATAGTGATGACGGCGAAGAAGGTCATCGATGGCCGAGCGGGTAGGTATTTGAAGTATGTCAGCGGCGAGTACATCCGGAACAGCTTGAAGCAGAAATATGCCATCGCAGCGAATAAGAGGAGCTGGCAAGATCGTTAGAGCTAGAAGTCAAACTTGCTGGTATTGTGGACTTACGATGATGATTATCATGCCAACCATGGTTTCTCGTCGCACAAACCAGGCGCCACAGACCAGAATGATAATGGTCACGGGGATGGCAGCCACCGTAAGCGCGAATTCAGCATCCATGCTGGTTGAGGACACCAAGACGAGGAACTGGACAGTAAAGCCCAGGAAGAAGAAGAAATCGAATTTCAAGAGAGCGATATAGATCTGATACACGTCCGGTTAGTCGTGTTGCTGATGGGGAGGTCGAGCGAAACACAAACCTGGTAGGTGAGATAGCGACGCTTCATTTGCAGATCAGCACTGATATGCTTGTAGATTGTCCACGCAAACTCATCGTATAGCTTATAAGCGACAAAAGTCATCAATAATGTCCCCAATGCCACGATGCACGGAATGATGATTAGGAACGGCTCGGACTGAGCCCAGACAACCGGACTGATCATATTCATCAAGGCCAAGGTGGAGACTGCCTCTTGAATTTGTTTCACTTGAACAGCGCCGTAAATCAGGAGGCCAACATTGCAGATACACAGTCCGATGATCTGAATTGTATTCTTCATGCGGAGAGCATCATATACCAGCACCAGTTCGTAGAGGAAACCGAAACCGTAGAGAGCGAGGAAAGTAGGGATGGTTTTCGACGCGGGACTGTTATTTGGGAGTTCTTGCATTTGAAAATTTGCGAAGATGTAACTAGAAAAAAGGCGATGTTAATGTTGATTTCCAAGATGTTCGCTTTGACGGGGTCCAATACCATTCAAGGCCGAGTGTTACGACTGTTTGGACGAGCGTGATGATCGCGAAGGACCACGTCCAATGTGTATTTGGGAGATACATCCTGGGGTTATGGGTCGCAGGAGTGACGTTAGAATATCCCTCTCGTGCGCGGAACCCTCCTGGCCCTCGTCGAAAGGCGGGATCGAAAGACCCCCCCCAAGAGAGAAGCGCGCGACCCGTGTGAAGGAATCTTGCCGAGAGGCTCCGTGGTGGAGCTCAGGTCGGCGGGATGAGTTGGGAAAGACACGGTGACGGTGTGACCACCTGATGGTGGCTTTCGCTTTATAAAGACCGGTGGGAAATAGGCCCGTCACGGGGGGAAAGGGCAGATCGAAACACCCGGAGGCTCGTGTGCTCCTGGGGCTTGGCAGTTTGGTTGGCCCCAAGCCAGGATTCGTCAGGAGACGTGATTAGATGCAGGGAAGCCTCAACAGGGGCATCCGACCGTCAGGCAGACTGTTCGAACCAGTCGAGTCGAATTAAAGATTGACGATGATTTCTCTTTTATTTCAATGTTCGTCGTTGTATTTTTATCCCGCGATCTTCCGAATTGTCAAGCGGGGGAATCTCGAGGGAATGTGTTATGGCAGCGACCGTACAGTAAATGCAACCCTCGAAAAAAAAGGAAAGAGAGGGAATAAGGAACGACAGAAAAGTTGAAGAAGGGAAAAAAAAGGCCAGAGTCGAGACGGGAAAAGAAAGTAGGGGCACATCTGGGGTTCAGACTTGTCCACATACCATGGGGCGGGTCACACATATTACGCAGTATGCAGGCTCCTACGGAGTCCTCCTACACGGAATATACATACTCCAGAAAGAGGGCTAGAGGATTACTGGACTACCTAGGTAGGTAGATGCTTACTACAAAGATTCTAGACGCACCGAAGAGTCCCTGGAAAACAGTTTCTCCAGCGACCCAAACGAAGCCGCACTATTTTCTGCATTTCAACGCCTTTTCCTCCTGAATTGGTGGAGTGGACCCATCGACATGCGACAGGTACCAAACTTACTCGAGTCCAGACTCTTTTTTTTGTTTTTTTGCTTTGCTTTTGTGTGTCTTATATACATAAATACCCTCCAGGGCTGGTTCGTCCAATTGACCCTTTTCGAGAAAGGTTGTTCTTGAACTGCCCAGGTGGTTCAACACCTTGCCCCGTTCCAAGGTTTCATTTGGATTACTTAATCGTGTTAGTTGCCCCGTACCTACCTAGGTACCTACCTAGGTAGGTATATTGTAGGTAAATCCAAGACCCTGAGCAACTTAACGCGTGACACTGGTCAATTAGTCTAAGCCACATTGAATCCTATCCCCAGAAAGTAATATGAAGGCAAGGCTGTGAAACATGTAAATACGGAATGCGACCTTACCAATGTGGCTGAGAGGTGGCTGAGGCAGTTTAAAGGTTGTTCGAGCCGTGGCCCCTGACCATGTCATCCTTGGTTCATGTGTGTTCCAAGATTTACAGCTGTACCTCACTGAAATATAACTTGAATCATCATTCCTGTTAGATCTTACATATGTATTTTCATCTAGCTCCATTTAGTTCTCTTTATCACCTCATCTTCATTCTCAGCCTAGAACTGCCAACCCCAAGTGCTGTCGCATGTCAGACCCGGATCGCCAAGGGACCGCATCCACCGGGATTAGCATAAATGTGCGAATGGTAATTACCTGAGGTCCACTTTCATCTTATTACAGCCAGCCAAAGGTTCCATCGTCATCCGAAATACTCATATGCAAAGTATTCGTGTAAAGTCCGATAAACCATGCGCCAATCGACGCCGACGCATCCCCCGCCCGATCGAAACATCTCTGCCAACCTATGTTGATTATCTCCAATGCATGCTCCAGAATTGCGACAACATCCATTGACTAGGGTCCTGGCAGAAAAAGGCTAGTCAGTCCAATCACGAAGAACCTTTGGGAGTGAGACATTTGATCGGCCATCGCCGGATCCGATCAATAAAAAGGCAGCCGGAGCAGACAAGGTATCTCGGTAGAGACAAGTCCGACAACGATACTGATGAATACCCGGTCTTGATCTTCTACCTTTGAGACCTCGTATGCTAAGAGTTCCATGATCATGGTGGAGCATATCCAATTCACTAAACTGATCATGTCTTCTGGAAGCAGCCCGTTTGCCATGTGTCTCGGGATCGCTAATAAGATCGTCATGAGCTTTATCAAAACCGACGAACCAAATTTAGCAAGCCTACTACGGCCTAAAGAAAGACTAGCGCCAATGCTTTGTCTCGCCAGGAGACATATTGCTGATAACCAATGTGCTGATGATAATCTATTTATGGTACATAAGTAGAAATGAATCCATGTGAGATCATAGCTTCTCCCTTAGCCCCGCTGCAAAGCTATAATTGTAACCCAGCGCAACGTCGATTGATTACTATAATATCTTTACCCAAGCACCTTTTAATGATCAATTCAAGATACGTTCAAACTGTTTTGTGGCTATCTTGGCTTCGGCTGCGGCGTGGACTTCGTGTCCGAGAGCTTGTTTGGTAACGTATATGACAAGCTGTGTAGTGGACGAATCTTTTGAATGGGCTTACAGATATCCGACATCTCAACCGATTGGAAGGGGCCTAATGTTTTCATCTATTGCGTTTATTGTCCGATTATCCAGTATTTTGTAGAAACAGTCTTCATCTCCCTCCTGGCATCCGTCTCAGAGATGAGTGCCACGCAAGATCGGGACATGGCTGACTAGAAAGTAAATTGACATCCATTAGGAACAACCTCTTTGTCGACAACCCTGTCATCTCCTCATATTTCCCCTTTTGGTTTAAAGTCTGAAATGTTATCGCAGCGCCTGTTCGCCCTTCCCCGCACTCCGATAGCGATGATATCGGCAAATCCTAGCCGTTTAAGCATAGACTACCAAATCACCAAGTTCATGTCTATTATCTAATGGGAATTGTAGATCCTTCAATCAGATCTATGGTATAAGTAAGCATAGGATCTCATGTTCGCCATCTCTCAATAGCAACGTTCCATAATTAAGAAGCTCTAATACGACAACGATATGCTGTCTCTGTGGGCCGGAGCTATCTTCCTTTGCGGGTATATTGTCATCCGCGGATTCCTCTCGCCGTTGTCTACGATTCCGGGCCCGTGGTACACTCGATTTACAAGTCTGTGGCTTAAGTACCAGGAGTTTACTGCAAATCGACGAGAATCAGTCCATCACTTGCACAAGGTCTATGGTCCTGTCGTCCGGCTGGGCCCCAATGAAGTATCGTTTACCAGCCTCGATGCGATTAAAGAGATCTATGCTTCGGGGGGTAGTGGGTATGACAAGACCGAGTATTATGATCTTTTCAGGCAGTTCAAGATCAAGTAAGTCTTTGCATCAGAGAAATATCCGGCAGCCACTGATAGAGAAGTTAGGACAATGTTCTCTACTTTATTGAAAGACGAGGTACTTATTCCTAATAGAACTAGAATACTGGGGTGCTAATATCCACCAGCATAGCAAAAGGAAACGCATCTTTGCCGACAGATATGCCATGACCAATATCATGAAAGAAAAGCCCATGGCTGCTATCCACGAACGGGCCATGGCGTTTATATCTAAATGTGTCGAGGCTGGCCAAGATAGTGTGGACGTCTACGTGAGTTGTCAAAATATCACAACATCCAACATAAGAAATGCTAATCTTCTCAGTCTTTGCTCCACTGCTATGCTCTGGACTGCGTTACTCACTTCATGTTCAGCCCCGGCGGCCTCAAATCTCTCGACGTAGCCAAAGACTACGAAATCATGCACGAACTGACCTATCACCAAAGTCTCCAAAGTATGCGCTGCCCGATTTCCTTGTTTTAGTGAGGGACGCTAAAAGAGAAACAGAAAACCTCCTGGAATACTACCTCCCTTTATTAGCACCTTATTTCCCCAAATTCCTCCACGCCCGCAGCGCCCCAAAAGCAAACCAATACGTGCTAGACATGGCCGCCCAAATCGAGCATGACGACCACTCGCTAATGGAAAAGCTCAAACGCAAAGCATCAAACCTGGAACTAATGCAAGCTGCCGCAGAATGCAAAGACCACATGGCAGCCGGCATCGACACAACTGGCGATGGCCTGTGTTTCTTAATGTGGGAGCTCTCACAACCTCAGAACCTCTGCTTCCAGCACAGACTTCATAGAGAGCTTACCGCTGCGCCGGCCAATACACCCTTGGATAGCTATGTGTATCTCGACGCTGTTATTAAAGAGGCGCTGCGGTGTGCGCCGCCTATTCCGATGTCACTGCCTCGATATGTACCTGCTGGTGGAAGGGAGATCGATGGGTTCTTCGTTCCAGGATATACTATTGTTAGCTGTCAGCCTTATTCGGTGCATCGGGTGGATGATAGTGTCTTCCCTGAGCCTGATCGTTTCAATCCTGATCGGTGGCTTTTCGAGGAGGGGGCTGCTGAGCGGAATAGGCTTTTCTTTTCCTTTGCTACGGGTGGAAGGGGATGTACGGGGAAAAAGTGAGTCGTCTTCTTTGGTTTCTGTTTTACTATTGCTGGTTTTGCTGATACTTGTTAGTCTTGCACTTGTTGAGATGAAGATGTTGCTTCGGGAAGTTTATTCTCGTTATCGGACGACGGTGGCTTCGGATATGACTGCTTCCATGAAGCTCGATGATCAGATCATCTCTTCGAGGCCTAAGGGGCAGAGCTGTAAGTTGGTCTTTACGGCTATAGAGTGATATTGAATGACCAATTAGTGTGGCTGTATCCAAAAATTGCAATGAACTCTAGTATTATCAAAAATCAAAGATCCATCAGATTTTGGTAGTAATTCGTTTAATGTCTACATGTAGACATGATAGACATGATCATTGGAAATTGCTGACGGTCATGGCCGTGAAGAGAATAGGGGGAACTCAAGCCGGTGCGGGGTGTGAGGGGAAGATAAGTGACTCGCCCATCCTTCTCTTCAACATTCCTAATCCAGCTCATGTCACATATCTAGTCTCACATATCTAGTCCAGGACGCATCAATCCTATTTCCTAAGCCACCAGCACAGACTACCAACTAATCTGTTACATATACACACCCTCCCATAGCAACCCAAACACCTCCGTCCACCAAGATCCAACAATATGGCCACCAAACCTGACCAATCCACCTGCCGCTTCTCCAAGCGAATCTCATTCCGATGGCTCACAACGCCCGCCGAAGAAACAACCGACACAATTGTGATGTCCGTGAAGGACTGGTACGTTGATCTGCGGGTAGAAACGGCAACGGGCAAAATCGACTGGGCGATTGCTGGGCAAAGGATAGTCGAGAGTCAGGAGCCTCGTAAGTTACCTCCAGCGCTACATATGTATATCTAAGGGACGCATTGCATTCAACGAAACCAATATGAACATCCCATTAACCAACTCTATAGTGAAAGTGACATTCTCCCATGAGCTTGACTCTCACAATGCGTTTGAGACCATTGATTGTGGCACTTTTGTCCCCCTGCCAAACGGGGACGCTCTTGAGATGGGGTCTATGCCTCGTCATGATCTCCCCGGCGCACCTGACAAGGAGTATGAGGAGGTGTGGCGGGAGTTGCCATTCAGAGAAGGTCCCGAGGGGCCTAAAAAAGGTCTTTCATGGGTGCTGGAGTCGGATGATGGAGACCTCAGCAATGAAGAAGGCTCGGTAACGGTTACGAAGACTTTTATCGGTCGCATCTGGGGAACTTATTTGGCACTGCGCCAGACGCAGGTTCATACGCAAGAGAAGACTCCATCTGGTGAGCTGGTTGTTAAGAAGTTCGGCGCTGATGTTAGTGCGAGAAGGGAAGAGTGGGAATCAGGGTGGAAGGAGAAGTATTTGGTTGGCGAAGATGCAGTTGCTCTGCCTTCGATGGTGGCCGGGTTTGATGGGGAGGGTGTGGGATCTTGGAGAATACCTGGAGAGAAGGTACAAGTTCAAGGACAGACGTACATCGTTCGAGCTTTTGAGGAGATTGAATAGGGCCGGGGTTCTCTTCAATTATAACCCTTTACATATCAAGCAAGATAGATGATCGCCATTGGAATCCCTCTTAAGGGCCACGCAGTAGGGTCAATCTTCCTCCTAGGCTTGGCTGTCTCGGATATATGATAGCCATTATTGAGCTCAGGCTGCTTCTCGTAATCTGGTGACCCTATCTCCACAACATGTGTCAGGACCCGTGAGCTCGACTGCGGCAATAATTACATCCTATCAGCGTCCAAACCGTCGCTGAGCAGAACGTTCTGGGAGGCCTAAGCTGTGAGTGTACTAGACTCAGCCACAAATTGCCCCAAACAAGCATAGGCAACACAAAATCAAGCCTCAAATCTAAGTAGACGTAAAAACAAACAGCAAATCCAAGCATCATAGCACAGCCAACCCATCACAACCTGAGTGCCCTATACATTCCCAAACGGGCCAAGCGCAAGATGACTCATCCCACGTGACAGCAATATAAAACCCGCAAAATCACCTCGACGCCAAATTTCCCTTCCTCAAGCGCCATCCCCACCAATGCTGCGTTTCTTTGCTACACACGGCGAGCCTCACAGCCCGTCCTCGCAGCTCTGGGTCCTGCCCAGAGCCGCGAAACCCCTTGCAAATGAGAAATTCGGAGGAATCTTCACAACACAACCCGCGTCGTCGTTCGATTTCGCGCGTCGGCGCCGGTACTGCCCGTGAGGGCCTGGTGTGATCCTAGATCACTTCTTGTCCACACTTGCACTTGACATCAGAAACATCGGGCGGAGGGGCTTGCCCCGATGCCCCTGGGAGAGTCGGTGCGAAGATTGTGTGTGATGACACTTTAGTGCAATACGCAGCATACCTTGCTCTGTCTTCTCTTCGGAGGGGCGGATGGTATCATTCGATTCCGATCATTCTGGTGGGGATGGCGCTTCACTCTTTTTTCTCAGGTCAGTTCTTGCTTCCTCCCCCTGGTATTTTCTTTTTTGTTGGGGGGTCTGGAAAGAGTTTTTTTTGGCGACCTTGCTGATTAGTGGGGTTGTGGACCATCCTTGCGAGGTTCCTTAGGGTCTTTTGCCTGCGGGCTCGTTGGGTTTCGGTTGCTGGGGTTAGTGTTGGGTTTGTGGGGTTTCATTCAAGGTGGTGGACACAATAAATTACCCATGAAATATACCTCTCTGCTAGCCGAATGGCCGTTGAAATACCCTAAGAATCCTCTTTTACTCGTAGCTGTGTTAGAAATCTTTCAATTCTAGGTGAAGGATGCATGTTTGGAAAAATTTGCGAGGTCGAAACCTCGACCGCTGAAAGTGTAAATTATCGTGAACATCTTGTTAAAAAAACCCCTGGTGCCAGGGACGTAGTGAAAGAACATTTTCCTCCAAGTTCTCTCCATTATCATCGAGCTTCATTTTTAGCATTGCCCATATCCCCTCGAACCATCGCATGTTCGTTTACTCTTCGTCACCGATCTGGGTTGAAACCACACGTTAGCTCGGTTTCCTATAATCCTATAATGTCGACCCTGGGAATAATTAAGAACTTACCTTAGGAGCAAGGTAGAAACGCAGGTGTCCACTTCCCAGACCGTACTCGACGAGCAGTGGCACTTCCTGAGAGAGGTGCAGCACGACAGATGAGGACAGGTTGGAGGCCTTGCAGAAGTTGACGAGGTACTTGAGGGAGAAGGTCAGGGCGACAGGTTCGGAGAGGTTGATGACGACGTTCTGGTCGGGCTTGTCGACGTTGGTGTGCTGGCGGATGGTAACAGATCCGTTACCAATATCACCCTGGCAGGAGAACTTGACACCCTCCTTGCTGGCCTCAATCACGACTACGAAAGAGATTAGTACGACGAGACTTGGGGTCTGTTTGTCGGGCCTAAGCATGCCAGGGTGGGAAAGTGACTTACCTGACTCGGACAGCGCGTTAAGATCTCTGCAGATGCGCTGGAACTCAGAAGAAGGCATCTCCACAGTGGCGGCGTACTCAGTCTCAGGGATGGCAAGGTGCTCCTGATCAATATCCATGAGCTTGATGTCATACTCGCTCAGGCGGTCTGTCTCTGCACTCTCGAACATCAGGTTGACGGCATCGGGTGAGTCCTCGGCTTTGAGGGTCAGGATGTCTTCATTCTGGGCGGCGCGTAGCACCTTAGTTAGAGAGAGCAGGTTGATGCCGAGGGCGATATTACGGTCGCAGCGGTAGGGAGAGAAACCCTCCGCGCGGAGCAGCATGGAAACTAGGGCAACGTGCGAGTTGTCCATGGCCTGGAGGGCAATTCCGGAGTCATTGCAATCGAAGTTGCAGTCCTGGACAAGATCCTTGATGGCGTCGACGACCTGCACACAACAGTGTTAGTAAATAGTCCATTGCTGAATTAGCTGAGTGATATAGGCCACATACGCGCTTCAGAAGGCTTGCCTGTTCCAATCGTGCTTCGAGCACTAGAGAGTGAGTTAATTTACCGGTTCTTCGCACACAACAATCTTTTCGATTTGGGGGTTGGCCAACTTACTCTTGATGGTTGTGTGTGTAGGTGTATGTTTAGATTGGATTGTAAGGAGATAGGAGGGGAGAGAGTGTGTTTTCCGAAGCGAAGAAAGTGGTAGGGAGACGAGGATAGTGAACTGGGTATGTATTTGAGCGAAGGTGAAAGAGGCAGCAGGTCTAATATAAGGATCGCGTTTGGGGTGGGGAAGACGCGGTCGCGTTTGGCGATATGTCCCTTTCAGGTTTAAGTTGGATACCTCAGGCGCCAAGGCAATAAGGCCCCTTCACATACATCCTCGTACCTAGGGGTTTGCCGACAAATTATCAACAATTACGAGTATGAGTCTTAGAAGGATAATTCATTTGCAGTAGAGCCAGTTGTAATGTACATATTGGAAAAGAAAAATCAACGTTAGTCTTCACACTCAACGGAGACGAATGCCGAAAGAGCCATCATCCAAGACCACTTAAAGAGAGACGAACAGGTAATAATAGCACAAAAGAAATAAGTAATGAGCAAAGTAGCAAGAAGGAAAAAGCAAGAAGCAATAATCCTCGAATAAAACGCCGCTGTCGCCGAGCCCCGTCTATATGTACATGTCGTGGGTATCAATTTGTGACTTACAGCTGCTAGCGCTGGGAGAAGTCAAATCTGTGCCGGATGGCGCGGAACGAAAATGGAGGGATTCTGTGGAATGCGTCAAGCACGAGACAGAGATCCCAGACAGGTCTTAGATGCTGGTAACTCGTTTCGCAGAGTTATTCCCTGGTCGCTGCTTGATGACCATTTCCAGTTCCTTGAGCATGTTAGTGCTGGCATCTGCCTTTTCTCTGGCAATCGCCTGTCTGGCACGGTCTTCTCGTACACGTGCAAGACGCTCATCTCTTGTCAAAGACATCCTCTTGTTTCTCGAGGCCGGGAGTACAACAGCTTCGAAAATTTCCTCGTCATCATAGGTCTGGGTCAGATCCGGCCGGCCCTCACCAGTTAAGGCTTTCAGCGCATCAGTTGGACTGCCCTCAACTGCCGTAGAACCTCCCAAGCTGGGGGTAGGGGACATGGGCAACAAGAAAGTACTTGGTGGTCGCGAGCGATCCCCGACACTGAGGCGATCGTGTTGGTTTGCCAACGCCGCTTTACCAGCTTCCCACTCTTGGAGAAGAGCTCTAAGATCACTACCGACCGAGTCATATTGTGTAAGGAGGGTGGCTTCGAACTCATCAGGGTCTGCGCGTTCTAAATTGGCGTGTGACTCCTCGCTGGCAATGTGCATCTTAGCATGCAAGGCACGCACCCCTTGTGACAAAGAGTTGAGCCGTCTAAACTGAGCACGCAGGTGGTCCTTGCTTGGTGAGGCGGAAGGTAATGGGGATGGGGGAATTGTGTCACCTGCGAATGTTAGGGAAAGTCCTTGTGTCATAAAACAGGGATTAGCACTCACGGTCCTCCTCGTTTAGAATTGTTGTCATTTTCAGCATGCTGTTGCCGGTCACCGTAGCGAGTTCACGCATTTCCTCGACAGCAGAACTCCACCGAGCAATATCGGAGCCACCGCCATCGGCACTGAGAGCTAGCAAGCAGCACAGCACGCTTTTTCTCACACTGTACAGCTTTCCAAAGAGATCCCTCAGAGCACGCAACGAGTACTGGTCTTCGTTGGCTCGCTGCGACAGGGACGCCTCTACCGCTTCGAGTTCTTCCAGTCCAATGTCGTAAATATCGTAATATTTCGCCAGGTCGCCTTCATCGGTAAGTGGGCGTAATGTGTTCTGGGATTGAATATACCGCTCTAGCATGGAGTAAAAGCATTCGGAGACCGCTCGGCGCAATCTCAAGCATCGTCGCGTTTGTACTTGATCCTCCAGCCGACTGATAGGTGGTAAAGGAGTGCTTCTGTGAGGGTTCATTAGTCTCGTTATTATTTTGAACGAAAACGTCGGGTCCTTACATCCGATAACCTCTTGACACAAGTTCAACCTCCTGAATGAAGACCACAGAAGCTGACGCAGCAGAGTCAAATCCCTGGGCGTTTCCAATGAAAGCGCCAGCCGCCTCTACAGCCTGGTGCCGGAGATATTTCAACCATTGCCGTTTCGCAAAAGCATAGAACAGTACACCAACAGCGGGCACAAGTATCAACAGCACTCCAACTTTCTTGAGACTGAGTCCTGATCCAGTCCTTGAACGGCTCCAATGTAATAACCAAGCGATAGAAAAGGATGTAGCGGCTGTCACAATAGCGCCTTGAATTCCAAAGGTTGTAGATAGGGACGGGAGATCTGAGGGTTGCTTTGCAGATAGGACATCTGCAGCGGATGTGTAGGAAGGAGCGCTGTGTTCATTCAACAGTTGCGACGCGACAATAACGTAGCCAAATTGTTCCAAAAATCGTTCATTGTCGCTTCGTGCTAATCTGGCATTCAAGGCGGACTAACGAGAAGGAGCGTTAGTATGATCCCATGCTATCGTAGACGAGGGGTCGTACCGAGCAAGTGTCATATAGTTTCCCGATTAGTTCCCCCTGCGGTGTGCCTCGTAGATTGAGAGGCTTCGGTAGCTTGTTTCGAACGCGATTCTGAAATTTGGAAGCCCCTCGAGGGGCAAAGTTGGAACGGGTACGATCATCGTCGCTTTGATTCTCCTCAACGGGCCAACTCTTTTCGTTTCCACCCTCCCCTGGCACGGATGTCAGTGGATTTGAATTCCTCGGGTATCTCGGAACATAGCAAACCTTCCAAATAGTCGGCCAAAGGCGAGTTCTCATACACGATCGATTCCATGTTGCGGGATCACGCCACGGTGACAGGAGAGCGGAGAAGGTGGGCGAAGTGGTGACACAAAACAGGTGATAAGACAGGCGCTTACAGATCCATGTCGCAGAAGGACAGGTGCCTGGCGGAGAGAAAAGTACCGATCGCTAAAGAATGTAAATATTAAATGTTGCAAATGCCCGGGGCCACGTTGAGGCACGTCCGGGGAAAGGAGGTCTCCCGGTCACGAGAGGCTAATTTAGACTTGACCCACTTACCTGTTCCTGGCGATGATGATTTTACAAGTAAGGGTTCTATATTTAATCTAAAGGAGATTAGATGATACATAAAACTATGTACATCTATATATGTACATGTTTAGGCTCCAGCCAATTGATCAATGGGGATCAACAAGGTTTACAATGTACTTCTGTATGTTGTATTCATCTTGTTGAGCTGGCCATAAGCTGCATAGCCCTCACCGGTTTATGCGCATAATGCTGAGTCATCTAGTATTGTCGGCCTGGCATAGATGGCATCCACATTTATCCATTTGGGGATAGATCACCATGCTTCTAGAATGACGATCATGCTTCTGTTTTTCTTTTCCTAAGAATGATTGACTACTACTTCCTTCGGGACAGGCAGACAGACAGCCATCTATAATCCATCTGAAATACAATGTGGAGTTATCATGCTTAGACCATAAATCCCGCCGTACTCCATGTATGATGTACATCTGCAGGTCATTTTATTCTTGTTATCAAGGACCCAATCGTCGATCAAATCTGGAATTCTTCCTACGTGGCCGGGATGATGTTTCGCAGGATACCAGCTGCCTTGTTAGTCATGCAGAGTTGCCTGGAGGTAACAGACTTGACTCTTATGAGAGATTAGTAGGTGCAAATCTCCAGCAAGTAAGGGGTTAAAGACTTTATCTTTCGCTGTCTGCTCTGTTGAAATGTTATGTACTCCGTACGTACCATGCACCTCATCTCAATATCCTACAAGATGATCAGACCGCCCAGATTAAGGGGTTGGTAGGGAAAAGGGGTATCAGCATAACTACCAGGATTAAGAACTATGTTCTCTTCAGCAGATTCAAAATTCGCTGTCTACTGTTTTCTAGATGTCTTATCCCCCTAAAGGTGATATTAAGTCCCTACCTTCTGTGCCCTTCGGCGTTAGTCTACCTGGAATTAGCTAACGCCTGAAGGCATCCTCTCATTTTTGCTCTCTTGACGTTTGCAAGGTCTGTCGGTCGTTCTCGGTCGTGATCGTTATTCTTTTACGTGTTTTTCTTCCGCCACAACTTCTCTCTTCCTCCTGTCTACCTCTTCTTCTCTATGGATATGGAAACTGTCTAATACATTAGAAGGAAAAGAGATAAATACCAATGGGACGCAGAAATAGGACACGGGAATTTTCCCTATATTTAACGTATTTCACAAGCGAGTGGCCACCACAAGCGAGTGGCCACCCCACCGAAAAACGCGTCCATGAATTAGCACTTAGTTAATTCAACCACCTACCATGCCACCAATTCGCTCCCGATCCTCTCTAAATTCAACAGAGCAGGAGGGTAGGATCTTATTAGCTATCTAGGCTTTTAAAAATGGAGATATCACTTCTGTTGCTTCCGCTACTCGCATTTACAAAGTCCCGCGTACAACTCTCCGCCACTGGCTTAGTGGTGTACAACACCGCGCGAATTCTCGCGCTAATTTATAAAAACTGACAGAAATCGAAGAGGAATCTCTTGAAAAATGGATTCTCTCTATGGATCGACGTGGAGGCCCCCCCCCGGCCTTCTATAGTACGAGAAATAGCGAATCTTCTTCTCGAAAAGCGCGGAACTACCCCGGTTCCTTCGGTTAGCGAAAACTGGGTGACGAACTATATAAAAAGACGTCCTCTCCTATCCTCTCGGTTTTCGAAACGGTATAACTACGAGCGTATAAAATGCGAAGACCCGAAGGTTATTAGGGAGTGGTTTAATTTTGTTCAAAAAACCATCCTTTAATTTGGGATCGACCCGGACGACGTTTATAACTTTAATAAGACCGGTTTTGCGATAGGTTTAACTACTACTATAAGAGTGATTTCGAGAAGTGAATACTACGGTCGGCGAGCTCTTTTATAGCCTAGAAATCGTAAATAGGTGACTATTATTGAGTGTACGAATGCTACTGGCTGGGCCCTTCCGCTGTGTGTGATTTTTAAAGGTAAAGTCTTTATTAAATCCTGGTTCGATAGCCTCCCTTCCGATTAGCGTTTTAAAGTTAGCCCTAACGGCTAGACTACTAATGAAATTGGGATTCGCTAGCTTGAAAAGCTCTTTATTCCTACTACTTCTTTATATACGAAGGGGGGGGTATCGGCTTTTGATACTAGACGGCCACGGAAGTTATTTAACCCCGAGGTTCGATAAAATCTGTGAAGAGAATAAGATTATACTAATCTGTATACCTCTATATTCCTCTTATCTTTTATAGCCTTTGGATATAGGCTGTTTTGCGGTGTTAAAACGAGCCTATAGCCGGCTAGTTAAATTTCGAATATAGTACGGATCGAATTATATTGATAAACTGGATTTTCTCGAAGTATACCTTGCTGCACGAATAGAAGCCTTTAAATCTAAGACTGTTAAAAATAGCTTTTAATCTACTAGTTTAATTCCTTTTGTACCGGAGAGAGTGATTTCGAAGCTTAATATCCGGCTTGCTACCCCTACCCCCCTCTCTAGCCGGGGTAGTGATTAGGATCTAAAAACGCCTTCGAACTATGTGCAATTGCAAAAATAAGCTTTGTCAATTAAAGTATTGCTTTGTATAAGATTAAGAAGCTTCCTAAGCCCGCTTAATTCCGCTATTAACTAGGTTTTGAAAGCCTACTAGATCACGATATAATCCGCCGCACTACTGGAGAAAGAAGTGAGCGATTTACGAGCTGAAAACGAGAAGAAAAAGTAAAAGCGAGCTAGATCTAGGAAGTAGATACTAGCTATAGAAGGCCTCTTAGTTTAAGAAGTATCTATATTAATTATACAGCCGGTGGAAGTAGTTAAAACGCCTATACCCCCCCCGCGAAGAAGGCCTTCGCTACCTTTATAGCCACGAACGAGAGTATTACCAATGTGCGGGCTATATAAAAATTAGGGCCATAGGAGAGATGTATGTCTAGATAGATGATTTTTTTTAAAATTTAATTTAATGGCGTTTTGGTTAAGATAAATGTATTTGAAATTAGTAGGTTGGGTGGGGGTGGCTACTCGCTTATGGTGGCCACTCGCTTATAAAATACGTTATAACGTATTCGGTAAACGAGCTGGATATGTAAGTGAGCTGGACACCTAACCAAAACGCGCCTAGGAATTAGATCTTAATTAATTCAACCACCTACTATGCCACCAATACGCTCTCGATCTTCTTAAAATTTAATAGAGTAAGAGGGTAGGATCTTATTAGCTATCTAGGCTTTTAATAATAAAGAAATTACCTTAGTTTGTGAAGCAGCACGCCGATTTAAAGTTCTAAATTTAACACTCTCTATACGCCTCTACGGTGTTAAACACCGCGCGATTTCTCGCGCTAACTTGTAAAAACTTATAGATATTGAAGAGGAATCTCTTTAAAAATAGATCCTCTCTATAGATTCTTGTAGAGTAGCCCCCCCGGCCTTCTACTATATAAGAAATAGCGAATCTTTTTCTTAAAAAGCGCGGAACTACCTTAGTTATTTCGGTCGGCGAAAAATAGGTTTATAATTTTATTAAATGGTATCCTCTTCTCTCCTCTTGATTCTCGAAACGGTATAATTATAAGCGTGCGAAATATAAAGATCCGAAAATTATAGGGGAGTGGTTTAATCTTGTTAAAAAAACTATCCTATAATTTAGGATCGACCTAGATAATATTTATAACTTCGATAAGACCGGTTTCGCTATAGGCTTAACTACTACTACGAAGGTAATTTCGAGAAGCGAATTCTATGGTCGGCGAGTACTTTTATAGCCTAGAAATCGAGAATAGGTGACTGTTATTAAGTGTACGAATGCTACTAGCTAGACTCTTCCGCTATATATGATTTTTAAAGGTAAAGTCTTTATTAAATCTTAGTTCGATGGCCTCCCGGAAGACTAGCGATTCGAGGTTAGTCCTAATAGATAGACCTCTGATAAAATTAGACTTCGCTAGCTTGAAAAGCTCTTTATTCCTACTACTTCTTTATATATGAAGGGGGGGTATCGGCTTTTAATACTCGACGGTTACGGAAGTCATTTAACCCTAAAGTTCGATAAGATCTATAAAGAAAATAAGATTATACTAATCTATATACCTTCGTATTCTTCTTACCTTTTATAGCCTCTAGATATAGGCTGTTTTGCGGTGTTAAAACGAGCTTATAGCCGGCTGGTTAAATTCAAAATGCGGAACGGGATAAATTATATTAATAAACTTGATTTCCTTGAAGTATACCCTCTTGCACGAATAGAGGCTTTTAAACTAGAGACTATTAAAAATAGTTTTCGCTCTGCTAGTTTAATACCTTTTGCACCGGAGAGAGTGATTTCAAAGCTTAATATCCGGCTTACTACCCCTACCCCCCTACTAAGCCGGGGTAGTGATTTAAGCCGGAATTTTACACCGAAAACCCCCTATACGGAGAAAGAACTACGCCGGCAGGCTTTATTAATCAAAGCTTTACTTCGTACGAGATCTCGAAGTCCACCGAGCCTATTAGATTGTGTATTAAACCAGCTTATAAAAGGCTTCCGTCTTATAATGCAAGGTGCTCTCTTACTCGCTAAAGAAAATAAGGAATTACGCGCGGAAAATGAGAAGAAAAAGCAAAAGCGAGCTAGATCTAGGAAGCAGATACCCGTATAAGAAGGCCTTACAGTTCAAGAAGCATCTGCATTAATTATGCAGCCGGTGGAAGCAATAGAAGCACCTATACCCCCCCGGAGAAGAAGGCCTTCGCCACCTTTGCAGCCACGAACAAGAGCATTACCAACATGCGGGCTATATAAAAATCAGGGTCATAGGAGAGATGCATGTCCAGATAGATGATGATTTTTTTAAATTTAATTTAATGGCGTTTTGGTTGAGATAAATGCATTTAAAATTGATAGGTTTGGCTGGGTGTCCAGCTCGCTTACATGTCCAGCTCGTTTACCGAATACGTTAACGTAATTCACTACCGAGTGACGCACACCACCGAGTGACGCACCAAACCAAATCCATCAATTTTAAATACATTTATCTCAACCAAAACGCCATTAAATTAAATTTAAAAAAAACATCATCTATCTGGACATGCATCTCTCCTATGACCCTGATTTTTACATAGCCCGCATGTTGGTAATGCTCTCGTTCGTGGCTGCAAAGGTGGCGAAGGCCTTCTTCGCCGGGGGGTATAGGCGTTTCAACTGCTTCCACCGGCTGCATAATTAATGCAGATACTTCTTGAACTGAGAGGCCTTCTTCCGCCGGTATCTGCCTTCGGGATCTAGTGCGCTTTTGCTTCTGCTTCTCGTTGGCGGCACGTAATTCGCTTACTTCTTTCTCGAGAAAAGCGGCGGATTGCATAGTGATCTGGCAGGCTTTTAAAACCTGGTTTATAGCGGAATTGAGCGGGCTCGGGGGGGCTCCTTGATCGTATACGAAGCAGTGCTTTTATTGAGGAGGCTTGCTTTTGCAATTGCATATAGTTCGAAGGTGTTTTTGGCTCCCAATCACTACCCCGGCTGGAGGGGGGGGAGGGGTAGTAAGCCGGATATTCAGCTTCGAAATCACTTTCTCCGGTGCAAAAGGAATTAAACCAGCAGATTGAAAGCTGTTTTTAACAGTCTCAGATTTAAAGGCTTCCTTTCGTGCAGCAGGATATGCTTCAAGAAAATCCAATTTGTCAACATGATTCGATCCGCACCGCATTCGAAATTCAACCAGCCGGCTATAAGCTCGTTTTAACACCGCAAAACAGCCTATATCCAGAGGCTGTAAAAGGTGAGAGGAGTGCGGAGGCATACAGATTGGTATGATCTTATTCTCTTCGCAGATTTTGTCGAATTTCCCAGTTAAATGACTTCCGTGGCCGTCGAGTATTAAAAGCCGATACCCTCCCTTCGTACGCGAAGAAGTAGTAGGAATAAAGAGCTTTTCAAGCCAGCGAAGTCCAATTTCATCAGAGGTCCATCCGTTAGGACTAACCTCAAATCTCCAATCCTCCGGGAGGCCATCAAACCAGGATTCGATAAAGACCTTGCCTTTAAAAATCACACACGGAGGGAGGACCCAACCAGCAGCATTCGTACACTCAATAACAGTCACCCATTCTCGATTTCCAGGCTGTAAAAGTGCTCGCCGACCGTAGAATTCGCTTCTCGAAATCACCCTCGCAGTAGCAGTTAAGCCCATAGCGAAACCAGTCTCATCAAAGTTATAAACATCGTCCGGGTGGATTCCAAATCGAAGGATAGTATTCTTCACAAGATCAAACCATTTTCCAATGATTTTAGGATCTTCACATTTCGCACGCTCGTAATTATAACGTTTCGAGAATCGAGAAGAGAGAAGAGGACGTCGTTTAACAAATTTTGTAACCCAATTTTCGCCGACCGAAAGAACCGGGGTAGATCCGCGCTTTTCAAGAAGAAGATTCGCCATTTCTCGTACCATAGAGGGCCGGGGAGCTGATCCTCGAGAATCCATAGAGAGAATCCATTTTTCAAGAGATTCCTCTTCAATTTCTGTTAGTTTTAGAGAATTGGCGCGAGAAATCGCGCGGTTTTGAACTCCACGGAGGCGGCGGCGGAGGGTGGCCTCGGGCACTTTAAAACAGCGTGCTGCTTCACGAATTGAAGAGATTTTTTGATTCTGAAAATCTTGCATAGCTAGTAAGATCCTACCCTCTTGCTCAGTTGAATTTTTAGAGGATTGAGAACGAATTGGTGGCATGGTGGGTGGTTGAAGAGAGAGGGTTATATTAATTGACGCGTTTTGGGTGGGGTGCGTCACTCGGTGGTGTGCGTCACTCGGTAGTGAATTACGTTAGTCTCGGATGAAGATAACGGCCTAGTATATCAGGCACCCATGCATGTGCCTGCATATGCTCACCAAAGTTCAAGGGCCCCCACCTTTCAATTCCAACACTGCTTACTCGAGTCGCAAAGCCTGCCGGGGTATCTCGAGTCAAACACCAAGGAAAATGTCCCCTCCGAAAGTGTGGATGCAGCCAGGCTGGCAGGAATATCTATCTGCGCGAAACGCTGGACTGCCATATCTCCCAGCTGTCGCAGAACTCAGCACAGAGGTGGTGCGAATACTTGGCGGAAACCCAGGAGACATGCAACTACAAGGAACCAATACATACCTAGTGGGAAGTGGCCAGAAACGGATTTTGATAGATACTGGACAAGTGAGTGGTTCTGGCCATCCCAATTTAGTACCTTAGAGACTAAACAGACAATCATGTCAACAGGGATGTCCAATCTGGCTCACCACTCTGGTCAACTATCTTGACCAACACCAGTTGAGCATCTCCCAGGTACTGCTGACCCACTGGCATACCGATCATACCGGTGGTCTCCCGGCGCTACTAGCGCAGTATCCACATCTGGCCACGGCGGTCTACAAGGCCCATCCGGACCAGGACCAACAGTCAATTCGCAATGGGCAGACTTTTACAGCTGAAGGAACTACGCTACGAGCCTTGTTCATGCCCGGACATAGTCAAGACCACATGTGTTTTGTCTTGGAGGAAAGCGGCGCCATGTTCACTGGTGATAATGTGCTTGGGCATGGAAGCAGTGTTGTTGTGGAAGATCTAGGACGATACATGAAAAGTTTGCAGGCCATGACCCAAAGTGCGCGCAATGAAGAGATAGCAGTTGGATACCCCGGGCATGGTGCCGTGATTGACGACCTACCAGCCAGACTCATAGTCTGGAGCAGACACTGGGAACTACGAGAAAAAAAAGTCTTATCGGCTTTTATCGGGGGTAAAAACAAGACTAGGGCATCCTTGACAACGCGGGAGATCATCATATGTCTCTACGGGCTCGAGATGGAGGCGATGGCCGGACCGTTTATCGCGCAGGTTCTGTCGAAACTAGCCGACGAGGGCAAGGTTGGATTGGCTGCCGTAGGGCAAGAGAAGAAGTGGTTTATGCTTTAGACTAGCTTTGTCAATTGATCAATCGGAGTAGGTTAGACTAATGCATATGGCCGGAATTCCGACATGTTCTGGCTATTAGTAGGTATAGATTAACTCCCCAAGTGACTGAGCTGAGCCATACTCCCCGTCCAGGTGAGTTTATCCGACAATATCGATAGTGACAGCCTTTAAAAGGCTCGATACGAACCTCACATGCCTGTGTTCTCTGATAATTTCTGTAATTGTGTTTTTCCACTAACTGGATATTCAAATTATCCAAGTCTTGCCATAACCAAGTATAGGGGCCGTATAAGCGGCCGTCTGTTCCTGTAACCCATTATTCCAGAATTGAAAGTAGGACACTTAGATGTATAGGTAACAGCTCAAGTCCTTCTTGACGTCCACCTATTACAGGTGCTCGATTCAACATAATCATAATGGAGCTGACAGAAGGGCACAACCGTCCTCCCACCCCGCCTCCTATTTTTTTTCTTCCTTTTTTATATCCGAAGTTCAGCGGATAGCGCTAGCCAGTCCTGGCCATATCAAATGCCACCTCGAACGCCAGGCAGAGGATGATAAAAGCCAGGTCATCCATATGCCGCCGATGCCCCATGTTCCACGGGCCGTAGGTTTGCATCTTCAGAAATGGCCCATTGGACCCCGAGGGCTTGTCCTCGCCTTTCAGGTATGCGAGATACCTACGGTCGTATGTGGCAATTGTCAGGAAAATCTCGTGATTGTCTTGTGAGATAAGGAGACATTTCACCTGTCACTTGCCAGAGAAGTTCCTGGCGTTTGTTTGGGTCCCGGGTATTTGGCTTGACCTCAACTATAGCGAAGTCTTCGCTATTCATTTCCAAATGGCCACTTTCGGCCGTGTTTAGCGTTGTGCATAATCTATGCAATCATTTCACCTGTTTCTTGCCATAGAAATTCCTGGCGTTTGTTTGGGTCCCGAATATTTGGCTTAACCTCGACGATAGCGAAGACATCGCCGTTCGCTTCCAAATAGCCGTCTGCACCCGCATTCATCTTGTTAATGCCAAAAACTGCAGTAGAAAATGGCGAGCGGTGCGCTGTCCATTGGCATATTATCTCAGGTTGACAAACCAAGAGAGCCCTTAGAAACAGCAGCAGAGCGTTGTTGACAAGTTGCAGAATAACGAAACATCATCTTATCTAATAGACAATGTGTAGGTACCACCGACTGGCTCACACAAACGGTACCGAACGAACAATTCCACTGGTGCTTTTTCTGCGTCCCCGAAGTTCCATAGTTGCGAGCACTGCAAGATCATCTTCTTCCCATCATACAAAGCCTGAATGATTCTCCCCTGTTGAGCGCCCATGTAAGAGAAAACCAAAACCTATATAGGGTTTAGATACCATCACACTATAACACGACGTGGAGACACTTACTGGATGGATGCGGCATCTACGGAAAGGTTTGTGATTTACTCGAAGGAGCATCGTGCACACAATGGCTCTCAGCTCATGTGTAGTGATTCCTTGATGTGTCTCAGTAGGACGAATGTGAGCAAGACTTGACATAAGCGAGTGAGGCTTGAGAGGGCGATCGGTGTATCGGTAAGGACTGACCACTCCCCATGTTCTTGGTGCTGAATAGCCCTCCGAAGGCCAAGGATCACCTGCTTCGTAGTCTGGGCTATAAGTTGTTAGTTCCAAATATCAGTGTAAATACAATGATTTGTAGTCCACTTGCCTCCAATATTCTTGGTTCCTAAGTTGTTCAAGCGTGAAGTAATCGGATGGTCCTTGTCTTAGCGTCTCGAGGTGAGAACTGATAACACTCTCTATCTCCTGGGCTTGCTCGTACTCAATGTTGTCAAACTCATACTCATCACGGTCCATCCACGTGAGATTCTCAAGTATTGGAGCGGTGTGTGGGGGATATTCCGTTGGGGAATCTTTGATGTATTCCTGTATGGTGCGGGCATGTGGTATCTCCAGATAAGTCTCACGATAATCCTGTTCCACTTCAGGATGGATAGGATATTTTTCAAGGAGTTTATCTGGGTGTGGCCGAAAGAAGCACGGGTCAAATTTGAGACTTTCTTCGTCCGGGTCGAAGGGCACTTCAAATGTTTGGATTCCAAGTCCCTGAAGGTCTTCAGGAGAAGGGAAATCGGGCTCAAGGTCTTGAAGTCTTTGAAAGAGAGACCTGAGAAAGGCATGAGGTTCAGCTTGTGATTCAGTCATTTTAAAGGAAGATAAGTGAGGTGGTTGAGGGGGAAATAAAAAGAATGGAATTAGTGTAGGTAACGCGCTCACTGTTATGTCACTGTGTCACCACCTAAGGTATATATCGGATGCCTTCCAAAGTTAGTATACATATGTCTACATACGTAGATCCTCTTCCAACTTTCAAAGCTTGTGCAACTACTCTTCAATATCAACTATCAACCTCACATTACACTGTGCACCTCTCCAGGCTTTTACATACATACAATCCGATATTGTGTAAACGGCAGTGTGGAATGGCCGATATATGATGTGGTCGGAAAACGAAATCTCGTTAATGTTTCCACATCATACGCCGACATAGTAGTATGTCGTTAGCGTTGGCATATACTAATTCCAGAGAGGGCCTCACTGAATGTGTCCTCTTCGAATATGATAGGCTTGATTACTCCTATTCACTTTGTGTCACAGAATAAGAAAATGTCATGAAGAGAAGAGTGCCAACAGGACCTACAGTTTGAATACCCCAGAGCAAAGAGCGCACATTGAAGAACGGAGATCCACATCTATCCAAGCCAATGAGTAGCATCATTCGTGACTTGC
This sequence comes from Penicillium desertorum, assembly GCA_028827375.1. Lineage (NCBI taxonomy): Eukaryota > Fungi > Ascomycota > Eurotiomycetes > Eurotiales > Aspergillaceae > Penicillium > Penicillium desertorum. Next base: position 2,740,035 of record JAPWDO010000006.1, on the reverse strand, counting down.
TGCAACCTCTCCCGCAGGAAAGTCGCCATTCCTGGCAGAATATCCGTTGGCAGCTCCGATCCATTTCCTAGGTCCTTCCTATTTAGAACCCCGTTGCCTTCATCATAGCGCTCAGTAAGCTGTACAATGAGCCTGGCCAGCCCCGAAAGTTCCGTAAAAGCCCGCATAGCGATAGCCTCATGTTCAGGGGACCTACGAGACCCAGCACCGGAACTCTCGCATGGCATCTGTTGGCTGGGCAGCCCACTGGGAGGCTGATCTTTCGTAGAGTCTGAAATTGCGATGGCATGGATGTCGATGATAGACATGCAAGTTGCCGAAACGAGCATCCCCACCTCCGCTCGCTCAGAGCAAGGGCAGATCAAAATTGTAGAGAGGCGATGGAATGCTGCTGTAATAGTTTGTGCGGTTGTTTTGAGAAGGCTTGCGTCCATGGGGGATGCTCGTCTCAACTGCTCTGCTGGCACTTCTAGTCCGGAGAATATGTCTAGAGCAACTAGCATGCAATCCGGATCCGAGCTGTCGTGGTATTTTGCGATATCGGGGTCTGATTGTGCCGTTTTGTTATTGCACGGAGTGGAATCTGAGTTTGAGACATTGGATGTCACACCGACGGGTATGGAGACACCATTGAAGCGGGAGTACAGTCTCGCGCTCTCGTCTACGAACTGAGTCATGGTTATATCTCTTGCGGGGGGCCGGTTCGGTTCTTCACCGTCTCTACCCTCCGGGAGCTGTTTTCTTGACCGGTAGGGGCGACCAGCCCGTCTTGCTGGGCTGTAAAAGCATGTGTATCCAAGCTTATCGCAGCGGGTACAGAAGGGTTTCTCTTTAGTACAACGTACTTTCGAGGCAGAGCATTTATCACAGGAATCTTTGAGTTTGGGGGTGTGCAACGACGAGCTGGTATTCGGAAGAGTGGTTTTGGAGGATCGCGAACTTTGGATGCGGCTGCGATTCATGGCGTTGGCCCCTATTTGTCATGGAAAGGCTGCACATAGACAGAGGCTGATATAAATAATTCTCTGGTTAGCTTTTTTCGTGGCATCTTTGCATAGCTTTTGTATTCAACTTCCCTTACCTAGATGCGTTGGTCTTGGTTCCGCCTGCAACCCACTTGCGCCCCTCCTTGCCAAGAGATAAGAAGTATGCAAGCGAAGCTGTGGAGCAATCGACCACTTCGAGCATTGTCCAGGCAACTCTCCCGCATTCGACTTAGTTTTCAGAATCGGGATTTTTCGCAAGGTTAGAGACCGAGAGAAACTGACGTCGCGATGTAACCTCGTGTCCCCAGCCGAAATCCTTTGACGCGAGACTAAGCTAGAATATGCACTAGTCCAGATCAGGTTAGGCCCCACCCGGCCCGAGCATCAAAGCCAAGGTTGAGGTGATCAGGGGAAAAGTACCACCGTGCGATTGAAACCTCAATCCCTGATAACCCAAGCCTCGAGGACTCGATGTCTCTTGCAAACGACGACTGGCAATCCATATTCGCCCAATGTACTGCCCATGATGATCTACTTCATTCATCTGTGGAGTCCGGTGATGGTCTGTTCGCAGATCTAGATCTCGATCTGAATGTCGATCCTGACCCCGATACATATCTTGACACATTCGCAGGCACTCCTTCCATGTCTTTTGGAGCTTTTCCTGACCTCTGCTCTGGTTCTATACCTTGTGTGGAATCCAATAGATTTGACGATCATGATGAACCGACGCTGGATTGCTCCACGCTTCCCGATCCCTCCACGCCACTACTCGCTGTTCCGGGTTCAATCCTCACTCCATTACAAACACCACCGCCATTGACTGCGGAAGTTTCTTGTCTCGCACAGCATCGCACTCCTTGCATAATAACTGCGACACGATCCCTTCGCTCGCTCCACATCCCCCGACCAGTTGTGTCTCCCGCCGAAACGGCGGCAGCTATGATGGCGATGGACCCGAGCTGCCACGCATGTCTGGCTCTGTCCTTAAAGCAAACAAAGATGCAGGCATGTCAGTCTGCCGCATGCTACAGTGCGCCTGTGCACTCCGCCCACAGAACCAGCTGATCCTAGCAATTATTTGTTCCCGACTAGTCGCGTGGTACCGCGCGATGATCCACGCGTGCTTCATAAATGGCCGCAGCAGTTCCTCTGGGCACAGCGTAAATAGCGCGTCCAACCAGGGCCCTGCATCGTTGGAGAAGGTGGCTCATCAGCCTGTCACGATCGGAGACCACTCGGTTGACGACCAGGCAATGGGGTTGAGTATTCAGGCGCAAGTGACGCTGCGCGAGTTACAACATATGCAGCGACTGATTGAGACCCTTTCAGCCCGCATGCGGGAATCAAATAACTCATACCCGAAAGTGATGCAGGGCTGTGGAGCTGAAGCCGGGTTCCCATCAGCCGGACTCCCGGGCATCACGCGTGACCGGCTAGTGGCGCACCTGTCGAAGGAAGTTCACGAGACTAAGGCTGATCTGATGACAGCTTTGGTAACACCATGATCCAAATCCGCCTAGGTGGAGTGAGAAGTACATATATTGAACTAGAGTCATATCCGACTTGACCGATCTGCATCTGTAAGAACGTACAGCAAGCCCTGAAAGAGAAGAAGACTTGAGAGTGTACTCTCACATGAAGAGTGGGACTGCTGGTTTGCACTGGAGAGAACATTCTATCTAGATACAATCTCCTCCTATCCCTATTTCATCCGATACTTTGATACTGTCACGTGTTGACCCCCACGTGTTGCCCTGGACAACCCGCCCACAGGTCAACATGGGTCTCGTAGCAATCGAGTGTTCCAGACACGCGATTCTCGATCTCTATTGATTTGATACGTCACAGTATCGTTGCCCGAGCTTGTTGATAACATCGAGTCTCACCCCGCGTCTTCCCCGTGTTGGATTCCATCCCTTGATTGACTTCACCGCTTCTCTGAACAATCCCGTCACTCCCTCGCTTTCAAAATAATTGAGCCAGCTTTCATCTCGGGTATGAAATCTCACATCTTATTAGGAAGCCTCGACATCATGTCAGGTCTTCTCGACGAAGGTCCGACTCACCGCTCGTCGAGGGAAGAGACTTCCAGACGATGCGATTTAATATACATTCCGTCCGATGACTCTACTCCCATCAGCTTCATGCGTCTTCACAGTTCACCCAAGCGGCAAATCAAAGACACTGTTCCACATATCTCAGGTGCTGCTGAGATCAATAGCTTCAGGTCGCAACGTGCTAGACGCCAGGTACAAAAGCCGTTGGCAGGATCTACTCGCAAAGATCCGCTTCAGCAAAACTTTAAGATTGTCCAGGCAAAGGCGACAACAGTTGATGTCCCTGGAACAGGTGGCGGCAAAGAAAACGTTCCTCCCGGATTTTCCGTCATCGCCATAAAAAAAAGCAAATCAGAAGATCATTCACCAGTGTCCAAAATGGCCCGTCCAGTCGTGCAAAAGGCTAGTCTCAGAGCATGCATGACGACCAAGTCAAAAGAAGCCCAAATAGAGCCACTGAAGCGAGCGGCTCTGGTTGAAACTCGAGGTCGTCAGAGTCCCCAAAAAGAAGTCCCCAAAAAGGTAGAACTTTCACCACCTGCTGGGAGTCCCTTGGCCTCTGCCTTAAAGCGTGCCTTCTCCGCCATCGTTATCCAACGGGCATGGCGGTCATTTACAGAACGACGAAATAAGCTCGCGTGTGGTATCGCCATGGCCAGGGTGGAGTTGGCATGTGAGGCGATTACTCGATGGTGGCGTGGTGTGAAAGCCTGCAAGCTGCGGGAGCAGAAACAGAAGGCCAAGCTGGCAGAGAGCACTGAACAGACGACTCCCCGCAAACCTGCTTCTCAGCGACGTTCTGTTCGCCAGGGCCACCGGAGTTCTGGCCGTCGAGGCATTCGGCGCCTCTAAAAGGGCCTTTCTTTTTCCTTTCTGTTTCTCACTCTTTATTTCTCACTTCTCTTTCAAGTTTCTCTCATTTTCACTTCTTTCTCATGTCCTTTTTCTTATTTATGAAATGATACCCCTACCGCGTTTTGACAGGCAAGCCCTTTTGTCCCCGATTTTGTTTATGATAATCGAACTACTTTTGCTGTGTTTCTTCCAGACGAGAACGTCTATATGGCAACCAAATTGCTCGGGTTTCTGCTAGTCTAGCTTGGGTTTCTTCTAATTCAAATCGAGATACTACGAGGTTTACGGCAAGTTTGCTATTCCGCGATCTAGCTCAAACATCACAGCCCCGTAACCGGTCCTAACCATCACCTACGATCATTCTGTCGTCAGTGCGATGCATCAAGACGGTTGAGTCGGGCCTGGCAATAGCAGCCGATCAACACAGACAGTCACGCAAGATTGCCGCTGAGCTACAGGCCGAGAAGGAAGCACACAAAAGGCTTGACGGCGAGACGCAATCACGATAGAATCTCTAGCGAAGATGGACCGTCCCCTGACCGATTTGAGGACCAACTACAAGCACTAGAGCAACAGAAGGCTCGGGTCGTAAACTTAGTCCGGGAACTAACGACACCTCATTGGCGAGGCACCTCGTGCATCATCCCAACTCGAAGCCGTGGAAACCTGGAAGAGAACTCTAATTGCAACGCGCGCAGACATCTAGGCGATGCCACACGTCCGTTTTACTTCGGGTCTCTTGCTCCATGACTAACGCATTAATGATTAGGCTTTCGTCGAGCTCACTCCGGAGGCCGAGGAGTGCTATTTTAGGACCAATCGAATGTCCAAAATTCCAAGGAACCAAAGCTCCCCGGAACGGTCCCTCCGGCTTGAGTTGCAGCAGGCACCTGTCTCGACGCCTTTGGCCCGTTACAGGAAGGCACCTACTGTGCCAAGCAAGCCCGCAGCTCCGACGTAACAGGTGGAGTGTGCAACGGTGCAGGCGGAAACAGAATCTGATTCATCATTGATTATGCCTCCTGTAAGGAACTCCCCCCCATAAGCTTCGACGACCCATCCTCCGACGAAAATTGCCCCTGGTTGGCACGCATGGCGGTTATGATCCGCCATGTCACGGCGGCGCCATGACCTGCCTGAGGGTGTCGATTCGTGACTGATCCGAAGGTGACCCGGCTTCCATGCAGCCCTTTGTGGTGGGTTGTTTACGCTGAAACCTATGATGGCAAGAATTGCCGACATTATAACGGGCTACACAAGCCTTGTGAGACGGTATGTCCTCGACACTGTCCCTTTCGCGTTTCGGTGGCGACCCGTGCTAATGACACTAGGTTCCTGAGGGCATCGAGGAAAACCGGTATGAGCTCCTGGCTTGCCTTTCATGGGCACGGCAGTTTTGTACCGATTCAGATGATTGGTTCGGCGTGAGCCCGGATGATGTGGACGAGAAAGGTGATGAGATTGTCTTCCTGCTGCCCCGTGGACTCGTTGATAGTGTCGCGGCATATATTCGACACTTAGTCGCGAGCTTTGACAACGTCGTGAAGTCACACCGTCGCACCCATTCTCTTCCCGGCACACACGTGTCCCAGGTGAGTCTCGTCCGCGATTCGTGCTCGAGTCGTTGGTGTTTTTTCCCCACTGACCATTCGTAGACTGTGAAGGATTCGTACGCCCAGTGGGTTTCCGCTCGTGCATCGAACGATACGTCGAATGTTTGCAGCAGAGGGACGGCTATCTCAGGGCCAGCAAGAGGTTGGAGAGCAAGTATAGCGAAGTGCAGTTCCAATAGCGCACGGATCTCCTCTACAACGAGCTAGATTCTAATGCGGCTGATCCTGCGAGGGAGAAAAAGGAGCTTGAGAAGGAAATCAAGCACCTACAGCACCTACAGGAAGCAGTTGCCAACCTCTGATAAAAGGAGAGCCGTTACACCAGAAGGTCGAAAGAATGGAGGACAACAACCGAGTTCTGCTGGATCACAATGAAGAGATCCTTTGCGAGTCTGCGGTATCGGACATCGAACTCAGTGTCAGTTGGTGGTTCCAGAGGGGGGGTCTCCAGACGCTGACTGGATCAATCTCCTCACTGCTTATTCTATTCGTTGCCAAACAGCGTGATCGTATTTCTCCAGTCGTGAATGGAGCGGCGTTCCTTCAGCCCAGAAGAAGGGAAATCTTATTCTCCCTTGAGACTCGGAACAGGGTGGACAACCTTGAGCGCCAGGTAGTGGATTTCCACACGGAGGCAGCGGACCTCACAGAGGAAGTTGACACATAGCCCCTGCAAAGCCCGTTTACACTGTAATATACTCATTCTCCTTTAGTATATCTATTTACAGCAAGGATAAGGCTCTTATTTATTGAATCCTATAGGCTTCCTAAGCATACGCGAAGCAAATAATATAGGCAACAAGTTAAGAGTTTATACAAAAACAATTCGTCTTTTAGATTTGATATCCTGGCCTCTGATTGAATGGATGTGAGAGCAAATATGTCTCTGTTTGCAGAAAGATGAAACGGGTTGAATATTTGAAGTGGTGAATAAATGGTGAAGTGAGTTGGAAGTGGGAACATGATGGAAGAGCTTGTTGAGTGACTATGTGTGTTCCTGGAAAGAACAAGTCACGTTCTTGCGCTTCCCAGACTTCTTTGTCGTGTAGGAACGCACCTGCCATGTAATGTAAGACCTTCCAAGGACACTTGGGTAAAACCTCACATTTCCTCGGATTCCTACTCTTACATCGCATTGAAACCTCTCGAGCAAAAAGCTATCTCATTTTTCATGTTGACTGTCTCCAAACCTCCCTAAGGCCTCGAAAACCCCCATCCCTTCCAAACCCAACGTGCCCGAAGACGATCAGAGATGGGACGCAAGCACAGAGAAGTTGAAACTCCAAAATCCCACTTTCCACACCCTAATCTCCATCCGGCTTCGAAACTGACCGTTTCAAATCTGCAGGAGAAATCCAGACAAGCCAGACGATTGCGCGGGTCATGCACGACGACAAGACCGAAAGCGCCACTCTCGTCGGTGAGTTTGATGAGATGGCACTGTCAGGAGCCATATTCTGACTGGCCTTGATAGAACTCCTCCTTGTCTCGCAGGATAGTCACAAGATTTTTCCTGACAATTGCCTACTACGGTGATCGGTATCTCGCGTACCTGAAAAACGAGAACCCGTCGAATGAGCCCTCGAAATCCTGTGGGCCATTCCTGAAGATGCAAGCATGCCTAGGTACGGCCCGTGGAACATGGCTCATCCAGCTCATATGGCCGACTTGGCCATGGTTATCTTCTGCATTGCTTTTGAAGTGCCATGCGGCCTGGCCCCTTCTGCTAGTTCACAACAGAACTAGTACCATCCGCTTGGGCTTGGAAGGCAAAAAAAGGATATGTGCCTTGTGACATGAAGACGTGAGCACCTGTAATGGGTGATCTTCAAAATACCTGCGCACCTGTAACGGGTGACTGTTGATATTGTCAAAAGGACGTGCTCACCTGCAATAGGTGACTGCCAAAAGGACGTGCGCGCCTGCAATAGGTGACAGTTGATTTCTTTTAACGAGCATTGTCTGTTGTCAAAGGCTTCAGCACGCTCCCCAACAGCAACGAGCTTGGGCCTCTTCGTGGCGCTGTTGACTAGTAGCCCATATACGGGGTGAAGCCAACACAAGCTCAAATTCCTGATAGAAGTATGAAAGCCGGTGATTGCGCTGACGTAGGGTTAATCTGCATTCGCGTGCTTATACTCATGGATTCAAGGTAGAGGGAGATAGAAGTTGTTTTCAAGAAATGAAGCTTGTTGGATGTGAGGCTCTTCTTTTGATGGCATTCTCTTCTTTTCAGACCTGTACTCTGTAAGTTAGCAACCGATCTATATTGTAGCCCTGGATACGTGCCACTGTGACAATGATGTCATAGGGCGCACGCTCCAATATAACTTCCGCCTGTTTCTTTTATTTCATCAATCTTCAACTATAACTATATCTTATCCCCTTACTTTCCGAAACTCGGTTTCCTTCAAACCCCCTGGAACCTACCACAGAATCCAAACCCATCATGCCCAACGAATCCAATCAAGACAAAGGCGCCACCGGAGCTGCCAAATTCGTCACCTCCACACTTGGAAACACACTCGGCGGTGTCACCCGCACAGTGGGTGGAGTAGCAGGAACCGCCGGGCGAGGTGTCGGCGATACCATCACAAGCGCGACGGGGAGCGCGGGCGAGCCGATTGGGAATGCGCTCGGTAATGTAGGCTCAGGTCTTGAGAACGGGGCTAAACGAGTCGCCCAGGGAACGGAAGATGCTGGGAAATGGAAATAGGATCTTCTGCTCTTTTTCCTTTCTCTGGAGTCGTCGTAATGAGCGGACCATACCACCCGCTCTTTTTAAGGAGGCGATCGAACATTGAAGCAGGTCCGAGTCTCTGCAGCTCTTTCTGCACCTTTTTACCAGATCTCTCTACGGCTTTGTCTTGATGTATATTCTTTTGTTCTTTTAGATATTCTACCAATTTCTGGCCTTAGGCCACTGCGTCTGCTTGACCGACGGCAGTCTTTCCTGTTCCGATGGTTTTGGTGCCCGTTTTAGAAGATCCAGTATGAAGCCTTTGGACAAGTGTCAGAATCAATGATTGGGTTGTTGGTTCCCAGGCGTCGACAGCCAGTACTAGTGCGGCTTTTGGGCTTTTTAGGACTGGTTGCCATTCCGGTATCGATCAAATGTATGTATCGATTTCATGCCGTGTTCTGGGAATCGGACGGAGGGGGTCCTGGATGTGCAGGCCCGACGCGGCGGGAGGAGGGGACAAGTCTAGAGTAACAGTATTAGTAAATGATCATTTTCAGGAAAGCTCTCACCATATCGTACGCAGAGTCCATCTTGGTTTGCAGGGCAGTTTCAATGTCGAGGTTCTTTACTGAAGCACTATCAAAAGTAAGTTAGTAACCAGCCTGTATATCGTACGGTTATAGAGAGATAGACCAGGTAGACAAAGTGAAAGTGTATGACGTGACATGCGTGACTGAGGCGGTGTTGAAGGTATCCTCCGTTTAAGATGAGAAACCTTGAGATCGAATGTTATCTGTGGGATGAGATTAGTGTCTTGCTTCTAATGGTTCTCGTCAGTACCTACCCTAAGGCACCAACTAACAGCACGGCCCATGCTTCGTAGCTCTAGGTTATTATAGTATTATAGGCATAGTCAAGATGACACAGTTGCACGCCTTGTGTAGATTGAGGCGAAGAGATCGAGATCGTATATTACTGGTTCGCCAACGTTGCCAGAGACTGGAGACACGGATTAGTAATTTCTGGTATCTTAACAAAGAAATGAAAGACATCTCGGAGAAGTCTCAAAAGGAGTGTCAAATATGCTCACATCTTTTGGGCAGTTGTTGTACCGACTGAAGCGCTTTAGCGACGAAAGTTTTCTGGTTGGCCCTCCTAGCTGCGGTCTCAGAGCAGGTAAAGATAGTGCTGGCCAGTCCATAGAGATGCTCGGATCCGATCATAAGACTGTGGTGCTCTTGGCTCTTAGAGAACAACGTCTCTGTGGATAGATATCTTGGTTTTGGGGGATCACAAAATGGCTTTGTGCAGCTTGTTTTCCATCGTTCCCGGAATGGTGACCTCAGACACACTCTTTCGTATATTATGTACCATATATATATGGACGTGCCGCTCTTAGGTAAAATTTGTTGGAGCTACACAGCTACCAGGAGACCAGGAGAGGGAGGGGGGGGAGAGAGAGGAAGAAGAAGGAGAAGAAATAATGATTGTTGGATTTATAGCTTACCATGCACTGGGGAGACGGAGAAGGACAAAACTGTTGTTACTCAAACTAGGTCTTTTTATAGAGGCCGCATAAAATTAAACAAGCGCTCAGTTTGTAAAGGCAAGGTATTTATACCTTGCAAATAGCAAACAAACGCTCGGTTTGCTATAGCGCAAGCCTTTGAAACCAGGCAGAAATAGAGAAATCGCATTATATCAAAGAGCTAATGCTATCTCAAGGACTATAGTGAGCTATCGTCTTCCACTCTTTGCACTTCCTTAAAAATGCTTTCCCACACTTCTGCAGACGGGACCAAACTATCATGGTCAGTGCCAGACACTACCCTCGAATCAAATTCAATTGCACCCAAGTCTCCATCAGCCATTTGATGCCAGCATTGCTCAACATAATCTTGACCCTTCTTGCCGATCATACTATCAGACTCAGCAAAGAATACCCGAACTTTCAATGGCGCTCCGCCTCTCCCTCTTTCGAGCTCAACCAACTCGCGCACAAAGGCCTCATAGTCTTCACATTTACCCCACGTGTCAGGTTCCTTCCGTAGACACTGCATCGCCTCGCTATTGGAGCCAACGGTGTTCTCCTTGAACACTCCCTGCATCATCAAAGAGTCTATCTCCTTCTGTTGGTCTAGGTCTAGTCCGTAGTTTTGCGCAATGTAGAGACGATTCTTTGCCTGGTCATCACCGCTCTTTGAGGGGAAGGAGGCAGAGAGCTTAGCAATCATTGCTCCACTCGTCGCTGTTGCAGACCCATCATTGGCGAGAAAGAGACGTGGGATTCGATTCCAGAGCTTGAAGGCTGGAGTAGGGATATATTGGGCCATTTTCATAGACGTAATGCCTGATTTGGCGGGGTCGACCCACGGCGCTATCGTGTGGTTAGATCTCAAGCTTGAAGTTGGAATACGTCCATCTAATATAAAAAGATCAGAGTGGGAATGCAACATACCAAGAAGGCTGACCATCGGTTTCTCGGGATACAGAATATCCCGACAGTAATATAGGGTATTGAACAGATAAATAGTGCCAGCACTATGCGACGCCAACGAAACATGCTGGATGTCTAAATGTGCCAAAAGCCGTGGAACGGTCTCGATCCAGGTGGAAACTCGCTGCGACAGCGGCACGTCGGTGGAATTTCCCATCCCAGGACTATATATGATATGAGCTTATTTCATGTTATACTAGGCCTTGGTTCACCTACCGATCAACGACCAAAACGCGCACGCCCCATTTCTCGGCAATCGTATGCAGACAGATTCCGACGTACCGGGATGAAAACATGCCCGGCATTAAGAGTAGTGCCGGAGTAGTTCCGTTCTCATTGGGCTCGCGGCCGTAGTCGGCGTAGGTCACATTGAGACGGCCATGAGTCGGAGTTGGCTCGATCGTGAAGCAGCGATGGAAGCGAGGGTTGGAGACATAAGAGGTGGCAAACGAGCGAGGAGATGTTGGGGGGATGTTCCATTGCTTAGACAATTGGGATAGAAAGGTGGGTTAAAGATATAAAGGGTGGGGTTTTCAGCTCGAATTTGAGGGAGGGAATAGACATCTATCAAAGGAGACTAGTAAGCTTGAATGTGGCGCCCTAAGGCTGATAATTATTTAGCCGCAATTTCTCTGTCCAATTTACTAGATGGGCATCAACTGCCAATTTTTGTCCCTATTTTAATATATCATCTTGTGCGATAGCATATCCAATGGAAACTGGGGGTCGACAATGATCGAAGCGGATGTGCCAGTCCCCCCTTAGCCTCATGGAAGATGTGCACGAAGCATTCAAGCTTAGTTTCATCTGAGTCATATCTTTGATCTGTCAATCCTAGATTTTTGCGAGTGTCCTAATGTGACCACTGTTTCTTTTAAAGTACTTGTGGATTCTGAAAGGGCTGCGGCCTGTCGTTATATAAATATATATATTGTAAGAGAAAACCACGACGAGCGACCCGCAGGTCTGACCATTCTCGCTTCTTACTCCCCAGTAGCAGCGGTGCCAGCAGCTTTGTTGTCCCCTAACTAACGATTAGCATATTTGTCCAGTAACATAGACATGCAGCAGCAAACATGTAGCAACAGAGCAGACACAGCACGGGCACAGGAATAGGAAGAGGGATAGAGAGGTAGGTGTAAGGCTTACCAGCAGCAGTGGTCAGTTCAGATGAGCTGGAATAACGGGCCAGCGCCCTAGAGGAGGGAGGCTCTAGGGGGAGAGAGTTGGCCCTATAGAAATTGATATTGTAGGGATTGATCACTAGAATTTGTAGGTAATAGTATAACGGTCAAAATTTAATATATAAGAATACGATATGGCGCACTAGCGGCTATACACTGCCGTAGCCTATACGTTGTACTTTGACTGTAACTCTGGTTTCCAGTTTGTGAAGTGAGATATATAGTTGTCTCCCTACATGCTGATGATATCAAATCAGAAGAAAGCAGTCCGACTATCTTAATGCAGTATTGAGCATAAAAAGGATCATCATCATGCCCTATGATTCTATCAACGAAATTTCTCATATAAAATAATCATTCCCAGCGCAGGTGCCGCATTATACAGCGGGCTAGGGCCCCAACATAGATCTCCCACGAAGATCCCCAACGAGACCCCACGTTATCACCAATAAACATTGACTTCATCGCATGGGCATATATCATCAATATGTTGTGTATCACAAGCCCTATGTCGTACATCGTATAGGACAAGCACCGACGTACAGTAGATCGACGCAGAACCATCTCAGAAAGCACCGCACGGCTCGTGCAGGTCACGATCAAAGCATAGGCTACCATAGCAACCAGACACGCGTTCGCCCACCATACCATGTCCATGCCCTGTGATGTCACTGGTGCGGAGAGTCGAATAAGCATCTGAAACGTATACTGGAGGTTAGAAGTAAGTTAGAAGCACAAGCCCCATTCCGGAAACCATGGTCGAACAAAGCGCATCGCTGATATGGATATTAACTTCATCCTCAGGCCGGTTAATCCCGTCCTTGTATTCTCATAACCGCTCGGGTCGCCTACAAAAGGCCCCAGCTTGAAACGGGCATCATATTGCACAGGGATTCGCTGGCGATCGAGCGAATGATAGAACGGTATATTGTAGGTTCTTACGCGATGACGTAGGTTGTGTTTTGTCGAGATAACACTAATAGTGCCCATCTCCTCCCTCTTTCGGTGATCATCGATGGATATTTCCATGGTTGGATGCTTTGTGTGGTTGGGGTTATTGCGATGAACATGAAACTGCTGGAAACGTTTCGTTTGCCGCTTTTTCGATGTACTCCATACTCCGTATGCGGAATACGACTTACAATATATCGGATAATATTGTAGGTTTGGTTCTGGTTCTGGTTCTGAATTCAATGTTGCAGCTTAGTATATGTTTCAGCCCGTGTCATCTCGGCACCTGCGAAGGCACCCCTATTATCATCCCGCCTATGTCGTATAGACTGATATAGAAAATTTCAATAATCAACCCCGTGGCATGGGCGAGGTGTCCACGGGTTTCAAATTGCATCATAGTCATTTGGGCTGTATATGCGACCGGAGACTATCAGATGGTCATGTTACTGGCTAGACAGTATCTCCCGACTGCTGACACCCAGATGCGACCGTTCTGAATTCAATGCTCTCATCTCCGTACTGCGGTCTGCGGATTCACTCAAGGATTAATTTTCCGGAATCCGATGTCGTGTTTTGAAACACGGGATTCCCATGTACCCATGTTGAAACGATCAGGTCGATTTCGCACCCGATGATCAAATGTGAGGGCCAACCATGTTCGGCGGAGAGGAGGTCCATGGGCAGGTGCCCAGGTGGGGGTCGTTGATTATCAAGCGCTTCTAGAAGATTTGCATCTGCCATGTTGAACAGTGGCGATACGTGCGTCGAAATCGAAATGTCGCAGGTTATTCTGGTGCCTTGGACTTTGTAGAGTTCGGGCGCATCTGACGTGGATTCGCAGGGATGACCGCTTATAGCGATGGCGAGAGCCGCAATATTGCGCAAAGTGGCGTGTGCCAAGTTATATTGGTGTTCTATGAGAGGTTGCTATATTTGTTTATGCAGGTCTTTAGATATTTATGCTGTATGCCTGCAATAGAAGAGATGAAGGGACGCCACAGTGTCGATCATATCCTATTTCCAATGTATACATCGTACACCGTATAACGATCTATAGGTACCATGTACAATGTACAAGAATTCGTGCCAACAAACGCCGTACTAGGCATCCGAGTAACCAGGTAATGGGCAGTGCATAGACAGGCTTTCAACACCCAGGCTACAGATCTCAATCGGACCGGACCGAGTCAAACGGCCAAGCCTGTAGCCCGTCGATCCCGAGCCAAATAACAGAACACTGCCACTGCAACCCCCCTAGCTCATCGCATTATTATCACTCGGTGCGACCGCTTGGCATAAACAATAGCACGTAAATAGTCAAGAGTGGTGCCAAGACTGTATTCATGCAAGCTCATGGTGTTGGCATGATCACCATGATCGCCCTTGGCAAGGCCATTCCCCCATACATTGCATTCGATAACCGGCACTACCGACACCAGGCGTCAATGAATTCGTTTTTGAGAATTTCGCTACCTGTAGCACAGCGCTTGGCGTCGAGAGGGAACCCTATCACAGGGCGGATGGTTATCGAAGTGGTTTAGTGCCAAGAGCTCTTCAAGAAAGGGGGTGTATCAAAATAGAATCATTCAACCTGAACCCCCTTTGTGGAGAACTCTCCCTTGCTCTTTCTACCCCGTATTGTCACCCCGGAAATACTATTGTTCTCCAGGGCTCCATACCAGGTCGAGTCGTACCGGGCGCATTCTGAAGATTCAATGCCTAGGTCTTGGCAGTTTGCTTCACCTCGCGCTGTTGCCAAGCATTCCTCCGGTGTGGCCTAGAGCAACTGGCCGTCTCCTTGCACTGTGCACTGCCGGGTAGATCATTGATCTGCCTGTTCTACCTGTCTTGCCAATTGTGAACCAGATTTTTCTTGGCGGAGAGGTCATGAGGTTGATGTTTAGGTTGTGACGTCCCTCTGTAATCTGCTCAATGGAACGGTGTTCTCTGTGAGGCACGGGGTGGACTTGGCATTGTTCGAGTCCGACTAGGTAGTTGATTCTTTGACGTGGTGAAGACCTGGGGTGTTGGGGTATGTATCGAGACCCGGGTCCATACTAGATATCCTGCACAGACCAGCAATTGGTATGGTTTATTAGTCCTTGTGTATTGTCTTTGTGTGAAACATGTAGGACCTCTTTGTCCTCGGAGGAATATCCATGATCTGCCAAGACCGCACATTCCTGTACTCCGTATGATAGAACAAAGCGAGGATAGCCTTTTTTCCAAATTGGGAGATTGAAATCAATCGAAATCAATCAGAATCAAGTGATGTCAATTTTGGAAGAACATGAATATATTATTTAAGACAAGAATATCAGAAGTCAATTCCTATAGAGAAACAAGACCAAACGCCGACAGGGCTTGAGGACGTAACTGCATCTGGCACAGTGCAGTAGCCCCGAAGTGCCAAAAGTGGAGGAAGATGAAAATGCCTCATACATTGTCTGCGAAGTCCTCTGGTAAATCCTCGGGCTATTCCAAACCATTTACCCGTCCCGCTTATCGCGCATTGCAGCTTGCATTTGTCCAATCTCTTTTGCTTCTGGACACTCCACTTCTCCTGGTCTTCCCGGTCAACCATTCTGGTATTATTCTATGCGCTTCAGTTTGGAGTATACGGAGTATACAGTTCGATAACGTTTGGAAATAAACATCCCGCTCGTGCCATCTTCTGCCCGTATCCCCACCTGCACAGTTCACACCTTATTGCGCTAGACACATTACTTACAACACACGGAGTACACTTGGCGACTTGGATGGAGTTGGGGTAAGTGCTATACAAGCGGGTCAAATTGCTAATCGTCTTAGTGAATGCCACGATAGCGGAGAAATTCCCACAATTCAATTCTACAATCCCATCGTGCCACGAACGCAACGCTACTACTAGTGACCCTCTCACATCAAACGTATCCCCGTACTCCGTATAGAACTACTCTGTATTGTGCAAACCCTCTCGCTCGTTCCTACTCCACTTGGAGAGAACTTCTCCGTGGGATCGGGAGGGGGTCGGGTCTTCTTGGTCCATTCCACAATATCCCAACCATTTTGTCGCCCAGGATTGAACCTTTAATTTCTACCCGTTTTCGCGGGAGAGAGCCCAAGCCCAAGTCCAAGGAGTGAGGGGTGGCCAAGAAAACACCCGTTTCTAATCCCGCCGGCGATGTCGCTGTCAGCGCGGGAACTTTTGTCCTGCATGTACAGAGGACTTTATAGACAGTTTGGTACCTTCGTATCCTTGTACAATTTCGGATACGATGTATATTTTCAAAACAGTGTTTGGCGCCCCGGCTCCCTTCTCCCTATTGGGAAACTGAAGACGTAAGAAACATACTAAAACACAGCGAATCGCTTTATGTGCAAGACCGCCGCTCGTCCGTAGACAATTGTCCTTGTCCTATGTACGTAATATGTAAACAAAATGACAAAGGAACAAAGAAAGAAAAAGCAAATATAATAACAAAGCCCGACAGGGAAAATTGAAGCAAGATGAACTCAATGGCTTCGAACCCGATTCATCCCCACCGCAAAGCCGTTGCGTTGCCAACAAGCTTCTTCCACAATTCGATTCCAAACTCAACTCATTTCCCATGGTCACCCGGCTCGAGGGCATGTGCAATTCAGTGAGCTTGGGTTTCGCTTACAGGGGTTATGCCTGCTCGAACAAACGGACTGTGGGGGGGGATCTCCTCGGATTCGAGAAGCTTGTCGTGATCTAAACCGGGGCGTTCAGGACCCTACAGGTTTAACGAGGGGTTGGTGGCTGCAGACTGCATATCTCTGGGAACCAGTGTGAATGTCAACATCGGGTGGCCTTTTCGGTTACTGGTGGAATTTCCAAGTTTTTCTTTTTTTTCCAGGAGTTTTTTTATTGTCCGAGTTATGCGATATACTTTAGACTGGTTTGCGCAGGGAAGATCTTGCTCGGTCAGCCGGTCTAGGGCTGATATTGATCGCGGCTGACCGCTGTTCTTTGTCAACGTGCAAATCTTCGTAAGCTTTAATGCAGGTTACTCGTGCTTGTCTGTCATCGGGCACAGAGGGATTTTTCTTTCTGGTTTCGGTGACTAGTTGCGTGGAGATGAGACGATGAGAAATCAAGCTGCCTGTTGAGATATCTCATCGTACTCCGCAAGCTGTACTGTAGATCGATTGCATGCCCAACTTGACGATCCTGATCGCTTCGCCTCTGAATGACGAAACGGTTGATGTCTAAATTTGGAGGGTCAAAGGAGGCCGTGCTGGCAAAGGGTTGAGCTGGGCATCCCTAGTAGAGAACATGACTGCCTCTGGACTTGGCACTGGAATGAGAACCAATGGAGATAATCGATTCTATCTACTCCTTACAAATACTGGATGTACAGCCTGTACTCCAGGGCTATGTGCGATGTTTAAGTATACCAAGACTGATCTACCGGGAAGGAGCGGAGCCAAGAGACCATTTTGAGGTGAGTTCGGAGGCGGTGGATACGACTTTGGGTGTAGTATCCATATGTACTACACGTAGACTTCTGTACACAGCCCGTACGGCGTATAGTATCTTGTACAATATGCAACCTCCAATCTACCCCAAGACTTCTGTACCCGAGAAGCTCCGGACTTCAGTCATGGGGGTTTTTGAAATTGTCTAAGGCTAAGACGGGGAGAGTGAGTAAATGACTAATATCCCATGTCACTCTACGTCAGATGAAGGGAGTCTTCCGCATTAGGAGTAAGGGCAGAGAACAGGAATCAATACCAAGCATTCAGGTATGACTCGAGAGCTCGGCGAAGACTGCCAAGAGCCTGATGTCGACAGTCGAAGTAGAAACCATGAGGCGCGTACGGCGCGTTTATAGTTTTTGAGTTATCTTCTCATTACGAGTTTCGGTCGAGTAAGAGAATTCAGCCTGTTAACAGCCAGTTAATCGTTCTAGGGCAAGTCCGGCCAAGGCTGACCCGTGGACGGCTCGGCAGCGTTCAGGCACAATAGGTATTTTTCGTACCGATTTGCACTATGGGAATTGCCTCTGTAACTGGGATATGACAATACCAATACGAGCCAATAATAAGTTGCCTCCGGCTACATAATAATATACGGAGTACAGATATAGTACTACAATGTACGGTGAAGATATCAAGGCAGATTTTTCTTGATTCCTCCGTACCAGAATTTCATGTTGGCAAGTGGATTCGCACAGTCACGGCAAGTATTAAGAGAGGTCAGGTTCAACGGGGGGTTTTGAAGGAGAAGAAGTGACCCTGAAACGGGTTTAGTCCCAGCACAAAATCCCTCATAGCCAGCGGCCACCGACTCAACAGGCAATGGTCATCATGGTCCACTTGAATCAATTGAACTCGATACTTGAAACGAACCCTTTATGTTGAATACGTTTAGTTTATTTTCTTTCTAAAACAAAACATTTAATATATATATCAGGATTATTATAGAACAGTGTCATAATAAAGAAATAAAGAGAAAGATAGAATATACATGTATAGTACAATGTACGAAGTAGTAGCGCAGGAACCAGTGGCAAGACATATTTCTTAGTCAGGTACAACACGGCCATAGAAATCGGAGTACATTGTAAGGCAAATTGGAAAATTGGGGGTCCATGGGGGTGAAAAGAGAAAAAAAAGCAAGAAAAAAAGAAGAGGAAATCCCAAAAGGTTAGGGAAATTAGAAAAAATTACGAAAAGAACGGAAATTGAAAAATTAAAAAACGTGGGAAAGGAAAAAGAAAATTTTAAAAAAACCAGACTATTCCCAAAACGACAGTGCCGAGCTGCCGTATCGTCACTCCCACCACTTCCCCCCCTCCAAGACATCGGAGACCCCTGCACCTTTTCTATGATCTTCCTGTTCTGTTATTATTGTCAACCTTTCCCCAAACTTCCCCTTCCTTTTACTTCGTTTTATTCCTCTTTATAATCTCCACTCCATTTTTCGTTTCTTGACATTCTCGACATTCCTGTCCTTTTTCCTTTTTTCTTTATCGAGATCCGAAAGCACGGACCTTCAAGCCTGGAGGTATTCGAGAATCAAATCTAGTCTCCAGCTCCTCAACATTGAGTTGCCATTCTTAGGCACAATTATCGATCTTGGCGAATACCCTTCTTCGTCTCGAAACCCCCCTAGTCATGCGGTTTATATCATGACGTTAGTCCTCGTTCGGGACATCTTGTTCTGCCCTCAAGGTCGATCGATTTTACATTGATCGATATCAAGAACAGCATTCGTTGAATGAAAGACCTCTTTCAAGCAACGTCTTAACCTCGCCTTCACCTCGATCCTACGCCACTCGCCTCACCCTCCTCCTTTTTCTATCCTGGAACTATACCGCGAACCCTTCTTCCTTTCGAAACCATGGCACAGACTCGGAACGGAGAAAGAACGTTTTCTTTCCATAACCTATTGAAGATGCTCCTCTCGCCCAACTCGTCCAGCAAGCCGGCCCACGGCGAGGCCGACGTGCCCGAGGACGTTGATGAACCCCCCTGAAAACGTCATGCACGCCACCTCGATGAACTCCGACCAGATTGTGCTTTCTCGGCCGACAGTGAACCGCAAGGAATCGCTGCTCACGCGCGCGTTGAAGAGCAGCCCGGAGATGTCCCCTACCGATCCACACGCCTCCCACTACGACTCCTATATGTACCGATCCTACCCGCATAGCAACATCAGTGGCGTCTCGACGGCCGAGTTGACCAGCGACGGCGGCCTCACGAGTCCATCCTTGTCTAATACTCCCAGCCCACCTTTACCTCCTCAAATGATGGAAAATGCTGCGTTGATGGGAAAGAAGAATTTGACACCCAAGGTGAAGGTCGCTGATGCCAGTGAAACTTCTGTCGAGGCCAACCTTGGCCGCAAGCGATGCATTAGCTTCGCTTGTGGTCGTAAGACTGATGAGAAGAATGAGCTGGGATCTCCCGTCTCACCTTCTGGGTCACAAGTAGTCACGCCCAAAGCCCAAGCACCAAAGGAGCTTCCCTCGGAAGATGTCTCGATTCAACCCCTCAAGCGCAAAACCACACTTACTTTCGCGTGCCCTGGACGGGAGACTGCCTGCCAGAGAGAGAGATCTCCGGCGCGCAAGCCCTCCCCCCGCCGCGATGCCGTGGCTCCCCTGCACCTGCTGCTCGCAGAGCATCTCCCATCCCGAAGGAAACTCCCGAGGTTTCCAATGATAAGTCTGTCTCTGCGTCTACAGAACGCAAAGGTGTCCCGACCAGTGGACTGGGCAAGTTCGAGGAATCCGAAGCTACTCGATTCCACGAATTTGCTAGCTCAATGGACGAAGACGATGAATGGGTAAACAGGGAGGCCGACTATACGCAAAAGATTACTTTGAACGACTGTATGAAGAAAGAAATGGCTATCCGACGGCTCGGTGAACAGGCAGAAGAAGAGGCTTTGGAGGAGGAAGAGGATATGGAAGACCTTCCTGACGACGACGAGACCGTGCACGACTTCTCTTCAGATGACGGCAACGAATCGGACAATGAGGCTGGCTTCGCAGACTCGGACGAAAGCGACGATGATGGCTCCGACATCGAGTTTTGGGGGTCGTCACAACATGTCACAGAATCCTCCAGTCAATCCATCGATGCACGCCCCTCGGCCATGGAACGCCGGGCCTCGAACACATCTTTCGACTCCATGACGGATGATCACTCGAACTGGCTCCCAGCCCCCGTGCAAAAGATCACCAGCCGTCGCACTTCGAAGACCTCCAAGAGCATCAGTATTCGCCCGAAGACCCCGAACCTTCCTGATAGCACCGACTTTGTCTGTGGAACTCTGGATGAGGATCGCCCCCTCGAACTCGCCTACAAGACTTGCCTCGAAGAACGGCGCCGCCTAAAGGAAGTTATCATCCCGCAGGATATCGACCCCAGCTTCCCCACCAGCGATCCGGAGGACAATGAGGACCTTGAACCATCCGAGGAGGAGATTTCCAGCATGTGCTCAGTCACAGGTCGCCGCGATGAAATTACCCGAGGAAGGCCAGAGGGCGATGCCCGCAGGCAATCACCCCGTCGCTCTCCCAGACGTCTAATGTCCCCACCACCCCGTCGCGCTGGCCGCACGTCTCCCAAGCGTCTCAAGTCCCCACCCCCGCACATGAAAGCGAAGTCGTCCACCCCAGCGACGTGGGAACTCACCGACGATATGCCCATCGTCGAGTCTATCGGAGGTGTCAACATCAGCCACCTGGTTCAGCGCCGGCCTCTCGTCCGTACCAAGTCACTCCCCCCGCGTCCCCAACCCTTTCTTCACCGGCCTGGACAAAGATCACAGGTGGCAAGGCATACCGCCGTTCTCTGAGTCGCCAGAGCACGAACACTCACGTACCCGTGAGCTACACACTCGTGGCCCAGTCGACATTGTCGAAGGGCTCGAGAAGAAGCGCCAGAAACGCAAAGAAAAGTTCTGGCGTCAACATTGCCGCAAAGCTGCCAAAGAGCAGATGGGCAAACGGCCTGTTCCAGGCCATGGAGCCGAACGGATGAAGGAGCTTGGCCTCGAAGTTGCTGAGAGGTGCAGAGCTTACGGCGTCGGTCAAGACGCCCAGCTCGTCCTATCTGTTTAGGTGTCCCCTACCTATGGAACTTGTATGAAAAAGTTTCACCCCTCCGTTTATTTGACTTGTACATACTTCTTGTCACTTTTTTTTTTTGTTTTCGGGGTCCATTTTTTTTGTCTTCCCCTACTCGGTTAGCGATCCGAGTGCCTTTCGCTTTCTTATATATATTAACCCACTTTGTGTTGTCTACATGAATGGTTTCTTTACCCTTATCCCTTTCCCCCTTTTCTTCAATAATTCCTACACGGAGGTGGTTCTTTCTTTGCATTTTCTGTCGGAAGTATATCTTATATCCTTTCTTTTCCCTCTTTCCTTATACTGCGGTCCTATGGACTTGCTGGAGGTCGCTTCCTTTGTTGTCTTGCATGGCTGCGGTGCATATACCCCCTATCTGGCTTTTCTGCATTGTGAATAAAGAGATCCATCGGTTTGATGGGAGTGAATATGAATATATTTTAGATGACCTTCTTTCCTACCTACCTATGTAGTTATAGTAGATGGAAACAGTAATCGTATCACAAGACCCAAAATAGTGGCGAGTCTTTGCCACGATAGACTCAGAGAGAAGAAGTACGCAATTATGATCAATATTTCCAACAAATCACAAAAGAACGTGCAAAACCATCCATATATACCCAAACCAGCCCAAATCCCCAAGCCGTAGCTTATCGCTGCGCGATGATTCCGTCTTTCTGCCTAAGGCACCAAACCCGATCACCGAAAACAACATCAAACCTGTCTTCTTTGCTTCTATCTCTTCCAACCCCGGACCATCCACCTCTCCCAATCAGCTCGTCACTGACCTTAATCTGTGATCCCTGCTCGTCAACCTCATCGATTATTTCCTGACCCCGGCCTTTCACCATGTGGATCGTCAACTGGTGTAAGTATTCTCCCGACACCACATCCGATCACCTGCAGTCACCGTCCGGGGCCGCTCCCAGACACCGAGGAAGAAGGAACGAGGTATCTCTCTAGACAGCTTAGCTGCGTTGGAACCGAGCATGTCTTCATTCCAACCCCGACACCGGGTCATGCGACGGCGGTGCCGCGGTACCGGCTGCTTGTGATCGATATGTGCGTCTCGAGGTACAAGGTGCAATTTGCTGATCTCTCTTCGTGTCCTGTAGTCTACGATATCCTGGCCTCGCTGGGTCTCCTCAATAAGCACGCCAAGCTCCTGTTTCTCGGTCTGGACAATGCCGGCAAGACGACGCTGCTGCACATGTTGAAGGTGAGTCGAGCGTTGGTGTTGAGTTCGGGAATAGAAGACCTAGCCCTTTGTGTTGGATTCCGATGGCAACAAGGCCCGAGTCTGGTTGCGCTGGGTTGCCCCACAGATCCGGGTGCTTGGATATAGCGCAGGAGAAACGAGGACGTTGTATGGGGCTGTTTGCTGACAGGACATTCAACAGAACGACCGTGTCGCCGTCCTGCAACCTACCGCACACCCGACCTCCGAGGAGTTGGCCATCGGCAACAACCGCTTCACGACCTTCGATCTTGGTGGTCACCAGCAGGGTGAGTGGCTCTATTGACGGGGACTCGTGATGTTGCGCCCGCATACTGCCAAGCAACATAAAACAAACCCCCCCTCCGCAGTCGATCCCGAGATGGAACATAACTAACCTACCTTCTCCGTTCAGCCCGCCGTCTCTGGAAGGACTACTTCCCCGAAGTGAGCGGCATCGTCTTCCTGGTTGATGCCAAGGATTACGAACGCTTCCCCGAATCCAAGGCCGAGCTCGACGCTCTTCTCGCCATGGAAGAGCTCTCTAAGGTTCCCTTCCTCGTTCTCGGAAACAAGATCGATCACCCCAATGCCGTCAGCGAGGATGAGCTGCGCCACCAGCTCGGTCTCTACCAGACTACTGGTAAGGGCAAGGTCCCTCTCGAGGGTATCCGCCCTATCGAGGTGTTCATGTGCAGTGTTGTTATGAGACAGGGTAAGTTTCGTCGATGCCGAGGAATCTTGATATACCGTGGACCCGGGACCGTGGCGGCTAAGCACGTATTTGAAACGATTATAACTAACTTTTCTCCTTTCTCGCAGGATACGGCGAGGGAATCAGATGGTTGTCCCAATACGTTTAAGCAGAGTCTTGTCTGTTCCGCCGACACAACCGATCCCCTCTCCAACCCGCCAAGCCCAAATCCATATTGTTTTCACTCGCCCAAGAATCGAAATGAAATGAAACTGGCTTTGGTTTTGGCTTCGGCTTTCTCCGACATCCCTCTACACCCGAACACCCCATAATCTAGCTATGCTCCACAACCCCCTCCCACAAACCCAATCCAACTTTATCCCCGGGCGTACCTGTACGTCTTGAATGTGTCACCCGACAATGTACCTCACCTCGTTACGTCTGTTCAATTCTTCCTTGTGCTCTGCGCTTTTGATCGAGCTAGCTAGCTGGTTTTTCCTGGTTACTATAGTCTAAAGACTTGAATTTCTTTCATTTTTTGGTACAAAGTATAGGAATGATTTGTTTATGTGTTCGGTTTCAGTGACGTGGAATCTCATGGCTGATGGTTGCTACATATCGAACACTCTATTGACTATGGTCTGCAAGTTCTTCCGTCAATTGATACAGTTCCTTTCCTAGCTCTGCATTCGGTCAATACTTCTCCGGAATAGTAGGGCCCTAGAGAGATTCATTCCCGTCCATGTGCAAACCACACCGAAGACATCGTGAACCTCAGGATTCACACAACCTTCGCAAATTATGTTTCGAAAACCATCTACGTAAAGCGCACGCAATTCTAGACCGGAAAGCCTCGTCCGTAAGGGTAAGATACACATCCTCGTAGCGAACTTCTTGTGAAACGACAGTATTTCATGCTCGATCTGCGAATGGCCTAGCGAAGCACAACTTCAGCTCCGTCGTGACTCCGCATGACCCTCCCTATCCCACTGCGAGCACATGAGAATGCATATCTTAGACATCAAGCGCTTATAATCATACATGTTCATCATGATCGTCAAAAGGAAAGTGGTCCAGGATCGCAGTCTTCTCAATTCCGGTACTTGAATGTGCCATCAACCCGTCCTTGATGGCCTTGATGACCACCATGGACTTTTCAAGCTCGTCCTCATTTGGAACCCAACCAACAGCGTCGGTGCCTATGAGATCCATCATCTCCGCCAATTCTTGCAACTTCTCCTGCTCCTGCTTGTAATCATCTAGGCACCGCTGAATCTCTTCCTCGGAATAATGGACCGGAAACTCGGCAGAGTGTGCAGGTTTCCCTTCTCCATCAAGACACATCGGCCGATTCTGATAGGCCTGTATAAGAGCGTGCTTCAATGAGACGGAGTCGCCTTCCCAAGGGGCCCCGGCATAATGGAATAGCTTGGCTCGAAGCATGGAGTTTTCGTCTCGGAAAGCATCGAAATGATCCGGCATGCGCGTCATAGTCAATGCTGCATAGTAGAAATGGACAATCCGTTTCCGCATCGTCTCCTGCACCGTTGCTTGCTCTTCCTGGCTTAGCTGGTCGAAATTCTCCGGCAGTTTGACCTCTGGTTTGGCCAATGTTTCTGATAATGGATCGCCCCAATTCTGGAAATGGTTCGGGATGCCGGCACATAGGCAGAGTGGTAGGACTACCGCATGCTGCCAATCAATAATCCCCACTACGTCACTGGACGAATTCACTAAGATGTTATTAGGCGAAAAATCCGGATGGCGGAGAGTTGGCCGAGATAGAGGGTGGTCTGGCGGGACTTCGAGATAGGGCGCTAGCTTTAGATAGTCGGAAAGGAGAAGCTGGTGCTGAGCGGGAGATCGCTTCTGGAACCCGTGCAATTCTCGGAGGTATCTTTCGACGTGAAGGTGCGGCTTGCCGAATCGTTCACAGAATTCCATTTCACGCCTGGCAGGTGCCTCGAAGCATGTAGTAAAGGTATTCCCTATTCAAGTCAATTTTCAAGCGAGAAACAACGCGAGGCGTAACACATACATGGACCACGGTCAATCTCTAGTAAACCCCGGTCCTGGTACCACCATTCATGCTGTGCAGTCGGGCCGATAACAATTTGATCTGGTGAAGATAAATCAGGATCTTGCGAGGCGGGAATAGCTCTCTGTGAGCAGCTGATGTCACACCGATAGTAAAGGCTCCCATTCGCTGGAAAGCGGATGCTCATGAATTGTTTCTCTGCCTCGACAATCTGCTTCATTATCTTGACTCGGGCCTTTGTATCCATAGAAAACCACTGATCACTTAAGGGCATTCCGTCGACCTTTTGGAGCAAAATGTACTCGGCTCCAACGGCGTTTGCGTGATCCGGAGAATACCCAAGAACTTCCGGGACAGGGACGCCATGGGAACGCAGGAAAGCGAGAGTGGCAGCCTCACTAGCCACAGCGTGGTGCTTGGGAATAGTTGTGTTGTAGGGTAGTCTTGCAAGCACGGCATATCCATCATCGAAGGTGATTTGCAGAACACGGTTGAAACCCCCTTCAGCGAGTTTGGTGATTGAAACCACGTCATTGAGATGGCGGCTGACAGAATGACACACCACTCTAGCAAGTGCATCCACATCGAATCTAAGATGGCGGTCAGCGCGTCGGAGCTTTTCGTTAAATCTGGTTTGGCATATCACGTTAGCATAAGGCAATTGACATCCATGCATGTTAAGGAATCAGATCGCTGAGCACAACTCACAGAAAACGCCCAGAAGTGTACTCAAACAGATCATGATTACCACCCCAAGAGCTCGCTTTTCCCGACAAAGTCTTGTATGATCGATTAAACAAGCTTGAGAAGGCTCTCTCTCATTTTGGGCCGGATGATGAAAGGTTGATAGATTAGTTAGGTTGTGAGAGTATCAAGTCCCCTAACTAGTCTATGTTACATTTGATGTCCTATAGTAGCGTTTATATTCATATGTATGAAGTAAAGTAATCGAATTAAAGTAGGTAAACGGCCTAAAAGGGTACCTAGGTACCTAGGTAGGTCGTATAGTAGTGGACCTCGGTAGGGGAAGGCGCTAGCTAAAGCTACCCGTTGGACTTAACCTTGGAAAGAAGAGGGCACGTGACCATTACTATATAAAATTGAACGGATTCTGCTGTTGTTATTGCTACCTCTCTACATAAGATAGGGCGGAATTATCTACCCATTATAAGACAGATATCTTGGCCTACATAAACTCAAATGTGATTCTCACAGCGCATATAACAAACAATCTCTAGACCTCCGAAGAAACCATTCCATGGAACTAGATTCACAGAACACCGCTAGTAACATAGCCACCCATTCCCAATCCGGTATACGATTCATCGGCAGGACAAAGGTACTACTACCGCCTCGTACGTGTCGGACTAGAAAGACGATTCGAAAGACGAATAGAATTCGATAAGAAAACAACAACACATGCGGTCAAGGAACAGAACAATAAAAAGTAAGAGAAAAAAAGAGAAAAGATAACCAGTTTCCCTTCCCCGTTCCCGATATGCCGAAAGGAAAAACATTCCAGTCCAGATGGTTAGAAACAGAGACAGAGAAGTCGAGAAACAACGAAGAAATAAGCATTTGAACTCCGCTCCGGAAGTACAGAGGGTCGCACGGGCCAGGAAATGATGGGGTGACTGTTGTGTTTTTTATCGCATGTCGCACTTAGGGAGAGAGCCCGGGGGTCTGGAGGAGTTGAGAATGTGACTGTGATATTATCGGTGCGGGAGTTGAGGAATATCGGGCTACCCTGGGTGCGGATGAGGGGTTCCTCGGTCGTTCATCGTTTTCGTGGATCCGGTGGGGGACTCGCGGGGGTTGTAGGGAGGATGTCATGAGGGCGCTGTTAAAGAGATTTGTGAAAGGCTTATCTCCGCCCGAACCTGCTGCACATGGGGAAGCTCGTATTGATTCTTTTATTTCTTCTTTTGCTTTCGCGGAGGAGTGACGGGACCGCCGGCGCTCATGCCACCGTAAACGTACTTTTGCTTTTTCTCGGCTGGTTTCAGGATCTATCGGAAGAAAAAGGGAAGGTTAGAAACTGAGAAATGATTTCGGGCATGGAAATTTCATAACTCACCTGGAAGGAGCAGAGCAGACTCTCATCCACGCTCATCATTGCACCGGCATTATCGAATTCACCACAGTAGTTGGGCGCACTGAATAGTGTAACCAGCTGGCGCTTGGAGAAGAATTCGTATCCATCCTCAACAACTTGGTGTGCACGGCAGATCAGATCCATATCGTGTTTTTGGAGGAAGCGCGAGACCACGTCAGGGCCGAATGTGAATGAGACACCTCGGTCGTTTTCGCTCCAGCCGGTGATATCCTTATCGGGGTCGGACCACAGGAGATCGCACAAGAGACCGCAGTCGGGAATCTATTTCAGTCAGCGATGTTGGCCTTCAGCCGAACGCACCCAGCGCCACACTGCCACTTTTCTTTTCGCTGCCAATAGAACCACATCCACCAGAGGGGGAGGTGTGAAACCGGAGAAGGGGAGAAACTTACATCCGTGGGGCGCATGACACGGCGTATCTGCTCCATCGAGTTGAGATCCGGGCTCAGACCACCGTGCATAGTGAAGATCTTCTCGTCAATGATGGCGGCAATGGGGAGGCAGTTAAAGCAGTCGGTGAAAGTCTTCCAGAGCTTGATGTTGTATCGGCGCTTGCACTCATCGTAGAAACCGTAGATACGGTTGATCGAGGCACACTCGTGGTTTCCACGCAGAATGAAGAAGTTTTCGGGGTACTTGATCTTGTATGCAAGGAGGAGGCAGATGGTCTCGAGGGACTGCTTGCCACGGTCGACGTAGTCACCGAGGAAGAGGTAGTTAGCCTCCGGAGGGAAACCGCCATATTCGAAGAGACGCAGGAGGTCATAGTATTGGCCGTGGATATCGCCGCAAATCTAGCGAGACGCATGTTAGATGGAGGCCGATTCCGACTCAAGACACCGTTCGGACACAAAAAATTCGTACCTTGATGGGCGCTTCCAGTTCGAGAAGAATGGGCTGAGAGATGAAAATCTCACGAGCCTTGTGGCAGAGGAAACGGATCTCTGACTCGAGCAGCTGAACCTGCTTTCCAGGGCGGCTACCCCTCACCTCCAAGAGCCGGTCGATGATCGAGTCCAGATCCACTTCCTGGTCGGCCATAGCTAATAACGTCTAACGAAGACACGAAAGAAAGAAAGAGAAAAAAAAATAGGTGGAAGGAAAAGAGAAGCGAAGGGTGGAAGAGAGACTTCCGGAGCGATCGGGTGAGGATAACAGAGATTTGATGGCGCGGCGGCTATGTCCTGTTACTGTCGGAAAAACAAGTTAATAGAGCATCCGATTAAAATGAAGTCCAGTCTGTATCTTAAATCCTAAGGTGAAGCAAAATTGACGAACGCGCTCGAAATTTTTCGTTGGATTTTCTCCCCTTTGGCGGTCGGGGTCGTTGGGAGGAGCAGCAGCGGAGGGAAGGAAAAGGAATAGATGCCTACCAAACAGAATATTTCGAGACCAAACAGATCTAGAGAAGGCCCCAACGGCCAGGGGAAAGGGTAGGGGGAAACGGTTCTGGCAGAGATGCCAGACGGGAGTGGACGGTGGTGCCTATCCGAGTTGGTGGGTATGCGCACGGTGGACAGAGGAGAGAATGGGCTCCAAGGCGCCTCACGAGGTAAACGAGGCTGAGCGAAAGAGTTACTGGACTCTTAGCGATTCGACTTGGATGAAAGAAGCCGGAGGGTGGATGAGTCGAAATGAGTTGAGATGAATCCGAGATGAGATACAGGGAAATTTCAATCAAGGGAGAAAATTTTCTCGGTATGATAGTCAGACTCTCTCAAAACAACATTGAACGACGTGATCGTGAACGTGACAGAGATGGGGGTAGGTTGAAGAGAAGAGAATCTTTTTGAAGAGAAAGCGGGAAGTTCCTATTTTGTGTTTGCGCGTGTTTGATCTTCCCCAAGGAGGGAGGGGGATGTTATATATAGACTTATAAGAGAACCCTTTCCACCCCCCTACTTTTCCTTCGATTATTCCATTTATTCCATTCTATCTCTTCTGTGTTACAAGCGCTTTGACTTATGCAGAGAAAAATCTGCATAGAGGGGGGGTTCTAGGTCGAGACTCCCAACGTCGACGCTAAACGGGGTCCAAGCACGAAATAAGAGGCTAATCTACTAAAATAGTGCATTTTGATGCATTTAGATTGATATCATGCCATTCAACAATGCCTTTGTGTCTCTATATCCACTATCCGACTTACAGAGTGGATATCTAGATGCTTGTAGAGGTAGGAAAGTAGGAAACTCTCCAAAATAATTGGCATTCTTCTCAAACGAGCTCGGAGCTCTAGTCTCATACAATGCTGCTTGTCCAGAAGTCATGCAACATTATACAGAACGGATCGAAAACGGGAAAGAAACAAGAGGGGAATTAAACAAGTCAAAGATCCTTCCAACGCCAACATGCTCGAAATTCAGATACAGTACAACGCTAGAACCAAAAACAAGAGATGTCTTTCACTGTGCCTTCCGTGAATCAAGACGGTCCCAAAAAAACAAGGGCCATCGCAGGATGCGTTTTGGAAAAAGGAAATGGAGACATGGAAAAGTGAAAAGAAAGCAAAGACGGCCGTAAATAGTTCATACATCCAACCCACCATGTCTCATAAGTCATCCAACGCCGAAAACAATGCATAGAATGATCAGCTGCTGGTGCGGGGATATGTTGTTCAAATGAGTCCCGGGGGACCGCACGGGGGGGAGTTATGTCCCCGTAAATAAGGAAAAGAGATGAAAGAACCTGCTGAAGAAGGGAAACGTCGTATCCACAACGGAGAGATTCCGGGAGTCATGAGACGAAAACGTGAGAGGGGAAAGTAGTCCCGGCAGGAGATGTCATGGGCCGTGAACATGTAAATAAGAAAAGGGTATTTTATCCGCTAATCGCATGTCCGCTCAGGATCGCCTGGGTGTTCGAGCGGGTGATTGGAGGTGTAGAAATATGAGCGGAATGGTCCAAGCCTGCACCAGAGCTGTGAGCGAAGTCCTTGTGGGAGTTATCCCAGTGATTCTCGCCGAGG
Organism: Penicillium desertorum; assembly: GCA_028827375.1. NCBI lineage: Eukaryota > Fungi > Ascomycota > Eurotiomycetes > Eurotiales > Aspergillaceae > Penicillium > Penicillium desertorum. The sequence continues at coordinate 2,709,586 of JAPWDO010000006.1, read as the reverse complement.
ACAGTTAGCCAGTTATGGCTCACGTCCTGGCGAAGGACTTCCAGCTGCTGGCGGCAGAACTCTTCATCCATCGTCCGGTCCTTGCCCTGCAACGCCTGTACAAGAGGAGGACTCGGCGAATGCATAGGTTTTTCGGGGCTTTGGATGCTTGATGATCCAGATTGTGCGGCGCTGTCCAGCCTCCACGGCTGATCAACAGGGACAACAATCGGATGGTCAACTGGCGGTTGGATTTGCTGAACGGGAAGAGCCGGAAGAGGCTTGCTTCCTGTGTTGTCTAAACCATCGGTGGTAAATGGGTTGTCCACCGAGATATCCACTATCCTGCGTCGTTGAAGCTTTTTGCGACGGTTCGTTCCGCCGTCACTTTCCTTCAGCTGCGTGCCATTAATGTGCAAACCTCCCTCGCCCTCTTGAGGCTTGGGAATTGCAGGATCATTGGGGACTTTCGAGATAGTAGACTTCTGCACAACCGTTGATTCATCTGCCGGGTTGGAGCGTACAACGGGTGCAGCTTGAGGCTCTGCGACTCGCTCAACAAGCTGCTTCCTCTCGGTGTATCCCGGACCTCTACCGTCAATTATGATGTCCTCGGAATAACCAGGCGTCCGGCGGAAAATGTTCATGATCACAACTCGATATCCAGAGTGGGTCTTGACGAACGGATTGCCAGATACCCAGATCTCCCGTATTTCAGGAAGACTGGTCAGCCGTGCAATCTCTGTCGGGTCCGTGAGGTTGTTGTCACGAAGATCCAGTCTTTCTAAGGAGAGCAACCGCTCGATACCTGCGAGCGAACGAAGGCGATTTCCGCGGAGGGTGAGGACGGTAATAGCGGGAAGAGGATTCCGGGTAAGTGAGTGAAGCGACTCAATCATGCAATGCGACAAGTTGAGGGCTCTCAATGCCACCAGTGATGCCACACCGTCCGGAATCTCCGTCAAGAGGTTGGAGGACAGATCGAGCGAGTTGAGACTGTTGGCTACAGGGGCTAGACTGGTAACAGAGACGGATGTCAGGGAGTTTTCCGGAAGGCCCAGGTGTCGCAGGAATCGCCATTTTGAAGGCGAGAGGACGTCTGCGAGAAGGTTTGTGGAGCTTCCATTCCGATGGCTGGTGGAGGTCTCGCTTGATTCAGAGCTTGCGGAGCCCGTGCGGCGGATTTGCCGAGACTGGCCTCGACGGTGGCCGTGCTTCGTCACTGGCCGAGTCGGAGAGACACTTCCGGCCCTGGCGCGAATCTTGGCGCCTTCTGAGCCGCCCCGGAGCATCGGGGCAGATCTGGGACTAGTGCTGGTTCCGAATGCTGTGTCCGCAATAGGAGATCCAGGTGCTGAGAGGGAGTTGGCCTGGTCGGGAGTGTGAAGCGGCTGACTGCTGGAACTGGTCCATCCCAGTGAAGGCGACTGCTGCGACTTAGCAGACCGTCGGCGGCGTTTATCAATGTCGTCCAACACAATTCTCGTTAAAAGATCGGCCGGATCATCCAAGTGGGCTCTCTTGATGGTCAAGGTGCGTAGTTGCTCAGACAATCTGTCCCAACCATAGAAAGAACGGTAGTCTAGATCAATAATCTCTAAAGCGCTCAAATTTTTAAACGAGTGCAGTGGCACAGCCGTATCAAAAGGAAATTCTTCATATCCAGAGATCAGAGGAGCACGGTGGTCCGGGCAAGACGAAGACACGGGATCTTGGTGAAGGCAGAATATAAGTATTTCAGGTCCGCTTCCAAGGCGGCCTTGTACCTGTCCGACTTGGTTGGGGTATCCTTGGATCCGAGGCGGAAAGATGACCAGAGGTCGGTCATACCAGACATCACACTACGAACACTGGACACCGAATGGATGGAAGCCCGATCACCCCGGGACTGTGGGGGCTTGTTCAGAAATGAAACATAGGATTGCGAAACCTCGGTGTGAATATTCTCCAACCTGATGTTCATAGGGCCAACGGCAATGGTCAATTCTTCAAAACGGGAGAGAAGGTAGAAAAGGTGGTGAGGGGTCAATGTCAGTTTGGCGGTTTTAGCATTCTGCGACATGAATTTTAATGCTGCGGATGAAAAGGCCGCGGCTAGGGTTGACGAGGTCGAGGCGAAAGAGCTACCAGGGGTCAAAGGAACACTGGGTGATTGGGGAATGGCATTTTTGGTGGGTTGACGACGGAGCTGCAGTGCATTGGCGAGGGCTTTCTCGTGGGTACGAACGTAGCTAGCAACATTCTATGCAAACACGCGCGTTAGCTGACTATAGGACCAAATACTCAGATGGTATCTACCATCTCAATGATCAGGCAACTGCTGCGTAGAAACACAAACCTTTATGAAAAGTTGTCCATCCCCGGTGTTGATTTTCTCCATGACGGCAACGGGGGTATGGTGGTGGACCGGGAGAACTCTGAAGATGGATAGTTCAACAGATGTTGCCAGGTGTAGACGACATCTTGCTTGTGCGACCCGAATGAGACCCGAAAGAAACGAGCAATCGAGGCTCTGATGCGAGAGTTAGCAACGGTGTGCTGAAATTGATCAGTCTCATTGGGGATATTGGGGGAGGAGGGGGGACCCCGGGAGGCAAGTGAGGAGGAATGATACCTGGAGAATTAAATAGGGAGAGTCAAAGAATGACTCGATCTCCTCTTTGAGACCTCGAAAAGTGAGATAGAGGTTGGAGAGGAATGACAAAAGGTGAGGAGGGAAAAGGTGGTGGCACGGGGTAACCAATTATTTAGCTAAAATAATACGCCTTATCCTGATAACACAATACACCATATACGCCGTAATACACGCTTACTACATTTTCGATTTTCTTTTATCAGCTGAGAGCATATTTCAAAATGATAGTCGTCTGATATCCTTCTGATTGGTTTTTATTTCTCCTTTTCGAGATATTTATAATCTTATGCTTTACTTCGCAATGCAATTGTCCGATTCTACCTGGTTTTCCAACATGTACACTGTCCTCTTACCCAAAATTTGACCTATCTAAGTACTAGTAATCTATCAGACACAGACCACGTACTCCGTACTTAGTCTAATACCGTATAACCGTCACTAATATAAATAAATATCTGCTACTAATGCACCTACTATACCCGGGCGGGAAATGGCGAGCCTATGGAAACAGCGCCTAGGAATTTAGTTCGCCAACATCTCTCCCGCGTCTATCAAACCGATTGGAGTCAACGACTAGTACCCTGTTAGCGCCCCCTATTACGCTACAAGGAGACTGGGGAAAAGATATGGATAGTTCGCAAAGATTAGTCTGTGACGTTTTGGCCCCTCTTGCATGATTGAACCATAGAATTTGCACACAGCATCAACATTATGAGCCGATCGTGGAGCAAGGAAACTCAGACCATATGCTACCGGTGGGTCCTGTACCGAGGGGCTCTCTTTGATCGACAGTAAAAAAAATTTAACATCTTCCCATTCATGCAGTTGAAACCCACTCCTCCTGGAAACTGTTGAAACTTGTCATGAGTCCCATCTTGGTGGCGCCGTGTTGATCAATCTCCGACGCAGCCACACGCAGGCGACCTCAGTCCACGATGCAGACCGGGTGGGAATACCGAGAGCTGGCCTAGTTGCCCTGTGCTCTTGTTGGCCCGCTTTTTTACTTTTTTATCGGCTCACGTACTCCGTACGGAGTATCTTGTATTTTAACCACTGACTCTTCAGCGCAAACCCCGAGAGTACGAGAGTACGACTCATACGCTGTGCCCTCACCGAATATGTCGTTGGTCATCTGTAGGCGCTGAAGGGGGTGCAGGCGATCAAATCAGGGTTTAGGCGGAAGCGAATGATCGCACGAGGCACACGATTGGCGGGGGCGCACATGCATGGGAGGATATCTGCATGCTCGAAGGATGCCTCCCTCCTTAAAGGGGAAATAGTGGAGGCAGTCATTCAGAAATTCAGCGAGAATGAGCATCAACGGAGGATCTGGTTGGCGCTTTACCTTGATGATTCCCCATGAAAGGACGAATCAGCGACATTCAACTAGAATTCGAAATAACGCTACCTGGGATACTGCGAGTCAAAGTCAGCTCGCACTGACATCTGACATTCCTCTGGGTTAGTGGAGACACTAGGAATCGGATATGCGTTTTATTTTGTTTTTTTACTTTAAATATGAACTCCAGATGTCTCCTGATGACATCAATATACCTAGGTAGTAACTTCCAATGTTACGACTCGGGAAACATTAGTGTCACAAAATATAGATATGGTTTCAAATCATCCATGGTTCTGTTCGACTCCTGTCCCGATAGCCACACCGCTTCAACGGACAATGGATAACGGCGGCTGTCAACCCATGGTTCAGCTGTGACCCTTCATCTCTCTTTAATTCCTCTATGTATTTTATCTCTATCCGAAAGGGAGGACCGTTGGCAACCCCCTAGAATACTACCGGTGTTTTTATGATATGAATTTACTATATTGCGTATGTTTCATATTTGAGCATCAAGGACAAATGCACCTCTAAACTTTGTACACAGGTAATTTGCCATTTATTTTTTCATCCCTGCGACAGATCCTAGAGCGCGGGGTATAGTTGTAGTTAGATCAGAATATTGAGAGCAGGACATTTATGTAAGTGCGCCGCGAACGCTCGGTTCAACTTCAGATCCCAGCCTTGCTGCGTACGACACTACACTTTCTTTTCATGCGAGGAGTTTGCAGCATCCCTGCCGTTAGCGAAGTGTGTGCTATGAAGCGCATATGTACTCCGTATGTACCATATGGACTACCCTTATTATTTCCAGAAGTACTTCGGGAAAGAAAATGAGACACCAATCTATTCGGCCGATCAGGGCTGAATGCCCCCTCGAAACCCAGAAACGTTCGACACATGGAAATCTCACATTTTCACATAACGAAGGGGGAGGGGGCACATGATGTCCGATCAACTCGATCTACATTGCCCCTCCGTACTACAATTTTTTTGGGTACACATCTAGTACCGAGTACCGCAGACAGCATCAAACAATGAAGGCTAAGTTGGCCCCGAGTAGTAAATGCTTGCGGGCGTTGCCCAGCCTCGGAGATCCGAGTACAACTTTCCCCACCCTTGGACGATCCCCGCCAAGTGCGCAGTGCGATATGGGACATACATAGGCGTTGAGCCTGCTCATTGGCTAAGACACGGCACGGGTCATTAGCATATGCATTCTCTTGCCAAGACTCGAATCTGTCTCGCTGAGCTTTTTTCCTTTTTTTTTGCTTTTGCCGCTCACATTCGGGGAGTACTGGGGGTTAACTCTTAAGCGGGGGAAAGCTTTCTCACCGGCTCCAACAACGCCACAATACTTCGCGAAGGCAGATCCATGATCTGCACAGTGCCAAATGGGGAACGATGATTCGAGTTTGGATTGAAGATAGAGAAAATGCCAAGGCCTTCTTGACTCAAAGAGCGGGCATTCAAGGAAATATGGTAACCTTGACAGTCGCACTTAACGTCGGCGCTCCCGGCACGTTCAGCGATGTCACAAAAGGCTAAAGCAAAACAATAAACCGAGCGGCTACCGCGCAACACGGGACAATCAATATTCTTACTCCAGCGTATTGCTATGAGACAAGCCAGAGGGTATGTATCTATCGAAAATGATGTCTAGAACTCATTGGTATAAGCGAGTGTAAAAGTCATGAAGTAGCAACGCATAGCGATGGCTTGCAACATGTTTGCTTTTTAACATCGCATTTAAGAATTTAGCAGGTTGCGATCAGCATTCAAGACGAACATGGCCAAGAGGAAAAAGTGTCCGGAAGATCCGCTCCTAAACGAGTCTAATTATGAACAAATGCTGCAGCTTGTGACGACGCTAAGGATATTTAGTTGCTGCAAATCATCCTCGATATGAGAATAAGGCGTCTTTTTAACATCAGGTGACCAAAATGGCGCTGCGCTGTTGTACAATATACAATATAAGGTGGCCAATATTCCGATCTACTATGTTGTACTTCGTACATTATGTCCGACATCGCGATCACAAAGCACCTCTCGGTCTTTTGTGCATGTTGTTACAGTACCCCGGCTGAGAGCCCATAGGGTGCTTTCCTAGACATCCAATCCAGCTGCGACAAACAAACTCTGCCGAAACGCCTACCAATCACGGGAGGACACTGATGTATTTCTCGATATTCAAGCCGCCCACCATGTAGCGGTGAGCTGTAGTATGATTCTTTGAGCCGGAACAAAAGAAATCTCGCATTTGTACTCGGGAGGCGACCGCGACAACCCCGCTAATTGAGCATCGGACCCTTTAATAAGATAGAAAGAATGGATGTCAATTACTCCCGGAGGACATGCATGGAGGGGTACATTCCAACAACTTTTCAATGCCATCGCACGGTCGGCGGCATTGTCGTACTCAAATGCCGCAGCATATCAAGGTGGGATGATGTCTGCCATAGTTTCTCAAAGTTAATTCATTCTCGATACAAAGAATGTCGAGCCAGGTTGAAAATTGTGCGACCATAACAAAGTCAGTCCTAAATAGATTGCTTCTAGTCGATCTACGTAATGCACTCGTTTTTGCAATAACAACAGAGTTCTGAATTGGAAGCAATTGCTGTTTAACTACGGAGGCATCCATGGTTCTGGTATGTTTTTTATTTCCAAGGTTCTTATCTGGCGGGGTAAGACCTGGATGACTCAGCAAATAAAAAAAAGGGACTAGCTATTTTAGGAAATACACTAGGTGCAATGTAGAGATAAGTTACACGTGACGCCAACGTCATGATCGTCTAACCTAGCTTCCCCAACCGGATTTCAAGGTACCTCTGTAACTCTCAACATATTTGTTGGCGTATTCAGAATGTGGTGAACATGACCACTGAGAAGAAGAAAACTGCTGTATACGACCCTTACGATCCGGCCTGTCTCCCTGACTACGACCGCGACTTCATTCAACCAGATGAACTCGACCGATTCGAGCGGGCGCTGAATGCCCCAGAAGCCTCCCCATTGACAGCCATCAACGACTGGCGCCCAATCAATCAACGAGTCCGCAAGAGTCGTGGCCGTCGCAAAACACCAAAGCGAAGCAAGGATGAAACGAGGGAAGGCGTGCTATATTCTGTTTTGAAATGGCCCTTCCTCTTCACTGTATTCGCGTGGCTCATAGTCCTGAGCTTTGGCTATGCTCTGGTGCGCGTCTACATAGTATTGTATGAGCAGTGGGTGACGTGGCGGGGGAAGAGGGAAAGGCTGCGCCAGGAGCTATCTGCACAGAAAACCTATCCGGACTGGCTGAAAGCGGCTCAAGCGTTGGACGTCCATCTCGGAACCGAAAATTGGAAAAAGGTGGACGAATACGCTTACTACGACCACCTCACTGTCAACAAAGTGGTGTCTCAGCTGAAGCAGCGGAGGAAGGATGCTGAATGGGAAATGGAGAATGGTCGAGTCGGCTCCAGCGAGGTACCTGCTATTGAAGATCTCCGGGCACTTTTGGAGGCTTGCGTCAAGAACAACTTCGCGGGTGTGGAAAATCCTCGGATATACAGCGAGACCTATTCGGGGACGAAGGACCTGGTTCAGGAATACATCGACGAGGTGCATGCATGCATACAGATCGTTTTGGACAATAAGCAGATTGACAAGGATGCCAAGTATCATCTTTTCAAACATCTCGATACGAACTTCGGACGCACTGCTCTTTGTCTTTCGGGTGGGGCTACATTCGCTTACTACCACTTCGGAGTTATACGAGCGCTGCTGGATAATGATGTCCTCCCGGAAATCATAACCGGCACGTCAGGCGGAGCACTGGTGGCGGGACTGGTTGCGACTCGGACCGACGACGAGCTGAAGCAGCTGATCGTTCCAGCTTTAGCACATCGGATCCGTGCATGCCACGAAGGGCTGACAACTTGGATTCATCGCTGGTGGCGAACTGGTGCTCGGTTCGATACTATGGACTGGGCTCGGCAATGTGCCTGGTTCTGCAGAGGCTCAACGACCTTTCGCGAAGCTTACGAGCGGACCGGGCGCATTTTGAATGTCACCTGCGTGCCCTCAGATCCTCACTCACCGACTATCCTGGCCAATTATCTAACATGCCCCGATTGCGTCATATGGAGTGCCGTGCTTGCTTCGGCGGCTGTTCCAGGCATTTTGAACCCTGTTGTATTAATGACTAAAAAGCGTGATGGTACTCTCGCGCCTTATTCGTTTGGTCACAAATGGAAGGATGGTAGCCTGCGGACCGATATACCTATCAAAGCGCTGAACCTGCATTTCAACGTCAATTTTACGATCGTATCCCAGGTGAGATCAATTTCATCCAATTTACTGTTGTGCCACTAACACTGACCCAGGTTAATCCTCACATCAACCTCTTCTTCTTTAGTTCCAGAGGGACAGTAGGGCGACCAGTCACGCACCGCAGGGGCCGTGGCTGGCGCGGCGGTTTCCTCGGCACTGCAATCGAGCAGTACATCAAATTAGACCTCAACAAATGGCTTCGAGTTCTTCGACATTTAGAGCTCCTCCCCCGACCTATGGGCCAAGACTGGAGCGAGATCTGGTTGCAAAAGTTCAGTGGCACTGTGACTATTTGGCCAAAAAGCATTCCCTCTGATTTCATCCACATTCTTTCCGATCCCACTCCAGAAAGGCTCGGCCGCATGATACATGTTGGCCAGCAAAGTACTTTCTCCAAGATTCAATTTATCCAAAACCGGCTTAAGATCGAGAATGCGATCATGAAAGGACTCCAAGAATCCAGAACAGGTGGACGTGCGCTCTCTCCTATTCTCTCTCGTCGAGTCCGCGATCGAGAAAATGAAGATCCTATGGTCGAGCGTTTAGATGATAACCTCCCCGAGCGCGATGGGTCTAGTTACAAGGGCGAGTCGCGCTACGGTGAGTTGTCAGATAGCATATCCCAATCTACCGGCTCGTCACGTCCTCATACACCAAGTTCCCGGCGGGGGAGCGTGATTGAGGAAATAAGACGCCAGTCTGCCGTTTTCTTTGACGAAGTGGACTACGATCGGGACGAAGACGCCCTGGTCATCTGAGAAAAATACAAGCGGCTCGAGCGGCTCCATCAAAGTTCATGGCTTGAACTAGGGCCTTTCTGCTTCGGGGCACCTGCAGCCCTATCTTCCGTCATGATACCTCCCGCTACTTTGAATATCCAATATCCAGGATGACAGGCGGCTCTTACCGGTATTTGCGGGCACCTTCGGATAATACACCCGTTGTGTTGTCGCTGTGTAGTACCTTTCCTTTTTTGTTTCCCGCTCACCCCTTCTTCATCAGCATAGCAAGGCGTCTTCTGTCTTATTGATATGCATCTGGTTGTTTCTTAGGCTTCGCTTGTCGTAATGCGTCCCTGCCCTTAATCACATGCTTCGTTGTTCTTCTTTTCCTTCTTATCCTAGATTGTGTAAATAGATAGCTTCAGGTGTACAAGTACTAGGGTTTAGGGGAGATATATTCTAATCAAAGCGCCCCGAGGTAGATCTGCTAGATTGATAAAATATCGAAGACCATCATCTGCTAGAATTCAGCTTGGCCGAGCGGGGGAGTATCAACAGTGACATCAGTCTCAATGTACAGCTTCAAATGGCCTCTCAGCACTGGAAATTTACGTTACCTTTCTAGTATTAACCGAGGCTGTGTAGGTATCTGTTAATTTGCAGATAATGCGATCCCACGCTAGTAACTCGCAATAACCGTTTTTTCTCTCCAGATTTGTCCCCTGTCATCCAGATGTACCTACCTAGGTAGGTAGATGGATCGTCTACTATATATATCGAACCTACACCTTTCTTTTCACCCTTGGTCAGGGCAACAAGCCGAACACTCCTGCGCGGTTACATATCTATAATTTTGACTACTTGTTTTATAAAATGAAGGGACCGAATTATGTAGATTAATTCTGACATCGTAGATTTGCTTTGAAGAATGTATCATGGTATTGGTGGTTTAATTCATGGATCATATCGGTTTATGGGCAGATACATATCGCACAGCATCAGTGGTCTAGTGGTTATGATGCTAGTCTTCCAAGATTAGGAATATTCCTTATCTAGTTAACTGGCGAGGGGGGGTTCGATTCCCTCCTGATGCAATTTTTTTCCCCGAGCCTTATTTTGGCGTCCTTTCTTTTCTTCTTCTGAAATTTCTTCTTTTCTTTTTTTTGCTTAGTTTACACCTACGTAGTAGATATTCTGCCCCGGAAGGCCCGGAGATTCATGGTAACAAGGTTGGTTACCCACATAGTTATTATTATTATGTATGATCGGGGTTGGGAGTTACAGCGCAACTCATTTCCAGGAAAACAAACATGATGCACTTTTGGGTCGCTTGAAATGATGTGAAACAACTAATTGAAGTGCCCATTTTGCCCCGTTGGTCGACAGGCGACGTATTTCAATTTCGGTTCGCTCAAACGCCATATTGGTGTTCACCACCTTACAGAATCCCACTATGCCTCGAGTTACTATGAGCCAGGAGTCGCTTTCCTCGTCTACGCATACGTGAGACCGGGCAGAATCCCGAGAGAGCAATTAAATCGGCCCAAGTGGTCCAGCCGGGCCGGAGGGCTCGAAATAGGGCGGAGGTACGGAGTACGCACACCGTTGTCCTTGCAACCAGGCTGAATTAATCTCGGGCCAAAGATATGGGGGGTACGAGGGTATTAGGAAGTGCACGGACCTTAGATATATGTGCAGAATGTGATGAATCAGTTGCAGAAGGTGATGATCAGTTGCCAACTCACTACGGTGGAACCTGTGGATCAATCGTGGATTGGGGTGGCCGGGGGGGGGGGGAGTATAAATCAGTCTGCAACTACTCAAAATGGATCGAATTTAGACACTCTCAAGCTATCGAGATAGTATCATAGTCAATTCCCGCAAGATCAACATAAAGATTACCTTCATCTGCCATTACACGCGCATATACACCTCCAATCTACAATCCCAACTACCAATATCGCCAAACATGTCTCGCTCCCAAAACGATATCGCCAAAGACTTCCGTGCCCTCCACAGCCCCCAAGACCCCCTCATCCTCACGAACGTCTGGGACGCCAGCACCGCCTCAGCCATCGCCTCGCTTCCCACAACCCGCGCCATCGCTACAGCGTCCTTCGCCATCGCAGCCTGCCTCGGTGTTGACGATGACAACCTCACAAAAGCCCAGAACCTGGCCTCCCTGAAGATAATCGTTTCTGCCGCCCACAAAGTGAACCCTGCCCTGCCCGTCACAGCCGATCTGCAAGACGGCTACGACAAGGACCTCCCCAGCTTGGCGGCGACGGTCAAGGAGGTTATCGCCCTGGGCGCAGTGGGCTGTAACCTGGAAGATATGGATAATGCGGCCGGTACTTTGCGGCCGCTAGACGAGGCTGTTGCGCGGGTGAGGACCGTGGTTGAGGCAGCGAAGGATGCTGGGGTTCCTGACTTCGCCCTAAATGCACGGACCGATGTGCTCTCTCAGGAAGGGACAACGTTGGATGATGCCATTGCGCGTGGAAAGGCGTTTTTAGAAGCTGGGGCTTGTACGGTGTTTGTTTGGGGTGGGCCTAAGGGACGGGGTGTGTCGAAGGAGGAGGTTAAGATTTTAGTGAGGGAGTTCGAGGGGAGAGTGAATGTGATGATGCTTTTGGGAGAAGGATTTTTGGGACCACAGGAAATTCGGCAGTTGGGAGTTGCAAGGGTGAGTATTGGGCCGGGGTTGTGGATGTTTGCGATGAAGGCGGTTAAGGAGCAGGCCAAGTTGTTGGTGTGAAAAGATTACAAAAATGAGTATATACGGAGTAGCGAGCGGTGGATAGCTCATAGAAGAAGTGTTTATACAACTACATCTCCCTGATAGCCGGAGGACGACTTGTTCGAGGATCCGATGGTTCACACCCGCGTGGCGCTGAACCTTAAATGGTAATGTTGAGGTAGGCATGTACCTAGGTAAGTATATAGTACTTATTGTTTTAACAAGTATTAGTCTTGCCTGGCCAGAAATAGTATCCAGAGGAATCCAGTAACCCTCCGTCAAAAGTAACAAGTTAATTGAATCTGATCCGCTCCACTAAGGGAATCTATCTTCCCATGGGGAAGAATCTATGTACAACATTGACAACCTTGGCTAAGCAAGGGGAAAAGAACCAGGGCTTGGAACTTGTGGCTTAGAGTTTGCGGGATAATTCAAATCCCAGATGTTCGCGACAGAACTTCCGACTCTCCTCACTCACATCAAACCCATTGACCCACATTCTACCACCGGGCTCAAACGTGCTTTTACAAGCTGGATCAGGCGCCGGTCTCTCCCTGATTACCTTCTCTCTAACCTTCTCAAGTCCAAGCTCGGCCAACTGCGCCCGCTGCATATCGCGAATAGCTTTCCATTTCACATCTCGCGCAATCTGACGTTCGCCATCCGGAAGAGTCATATCACTGGCATTGCCACAGCTGATGCTGCGCAAGTGCTCCACGCGAGCCTGTCTAAACCGGCTCCACGCACTCATCACCTTCGGCAGATCTTCCGTCGACTTCAAATATCCCACAAACTCCGCCAGACTCGCCGCGTCCTCAATCGCCATGCCCGCCCCCTGTGCAGCATGAGGAAGAAGAGCATGCGCCGCGTCCCCAACCAGCGCTACTCTCCCAGACGTACTTACATAGCTGGGAATAGGAGCAACCTCACCCAATGTCCAGGAGACGCATTCCCCCTCTTGAACGAGAGACGCCAACGCCCGCACTTCCTCACACCACTCCGATACAAGCCCGCGCATCGTCTCAACATCGGCAGGGTGGTTCCATGATCCGAGGGGCACCCCTTCGCTCGGTCGTGGGACACCGATAACAAGATTATACAACTCGCTCGAGGCGACCGTATACCCCAACACAAACGCGCCAGGCCCTACCCACGACTTCGCCTCCAGGGAAGCCATAAGCGGCGCGGTGATGGGATTAGAGAGCATCCGTAACCGCGGAATCACAGCGCGGTAGTTATGTTCCCGATACGGGGTGGGGGTCACATCCTTCGACGCCGGCAAGCATCGCCTGGTCCGGGACCAGATCCCATCAGCTGCGACTGTGAGGTCCGCCTCGAAGATCTCATCGTCTGCCGTATGGACAGTGCCCGTCTCATGGTCCACGCGTACAACGGACTTGCCGAATAAAACGGACACGTTGTGCAGTTGCTGTACCCGCTCGAAGAGTGCTTGCTGCAGGTCCGGTCGGTAGATCTGCAATTGGGGCCAGCCGTAGAGCCATGTGCTAGTAGGATTGTTCATGTTGAAGGCCAGTTCGGTATTATCTTCCCAGCGGCGGACGGATATATGGGAGGATTGGAAGGCGACTTTTTCCAGGGATGGGGCTAGGCCCCATTTGTGTAGGATGCGGGTGCTGTTTGGGAAGAGTTGTAGCCCAGCGCCGAGCTCGCTGAGGGAGGCGTTGGATTCTAGGACTGTAATCTGGTGGTCCGGGTTTATGTCTGAGAGTGCTATTGCCGATGAGAGCCCGGCCATACCAGCGCCAATGACGGTTATTTTCAATGGGATGCCCGGTTGATTGAAAGACATCTTGACCTGCGAAAGCTCGGCAGAATTGTTTAGATTCAGGTGCTGCTTGGCGGGTTTGTTGGAGAAGAGATGTTATACACATTCCATGGTTGTGGATGTTTTAAGGTCTCCCAATGAGCACCGGCGATCGGTGCCAAGCAGATAGAGCTGATGGGGTTCAAAAATAACAATAATTCTGCCGGCTTTCTAAGGCTTTCTGACCTGTATAATAAACTGCGAGTGATGGGTCGAAGCACACCGACATTTTAGGGGCTGTTAAGACGTTTACGCGCTTTCATTCCCTTCTTGTATATATTTCCTTTTTCCAATATATTCAATATGACTGCACTTTGCTGACACGCCAAAAATGAACTAGTACACTTTCTAACTGGTAAAATAAAGAAATAGGAGAAGATTAGTTTGACTACTCCGTAGGCTAACATGGGCACTATGTGAATCAGTGGCGAATTATTATACCGAAGAAAATTGCAGGCCAAATTGAAATTCAATCACGTTCATTAAAGATTAGTCTCTCGTACTGAAAAAAAAAAAAATCAATGTAAAATACAGCTTAAATTTCGGATTACAGCAAACATTCCTGTTAGAATGTGGTCGAAATATTTGACAGTGAAAGAAATGCAATGCATAATGGCCCAAAGACCGCTGGACTACCATTCCAAACTATAAATGGGGGGAAATCGATGCATAGAAAATCGGATGCTCCCTCTTCTCAAGGTTTGGATACCAGTGGACTTACTACCCCTCATCATGTTCTATAGTGGTAGGCGGGCCCCTTCATTCTTGCTATGTTCGATTCTGCTTACGATATAAAGCTCTTCTAGTGCAGCGATCTGGGACTGAGCCTGGTGCCTATAAGATAGGCCAGGTTGAGAACTCAACGTTATGTGGTTACAAGAGCAAAGATCGAATGCCTTTTAGTTTGGATGCGGGTATATTCGCTGTAAGTAATAGAGCTGACTTGGCCTTCGAGCGTATGCTGACTTGGTGGTTTCGGAAAAGGTGTCGGGATCTATACACACGGAGACCCTGGAGATGGAGGTCACTCTGGAAGTGTATAAAATGAGCTTGGGTATCTTGCACGGATACCCCAACCAGGATTTCAAAGTCGATCTGGATCTAAATATGGTGAAGGGCAGGATTGAGATACGATTGACTGCCTTTGATGAGTTGTGGCTTGATATCGATACAAAAGTCTTTCAGGTGGCCGAGCATGGCTCCGGGCAGTTCATAGAATACAAGAAGGCTCATCTCATTCAAGAAATGCCGGGTGTTAGGTGCAAACCTTGGGTTTCCAATGGTGTCAATATTTAGCAATAGCCGGGGAAGAAACAAGGCACTGAGCTTTCGCAGGATCATCAACCAAATTATGTTCAACGAAGTAATGGGTGAAGCTAGGTACCACCCCCGTAAGAATTCTGTCAATGTGGAGCCGCTAAAAGTATATCTTTTGCTAGTGCGGTGTATTTCATATACGAATAGTACAATTCGAGAGAGAGAAAGTGGGTCTGCGCTTAGTTTTCTTAGTTAGTAAGAAAGATGCAGTATTCGGATGAAATAAATACAAAAGATACTAGTTTATTAAAGATCAACAGGTTCCACATTGACAGAATTCTTACGGGGGGTTGGTACTCGTCGGTCGTAAGCAATGCCATGAATATTGTACATAAATACAGTCGAATACTCCGTTGTTCGATGATAACCATGCATACGATACCTAATGTTTCTTTTTTAGCCCTGGAGGCATATTTTGCTTACGATAGTAAACAGCACCATAGCGTCGACACTGTCCTCAACCATTGCACGCGAGTTTCAGCCCCTGGCCATCATCTATCTCATCCTTTGCCCACGACTGGGCTCTCCAGGAACGCCACATCACCCGTATTTCAGCCGATCCAGCATGTTAGAGTTCAAGATCTGCACATACAGTCTCCACTTGAGCATGCAGCTGAAGAACTACTAGATAATTGGTCCGATGCGCGCATTGCGTCAGTAGCACCAGCTGCTGCAGATCAGATGCAGTTCCATATCATACCGGCCACGGCGCAGAAGTATCCCGATATGACATCTGCATTTTATTTAGCTATTTTGATGGAATATTTAGCTAATGTAATATCCAGGTCATTTTTGGAGACGCCATAATGTCTCATCTCTAATGAAGTTTCTTAATTCTAGATACATATCGCTTATAGAAACCCACTTATGCGCCTGATTAGGCAGGTACAGGTAGATATGCAAAATTTTGCAAATATTCGGGTTTTCTTCATCTTTGGCACGCCTCGGTCATGCTAGAAATCTCAGATTTGGTGGGTTTCGACGTGGGGGATATTGCACCGAAGTGGGGAGTAGTAGTGGTGGGGTTAGACGATCTCTGCATAACAATATTCATATGGTGGAGATATGGAGACCAAATGAACCGTACCCACTTGTATGGAACTTGTCATGCATTGACGATAGCGCCAATTTAGCCAGTGTCGTAGGCCGAGCTGATGCCGATCTCTGCAGCCTCAGCCAGCCACCGCCTTACGAAGATGGCCCGCTCTATGTATGTTGTATGTTGTATAGTCAATGCGCGAGTAGAACGATCAAGTATAACCTTATTTTTGTAGACCGCCATTTCGGAGTAGCCACCTCAGTTTCTCCGCTCTATCTAAAAGATTTTACTGGGTATACGTCTTGCTATGGCAAATATAGGCGCTATATATGCGTGGGGTCGAAGGATTTTTCTATTTCTGTGTAGTCTATTAGTCTATTATCTAGGATAAGACGTAACGTGTGGTATAATGCATTTTCTCGGGGATCGATCCGACTAGTCTTAGAGTACATCGAATATTAAGCTACGTTATGATATGTAAAACATAGACGACTTTCGTGAAAAAGGGAATTGATAATTATGATTAATTAATATGTATGAGGACACACTAGCACTGCATGATTGATGCTGTACTCACCTGATTTTATGTAGAGTGGAAACACTAGAGGTCGTGGTCAGAGTCTGATCAATAGAGATAAATAGAACCTTAACTCCGCTAAACTCCTAGAATGGCCCTTCACATTTTGGCCCTTCACATTTTGGCCCTTCACATTCTTTGATACAGAGACAATCTGGAACTAGCTTCTACAAGCTTCCTTGATATAATACTCATCCAGCATGACGATCCAGGAATTTTCCAATATTTCTGGTCTGACTACGAAGGTCGTGGCATCAATTGATGCGTACAAAGCTGCCAAGACTGAAAAAGCTCGACGTGAAGCACTTGAGAATGCTACAAGTCTCGTAAGAGCTCTCGAAAACCCCGCAGATGCGATCTACAAGTTATTCGCTTCGGTATGACCCAATTTCCCGGCAATTTAGCTACTCTAGTACTGATGCTTGGAGGCGAAAGCCTGCTGTTCTCATGGCCGTTAAGACCGCCAATGACCTAGGTGCCTTCGATATTTTATCTCAAACGACTTCTTTTGCCACATGTGGAGAACTGGCTGCGCGGAAGAACGCGGACATTCAGCTCGTTGGTAGGTATTATCCATACCCACACCCACTTGATTGCACACGTTGACCGCGTTTCGCCAGAACGTATTATGCGTGTTCTTGTTTGCAATGGCTTTGCCAGTGAACTGGGTCCCGGTCAATATGAGCCTACTGACCTGTCAAGGCAAATGACGGAGAGGAAAACGATTGGGACAATGGACTCACTGTAAGCATATTGCTTAGTTGTTCAACTTCACTACTGGCCATTTCTGATCTAACAATCAATTTAGTTTTGTGGACTTTTTACCCATCATTCAGAAGACGCCAGAATTCTTTCAAAAGTCTGAGTACAGAAATCCTGGAGACCCCAAGGACGGGCCCTTTCAACATGCCTATAACACAACTGGTTCCTGCTGGGACTGGTTAGCTAAGAACCCGGAGGCACTAGACCGCTTTAACACTTTCATGGAGGGCTCCCGAGACGAGATCCCTCACTGGGCGGACTGGTTCCCCGTCCAGGAGCAGTTACTAGATGGAGCGTTGGATAACCATCCTCTGCTTGTTGATGTTGGCGGGAATCGTGGTCATGAGCTCGTCGGATTCAAGGAAAAATTTCCCTTGGGGCCTGGAAAGCTTGTACTTGAAGATTTGCCTTCAGTTATCGAGGATATTCAAAACCTCGACAGCGATATTCAGAGAGTCAAACATGACTTTTTCAACCCTCAACCAGTCAAAGGTTTGTTATGCTCCTATTTATTTCCCCTATTGTCTAACAGATATTATAGGTGCTCGCGCATACTACTTCAAGCACATTATGCACGACTGGTCCGATGATAACTGCAGGGTAATTTTGAAACACACTGCCGCTGCTATGGAGAGGGGTTATTCCAAAATCTTGATCGAGGATTACATCGTTCCTGACCAAAACGCCGGGGTAAAGGAGACCTTGATCGATATGGTTGTCATGGTATGGTGTCCAGGAATTGAGCGGACTCGTCAACGATGGACAGAGCTTCTAGAGTCCGCCGGATTAAGAATCAGGAACTTCTGGCTGCCTGTTGGGTACAACAAAGGTGTTATCGAAGCTGAATTAGAGGAGATAGTTAGCTGAGAAGTCTTTTGAGGCCGGAGGCCAGAGACCTCAGACATCTGTCAGATGTCGGTGTATACCGTATTGTGAAACTTAGGCGTCCAATCAATGGTGTTCAAGACTCTGTATTAATCTATTCTCCTAGCAATTTATAGTTATGGAGCTCCGATTACATAGCTTAAGTTACAAATCAAGTAGGATTAAAAAATCAGCTGGTATACCGGTGTCATCAGAAACAATGAACAGACAGGTGTTTATAATTTGCACAGATGCGCAACCGGGGCGACGCTCTCGTTTGCCAAAGTCTGTCAACCGTAAGATCAGGTTTTGTGGGTAAAAACATCAACTAGCAGACACAGCTGAACAGGAGAACAGGAGAAGAACGCGAGATTGACATCCTTGGGGGTTCTTGCCACTCGTTCAACGTGCCAAAAACAGCCTGAAAGCCGCAACCGCCGGTGCTATGGACCCTGAAATCACCGATTGAGTCCCAAAGGCCAATCATCCAAGGAGCTGTGTATTTGTCAAGGTCATGTGCATGGTATACCTCGCGCCACACCAGGTGTACCAGCGGAAATCATTTCACATGGAAGGAAATGCAAACTTTATGTCTATCTGATGCTCATCTACTAAGGCCCTCATATGTAAAATGTGCTTTGCATATGTTCACATATCCGAAAGCAAGTGAATCTTTTAAACCACGAGGCTAACAATGTTCACACGAACGGACTGCACCCTCTATAATAACTTGTTGCTGTGCAGAAGCCCCCTCGGGTCTCCAAAACCCAGTGAGCTTCAATCCAGCCTTGTTCAACAGAGTCTCCCACTCATTCTTGGTTCGTTCCGCCGCCGAGAAAGCAGTCATCATAGTCATATCACCAATCGCAGCCATCCATGGAATATTAGTCTCCGGCATAGCCTTCTCATGAATCAAGACCAAAGAATCCGGACCCATTGCTTCACGAATCCTCGATAGGATTTCCACGGCCTGCTTGTCTGGCCAGTCGTGGAGCACGGTGCGGAGGTAGTACGCCTTTGCGCCTTTGACAGGCTGTTCATCAAAGAAATTATGAACTTGGGTCTCGATTTCACAGGGAATATCTGCGGTCTCAGTCACGTGTGATAAATCCTGGAGAACAAGCCTTCCCTGCAAACCAGGGAACCTGTCGCGGAAGGCCTGGAGATCTTTACCCCGACCGCCTCCGACATCCACGAGGAGAACCTCGGAAGGGCTCTGCACCTGTAGCTTCTCCTCAACTGGGAAGTAATCCAGCCAACTCTTCTCGTCGCGACGGTAGGGTGAGGCCATGACTGTATCGAAGGCGTCTTGGTAATATGGATTCGACGCCATGTAATCAAAATATCCACGCTTGGACCCGAGGGTGAAATTGAATGGTGAGTCGTCAATATCATCTGGATTTTTCCATCCTTTCTGCTTGAAATACTCGGGAAGCTGGGAAACGAAAAAGGAATAAGTGTGTGCTGGTTATGTTAGTTGTATGTAGACACTCAACGCATGAACAAGAATACTTACAAAAATATCACTGCTCCAGACATCCAAGACGTCGAAACATAGGCTTCTGCAAATGGCGTGGATGAGAAGGTATCAGAGGTATCTTGCTTGAGAATATCCAATGGCACAAGTGCCTTCATGATTCTTCCTATTTCTCGTCAATACCAGACTAGAATTTGCGTAGAAGGTAGGGGCAGATATTTACCAACTAGTTTTGGATCTGCTTTGACATCTTCAGAAAGCTGGCCCACGCGCACTTTGCCATCTTCACTTTCAGAGGTACGCTTGGCGATTGCATCGAAGAGCTTAAGATCTACAGCGAGACGAACTGTGATGGCTTGGTGGCACTTGAAGTTCATCAGCCTAGCCCCCATCGAAGGAATCAATTCGGGGGGAGTTTCAAAGTTACAGTATAAAGAAGCCTGAGTGTCTTGTCCACAGGTGATTCACATTGACTCTTCAATCGATCGCAAGCTTGAAAAAGTTGGGCTCGCTGCTGCGGGTCCACAGCTTCGAGGTTGCCGGAAGAAACGACCAAGTCAATAGACTCAATAAGCCGAGAAATGTCCATGGTCAAAGTGTGGAGGAAAGATGTAAAGATGTCGTTAATTCTAGTAAACCTCGAGAGCTGCACTCGTGTTATTGCCAAGGAGAGCTGTCCTAAATGAGACAATCGACGAAAGGGTTGAAAGGGAAGTGATAGAAATGATCAGGTCAAATGAAGTGAGGAATTATCTGTGTAGTGCGACAATTGCCCCGTATCTCAAGTGCCTTGGAGCAAACGAAAACATGTGATTAAATAGAAAAAGGCCTTGTTGGGAAATATGGGATTTAAACCTTGGAAGGAGAAGCGGAGGCATGTATGTTCATGCGTGCTCCGCATATTTATTAAATACTGTAAATATAGGTGATTGGATTGCGTTCCCATTGGAGCCGAGGGCCCAACTGAACCCACATCTAAAAAGCGCGATCTATGCCGTGGGCATTTGGCGAGGAATTCGATCAATCCACTGCTGAATACGCTGCTGTGGGAGCTCATTCCATAAATTTTCCCGTGCTCTGCTAATTGAGTTTTCGAGCTGCAACTAAATCTGCAGGACTCTGGCCAGGCTTTCACAGTACCTGTATGTGTATACGATTACAGTCAAACTATATAAAAATGGAGCGGATACCTGTCATTACCTACATACCTATGTAGGTATGTAGGTACTACATATTCACCTAGGTAGTAATACAGGCTTACAATATTCCTCCGTATTTACAACTTTTCATCCTGATATTTTTTGAATGTCTAGCTAGGTACTACATATTCCAAGGTTCAGATTTTGTCGGACTGTTCTATATCATGCGTTAGGATATAAAATCAACAAGCATGGATGCATTAGTCATGTAAAATTGCATACATACCTAGGCACCTACCTAGGTAGGTATGTACGTATGTAATTAAAAAAAGTCGGTGGGGCTTACGGAGTAGTGGCTGGCTGAATGCATAAGCTACTGCAATGCTAACTGTGCGAGGCTGCAGGTGTTATTGCTTAAGTATCCACTTGTGTTACAGGGGTACATAATATGCGCAGGATCGGTCATACATATGTACATAGGTGTACAGATCACAATCGCTACTAGTAGGCTAAGAGGTCAGATCTTGCATACCCCACCCGTATTTTACATATTCTAAATACACATTAACTTGGCAGCAGTCAAATATTCAACCCTAGAGCAAGACCTAGGTACCTAGGTACGGTGAATGACTACGCCAAGGGTTATTTATAGGCTATTAGGTGCCCAGGGGGTTTAGTCACCTCTTCCCTCCACGCTCCCCCTCGAGCAGCCTAGATTGTGCAGGGTCTTTTCCGCTCAAAGATCACGCTTCATCACTGGTACTCAGGGCAAGCATCCAATCTTGGAACCCATCTCAGATTTCCAGGGATTGCTTCAAAATGTCTTTCAATCTGGAAGACACAATTTCAAAATATCAACATTTCGAACTCAAAGGGCCCCATATCATTTATGGACTCGTTATCTTTGCTCTATGCTACTGGTGGAAATCTACAGAGCTGAAGAATCCGTCTGGGCTGCCAATTATCGGCAGAAGATGGTATGAGCTGGGTAATGGCAAAGCTAGTCAGCGGTTCCGGGATGACTGCCTTGGTATTGTCAGGTCCTGCCTGGGAAAGGTCAGTGATATTATAATTCTGATTTGTTGCCCTTAATCTAATTCTTGAATTTACTTTTGAGCAGTACGGAGATGCTTTTTATCTCTATACCGATTCTAGGTATCGCTTAATCCTTTCTCACAAGTATGTCGATATGATCCGCAACGAAAAGCGCCTGGATTTCATCACGGCACTCGCAGATGTAAGGAAAGTACCCCCCCAGAGGAAACAAAGGCTGATGAGAAAATAGAAACTTGACAGTGGCGTGCATGGCTTTGAGCCAATGGCATCAATGACAAGCGACAAAAAGATTTTACACGCTGTAACGAAGCATTCACTTAATCGCTATTTGGGTGAGCCATTTCCCACGCTTTTCTTTCACGTGTGATGCCTAGAAGCGCCTAGGGAAAAAGTGTGAATCTAACTTTGCAAAAGGGACCTTTGTTGAGCCACTTAATGAAGAATCCGACTATGCACTCCGTGAGGTCTGGACTGATAAACCTGGTACCACTCCATAACCATGTTGAATCTATGAGATTAGAGCTGACAAGTTAATCAGAGCCGCACGAAGTTATGTTAAAAGACTCCGTCTGGAAAATGTTTGGACAGATAATGTCTAGGATGTTTATCAATGACAAAGACTTCTATCGAAACCCGGAGTGGGTAAATGCAAGCTCGGAGTATGTCGAACTGTCAGCCTTGGCCGGATATGAACTTCGAGCCTTCCCAAAATGGGCAAAACGCTTCGTCGCACCATTTCTTCCGAATTGTCGAAAGCTCCAGTCCCTTTTCGAACATATCAACACTCTCCTGAAACCTCTGAAGGAAAAGTTAGACGGGCAAACTCTGGAAGCTGACCCTAAGAACCCGCTAAGTTTCTTACATCAAAAGGTTGATGGTCAATTAGATGAGCTTGCGTCTATGTTAATTGCCCTCTGCCTAGTGTCATATGATGGAGGAGCCGAATTATTCACTCACGTTCTTCACTCAGTGTTTGAGAACGATCAACTAGTAAACGACCTCCGTTCTGAGATTGTGAATGTGGTTGGGAAGGAGGGTTTCAACAGGAATACCTTACAAAATCTAGTGCTCATGGACAGCGTCCTGAAAGAGGCACAGCGTATGCATCCCGAGTCTGTTCGTAAGTCTCGCTCACCTACACTCCAGAAAACCCCCCCTTGACCTTTAATCTTAGTTCTGATGCAACGAATCGCTTTGGAGAAAGTCGTGTTACCCGATGGACTCATTATACCGAAAGGAACTTCACTTATGGTCTCCGGCTGCCATATGATCGACGCATCCATTTGGCCTGAAGGTGACAAGTTCGATGGCTACCGGTTTTTCAACCTACGCCAGAAAACGGATTCTTCTGCAAGCCAGGCATCGTACAATTTTACATCGACATCACCAGAACATTTCAGCTTCGGCCATGGATCTCAAGCATGCCCTGGGAGATTCTTTGCGTCGTATATGCAGAAGATACTTCTCTGCCACGTGCTCATGAAGTATGATGTTTCGGTCACGATTCCGGAGGAGGGCGCATGGTTTCAACGTGGAGTCACTCATGTGGCCCATCCAGGTCTGAAGGCCCATGTCAGGCGAAGGAAGGAGGAGATCCAATTGTGAAAAAATGGGTAAAGGGAAAAGTGTTAATCTCTGTCACATGACCCCATCTCATGTAGTTACCTAGGTAGCTCTGTACTTTCTTCCATCCTATATCGCATCTACTCTGTAGATTCCAACAAGTGTTGGATGCCCAAGGCCACGGGGTGACAGTGCCAGATAGCTACGTAGTTCTCTCTCTCTCTCTTTTTCCCTTTCTCTCTTCCTCTCTCTCAGTGAGGGCTTCGCTCGGAATGCATCACTGTCTTTCTCCATACCTCCAGGGCTCCTTGCGTAGCCCTTACATCAGAAACACCATGGACTTGAATTAGCCTCCTAACATTTGAACTTGTGATTTATTTTGAACAGCCTACGACACGCCTCAGTGCCTCAACCTGAACCGTTGGGCTTAACCTCCACTTCTCGCAACCATTTATCAATTGTCTCTTCCATCAACCCCTTGGTCAAAACCACCTATGAATGCTTAGTAATTTGATCAAGGGAGTACCCGTGGACAGGCAAAGGGGTAAATGACGCGAGACTCACCAGTTCTTCTGACTCTATAAGCGTGTCATGATCTGCGTCTTCTACAATGCCCCACTCGACATACTCTGGTCCAACCATTTCGTCCCAGCCACCAGCATCAAAAGATTCACGCGGATCATGAAGCCAATCATAGCTAATTTTCATCTTTGTGCCCGGTCCTTCTCTCTTCAAAACATCCATTGCTTCGAGAACCATGGACGCCATCCTGTCATGATCGCCATGCCCAGCCCAGATAACAAATATCCGCGGTCGGTTTGCATCTGATGTCTTGAAGGGACGAGGCGTATATTTCATTTTCGCGTAATAAGCTGCGACTCTATGCTTCTTCCGGAAAGCGGGAATCTCCACGTCAGGTTTGCCCTCACGACGGATTGGGGGGAATACGCCCATCATTTCGAACAGCTCGACGGTTGCCTCCGGGATTGTAGGGGGTGGCCGAGGCAATGCCAAGTCCAGCATGAATATACCCAGAACCTGCTTTCCCTGTTCGTGAAGCTGATATGCGGTCTCATATGCAGTGGCTGTTCCCATTGACCAGCCGCATAGTATATATGGCCCTTGAGGATCAATGCTGCGGATGGTGTTTGCGTAGATGGTGGCAGTTTCTTCTATCGTCCAAGAGGATTCTGATTTGGTCATGAGGAATGGAGAGCCAAAGCTGTAGACCGCACGGTCGTTGGCAAACTTGGGCAGTGTTCTGTACACGAAGGCATTCCCAGAGCCTGGAGGGGTCAGGAAGAGGGAGGGAACGCCTGGTCTAGGGGTCCCCTGGAGCAGGAGTGAAAAGCATACATTGCTAGGTGCATCTTCCATGACCGGTGTGAAATCAAGGAAGTCTGCCATGTCTGAAATTGAACTGATCTGTTGGCAGATGGCACTGACTGTTGCCTGGGTGAAGAACAGAGATGACGGTAATGATACTCCTGTTTCTATCTTGACGCGCTTGAGAATTGCGATAGACAAGATTGAATCGACTCCGAGCTCAATCATTCGAACAGAGAGGTCAATTGGATGTCCCTTCTCCTTTTCGATGGCCCTGCACAATGATTCCATCACTTGAGGGCCTGAAATGGGCCCATCGATACTCTGATTGTCCTGCGTATGCTGGCGCTCCCGGTATATCCTGACTAGAGCTTCTAGTTTGGTCTTCTCAACCTTTCCTGCCATGTTCCTCGGGTATATCTCGTGTCCTAGTGCCTGTACCGGTATCACATCCGCCGGCACATAAAGTTTTCCCATCCGCGCCAAGACGGTGTCTTTAATTTCATTTGCCGTGTAGCCATCGACTTCCTGGTTCACAACGACAATAGGAACTTCACCGGCAACATTGTCCGGTGTGCGTACAACCTGAGGTTGAAGAGCGTTGATTTCGGGGATTTGACCTAGAACCGCCTCGATGGCTGATGGTTCAATGTTCTCGCCTCCGCGGATGATGGTGTCTTTGTACCGGCCAATCAGGTAGAGGCGATTGTCGGCACCAATGAAGGCTTTATCGCCTGTGCGGAACCAAGGACGGCCATCTTCTCCGTTGTAGAAGTTGGCATCGGCTCCTCCGATATATCCCTTGATCAGACTCGGACCTGAGAAGTGCATCTCGCCAGCCTCTCCAGCCCCAGTTGGCTCTTTGCTGTCCTTGGCGTACAGACGGACAGTCATGCCAGGGAGTGGCGTGCCGATAGAAACATCTCTGTCTTTGACAATACCACTGATTTGACTGACGACACCAGATGAGACAAGGATGCCCTCGGTCATACCGTACAGATTTTCCACCCCCGACGCACCTAAGGTGTCGAGGGCGATCCTGATGACCTCTTCGCTTGGGGGAGAACCTCCCATTACAATTCGCCGAAGAGAACTCAGCTTCCCGGATGCAAGCGATATATTGCTTAGAGCATGCAGCATGGTTGGCACCAATCCAGCGTGGCTCACTTCCTCCTCCCGGATAGCCTTTGTCACAGCCTCTGGAATGAATCTTGGCCCTGGGAGCACAACTGTGCCTGCGTTAAGGAAGCCGGACATGATACAAAGCCAGCCAAACCCGTGGTTATTTGGCATTGTAAATAGTACGCGATCCCCAGGCAGCATAGGAACACTGCTCTGGCGCCACCATAAGGCGGCCGCAAAGCCATACGCCGATGGCATAATGCAGCCTTTCGGAAGAGATGTTGTTCCACTGGTGAAGAAGATTGTTCGATCGGAATGTTCTGAGTGGTGAACTCTGCATTGGCTTTGCTGGAAATCTGGGGCTGGATTCTGCATCAACTCCTTAAAAGGTGTCCACCCATCCATCTCTCCTTCGACCAATATCCGAATGCAGTTCAACTCGGACGTCAACTCTTCAATACGCGCACACATATCAGACGTTCCGGCAATGATGCCCGAAAAGTCTGACTGACATCCTTTGATCGCCGTCTGCAGCATGTGTCGCATCTCTCTGGCATTGGACAGACCCGTGGGGTTGATTGGAATGTAGGCGCATCCCATTTGGTACGCAGCCCAAGTGGCAATGACATATTCGGCGGTATTCGGTATAAACATAATCAATCCATCTCCCCTTTTCAGACCTCGACTTTGTAAACCAATGACAAGTCGCTGGATGGCACGATCGAGGTCCCGGTATGTCCATCGTAGATAGTCCGCTTCACGCTTAGCGCTGCCGATGGGCAGGCTCGGGATCCCGTAGAGAGTAGAGGCTTGCTGGGTACTGACAAGGGCCACAGCATCCGGGTATTTGACGACGTTCCGATAAAACACCTCGTGGAGGGTTGTGTCGGAGTCCGGAAGGGGGGGTCCATGCAGTTCGCTTGGGGGCATCATAGTGGATGATTTATTGTCTATTGTCTATTGACAATTGACAATTGACAATTGGGAAAACACAACCAAAGGAAAATTATGACCTCAGGAGCAGGAGAAGCCAGAAGTAATTAAATACGAGGGATATCCATTTACAATGCAAACCACGATACAATACATGGCTAGGCGGGTAACTCGGGCCTGCTCAACACCCCTCTTCCCCGCGAAGGTATCAATGGACCACAATCTTTCAATGCAGCCCTAGAGAAAACCTGACCGATATTTGACTGTGGGGTCTTATGGAGCTCTTCAAGGTTATCACTCCACTTGCCCTCAGCTACGTGTGATCCAGATCGATCGACCTCGGGAAAATGCTAACAGGGGTCCATGACGGCACAGATAGCCAATTAGTGAACGTTAATTTTTTTTTTTTGCCTCCAATGAAGTCCCACAATATTAGGAGAGGGTTAGCTGGAGTCAATGGATATACGACAGATTAGAAAGTGCCTCGCGGTGGCTACTCTCGCGCCCAGCTGAACTGCCGTATCTGCAGCGAGACCCACTTAAACAGGTCTTGAGGTACAGAACACCTACACCTACACCAACACCAATCTTAGCGAACAGATGTGATAAATCACCTTATGTCTACTCCACACACATCTGGTACAACATACTCGACTGGAACCTGTATTGCAATCCAATTGGGACACACGTGGCCTGCATATGTACGATCACTCACATTGCGATTCTCGGGATCATCGGAGTCGAGACTCGAGAGGCAGTAGATCGGCATGAATGCAGCTAACTAATAGTAATGTGGAGGTCATGCATTTCCTCAAAAACGAGAGCCCCCATCGGGGTAACTGACGTGTATCAATTTTTTCATTACGGTGATCAGATCGCTGGGCCTACCTTCGCTGCAGATCAATACATGTACCCATAGCGGCTTCTATGGGCTATGTTTGGTACTGAAAATTGGCGTATTATTTGGGTAGACTCGTTACTTAACCTCATATGAAGTGGAAATCACAAAGTTGGAAACAAGCACCCTGATTTACTCTTGCCCATAATTTCATCTCACCATGTCCCAAACTATGGTTTCCGCTCGCTCGAAGACGACCATGATCGTGGGAGATCGGTCTTTGGACGTCGCTGTTCTCGAAGTCATCAAACTGGAAAGTCTTATTGCAAATGACCCGGTCGAGACGACGAAACTTTTGGAGGCCGCGAAGTCTCAAGGATTCTTCTACGTGACTTGCGACAATGACCTCTCGCAGAAAATCTCAGACTACCTCCGGACTTGTTACCTGAACTCTCATGAATTCTTCGCCAAGCCTTTAGACGAGAAGATGAAGGCGTTCAGAGAGGGTATGAATGACGGGTATGTCAGCCTCTACTTGTGATGCCATCCAGATTTACAGATCCTCACACGTCAATAGCTACAAACGCGCAGGCATTGAATCATTCGAAGTAGGTGGGTCCATGAGTTTTCGATACACAGTGCTAACCAATCTCAGATCACCCGAGACGAACAGAACCGCACCACTTTACCAAGCCCGTTCGCAGAACATGCCGGAGCGACGCTCGATCTTCTCAATATCTGCGACACCATAGTACGCACCCTTCTCCGCAGCATTTCTGATAGCCTTGGTCTTGATGAATCCGCGAGTCTGCAAAATGCCCATCGCCCCGACGGAAAAAGCGACTCAGGACTAAAGTTTGTCTCTGGTCCAACCAAAGCATCCACTGCTGATGTCCCCGACACTACCCACACCGATGGCGGGTCGATCACCTTGCTCTGGTGCGAGAAATGGGCTAGTCAGATGCAGACCAAGGAGACGAA
This sequence comes from Penicillium desertorum, assembly GCA_028827375.1. Taxonomy (NCBI): domain Eukaryota; kingdom Fungi; phylum Ascomycota; class Eurotiomycetes; order Eurotiales; family Aspergillaceae; genus Penicillium; species Penicillium desertorum. The sequence continues at coordinate 2,681,035 of JAPWDO010000006.1, read as the reverse complement.
AGAGTGGTTATGGATAGATCCTAAACCTAATTGTGTCTTGGTCAACATCGCAGATTATCTACAAAGTCAGACCGGCCTGCACTCCCCAGTTCATCGAGTGAGCCAGCCGTCCGATGGTGTGGAGGACAGATACTTTGTGTCCTATTTCTTGAGACCGAATCACTAAATCAAGAAAATGTTTGTATGCATGGTCATATGGCCCGGACATCAGCTTCCTCGACCACTAGCTTCTTTCTTCTACTTAGATGGTCACTATCGCTTCACCTCAATACACAATCTCTATCTAACCTTCTCCATCCCCCCGTAGCAGTAGCGACGGTTAATTCGGGGACCTCAATGCCTGGAAGCGGGTAGCTGATGTGAAGTAACACTGGTCTTCGTCAGATATGAATAATCAAAATTGCAATCTGATCAGTCCCACGCTTTCTAGTCAGTGTGGTGCCTTGACATCTGCGGATTTTTTATCTAGCAAGCCCAGTCCTTCCACGCTTGAGCAATCAATCTATAACTCGTAAGGATTCGAAGGTTATCATCGATATCCCTCATTAGTTTATTAATATTGAAATAGATACGTGAAAATCAATGCATGCTGGCCTTTTGCTGGACAAAAGAGACAATAGTGCCCTGTGTCCTAACCAAGCTTCAAATCAGCAGCTAGGCGCTCATTAATCCTCAACCAAATGCCCCACCATTGAACCTTGATATAATATATTGCACACGGGAACTGCATCATGACTATAACAATACGATAGTAGCACTACCCGTATTCGTTACATCCCGAGCCAAGACTACAACACAGACCGCCTGTTCTCGAAGCGCATGAATTTTGTAGATCTCAGCCAGCCACACCGGGCACACCGAGCTTTTGGAACTCAAACCTGCCGATGTGGCCAAATTCGGCTATCACACACTGCAACGCCATTCCAGCTGATCAACAGGTCTATTGGTGCGCCGTAGCTATGTAAGTGAGTGGAGATAACACGCTGGCACGCAAGGCAGGATGGAATTTGTTTCCCTTTTTTTTTTTTAATCTTAAATATCCTTTTCTTTTTCCATATTTAGGAGTTACTTATGCGAATTAACTGACAAATTCCTATGTACTGCGTATAGGCTGTTGAATACTGTACCTGACGAGACTAGTGTAGCTGAAAACAATTAGCTGAAAACAATGTAAAAAAATAAATGAGACTTTTGGAAAGGCCGAATATGCGAGGAATCCTGGAATCCGATACGCGAGCCCCTGTCCTGCCAACGCTCATATAATACCCATATTTGTCGAGCTCTCCAGAGCCCTTCGAACGAACTCGGCCCAGAGGGAAATTGCACAATGGCTCTTGAATTCGATTTCGTCATTGAAAATCGACAAGTTGCCTTCTCCGGTATCCTCATTCTCATATGCACTTGCGTCACTATTACCGTATATTTGAGGAATTCCAAACCCCCTCAGAGGCCTGAAAGATCAAATGGTTCGCTTGCACAGGGGCGCAAACGGTTCAAAGAGCCACGTCCAGCTGTCACGACAAATGCTGAGTGGACGCCAATGAGAGAGCTAGAATTCTACAAAGAGCTCTATTTCAAACTTCAGAATTTGGAGGAACACCCTGACACGATACCGGTGGCGCGACAAGCTTTCTTAGTTCTGCTTTCACAGGCATTGGAGGATTACGACAATGAACTGAACAAAAACATACTGTCAATTAAGCGTTTCGACAAGAATGAGCTTGCCCGCTTTCTGCAAAGCCATCAAGACAGAGTCACAAGCCAATATCATCAGTATATCAGCCGCCGACAATCAGGGGGTCCGCGTGAGTTGTTCCAAAATCAGCAAGCAGCCGGAGACTGGCTGAGGGAAATTGCGCCGCTAAAGTTGGTCGACGGCGCCTGGCTAGGGCATTTAAATAAGATCACTATGCCTTTCTCGCTGAGGCAAATTGTGAGGCAGACATGGCAAGTGTTCACAGAGGAACTGGGAAACGGCAACCGGGACCAACACCATGTCAAGATCTTCGAGGATCTGCTGAGGGTATTTGAGCCAGAATTACCGTCGCCAATCACAAAGGCTATTCTGCATCCTCGATACAAGCTAGGTAATCTCAAATATTGGAGAGCGGCTGTGGCGCAGCTCTTAGTGTCTCTCTTCCCGCACGATTTCTTGCCCGAGATTCTTGGGTTTAATATGCATTTTGAAGCCCTGCAATTGGATACTATGCAAGCGGCGAAGGAGTTGCCGGAAGTTGGTCTCAACGCATACTATTTCCTTCTCCATGTTTCAATTGACAATGGCCACTCGGGCCATGCTGCAATGGCGATGGAAAGCGTTGCAGACTACATACGGCATATTACCGACACTGAGGGCGAGGTGGCTGCTGGGGTGGCGTGGAAGAGAATTCAGGCTGGATATATTTTCAGCGAGTGGCAATCTCGAAAAGGCAGCCAACCAACCAATCTCATTGCACGACTCAATTCTGTCTCTGATGATCGACTTGAGTCCAAGCTTCTTGCGATATTCGGCTCAAAGATTCAGGCTGCCCATAGACTGCATTGCGGTAGCCGGGTGAAAATTGGAAAGCGCTTGCTTTCTGAGTGGCTGGATCCCGAAGCGTTCTTGGTTGAGGAATGGCAACGGGAGTTCATTCGATGCTTGAGCACATCCCAGCCTTGGATATATCCCGGTGACAGCAGGAAGAGCAAATTGGCCCAAGAGTTTCGATGGGGAGGGAGAATGTACGGTGCATTCACGAAGAGCGAACTCGAAACACTTGAGCTCTGGATCAACTCCCTAGACTACGCCCGAACCCCTGATTATTACTCCTTTATCGAGCCCATAACGCACTCATGGCATCAAATATCCAAGATATCAAACACCGACAAGAACGGCAAATTTGTCCACGCTGGTAAAAGCGGGAGTATTGAAACAGCAAATTCACTTCCCAAAGACCCGTTGGGGAAGTATTTGGGAGACTTGCCGACAAATCCAAACCTTTCTGTCCTATTGCCGCTCTGGTTCACGCAGTGCTGCCTCTTGGAATCATTTTTGTATGCTCCAGGGAGAACAACCGATAACATTGGCTGCGCTGTGGTACGATTCTTGCGGGCTCAGTCCGGCTTCGAGACGGAGGACTTAATTGTGACCGGGACAGATGAGCCTAGCACGACAGAGAATGGAGGAGTTGTTGAATTTGGCCTGGAAATGATTCGTCATGCGTCGATTCCCATCCTTCAAGATCTATACAGTCTTTTCTCTCGTTGGCCGTCCGAGTTTGCCACAACCATGCTCAAGTTAGCTTCCAGCCCTATTCGAAATTTCGGTGTTCTCTTGGGTATGTCCGTGGCGTTTCTCGAATTGCAAGAGATGGTATCAGAGTCTTCAAATCCTGGCTTGCTTTGTCCGAAAAGCAGTGAGCGCCTTGCGTTGTTAGTTCGGAGACAGTATCAATGCTTGCAGGCCTGCCTCCAGGAGATTCCTGGGGGAGATACACGTCATGTGGACTTCCACCGTGGGTATGATATGGCCAAGGTGGAGATCAACAAGTGCTTCTGACCAGTGGTGTGAAACCTGGATCAACAGTCAACTTCTTTTTCAGGTTGTTCTTATGCGCGAATGACATTCTGTGATCAGGCATTCCTTTGAAGGGGTCATAAGCTACAACTTCCGCATTGACGATACCGCTTTCCCTTTCTTGATAGAAGACTAGAATAAAATACTAGCTCACTTTGGAGCCTCATAGTGACCGGATTGACCTCAGTGAAAGCTGAAATGCTCCTAATAAACCTGACGTCAAATCGCAGGTGCATCGATTCTGAGATGCCGATCTAGTTCGTAATAGTGCAAAGTATATTAACAGGAATGATTTTCCCCATGGAACAAAACAAAAACCCAAGCACAGTAGGACATCACTCTGTGCGTCGGATGCGAATGCCACCATGCCAGCCAACCCATGCCTTCTCAGCCGGACCACGAAGAAGACAAATAGCCAGCGCCGCCCCAATAAACGCCAGATTGACACTGCCCGATAGAATCCACCCTCCTTGACTATAGAGACGATTCCCAACAGAGGTACCCATGAGCTGACCACAGAACACGCCCATCATGTATCCCGTGTTAATCCGATTCCGCGCCTTCGGTGCAACACTGTAGATCGCAACGCGGTTGGCAACTTGCGTCATCTGCAGACCGAAATCCTGTAGCGCCGCTTGGATAATCGGGCCTGCGACAGTATACGTGCCTGTATAGGTACCGATGCTGACGCCGGTGATCAGGATGCTGAGACTGACGAGGATGGAGAACTGCGGCACGAATTTATCGATCATGTAGCGTGAGTAGAGTGGGCCCAGGAACATGGGTGTAAGGCCCGCCAGAGAGAATAGTCCGATCGTCAAGGTTTGGTAGTTGTAAGGATCACCAGATAAGAGGAAGGTGAGTGTTGTCCAGAAACTGGTGAATGTGGCGGAGAGGAAGAATCCCATAAGAGTTGCCTGAACAAGAACCGGGGAAGTCCAGTAGTATCCGATGATGGAATATAAGATTTTGAAGTAGGAGATGTCGGTGTTTGTTGATGGATAGTCGGGCATGAACAACCATAGAAGGGCAAAAATGAGGAATTGGAGTGCTAGTGATAGCCAATAGATATTTCGCCAGTGTGAGTATTCTGCGACTATACCTGAGAGCAGGCGGGCGAAGAGAAGGCCCAGGATCAGCCCTGAAGATACGATTGATAGGGCTGTTGCACGACGAGCTGGAGGGGCGAGATCTCCGACGAGAGGGAGCATGATTTGCTAACGAGATGATAAGAATTGTGTTCAGGTAGGAACCTCATGTATGCCTGCGTGGTACCACTTACTGGAGTAACTGTCGTGACCGAAGACAGATAACTTAGAACAAGAAATACCTCGAATGACTTGGTGATACAGACACCAATCCACAATGTCGCAGTAACAAGCGTCAACAGTAAGACGAAGTGCCTTCTTCGAACTAAGTCCCCAAGAGGACAAAGAAGGATTAATCCCGTCGCATATCCAGCTTGGCTGCAGGTTGGGATCAATGAGGCACGCTCATGCGAGACATTGAAGAACTGGGCAAGAACATCAAGAATGGGGTGTGAATAGTATAGATTGGCAACCTAGACAACTATATTAGCAAATATTATCGCATATTCGATACTTCCTATGCCATACCGTGAAAGTCCCGGAGAATGCGAACAGAATATTCAAAGGCAAGCCGAATTTCCTCGGGTTCTCCGGATTCCATCGACATCGTGGCGGCGTCCATGAAACGACATCGGCAAAGCGTCTCCAATACTTTCGTTTTCCTATTGACTCTTCTGTAGAGCTTCGAACATTGACATCATGGCCTTTTTCATCTTCACCAAACTCCTGGACCGTGGGGGAATTGGAGTGTGCCGAGGTGATCGGCAATAGTTCTGTAGGACCTTCAATTTGGGAGTTGGAATGGTTTCCCACTCTTGGGATGTTTTCCGCAGTCATTTGCTAGAGTTTGAGATCATATATGGCCGTTTGCTCGTCTATATCTCAATGACTCGATGACATCAACGAGGCCGAAGACATGAGCATTAGGCTTAGGGGAATTTATGCGAGGTAGTGCCGAAACTGCTCGAAAATAATGATCACCTCGACCTGCAGACTGGACATTCTTGAGTCAGTAAGAAATCAAAGCCGTAAGGTGTATATATTGGGCGTGCGCCCGGGTGAGATGTTGAGATGTTGATTAGCAAGAAAGAATCTCATTTCCGCATGCATTTCCGCACCCCCCACATTCTTCATTTTTACCCGATCTTGATACATCCATCATTCATACCTTCGTTTTAGTTGCTTGGAAATTAAATTGATTTGAGGTTATAATTCATATGATACATATATTCCAAAATAAGGCGCATTGATTGTTTGCAAAGCAGCAAGCAGTCTGGAAAGCGGACATGAACGGATATCAAACGACAAGCCATTTTTCTGTGAGAGCCTTTGCAGTATCTGCATTGCCGCTGAGAACATGAATACACTGCAAAGCATAAGCGGCCTCGCGGGAGAAATCCTCAACGAAAGGCTGGCCAGTGGGTGAAGGAGTCTTTAGGGGTTGGCCATCATCGCCCATAACCACATCGGCACCATCTTTGGCAGATGTCGGTCCTTGAACAGACTTTTGCTTGGCCTGTTGTTGAATTTGCTCGCCGATTTTCAACACCCGGTCGTACCCTTCGACAGCAAGGTGGGCCAGACCAAGCGAGTGCCAAACACGAGCGAAATTGAATTCCATCTCCTGTTTCTCGGCTAGGAGCGTCCCCGGCTTCTCCCGAACCAGCCGGTATTCATGCATAAAGGACAGTCCTTGCATGATGAGGTAGTGGCGATTCTCGGATTGTCGTTTAAGAGAGTGGTGGATGAACGAGAGTGCGATGGAAAGGAGAACGGCCGGGTTTTGATCATCTAGGGCGTATGCTCGGAAGAAATAGTTCAGCGCCGGGTAGAAACTGTTTCCGGAGTACAGCATGTGGCCATAGAGCACAAGAAGAGCAATATCTAGCTCTTTCGCGGTGATGGGCTCACCGGCTTCGTCCCGTGTCGATAGAGTGGCGCGCTCTTTCCAGACAGAGTGCCGGATGGGTCGAGGGGTGTCTTGTGGCATTGTAAAGTCTATCGCCTTGATTTGGCGAAGCATGAATTTCATGTTTCCGGAGGAATGGAAAAGCGATCGGTGAGGGTCGCCACATAGGTGGCCTAGCATAGAGAAAAGTCGATAAGTATCGGTGACAAACTGGTATTCTTTGATGAACCAGCGGGCTTCATTGGCCAATGTCTCTTCATCTCGTGCACGGAGAGCGCATGCTATAAAGTCGTCAGTAGATAATCACTTGGTAACGAATTGAATGAACTCACTGAACCAGCAAACATGAATCAATCGCGACTTGGGCTTAGAGTGCAACCAGATGCTTGCGACCGCCGCAGAATCAAGGGTCTCATAAGCCTCTTCTGGCTCACCTTGTTCTGCTACGAGTAGAGCGTATTGCAGGAATATGTCAAGCCACTCATCAAATGGAATTCCATGGTAGTCGGTGGGAATGGCGCCCTGCAAGGGCTCCTCGGCGACGTCTCCTAAATATAACATTAGCATGGTGTGTATGGATGGACTGACCGGGTGACATACCCAGGGTTTCCTGAAGACGGCCCGCCATTTGCTGCATTTCATCCATCATTGTACCATTTTTGGTTTGGTTCTTGTGTTTTACGCCAGTAGAATATCCCCTGAAGGCAATGCTCCGATCCATCGGATAGAATGCCCGATTGTTCCGGAAATCTCGCAATAGAGCATCGGCAATGTCCAGCCAATCTTCGATGGCTACGGAGACACCGTCTTTGACTTGGGGATTCAACTCCAACAACTTCGCATACAAGAATTGAATATCATCAGTCCGAGTACCTTCGCCAGGCTGCGCCCGTCCTTTGCCAGGCGCCGAAGGAGCTGCCATAAGCGTTGGTGCCTGTGTCGGTTTGGGCGCAATTGACCGGAGGGGTTCTGATTCAGCCATCTTGAACTCTATCGCAAGCTGTTCAAGTCTGGTGTCCTTTCTTCTTCTCTTGCTGCGATTTTCCTGCCGACCGATCAGGACTGCCTCGCCGACATACTTCATAGCCTGTTCGCTCATCCCGAGGCTCTCATATAGTTTCGCTAGCAGTACTCGCGACTCCATATGACTAGCGTCGTGTTCGGCGACGAGTAGATAACAGCTTTCAGCATCTTCCATCTTGCCCAACTGCATGCAGCAATCAGCCATGGCCATGAAGAAGCTGATATCGGCATGTTCAGCGGTCTGCTGTATGGGCGTATAGTATCGGAGTGCTTCTTCGAAGAGACCGACTTGTTTTAGAGCATCTGCCACCTCCCTGAACAGATCACCATAGTCGAAGATCCGGGCACCTTCGGAGTCGTCTTCGGGGTTAAGCCATTCAAAGTGATGCTGGGTGTATTCCGTCAGTACTTGTATTCAATCATTACCGTTATCCGAGATAGAACTCACCAATGCCTCGTTGTGATGCTTGTCACCCAATTTCAGGCGGAAAACACCCATCTTTATTCGAAGCTCCAACGGAAGACCAAGCCCATATGACTCCCGAGGCCATTGATTGGGAATAAAACCATCAGTTTTGATGCGTCGAGGCGAATCATCAGCGTCCCATTCTCTGTCGTCATCCTCGTGGCCGTCCCACACTGAGTCTTCTCCGCGACCTAGAAGCCAACGTGCAAGTATTTTCAACGAGATGAGTCCTTCTTCGGGTTCATTGAGATAGCCAAAAAGTTCAACATAGATATTAAGATCCGACCATGTGAAATCAGAGGCCTCAGGGTCGAGAGATAGGTAGTGATCAATGCTATTTGCATAATGATCTACTGCTTTTTGCACGTCATTGAGATCAATGTACGTCTCTGCAAGATGGCGCAGTGCCCTAGCACTGTGCGGACAGTCTTTGAGTAGTCTCTCATACTCAGCTGCGGCTCGGCCATTGTGACCTAGCTCACGATAGATCGCTGCTCTCTGGAACCGAATGTTCGTGTTATCGGGACTGACCTCGAGGATGCGACTGTAACAATAAGCAACATCATGCAATGCGGACTGCCGATTCTCTCCAGCGCGATCCAAGATGAGTCGAGCAACTTTGACCCAGACACCGGGATCTTTCGGCCTCGTATGAGCTCCGTTGAATAGAGCTGCTAGGGCTTTATCTTTTTCTCCTTGTGCGAGGAAGATTTCCGAGAGCAAAGAATGAGCAGCAAACATCTCAGGATTGATCTGAATCGCCTGCATTACCAGATCAATGGCCCGTTCGTAGTCTCCATCAATGAAGGCAGAGGTAGCCCCCGAATGAAGATGTTTGAATTCCGGACTGGGTTCCAGAGGTTTGCGTGGTCCTCTTTTGATGCCCTTTCCACCGCGAGCGCCCCATCTTCCGGAGAAGCGTCCACCTCCACGGCGGCGGCGCCTGCTGGCACCTGAATGATCATCGTCATCATCCTCCGCTGGTTCTTCTTCATCAGACTCACTAGTATCGTGTTAGATAGGGTTATACATGTGGCGTCTCAGCACACATACCTCTCACTTTCGTCTTCAGATAAGGCAAAGTCCTCATCTGACACGGCTCCCTCGCCAGGCACGGGAGGATACGATACTGGGGGGGGTACCCCTGACTGTCATATTCATCCGGGTGAAAGCCATCAGCATCTTGCTCTTCTTCAACTTCGACTTCGCCTTGGCCTCTGTTGGGAGCTTGAGGATATTGATTGATGCTTTGGGGTTGAGGTTGTGCGTTTTGGTCACCAAACAAACGAGGATCAATCACCGAGGCAAGCATGTCCCCGACGTCAAAAGATTGATCATTTTGCCATGGATAATGAACAGTTTCATCGATATCCGGATATGCCGATTCTCCCTCCTGCATTTCCTCATCCAGAGGAACCCCGTCCAGGTAATGCTGGGAACTCATGGTCACTGACAATATAAAGTCCAATAGGAAGTGTTTTCCACTGTTGATAAAAGATATAGCTTGAGACAATCATCAGGAATGTGGATCACCAGGGGAGTTCATTATCGATCCAGTATAGTTGGAGCGCGCTGAATTTCAGGTCTGGGCTAGGCAGATATTCATAGTAACTGTCCCCACCAGAAGAAAATATTCAGATTTGACCAAGAGGGATAGTATTCTTAGGAAAGAATAGAAAGGGAAAGTCCTTTCAAGCCTGAAGAAGCAGAGATATGGAGAAGTCAAGAAAGAATGGTAGACTCTTGAGGTTCTCCTCGGTGAACCCGTGATCTCGCGGCCTGAAACAGAAAAGCCTCTTCACCAAACTTCTTCATCCCCAACTTTCCTCTTCTCTTCCTCTCTCTCTTCACCTAACCTCTTCTCTTTCCCCCTTTTTCTTTCCTTTCCCTCTTTCTTTGGGACTCGGTGGCTTGACTGTGTTTGACACACTATTGCTTCAAGTCTCAATTTCCTTTCGTTCCAGGCCTTAATTTTTCTATCTCAAATTTCCGAGGTGCAGCCCACTGGACTGGTCTGTGCCATCGTTATAAGAGATACGGATCTTTTCAGCGTCGTCTGATATCTTAGGATCTTAGCCTGGATCCTAACTCGAGGACTTTTTTGATTTTATTTGTTACGCAAACTCAGCAGGTCCTGCAGGTGTTTTGCTGTAATCATTTCCCCACCCACTGTATTTACTAGTCACCCTCTCAACACGTCGCCCTAAACCATGGCCAGTCATATCATTGGCAATCGCAACAGCACTCCTGAAGCATCGAATTCAACCCTCCGCCCTCCATCCTCATCGCGAAACCTCGGATCGCACCAGCTGCGGGCGTCGGCAGACATGTCCGGGTTCCCTTCGCCGCTGTCCGCCCGAAGCATCCGTCCATCATCGGAGGTCTTCTTCAATCAACAAACCCAAGGTCAGAATACGACGGAAGATGCTTTGGACCGTGCCGCTCAACAATGGCTTGCGGACATTGATCAGTACGAAACTACGTTGGAAGAAATGGCAGCTGCCACGCTTGACCAGGACTTTAAGGATGAACTCAGTGCCATCGAGCAATGGTTCCGTGTTCTAAGTGAAGCTGAGAGAACTGCGGCCCTGTATGCCTTGCTGCAGCAGACCACTCAGGTCCAGATTCGGTTTTTCATCCAAGTCCTGCAGCAAATGTCTCAGGGTCACCCGATGTCCGGCCTGCTCTCCCCTGCCAACTTTGGCGAAAAGGGTATGATAAATTGTCCACACCACCTTTGGGATGTAACTAACCTGTTTTTCGTCGTGTAGATGCCATGTCCAGCCGTCTGAGTGACGCTATGTCGAAGCTTAATATGGACACCTCTCGGAACTCCCTCGGACGACCCCCGCCATCCCCTGGCGCGAAGCGCAACTCTGTCCTCGATCCTTCCACCATCAATGCGATGTTCCCGGATGCTGCTGCGGCCATTGCGAAGAAGAAGGCTGAGTTCACCCAGCAAACTGGTAACGCACCTCCGTCGAATCGCAATAGCGCAGTCTTCGATCGTGCCTCTTTCGTGGCCCCTACCATCTCGGCACCTGACAACAATTCCGACGGCCTGGGCCAACAGCCCGGCTCCCCGTGGGCTCAGCGTGGTGTTTCAGACACACAACCCCCGATAGCTCGGCCCAAGTCATCCTCCGGACACCAGCCTATGGGCCAGTTCAGCCAGACCTCTGGCATGCGCTCGCCTCTTCCCCAGACTGCCAATATTCCCGCTCCCGATATCGAGCCCCCGCTGCTTTCGCCATACAACGTCGGCAACCACAGTTGGGCGTCAATGACCAACACTCCGATGACCGCGACTTTCGGTCAGCAGTCGCACCAGAACCCCAACAACCACGCGGATATGGTGGCCAATGCCACGGCAATGAAGCTAGCTGCTTTGTCGACTGTAAACAACCGCATTGCACTGGATGACGCGCGCAAGTACCGCCGTTCTCGCTCCAATGATGGCCAGGGCAAGAACTCGCAAGGAAACCCGATTCTCTCCCAGGGCCTGGCTAGCCCAGGCCTGGGTGGACAGCACTTGGTGGCCGGCCAGCTTCTGAATACTCAGCAGCTGGCAGCTCTGCAGGCCCAGCAACAGGCAGCTATGGCCGGTAGACGGTCTCGCCCAACATCGCCCGGCATTGCTATGCACGGTGGTGGCTTGACTCCGATGGGCTTTACCTCACCGCAGAATAATGGATTCCTGGCTGCATATGATCCCAACAACCCTCTTATGGGCAATGGATTGGGCTCTTTGAACATTGGGCAATTCGGTCTGGGTAATGAAGGCTACCTGTCGGACCACTCGGAGGTTACACGAGGCCGCTCTCCCCGGGGTCGCCGTGGCAGCTCGAAGCCGCCTGAGGACCCCACTGACCCGGCTCTTCTGAAGGATATCCCCAGCTGGCTGCGTTCTCTCAGGCTGCACAAGTATACCGACAACCTGAAGGACCTGCAGTGGACAGAACTGGTCGAACTGGACGACAAGGCCTTGGAAGATCGCGGTGTGAATGCTTTGGGTGCACGCAACAAAATGCTCAAGGTAAGCGTTGCTTGGTATTCGATTCGGATCGTCCACTAACATTTCCATCAGGTCTTTGAGCAGGTCAAGGAGGCCCGTGTCGACGGTAAATTCGAAAATCTGGTTTAATGTGGTATTTGAATTTGATTCAGCGACATCATGGAACTGGCATTTTCTTTCTGCTACGTTTACAACATAATCGAGACATGGGGGGATCTGAAATGTATCAAACGCTGTGATGTGAACGGAATTCATGAGAAAGGCTCGGGATTATTGAACATTGGATTCGGGTTAATAGTAGATATGGACATGATTGATTTGATTTACGTTAAATACTCTGCTAGTGTTGTAGTGTTGGATGTAGTGTAATATCAGTCTGAAGCACTACCTACCTATATTGTAGGTAAAAGACCATGTGGCCCGTGCACTTCTAGAAACTCGCTCTTCCGACCTCCATCTGTTCAAGCTGAGAGCTGCTGTGACAGCCCCTCCACGAGAATATCTCCCGGCTCAACAGTTTCATCGCCATTGAAGAGCAACCGTCCCACAATATTGATCAAGCCCAGCAAACTTCTGCTCGAGACGTGATTACCATCCGCAGCGAACACAGAGAGCCATAGCTCGACCTCTCAACCGAAACATCAACTACAACGAATCGAGGAATAAAAAGAGACGAAGGTAGCCAAAATGGCACCAACAAAGCAGGAACTCTCCCTGCTAATCACCCCTCTCGTACCCGAGGCTGTCCAGCACAACAACCGCGTATGACTTTCCAACATCCCACATCCCATCCAAGCACCCCTATCCCGCACCACATGCACCTCCATATCCCCTACACCAATACCAGATCCCCATTCACGCCCTCTATTTCAAATAGCCCACCCAACTAACAATGGAACTAGGTCCTCTCCTCCCTCCACAGCCTAACCTCCTTCCTCCTCGGTCTGTCCGCCGGAATCCTAGCCCTGCAATCAGGCTACGGCTTCGCCTTTTACTTCCTCGGCACAATCCTGGTATCAGGGCTCTTCCATGCCGTGTTGATCCGCCGCTCCGGTGGGGCAGGTGCTGGCTCTTTCTTCCCTGGCAGTAACACTGGTGAAATCGAGGGTGCTATTGAGATGGATGAGAAGAGTAAGGCTGTACGCATGCAGCTTGGCGGAAAGGCTGGTCCGAGGAAGATTCTTCGCAAGGGCGCTTGGAGAGATGTTTGGTTTGGTGGTGGTGTTATGAGTGAGGCGCTTAGTGGGTTTGTTCTTGGGTGGGCTGGTGTTGGAGGTGTTTTGAGGTGAAAGGAGTATTGGCTGGTGGGATCTTGCGTCCTACTTAAAAACCTGCGAATGGGTTTGTCGGGGATGCTTTAGGAGGTTGTATATGCTCTGTACGAATTGAATTGTTTCATGCTCTTAATTGATACCTGGTACCGTTTTCTCAGGCATGGGCATGTCTGCAGACTGGAAGGTCACTTGGAATATATAACATTGCTACCGCCTCCGATGGGCAGATATCAAAGGTCAAGACTATGGCCCAAGGGCCTTCATATATACATATCTTGAAAAGTAGCTAAAGACACCAAAATACACCAGGCACTGGTTTCTTACTCCTTCTCAGCAACCTCATCAACAACCTTCTCAAACTCCTCCAAAACCTCCTTAGAAACAGGATAAGTATACTCCACCGAAGGAAAAGCCCTACTCTTAACCTCCTCCCTATAAGCCTCAATCCCCCTCCTCGCCTCTCCCCAAACATCCGCATAAGTCTTAACAAACTTAGGCAAAAACCTCCCCTCCGGGAAATTCCCCAACATATCAACCTGCACAAGCACCTGTCCAGAACACCCATTCCCAGACCCAATCCCAATAGTCGGCACGCTCAGCCGCCGCGTAACGATCTCCGCAATCTCAGGCGGCACAGCCTCAATAATAACCATAAAAGCACCAGCCTTCTGCACAGCCAATGCATCCCGCAGCAGCTTCACAGCGCCCGCAGCCGACTTACCCTGCACACGGAACCCACCCAGCGAGTGCTGCCGCTGCGGCGTTAGCCCGATATGCGCCATGACAGGAATACCCGCTTGCGAGATCTTGCGGATCGTAGGCGCCATCTCCGCCCCGCCTTCGAGTTTAATCCCCTTCATCCCGCCTTCTTTTACCATCCGGATTGCGGATTCTAGTGCTTTTTCCGGGGTGGTTTCGTATGAGCCCATGGGTAGGTCTGCAATCTGTTGCGATGTGAGATGTTGATGCGTTTGGTGCGGTGGAGTATTGATATGGATGGGTATGCAATGCACATGCATGTATGGGTACATATATATACTTACAGTGAAGGCGCTCTTGACGGCGCGGTTTACGCTCCGGCAGTGGAGGAGCATCTCGTCCATTGTTACTTCGTTTGTGTCTTCCATGCCCATTGCGACCATTGCGAGGCTGTCGCCCACGAGCACGATTTCCATTCCGGCTGTGTCGGCGACATGGCCGCTAGGGAAATCGGATGCTGTGAGGACTGTGATGGGTTCTTTCTTTTTGTAGAGGTTTTGGATGGTTTGGATTGTTACTTTTTTGCGAGTGTTGGTGGCTGGTGAGCCCATTGGTGAGTGGGAGCTATATTGCGCGATGCATATTTTGATAGGTGATTGGCGTGGAGGAATAGCTAGACCTGTGAGGTGCAGTGCTGGGCGTCTCAGGCAATTGAGTGCTTTTAGAGCCATTTTGAATTTGAATAACTTCTAACAGAGCCGGATGGGAAAAGCTGAATAATAAAAGATAAAAAGATCTGAAGTTGACGTTCTGGCGGATGCGGCGTAGTCCGCAGTACTTGCTTGAACCTCGGCCATCGATATACCTCGCTTGTTGTGAACTCCTCTTTTCTTTGTTTTGTCTATTTATTTCCCTTTATCTATTTGAATTCTATTATTCTATAGTGCGGTATACGTCATACAGTATTGATAACCCATACCCTACAGCTTCTTAAGTGCTTATCCGCCTTCGAATAGAAAGCCCAATAATAGAAGCAAGAGCCATCGCACCAGCATGGACTATAGCTGGGCGGTAACCCAGAATCCCCTTATTCTCCCCCGCAGCATCGATGACGAACCCAGCGATGGGGGCGCCCTGGGAAATAGTTAGCACTACAAGCCCATGTTACCACTGCGCAACCTGGTATCACGACCCAGGCTTCGCCGCCGTCCGGGACTTGTGAGTCTGCGAGCAGGGATTGTTGCATTATGCCTGTTTCGGAGGGGGTTGTTGAGAGGTCGTTTTGGTTGCTTGGGCCTTTCTTCTAGGGTTGTGTTTAGGTCTGGGAGGGAGATACCGGTCCTTGTTGATTATTTTGGTGGGCGATGTAGGAAGAAGCTATGGGGTTCCAACATATCAGTCTTCTTAGTTTTGGAATACTATGGATCCATCTGGGCAAGCCTTTAGCTGAAGAAACTTCGAATGAAAATGGTATACTCCATGATGTGCTGTTTTCGGAAGGCGCTAGTCTGGAATGGGAAATCATCTTGGTTCATCGTTTAAAGTAATTTGACCTTCGAAGCTTGGAAGCTTCCCTCTTAATGGCATATTTTGAAATTTAATAAACCATCAAAGCTTTCCTTAAACTCATGTAGCCCTTGGAAATATGTAGACGAAAGACAAGGTAGAGCTTAGACCTGTGCCTTCAGCATATGTGGGTGAGCTCACTCGGGATTGCACGGTTAGCCTCGGAAGAAGTGGAGATAGTTGACATGTAACAGGGCGTGGCTGAGGAAGATCGATTATCAATCAGATATCTGACACCTGCGCAGATCTGAAGGGTGGGTTGCTAATGCTTGATTACGTGGAGGATTGAGGATTGAGGCCAGGACGCCATGATCAAACGGTAAGGTGGAATAGATTCACCAAGCAAAGTCTATAAAAAACAATACAATCAAAAGGGGTATGCATTTCCCTAGGAAGAAATCAAGTAGGAGCCAAGTCCATTCTAAACAATCCGTTTCTTCCGAGATCCGAAAGGGTCAACAAACAAGACCCGACCAAATAAACCAAGACACGCGAACCAAGGGAATAACGCTGAAATAATATCCACAACAATAACAGGATGTCCATGGTCATTGCCATGGGATACATCCAATATAGACAATGCTAAGTGACAAATGTAGAGGGGGGGGGCGAAAATGTGAAAATAAAACATGACCAGGATGAACATGATTTTAACAGGTCATAATCGGGGTATTTCAGATCAGACTCCAAGCCAGGGAGGAACAACTGATCGATGCAGAGAGGTAGCAAGCAATAGATGCGGTAAAGAAATGAAGCGCCGAAAAACCAATCACTCAAGGTGAGGAATCTCGTCCGAGGAATTGGCAACGGCACTTTGAAGAGCGCTGGTCAAATCGATATGGAAGAAAGGCCGGTTCATGCCCTGCACGAGCGCAACCTTAGGACGACGCTGGTACGCCTTGCTGTCCGTAATCTCGCGATTGAACTTGTCCTCGCGGATGACTTCGGAGTCCTCGGACGCGGTCTCGATGCCGTCGGTCTCGCGTGCTGTGGCATTGGAATCGGACTTAAAGCCGGATTCGATATCCGAGGCCTTCTGGGACTGCTCGCGCTGGTTGGCGATGATTTCGGCGTGGGCGGCGGCTGAGGCGCTGCCTTCGATCTCGGCCACGCTGAAAATGGGCTTCCACCGGTGGAAGCCGTCGCTAGCGACGGGTGTCGGGTAACCGAAACCTGCGGCAGCCAGGCCGCGCTTTGTCCAGCGGTTGTTGATGTGTGCGAAGTGCCATTGCACGGTGCGAGGGGAGGCGTACATATCCAGCTGGTTGCGTACGTCGATCAGGTTCTGGATGGAGGTCACGTCGACATTGTTCACGGAAGAGAAGTCCAGAATGACGGCTTGGAGAAGGGGCAAGTGTGAGTCGTCGTCGCTGCCTTCCTTGCCGCGGCGGGGACCAGCGTCGTTCCAGGGACGGTCACCGCGGTTTTTGTAGGTGTTCGGGTTCGTTCGGCGGGTGTTCTTGAAGATGTTTGCAACCAGGGAATCGGTGTAGTGGTTGGCGTTGGGGTAGTTGAACCCTTCGGCAAAGCGGTAGATGAAGATACCCGGAAGCGGCTGCTCCACTTCGATATCGGGGTTGGAGCCATCAGTGTGGTTGAGGGGAAGGAAGATCGTTCGGTGGTGGTGTTCCTCGTCGTCGGAGGGAGTCTTGTTAGTTCCGAACGATCCGTACTTTCCATCGCCATCCAACAGGTGGTCTCCGACAACGGAGTGGATAGTGACACGGCCCAGGAATTGACCGCGGGCCTTGGCCACACGAAAGAGCAGGACTGCAATCGCCACACAGACTGTGCAGTAGATACCATTTTCAATGGAAGAGAAAACAGTGACAAGGACACCAATGAAGAAAATAATCGCATCAAGCGGAGACACGCGCCAGAACTGGTAAACAGTATTGGGGGGAGTGATCAGATCGCCGACAGCGTGGATAATGACACCAGCCAGAGAAGCCTTGGGGATGTAGAAGAAGAGAGCGGGCAGGGCGTAGATAGCCAAGAGCACCACGACCGCGGTAATAACACCAGCAAGGGGTGTCCGCACTCCAGCTTTAGACTTGATGGCTGTCCGGGAGAAAGATCCAGTCGCGGGGTAGCCGCCGAGGAAAGGCCCGAGAAGGTTACTCACACCAATAGCGACAAATTCCTGAGAGGGATCGATAGTGTAGTTGTTAACGCGGCCGAAAGACTTGGAAATGGCGATGTGCTCAATCAGAAGAACGATGACCGCAGCTGGAAGTTTGCCAACGAAGGCTTTAATGATCTTAGCATCCATAGTGGGCACGGCGGCCTGTTGGAATCCTCGAGGGACTGTCCCCAGGAGCGAGAACGCTGGGTTATCCTTGCGGTGCAAGTTCGTGGCGGCACTAATCATAGTGTAGAACAAAATGACAAACACGGTGCGAAGAGTCGAGACAAAGAACCAAATCTTGGCCCTAGCAGGCTGCTTTCTGGCAGCGTAAGAGCACACTGAGCGGATAATGTAGAGCATTGCACAGGCAGTGACACCCATAGCAGCATCCAACGTGGAAGTGGGGAGGTATTTGAGGGTGTTGATAATGACCTCGTAGGTGGCACCGCGCGTACTGAAGTCGGCCGTCTCGCCCAACATGGTCGGAACCTGTCCCGAGCAAATGTTCAGAGCCGAGCCGGTCATGAATGCCGAAATAGCAGGGAGAGGAATGAAATCGACAATGAATCCGATGCGCAAGAGACCCATTACTAGGACGATACCACCGCAAATGACAGCAAGGGCGGATGCAATCAGATGTGCAGGATAGTCTGGGTATTTAAGCTGGACTTCGGTCACGATAGTTCCGGTGAGAGTCGACATGACGGCCACGGGCTATGAGCTGAAGTCAATAATGTTATTTTGGTTTCAGCCGGTCGGAGTATCACTCACCCCAATGGTAATATCCTTCGACGTCGCAAAGAACCAATAGATCAAAACTCCCATGAACGAGGAGTACAGACCGTACTGTACCGGCAGTCCAGCCAGTTCAGCATAGGCCATACCTTGTGGCACAACGACCGCTCCAACAGTGATACCGGCAACCAAGTCACCCCACAGCCAAGCTACGTTGTAGTTGCCAATCCATGTGAGGAAAGGGAAGAGACTGAGCAAGTATCTGCCCAGTTGGGCTCCCGACGGGGTGATCTCGCGAATCCAGTCAATGCTTGTTGGTTCGGGCTCATTGTACGAGTATGTGTCGACGGTGCCCATGGAAAATGCGGATTCTCCTCTTGTAACGGTCTCACCGGTAGCACCCAGAGGGTCTCTGTATGCGAGCTTGATCCCGAGGACCTTGGCCAGGGATTGTCCAATACTGGAATTGGGCTCGCCCCATTTTTGGAACATGATTATGCTTGTGCGGACCTGAGTTGACAATATCAAAAGCCGGGTGTGGACGAAGCTTCACCGCGGGGTGTGTGTTGGGAACTGGTGGGAGGATAGAGTCAAAAGATGTGGTGATGATCAAGAATATAAACAGAATGTCAAATCAGACAATCAGACACTCTGCATGGCGCGACAAGGTAAAGGAAATAAGAAAAAAGCAAAGAATTGTTGGATGCGTGATTCGATCCCAAATGGCGCAATATCTAAGCTCCCCAGATTCAAATTAAGATTTGAAAATTCCGCTTGGCCCGAGTTGAATTCAAGGGTTATACGAGAGACTTCAACGTAGGATAATAAAAAGCAAAAACCAGTTGAAAGCCCACGTTGCTAAAAGAGTGAATTTCCCACACGGCAGCCGAGTCCGATGATCCCAGTTGATCCCAGAAAAGCGTAAACCCGCCAGGTCCCACTCGGTCTGGAAGAATGACGAAGGGTCGTGGAGTATATCCGTTTTTTACACGGGGCCCATGGTCGAGATGGAGACGGGATTACTTGGATTTTACGTGCTGGTTGTCTGAAGCACTGTCACATACAGCTATTAAACTATTCATTGTTCTCCCGAGGTCCATGATATTTTTCTCACTTGGTGGCTCACGTAAATCGCATCACTTCGGGAAATATTAACGTCCTCAATGATTAAACTGGGGACGAGAGAAGCTGTCGCAGCGCCAAGAACTGTGGATGACGAATGATAACGCGCTTTGATGAGATTTGCCCCAAGAAGATCAACAAGTGGATCCATCAAAACCAATCACGGACCCTCTAGAACACGCAATCTGCAGGCGAGATGGTGAAAGGGAATAGGTTCCACGTTTTTGGATGTTCTTCTCTGTTTCAGGAATCTTCGACCTGGCCAAAGTTCTTTAAAGCTTCCCAGGTGATTAACTTTATTCCCTGACCGCCTTCAAGGCTATATCGGGCCCCGTGGGTTATATCAAATTACATAATTGCATTTTATTTTATGAAGGTTCCAAGGTTCCCTAAAAGTTTTATCTAGAAGCTTGGAACCTTGGAATATCCTTATAACGTAGAGCTCCACACCTAACGGGATCTACAATATTGTAAAGCATATTTATCATTTGCCGCGTGGTCCCAGTGGTCTATTCATTTTAAATTTTAATTAAAGTCTCGCGTGGGGTTTTTTGGTTCGGCGCTACTCTATCTGTTAGGTGCATACGGAGTATGTAGGGGAGACAATACAACATTGTAGGTACGGATATTCCGTGGACCATTGCCTTTTTACAACATAGCCACGCTATCTCTGAGTGATCGGCCTCCACAGAACCTTGGCTACACCTGATATCTCAATCCAGTAGAGCAAACAAGGCAGTTGTCTCTTGTGCCATCACGGATGCTCCAGCGACCAAGGTTTGAGGCTTATACAATCTAAATATGCCGCTTAGAACAGGCACGTCTCTCCCCTGTTCCCCTGCATATTTTCCATCCACTTTGTAAAGGCGCAATCAAGATCTAAATCACGTCATCGAGCTTTATAGTTGGCCCGCGTCTAGCGAGATATGCTAAATACCAAAGCGGCCTTACCTTAATTGTGCCACGAGGCTACCCATGTCACTCTTGGCCTTTCTATAGACGTGTCAGATATCTCTGTTCACCTCTTCCATCTCGGTCGCTCGCTAGTCTTCCTAGTGCATTCCTCGGCATGTTCGACCATATCACGCGACACGTCCCTGCCACTACTCGGGTTACATAGGTACATATCCAAGACCTGTGGATTCTCCTGGCTACCTTACTAAATATTATTAAACCACATACAAGAGGAGAAACAGCCGACAGGAAGAAGGAAAAAGGAAATAATGTGGCGTCGCGCCGCTCATCTCATCTAGGCAGCTGACTGTAAGACATGGTCGGGTCTGCAGCTGTCCATGTGGTTAGGGTTGCACAACCGTTCTCATGGGAACCTGATCTCCGCTATACGAGGACATCGTGCATTGCGCTTCTCCTCGGAGATGCTCTTTGGTTTCAGCCTCTTCTTGACTAGACCGGATGGCGCCTGGCTTGTTTTGTACCAGAACCTTGGCGTCCATATCGACTAGTGATTCAGTTGGTAACATTATTGGTTTGGTTTTGCTTTCTTTTTCGGACTCACTTCTCTCCCTTGCCGCTGATACAACATAGCCTCATTATTATCTCTCGGGACCCCATGTCCTTGGTCCCCGGGTCCGCTTTGCGCCACTTCTACATATCGATACGAGAACTTGTGTAAGATTTGGAGGTCTTACCCCCAAGCACGCCATGACACAGCTTCGATCTTATTTCTCGGGTCTGTGTGAGGTGGCACGTGGCATTCTATGTGTCCCCGGGTGCATGCATTCGTATGCAGGGGTGACCATGAAGTCGCTTTTGCGGGGAACCCCGAGGATGCAGCTCGATGTTACTGTATGCAAGGAGTCTCCCTGGACTTCTCTGGCTAGACGTTCACCTAGCACTTCTAACCCTTGTTCCCTTAACGAATAGCTAGAATCACTATGAAGTAGGATTTTGAATTCCCAAGGCAAAAACAAGAGGAAACGGTATCAGTTCCAGGATGTACAACATAGCCGAAGCTTCTCTGTCCCCGGCCCTTACGGCAAAGGTTCCGCCTAGCAGACATGTTATTCCAGTAAATTGGCTCTGTTCTGGAACCCACGGTCATGCCTTAGTTCGATACCGGTGAGCTTAGAGCTCTTGGCCATAATGTACAGATGTTCAAAGCGTGAGACTAAGGTAGGTACTTGGTCGTAGATGAACAACACTGCTCTTTCGCAATTGGTATAATCCCTGTAGGTTGTCCAGGTGGTCTGATCAGGCTCTTTTATTGATTAGCTTGAAGTCAATATGAGCTGAATATCTACTCCGTAATGCTAGTCCAAATGTTATTGCGTGGTGACACAATGACGTTTTTTATTTCGTCATCTAGCAGCGACTTTGGCAATCAGGTGAATGTCATTCGCCTGATCTAACTGGTCTATCGATATCAGGGGTATGAGAGACCTGGCCATCCCAAGAATTTCCTCCCTGGCTATCCCCTAGCCATGCTATCGAGTCTGAACTTCAGTTCATCAATATGCACCGACTCATCCTATTGAGCTGATCCAGGCAGTCCGCAGTCTAAGTGTCTACCCTAACAGTTTCCGGTTATTTTAGGATATGCATCGAGACAGGAATCCCACTCCATGCAACTTGGTATCAGGCCAACGGTTACGACAAACACATACCCCTAGGCATGACAGCTGGTTCAATGTTCCATTGCGGGCCTATCTCTGTTGAACACCACACCGTCTGCCACCTTCTGGAAGAAAGTGACCCAGCTTCAATATTTTGCGGCTTTTTACCTTCACTGCCACTCGAAACATTATGCCTCTTCGGTCAAGTCATTATCATAAAGATACATGGTTCCGCAGGTCAACCTTCCGTGAACGATTCCACCAAATGCTCAGGGAATGGATCTGGCACAGATAACGCATTTCTCATCCCGTACTCAATCGCAAGCACTTTTTAGACGGGGAAAGTTTGGCGTACACCAACGCCTGCCCTGGATTTCCCTTCTCAGTTACATTATCGTTTATGGAATAGACTGAGTTTTAGGGAGTGAAGCTAATCTTAATCCGCTAGAATGAGGTTCTGTTGGGTTCGACTGACTGTTTCCCAGCTGTAGTCAATATTGATAGATAGTGTAAGATCTCTGATATCGAATGGCAAAAGGGGATAGTACAGGTAAATCAAGAGAAAATGGGATCATGGCCGTCACCAAAAATTGCCTCTAGTTAAATAACTGGTATTAGATAGTAGCCTGCACATCCAGACCAGCCCAGTGTGCGCAGACCTGATTGATCTAGGCTGTTTGCTTCGCTTTCTCACTGCGTCAAACGACGCAAGACACTATGCATGACCTGGCTCATTCTCAACAAATATGGCAGTTCCCATTAGGTTGCAAAGGGACACCACTTTCTTGTTATTTGTAGAGCTTCGTATAATTTTATAACTGGTTCGCGTTTTGGCGTGGTCATTACCGAATTCTGCCTTGGGCTTGTTACTTGTGGACTCGACGGAATGCACAACTTATGGATTTGACCAGGGCTTGGAGTAAATTCTTTACTTGTTTCCAAGATCAGATGCTCTAGTATCTTGGATACGACGAGATAAATCAGCTCCTCAGGCTAGACTGGTTGAATGACTTGCCTAGAAATTAATTGACCAGATTTATTACCCCGTCGAATCACCACGCCCTCTTTCTCCCATGTATTTGGTTAATAAACATGTTTAATTATCAGCCCCCCTAATTTTTATAAGAATAGAGGCTACCTAGGTAGATAATCAAAGGAGGCCACTCACAAGATTCTATTGTGGAGTTGGTGCCCCAGGCTCCAACATCTTGTTTGACAGATAGTTTATCCCTCTCCAATACAACTCTCCCAACTCACTTCTGCTCTTTAGTCCCTACCAACCATAGTGCCCAAGACTGTAATATTTGTTTACCTTCGCAGTATTGGGTGGGCCTTCCTAATGTTGTTTCACCTCTCTCCACTTGTACCGTCTTCTCCAGCGGGTATTGCGGGAAAGTGCTGGTCACATCCGGCTTATAACCGCAATGGATTTCGATGTCAGCAAAAAGGTCCTCCCTTATTTTCAAAGCCTTTTGTTACCTATCCCTGACTACCACTGAAGCAAGAGAACTCCGAGGCATCTCTCGCTATGTCTGCTCAAGTCACCATCCCCGCACGAGTGCTCGTTGGCTCTGCGCTTGCATATTTTATCTTCAATTCTATCAACGTTTTTCGAAATCGAACGAAGTCGAAGCATTCTTCACGGCCTACATCTCTCACGCCTGACCAGGTTGAGTTCATCGAAGCCACCATTCCAGTCCTCGAAGAGCATGGATACACAATTTCATCCGTTTTCTATCAGACCTTGCTTGCCGAGCATCCAGAATTGAACGAAGTCTTCAATACCACCAATCAGGCTAGCGGGCACCAAGCTCGCGCTTTGGCTGGTGCCCTCTATGCATACGCCTTGCATATTGATAACTTGGCTGCGCTTGGCCCTGCTATTGAATTGATTTGCAACAAGCATGCGTCTTTGTATATTTCACCCGGGGACTATGAAATCGTCGGGGAGTATTTGCTCCGCGCCATGCAAGAAGTTTTGGGCAGTGCATTGACAAAAGATATCCACGACGCCTGGGAAACTGCATACTGGGCCCTTGCGAATGTTCTGATCAACCGGGAAGCCGCTCTCTACAAAGAAAACTCTGGTTGGACTACTTGGCGCAACTTTATGGTCGTCAGGAAGAATATCGAGTCCAGTGAGATCACGTCCTTCTACTTGAAGCCGACTGATAAAGAACCGCTCCCAATCTTCCGTCCCGGTCAATACATTTCGGTGAAAGTCGACGTTCCTAGGCTCAAATATCTGCAACCTCGTCAGTACTCCCTCAGCGACAGTCCCCAATCTGAGTTCTATCGAATCAGCGTCAAGAAAGAGACAGGAGCAGGTCCTACGTCGGGCGTGGACAACCCCCTTGGCTATGTTTCGAACGTTCTTCATGATGAGACCGACGAAGGAGATATCATTCAAGTATCCCATCCGCGCGGTGACTTCTTCTTGACTTCTGAGCAGTCAGCACATCCTCTTGTGCTGCTATCAGCTGGCGTAGGAATCACTCCTATGATGTCAATTTTGAACACTATTGTTGCAAGCTCCATTGACCGCAAGGTTCACTTCATTCATGGCTCGCGGACCACCAAAGCACGCGCATTCCAAGACCATGTCCAAGCTTTAGCCAAACAGCATCGCAACATCCAGGTGACACTCTTCACCGTCCAGCCCTCGAATGAGGACACCAAAGGGGTCACATATCATCACGCTGGCCGCGTGAATCTCGAGAAGCTGGGCCCAGATGCTGACCTGTATCTGGACAACAAGTACACGGAATACTACGTCTGCGGCCCCGAAGGCTTCATGAGCGCTACGTCGGAGGCCTTGAAAGCGCGCTCGGTCACCTCAGATCGGATCAAATTAGAGCTGTTTGGAACTGGCGGAGTGCCACAGTGAACGTGGTGTGCTTTGCATAATGCTTTGTTTTGATTATGTACAACTTGACCCTGCCATGTATTTACTAGCACCAAGCTATCCTGGGTCACGATATCCTTCCTATTGACATCTTCTCGAGCATGTCAGGTATATACCCAGAGCGTTTTCTGGGCCTGAGGGTTCTTGAGAACTAGTACATATCTGGGAATTTGTGACCCATGGAGAGAAACGTACCTTGAAAGTAGTTTTGAAAAGAGTCATGTTTTCATTCCAAACATTCACTAAATCTAGATGCTACGAGACAGGTTCACCATTCGGCCACGGCCGACAAAGGATATCATGGGTATAAGCTTTAAGTCCGAAAATGCTCCTACACTTCTGTACGTTCGGTCGAAGAGAACCTACGGGCTGCTGTCTGCTGCCTATCAAGTTGAGTTTATTGATTGGATAGCAATAGTAAAGATTGTGTGCAAGCAAGCTGACTCGTTAAAATATATAGAGAAATGGGATAAAAAAAAAGAAGCCCTCGTCAATAATAAAAGTAAACTGGAGCAAATTCTCCCTACAGATGATATTGCTCAATAGAAGATAATCTTTAAAGATTGTTAAACCGCCAGGGAGAGATTCATACGGTCTAGTGCTCGACGGGTTACTATCCGTAAGTGTTTTATCTCAAGGTAGACTGTATTGCTCAGAGGACGGGTGCGTGCTAGGTCTGGCGAGAGGAAAGGACCGAATGCTTCCTAACGCGTCAATACAAGTGTCCAAGGTGTCGTGGTCTAGTAGGTGCTGGAAGGATCTCCCAAACCCCATTAGTAAATTAACTAATAAAACTCGAGCGCCTCAACATACCTCCCTCTACCGCTATACGAGCATGTCGTATTGATCCCGTACGTATAGCTCCACAAAACCACTCACAACTGTCGTTTGACGGTACCGTCGCTTGCTGAAGCCCCTTCTTCAAAGCTTTAACGAATTCCGGAATCGTGGAATAGTTCGCCTATGCTTGGCGACTGTCGTCAAACACGACCGGGTCTGGTAACAATGCTTGTCGCATTATTGCAACTGAGTCTTCGCTCGTAATCCCCGACAGAGTGTAATTGGCCTGGCCCTAGTCTAATTAGCGAATATTCTCTCCGACGGGCAAACCGAATGTCGAAACAAGCCTTGCGAAGAGCACTATGACTGCCCCTCACATCTCGAATACTGAAGTACCTGCGCCATATACTCATCCGCAAAGAAAGCAGGCTCGGCTCGACTAAATGAGTTGTTCAAGATCGGAATTGATGCAGCTTACTAGCCATGACTTAACCAGCTTGCTAAGGCCCGCCTGGAGTGGGATCGTTGCGAGGAGGACAAGAGATTTTCGAATGGACAAGACTTTGTAGATCATGACCTCTGAGAGTGCACACAACAAGAGCAGGCGACTGATCAAAATCGTCCGCATTTGAAAGCGTAGGCTTTAGTTTGGAAAGGGTAAACAACCGATATTACAGAATGCAATTTAATTGCTTGTATATATCAGAACTTGTCCGCCATAGGAGTAGACACCAGTAATCGCCAGTATTAGAAGACTAAAAGACTTCTAGTTGGAGCTAGGAGCGATCTTGTACAATGACTTCTTGAATAGCTGTATCATATTCCCCACTGGCTTGTCACCAGGCGGAAGCACCTGCGTTCCAAACACACCACACAGATCAGAGGTTCGATCAATAAACTACGAGATTCTTATGTAAGTAATCTTTCTCGATTCACCTCATGCTTCGTTGGCACTTACCCAGAACAAGTTTGGCTTTCCACTCCAGAACAGGGTATTCTTCTTCCATCCTGATGGCTCGTCGTTCATGGCCAACATTCCACCAAGCCCCCAATCGTAGACCCCGCTATTGTCCGGCATCCCAATGAAAGCCGGTTCCGCATCATGTGTACCGATATAGTCGTGTAGTGACTGTCTGCTGTCATCGCCAAGCTGCGGCTGGAACATAGTGGCAGATGTTCCCTTGGCAAGAAGCTTGCCATCGTCCACCAGGATGGAACGCAAGACCTTCATAAAATCATCCATCGTAGCGTACACGCCCTGACCACCAAAGCACTCTGTCACTTCTTCAGTTAAAAAAGGTGTTCCCAACGGAACGACACGCCCCGAAGATTCGTCTCGTCGGGTCATCTGCACACGCTCAGCAGCCATCTCGCCGCGTCGAGACGGCCAGAATGTCATCTTTTGGATTGAAAGAGGGACCCAGATGTTCTCCTGCATATAGCTTTCCAAATCTTGGCCCGTGAGATGCTCTATCAGCTGACCAACCCAATCAAGGCTGGTTCCATATTCCCAGCTGGAGCCAGGCTCAAACAGCAGAGGGTACCCAAATCTGTCATTGACAGTAGCGCCGACGTTGACCTTCCTCCCAAGAGACGATGTTACCTTTGCCAAGTCCGCATTGCTCATGTCATAACCCGCACCGCTGCTGTGGGTGAGAAGATGGCGAAGAGTTATGGCGTTCTTTCGGTCGTGCACAATGTACTGCCCGGAGGTACTCCACCCTGTGAAAACCTGCTGGGCAGCCAAGCTGGGGATCATGCAGGAGACATCCTGGTCCAGATCCACGATTTGACGCTCGACCAACTGGAGGGCGGCAATGGACGTCAGAAGCTTCGTCATGGATGCAATCGCCATAACCGAATTCGCCGTGAGCGGACTTTGGGTTCCGTCGACAGTCTTGTGCCCGAAGGCCCTGGCGTAATGAAAGCTTCCGTTCCCATTTGTGGCCGCAAGCACAGCACCGGGAAAGACACCGTCCTCCACAGCGTTGGAGAAGGCTTGTTCGAGTGAGGCAAAGACGTCGTTGGTTCCAGATATGCAGTCCATCTTGATACGTACATTCGAAGGGCCGAGCAGGCTGCAAAGAAAGATATATTGTCTGCGAAGGAAAGAGGTGAACACTAGCTTTTCGACGCCACTTGCTAAGCTTTCGCATTGTCTCATTAGCTGCTAACTCGCGTTTAAAAACCTCGATCGTCTTGTATTCTGCAGTCACCGTTTCTGTAGCAACATTGATTGGGTCTCTTGGGTGGGAATAAGCCAGGTGAGACCGGGGAGGCGGATATTGCGGACCGCAACGGCTGACTTACCGAGACCAGATGATGTTCTTAGAAGGAGCGCGGGTAATGCGGGGAAACATGGTTTCTTCCTGACTCCGAACCTGAAGCACTGGCTTTGAATCTTATTCTCAAATCCAAGTGACTCACTTTACTATGTGGCGCCTTCAACCTTCGCCTTATCTGGAACGTTCTACCCCAAGTTATGGGGTTAGGGGTTAGGGGGTGCCCCATCTGTGCTGTGCCTATCCGCAGGCTCCGCTCCCGGGTCACAGCCGCCTTCTGCGACCCCAGACAAAGTGCTAGGAAAGGTATTTAACCCATCTACATTTGTAATAATATTGAACGAGTCTTATTATCCTATACTGCAGTCTCGTACCTTTTTAAACTGCAGTGTAATCATTCGGACATTTCCCACCCTTCACGGAGTGTCTTGCCATATAGACACAGACACCCTTTGGCCATGCCTACCGAAGAGGGCCTCCCAGCCCACGTTCACGGCAGTCCAAACACTGAAGAGACAGAAGCACCCGTCACGGCCAAGGCATACTTGACATGTGCTTTTGCAGCATTCGGTGGTCTCTTTTTCGGATACGACAGTGGGTGGTCTGGCGGTGTTCTTGCCATGCCCTACTTCATTCGCCTTTATACTGGGAAGCCTTATCCATCGACAATATTTGGTGATGACACCACCTCTGATGCATATGTCAACTACGCCAAGCACGAGTTCGTCATAAAGGCAAGCCAGCAGTCGTTGTTCACCTCGATTCTCTCTGCCGGAACGTTTGTGGGTGCTATCGTAGCG
The DNA here is from genome assembly GCA_028827375.1 of Penicillium desertorum. Taxonomy (NCBI): domain Eukaryota; kingdom Fungi; phylum Ascomycota; class Eurotiomycetes; order Eurotiales; family Aspergillaceae; genus Penicillium; species Penicillium desertorum. Next base: position 2,652,111 of record JAPWDO010000006.1, on the reverse strand, counting down.
GGTGACATCGCTGACTATTTTGGCCGTCGATCTGCAATTATCCTGGGCCGTGGTATATTTTCTGTTGGAGCAATTTGCGAGAATGCCTCGACAGCATTGCCTCTCATGGTTGTTGGCCGTTTCATTGCTGGCCTGGGGGTTGGTTTCATCTCCGCGACGATAGTTTTGTAAATGTCAGAGATTGCACCGAAAAAGGTTCGCGGTGCCATGGTCTCCGGCTACCAATTTTGTATTTGTGTCGGCGTTCTTCTGGCCAACTGCGTTATCTACGCCACAAAGGATCGCGACGACGCGGGATCCTATCGCATCCCTATCGGCATTCAATTATTGTGGTCCACTATCCTTGCCACAGGTCTCTTTTTCCTTCCAGAGTCACCTCGATTCTTTGTGAAGAAGGGCAAAATTGAAAGTGCAAGAAGGCGCTCGCATCGATCCGTTCGCAGCCCCTCGAATCTGCATATATCGAAAATGAACTGGCCGAAATTCTTGCAAAATACGAATACGAAAGACTTGTGACTCCCGAGACATCCTATGTCAAAAGTTGGACTTCTTGCTTTCAAGGCAGCATTTCTGATGGGTCGTCAAACCTACGGCGCACGCTACTGGGTATCCTTATGCAGATGATGCAGCAGCTCACTGGAACCAACTTCATTTCCTACTTTGGTACCGTCTTCTTCACATCACTTGGGACCATTCCGGATCCATTCCTGATCACTCTTATCATCACGCTCGTCAACACGTGCTCAACCCCCATTTCGTTTTGGATCATCGAAAAATCTGGGCGTCGTCGGATCCTTCTTGTCGGCGCCATGGGTATGATTGTTAGTCAACTTATCGTTGCTATAATCGATGTAACGGCGGGTCGCGGAGAGAACCATAATCATGCCGCTGTTTCTGCTATGATTGCATTCATTTGTCTAAGTATTTCTTCTTTTGCCACTACCTGGGGCCCTGCCGCGTGGGTCGTCGTGGGTGAGATATTCCCACTGACCATCCGATCACGAGGAATCGGCCTCTCAACCGCATCAAATTGGTTTTGGAATTGTGTACGTCTTACCCAGCTTTTGCCTCTTTATTTTTGCTACATATGCTGAACTATAGCTATAGATTATCGCAGTCATCACACCTTACTTGGTGGGGACGAATCCTGGGGACGCTAACCTTGGCGCAAAAGTCTTCTTCTTATGGGGCGGACTCTGTTGTGTCTCTTTGACGTTTGCATATTTCCTTGTTCCTGAAACCAAGGGCCTCTCGCTGGAACAGGTTGACAAGATGTTGGAGGAAGTCTCACCTAGATCTAGCAGCAAATGGGTGCCTCGTGGCACGTTTGCTGCCGATATGGGTGTCGCAGATTCCAAAGAAGAAGTGCAAGTCCAGCATGCTGAGCAGGTAAAGGCTTGAGAACGGTGTACATTTGTGTATGTGCGCATGTGTGCAAGGGTCATAGTCTGAATGTCCATTTTACATAGTTCTTCTCTGCTACAATATCAGAACATCATACCTTCATGATCACATCTACTAGCTTGTAGCCCAAGGATGTTATGAGCCGGGGGACTCGTGATTGATCAGGTCCCACAATCAGCCGGTATCCTCGGTACTATACAACTCGATACATAGGGGTCGCGGAACCTATGATCCAATATTCACCCCACCAAGCACGATGGATTGCCTATTTAGGAAGTATGAATAGGTTCAAGTAACTTCAGGTTTGTAGCTCATTGCTGCTATTAAACCTGCTAGGGTGACAGGTAAGACCTCAGCGCAGAGACTTCTACCGGGCCACCACCTTAGGACGAAATAACAATCAGGAGATATTAGCCTGCTTGCTATCCCACTAACAGAGTTTTCATCTACAATAACAGCTGTTGGGCGCCTGATCTGTCCGGCTACTCATGGTGACTGAACCTAAATAGCACTAGCTCTCTCTCTCTCTCTCTCTCTCTCTCTCTTTTTCTATTCCCATTCCTCCATTTTGATCCAGCAGTTTATTCATATCGGAATCCCCTTAACATTGCGATCCCTGCATCATTATCTATTCTAGCAACACGTTAGATCCCTTCAATTAATTTTGATCAGCCTCATTATCAGTATCTTCGGGATCTGGAGATAGCCTCACTTCTACAGGAGTAATCCTTTCTCTGGGGATCTTCATCCCGGAGAATCATCGTATTCTCGCAGGTCATCATCATCTCATGATCCATTACGCACAGAAATCTCGGTGGCAAAGCGGCCCGCAATAACCGCACTTCCGCAGTAAACAGTGTTCCGCGGATCTCGTCTCTCAAACCCTACCTGCTTCCAGCTTTGAAACTTTAACGGTAGGAGTATACTATTTCTGACTTGGATACGCCATGTCTCTCTTGATTGGCGTAGAGTGCGATCCTTCGACGATGAAAGGTTCTCACTGGACAGGATTCCGAATGATATCAATTCCACACTCCCAAGCTTAGCATCCAGCTTTCCTGTGGACCTTCACACATCGGCACGAACTCCGTCTTCGGTGCTTTTCGGGCCCTGAGATCAATCACCGTAGAGAGTGCCAGCATCTCACCAACAGAAAAAACGTCCTCCCAGAAGGCGGACTATTAAAGGCATTACCAACTCCCGACATATTGAATTGATCTCCCCCCGTGCTCTGGTTTGCCTTATATCATTAGTTCTCCCCTTCTTCCAACGTCCATACCTCTCAAAACAGGCCACGCCCGCCCTACTGCGCAGTAATTATTGCGTACCCCACCGCAATCCCATTTTTCATACCTGTAACCGCAGCGACAAGACCATACGCCATGGGCAGAACAAGCCGGAAGTGAGTGTCGAATTGAATATGGGACTCGCCGGAGAAGATGTGGGCTAACTGATCTACGACTACAGTTGAGAGATGTATCTCTTTTGATCGAAAAGTGCTACATCAATGGCGAGTGGGTTAGTGCCCAGTCCGGCAGGACCTTCGAAGTTCACGGTAAGAATGCGTACCCGTGTGAGGACTTGCAATTATTCAGACTGGCTAACTTTCCGTGAGACCCCGCCACCGGAACGCTGATTGGAACATGCCTGGAGCTCGATACCGCTGACATCAAGGACGCAATACAGGCCGCCTCGGAGGCCTTTCTATCATTCCGCGAGACTTCGGCCCGTGACCGTGCCCGTATGCTACACAGGTGGTACCAGCGTGTGATGGACAATGCGGAGGACCTGGCAAAGCTGATTACCTGGGAGAACGGCAAGCCTCTCGCCGATGCTGAGGGCGAGGTGAACTATGCCGCCGGTTTCTTGGAATGGTTCAGCGAGGAAGCACCACGCGCATACGGCGATACCATCCCGTCCACCGTGCCAGGGAACCGCGTAATAACCCTTAAGCAGCCTATCGGCGTCTGCGGTCTGATTACACCTTGGAACTTCCCAGCTGCTATGATCACCCGCAAGATCGGGCCGGCCCTAGCGGCTGGTTGCACTGTTATTGCTAAGTCTCCATGCGAGACTCCCTTTACGGCTAACGCCCTGGCCGAGCTCGCCCACCGAGCTGGTATTCCTAAGGGGGTGGTTAATATTGTTACCGCATCGCAGAATACCCCCAAGGTGGGTAAGCTTATTACCACTCACCCGAAGGTACACAAGGTCTCCTTTACCGGCTCAACCAACGATGGCCGTCTACTTATGAATCAAGCCTCCTCTACTATCAAGAAGATTTCCTTCGAGCTAGGTGGTAACGCGCCGTTTATTGTGTTTGACGACGTGGAGGATCTCGATGCCGCCGTCGTAGGCGCTATCGCTGCGAAGTTCCGTAACTCTGGTCAAACATGTGTCTGCGCGAACCGGATCTACGTGCAGAAGGGTGTATACGACGAGTTTACTAAGAGGTTCGTCGCAAAGGTCAAGGATTTCAAGCTCGGAGCCGGCTTTGACAAAGGCGTGACCCATGGTCCCCTTATCCACGAGCGAGCAGCTTCTAAAGCACACGATCACGTCCAGGACGCCGTACTAAAAGGTGCAAAGGTTCTTGTTGGCGGTAAGAAGGCCGCGTTGGGTCCCAGCTTCTACGAGCCCACTGTTTTAATGGACATGAGCAAGGAGATGCTCATCGCTTCAGAGGAGACCTTCGGCCCTGTGGCGGGCCTCTTCGTATTTGAGACCGAGAAAGAAGTTGTCGACCTGGCTAACCAGGCCGAGGTTGGTCTTGCTGGATATTTCTTTAGTGGGAATGTGCACCGCATATTTCGAGTTGCTGAGGCCCTCGAGGTTGGCATGGTTGGTGTCAACACAAGTGTGATTAGTGACATTGCTTCTCCGTAAGTGATCTTGTACTTCTGCATTGTGATGGCTCTTTTGACGGTATTTTCTTTTCAGGTTTGGCGGTGTTAAACAGAGCGGCTTTGGCCGGGAGGGCAGCAAATATGGTATTGATGAGTTCATGGTCATTAAGTGTGTTACTTTCGGCGGCATGGGGGAGCGTCTGCGGGCAAAAGTTTAGGGAAGGCTACTCAGAACACCTCTATATGAGAGAAAGATTGTTTGCGTTAAATTCCTCTGGAAAAGGTGTGGACAGAAAGGAAAGAGGGAAAGAGAGAGGGAGAAAGAGCTAATCAGGTAGTTATAGCACTCTATGGTACTCCGTAGTTCCCAGATTAGGGCAAGTCACGGGTCTTGGCAGCTTTGCAGTGTTTACATAACCACGGATACTTTCCAATCTTGGAAGGTTACCTACATACATTTGTCCAGCTTCCTACTGGTATGCAATAATGAAGGGTAATGGATGTTGCTTCTCTCATGAGATGCACCACCGACCATATGGGACCCCAAAGACGACGTCAAGGCCGCTGCAGCAAATCCTTGAATGCAGTCTGGGCTCGAAAGGGCTCGAAATAGAGGTTTTCCTTTTTCAGAAAAGCCGTAAGCCATGAATAATAGATGTACCTGGTCTTCATGGAGCGCAAATTTCAGAGAACACACGAGTCTGGCGGTTATTCAGGACACAGTGTTAATTCCTGGGATATCCGACATGAGGGACTCGAGCCATGCAGCTTGCTCTAAGCTAGGCCAAGGTTCTTGGGAAGGAGAGTTAACGCCATATGCCCATTGACCGTCACTTTCATGTAGAATCTCATTGAACACCACAAGATCTTCAGTCCGTCGACAGCGGTGAAGGGAAATAATGAGAAGTGATGAATTGTATGCCTTCTGCATGGCTTCTGTTTCGTAAACCGTGGCTACTAGTTTGAGAATTTGAATAGCCTCCGGTATTAACCTCAAAGACTCCCGGGTATCAAACGCAAGAAGAATACAGAGGGTCTGGAAGGGCACATTAGCAATGTGGTGCCACGGGCAACCATCCAAAGTCAGATCCTGTGCGGCAGAAAGACCTCTTTGAAGTAGGTTGAGGATGCGGATAATAAGATCGGAAGGGTAATCTGTGATAGACGGATGTAGCCGACGGAGAATGCAGAGGACAAGGTTACACTGGCCGAGCACCGAGGGCGGCTGCTTATGGTCTCTATCCAAGATTTGTGAGAACATATCTTGCAGATCCTCCTTACTCTGCATCATTCCTGGATCTAGCCTAACGACTATCGGTAAGAGACACAGGATCTCTGTGGTAAAATTGCCAGGCCTCTCCTTGAGCATGTGCTGCAGAGTGTTTGGTAGTGCAACTCTTGTCAAACCTAGGTCAAAAGAGATCCACGTATTTAGGTGTAGGGCTAGTCCAACAAGTCTTGCGCGAAGGTCTGGGTCGCATGGTGTACCTTGTAATGGGATGGGGTCGGTTGGTTGGCTAAGAAGGCCTGCTGCCTCGACAAGATGAACGAGAGTCGAGCTAGCCAACCAAGCCGAGTGAGGGGAGCCCGCCATGCGCAAGTAAATTACTCGAAGAATCCATCCTGTTACAAGTTCAACTGATGGCTTCTGGTGCATCCCGCAATCCAGACTATATTTCATGGATTGAACAAGATCCGTCTCCGTTGTCGTGATGGTCTTTTGTGAGAAAAGTGACCCGAGCGCTGCGACGCCAGCGAGAACACAGTCGTATGGGTCTTTCCCGGAACGCGACTGCCAACGTTCTTCAAGGCGTCGGAAAAATTGCTGGCGGTCGATGAATCCATAACACGGATCTATTTTGGCGAAGTACGTATGCGCGAAAGCCGACATTTCATGCAATGGGGTTATTGCAATGATGGACAATGCGGGCACAAATTCAGGGTTGGAAGGTATTCGCCGGGTGCCAATATTCCATCCCAGAAAGCTCGATTTTGGTGTGTTGATAGGATCAACTCTGAGACTTATGTTCCTGAAGAACCTTGCTCCCGAGTTTGCCTCAAGGGAACGTAAAAGCTCATGCTCTTGTGAGGGATTTGGAGGGGTAATGGAGATTGGGGATGTTATGCGAGAAGAGATTGTGCGAGTTATGATGTGATTTGAAGTTTCCGTGCATGGCAAACATGAATCAGACAAGTGAGATTTGTAGAAACACTCATATTCCCTGTCCTGGCAAGTGTTGCATGGCCGCTTGCCATCGCATTTTCGCTTGCGTTCCCGACACGGTTCACATGCAACTTTAGAGCGCTTCCGTTTGCTCTGACTGGGGGGATACATTCCTCAGCTATGTGTGGTCAAATATATTGATACTTTTTTGGATGCTCAATGAAGAATTGGATGTGATAAACCTATATCTATGCTCCTGAACGCTATATAGGAGATGCTGCAAACTATCGTGCTGCTGCGGCCCGACGAAGCCGCAATAGCCGCACCGCCCAGACAACGCAGTATTGGGTATTATGGGTTCTGATTGATAAGGTTATATATTACCTGGTATGCCAGGATGCCAGGAAGAAGTACACGCTCACTGTTTAGCATGGGATTGTCAACCAACCACTAGTATCACCAATACCACCGTGTTGAGCGATAACTACTTCCTAGATGAACGGGGATCTTGTCGAATCGTTGAATATCGGGATGCGCTAGTACTAATGGAACGGATTGTCATGACAGTTTAAAGAACTATCTAGGAGATTGCTGATGAGAGCGTCTCGTAACCCCTGGAGCTAGCTAGTATTGACGTATTACGCCACGGATGTTTCTAAGTGACCCAGTTTACCATACAAAAACAAGTGAAAGAGCATGTAGGTGTTGAATCAGCCTGTCCTTAGCTCTACACAAACAGATAGAAAAGCGGTATTTTACCCAGAGTAGTACCGAGTCCACTTGCTGTGGCCCTCGATAACTTGGACAAAGCTTTTTGCAATCATGCGCCATGTTTGTTCGGAAGGGTGTAGCTCATCGTACCACATAAATGCATCTGGATTGTTGTTGTCGGTCCGAGCACAATCTGTCCCATTTAGAGCACAGTGGTTGATGTATCCCGTTACGTTTAAGGGTGCTGTGCCATTGAGATACTCCTCGGGGTGGTGGTATATATCGTTCATCTGGTAGAATAACGTCAGCACTAGAACATTCCAAAGTTCTCATGAGCCGTTGCTCGAACCCACCAGCGCTTCGAGGTCCACAAGGGCAAATTGGGCTTCGGGGTATCTCCGTCGGTACTCCACATCTAGTGGCGTCCTGACTTTGTATATTGCGTTGACAAGAGCCACCTGCTCCAACATTCGCTGGGAGGAAGCTGTAATGTTGCTGTATTTGTCTGGCCAATATTGAGTTGCTTTGAGGCCTCCCGCACCTGGCATGCCGTACTGTGGACTGAGGTACAATGCGCCAAGCGTGTTAAGAATGAAGTGACGAGCGCCATGTTGGTACAAGCGATCGATCTGTTCAAAGACACAGTCCACATAGTTTGGAATAGTGGTACCTGCGACTTGTGAATCGGTCAAATAGCCATAGGCGCCAACATCATTGCCACCAATCATTATAGCGAAGACAGTTGATTCGGTTGGGATTGTCATGAATTTAGTTCCATTGGAGAGCACATAATTGTCATCGGCCAGAAATGCGGGGATTCCGTAAGTGGCAATATCCGGAAAAAGCTGCTGTGTTGGCTCACAGGTTCGCGGCGTGAGGCTGTTGGCGCACACTGCTCCAGCAACGGCATAATTGTGTACCGTCGCGCCGGTATACTGCCCCACATACGATGGCCAGGGACGTCCGCCATCTGCGGCAACAGAGCTCTGTGAGCCTTGTTAAAAATCCGATTTGTACTCGTTCATTGACCCAGTAGCTCGCACCTCGTTGTTGGTCCATCCCACTGGGGGCAAACTTCCATTATGGGCAATAATGTAGTTAAGCCGACCAGCATCCGACCAGCTATCCCCAAAAACGACAAGATTTGTAAAGTTTGGAATGTTCCAAGCATAAGTCGATGTGACTATGAGTGAAAGAAGAATGAAACCTGCTGATACCATTTTCGCGACTTGGGTGCAAGATAATGAGAGCTTGGTCAGGAATATAAAGCTTGGGGGTAATATGATATGAATTTATACCATTACCGCAGGTAAGAGTCTTTGGTCCCAAGTTCTCTACAGAGATCTACGTTCTGTGTCCGTGTTCATCCACTACATACAAAGAGACCTATCTTGTAACCGGCCGAGGGAGTAGTAAATCATTACTCAAAAGGGAAACTACGGGGTAAATCTGAAATTTCCGAAGATGTTCAGTTTGTTCCTATTGGACCAATAGCCAGAATAATGTTCCGGGGCCCCCGGATGCTATTTCCCCATGGGGTTTTGCTTTTCAAGTTTCCGTACCCACGGAGGTGGAAGGGAGCCGGGTCGTCCGGATGATGCGGGTATTGGAGGATAGCGGGTGCTGCGGGTGCTCGACTAACGTCAGAGCTTCGGGCAGGTTAATGGTGGTGTATCGATCTCTAATGTGGTTTCAGTTATGTTATTTGTATTCCACATGGAGCAAGTCCAGATACCCAATCTAGATGTTATGCGTAGTTCTGCAATCAAAATCAGTTTCCTTTTATTATGGATGCTCGTTCTCGCAAAATGGAGGAGCAGTTACAGTATATACTAGCTAAGTAGACTGTAATGCCACTTTCTGTCAATGCAGGGAATTTACAGGGGCAGTAGTAATCCAGTAGGTTGGTTTCGAATATAAATCTCGTTCAAGATATCAAAGTTATGGAAGGTGCTAGCAGTGGAGCAGGTATAACATGAAAGGCATGTTTCAAAGATAGCCAAAATTGAAACTGCCTTAAGCCTCATCTGCGGCACTCTTTCTTGCCCTTTGAGTTCGTCCTTGAATCACCTCACTCAAATCCCCAACAGGTAGAACCAGGGGAAAGTCAATCGACTCCAGCATTTGTGCTACAAATATATACCATATCGGGATGCAAAGCACGAAATTGCATGCCCCAGCAGCCTTGTAGAGAGAGAGATATTAGTAAACTGCAGGATATAATCTGATGCATATGTTAATGACGTACCATTTCGATCTTGGCTGCAAAAGCACCTTTTCCCATCGCAAGGTAGAAGTGGACGGCTCCATAGAGGCAATATGCCACCACCAGGAAAAACAAAGCAAGGAAAAGGCAGAGATTGGTGCGAATTGAGCATATCAAATAGACCAAGGTGACCAAGGCCAAGGTAATGTATATAGGCCTTTTATATGTGTATCAGCAATAGAATCCTGGCTAATTGTCATGACACGTTACATACCTGCTGTTGCATGGTATCCAGTTGTTTCCAATCCATCAAAGGTGTCACCCGTAGGAGAATATTTAGCACCGACGGCAAAGAAAGGCATGAGTGACGCTCCTTGAGCAAGCCAGAAAGCCCCTATATGAGAGGTCAGTGTCTTCTCTATGTTCTAGGGAATAAGAAAGGCCTTACCGTAGGTGAAGAAAACTGCGCAGGAGAAAGTGTTTCCGAGTATCCACTCCCCGATTGCGCCAATGACCTGGATCATCCCTCCGAAAAATATAAAGGCTGGGCTAATTTTGAACTGTCGTTAGAGATCCGTGTTTCGCTTGCGAGGGCTAAGCTCACAGAATAGCCCCTCCATCTCCACCAGCTCCTCTCCAGCCCATATGGAGCATTGCATTGGGTGTCGCGGCTACTAGAAAGCCCATCAACGATATCGGGGTTGGGTTACCGAAGGTGCGCCGCAGGTTTCCCGCAATTGGCATCTTAGGAGTGAGGTAGAGCTTCTCGAAAGTATCTCGGGGAATTGGAAGCATAATACTTTCTGCGGTATGCACCGGGGAAAGTATGTCTGTGCCACCCTCCATCTTTTCAGACATACTGTCAAGCTGATGATTGAGTAGTGTAAAAATGTAGAGAGAAAATAGCTAATAGGTGTTGAATGGTATGTATAATTCTATCTCATTGTTGGGGTCCGTTGATGCCCTTATATATAGAAAATACCAGGGAGGGCAACGTCAACTACTCCACTATTATCTCTAATCTGACCCCGTACCCCGGACTCTACGAACGCCTCGTCAAAATATCTCCGCGGAGCTGGGTTTGGTATCTGGTCTAGAATGGCGTCGTGAAACTTAAAGAGTATACTCAAGATAGGCAATTGTTTCACAGAGATTTGATATTAGACTTGTCAGGCAGCTTAGTATGTTCTGATCTAATATGAATACTGCACTAAGTGGGCAAACGAGCCAAAATTTACAAGGATAGATAAGTCGTATAGGCCAATATATAAACAGAGAATCCTTCATTCTTTTGGCTCGGAAACAGCCCTTCACAAAGTTCTCACTCCAAGAACTTCCCGCAATATCCGCTACGCCAAGAAACCAAGCAGCACTGTTCTCTCTCTTCGAGGAGCTATCAATGTCTCTTCGAGGTGGCGAATAGGCTGGCTCTGCCGCTATCTATGTGCAGTAGATAGGTAGATACCGCAGGAAACCCCCCTCAAATCCAATAGGCTTGCAACTGCAACAGATAGGACCCTGTCGGAATCTATCACTGGAAGCCCCTAGCAGCACCCCATCGCCACATCCGCGTGAAATCTTTTCCAAAAGCAAGTTCTGAAAGTCCTTTCACCACGATATAGTAGAGCCATCTGACGTCGCCACTGACCAATGGGTGTAACAATACAACGAGCCACCCAGGAGAGCAAGTATATATTTCAACCCCCAGTTCCAAGCGCCCACGAGCTTTATGCAATATGGCATCTGGGATGATGGTCGTGAAGTTATATAGCATACTACTCTGAAGCGGCGAATCAGGAATTATACAGAAGGATTGAGAAACATGGTTATTCAACATTGAATTGATTGGTTACTCGATGATAGGAAAAAAATGGTACTTCACAATTTGCTAAGGTACGATCTTATTGTACTAGTGAAGAAAAGACGTGGTGGCATATCACAGGTGGGATGGCATGACGACCTGTTTTCCAGAATCAACATTTTCCCGGCGCCAAAGGCTGGTAACAGTCTTTTGCTGTGTGTAGAATGCCAGCCCAGGCTTTCCATAAAACGTGTTTGCGCCACCCCCTGCAATGCTCTTCTTGTTTCCAGTGAAGGAGAACATAGGGAGTGGAACTGGAATTGGGACATTGATACCAATTTGTCCTGCCTCGATATTCTTTTGGAAGTACGAGGCCGACGAACCAGACTTGGTAAAAATAGATGCACCGTTACCATACTCATTTGCGTTGAGAAGGTCAACAGCTTCTTCTAGACACTGTACGGTAATACAAACTAACACGGGACCAAAGATCTCGGATTTGTAACATGCCATGTTGGTGTTGACATTGGTGATGACCGTGGGCGCCACCTAACGACAGTCAGCAAAGAAGAAATGTGAGGTACAAGCGTTCATCACTCACAAAGTTTCCTTGGGGGTACTTTTCTGGTTTGTATCCTCTGCCGTCTAGAAGTATTGACGCTCCTTCAGGCTCGGCACTCGCGATAAGAGACTCAATTCTCGCTCTGCTTTCGGGACTGATCACTGGACCCACGTCGGCATCTTTCTCGAAGCCAGCAGAGACGACTAGCTTTCGAGCCATTTCAACCAGTTCTGGTATATAACTAGAGCTTTCGCCAACTGTCACAAGTACACTTAGCGCCATACAACGTTGTCCCGCCGCCCCAAATGCAGCACCTGCTATAGCATTAAGAGCTGTCTCTTTGTCTGCATCCGGAAGAAGAACAGCGTGATTCTTAGCGCCAAGGTTCGCTTGAACGCGTTTTCCATTAGCTGAGCCCCGTGAGTAGATGTATTCACCAGCACGGTTGCTACCAACAAAGCTGATTGCACGGATTGCAGGCTCATCAATGATAAAGTTGACGGTATCCACAGCACCATGAACGATATTCAAGACACCTTTCGGGAGCCCGGCTTCTCGAGCAAGTTCGGCCAGAATCAAAGCAGCACCGGGGTCTCTCTCTGACGGTTTCAAGATCAGAGTGTTTCCGGTCACGACTGCAATCGGGATACACCAAAGAGGAATCATGGCAGGAAAGTTGAATGGGCAAATGGCAGCGACGACCCCAAGAGGCTCTCGATAACTTCTTGTTTCCATGTCTCGAGCAACTTCGAGAACCTCACCTGGGAGTTGAGTAGTGATGCCGCATGCAGTTTCGGCCACCTGTAATCCACGTAAAACATCTCCCCGGGCGTCCTTGAAAGTTTTGCCTTGCTCTAATGTAATGGATGCAGCCAAGCGGTCCCAGTTCTCCTTGATGAGGTGGGTAAAGCAGAACATAATTTGCTGTCGTGCAATGATACTGGTGGCCCGCCATGCCGGGAATGCGTTTTGGGCTGAAGAAACTGCCATGGAGAGTTCCTCTGCAGTAGACTGAGGGACGCGCGTGACCAGATTGTTGGTGGCCGGATCGTAGACAGGAATCCACTGGGTAGCCTTGGACGGTACAAATTCATTATCCAGAAAATTGGGAGTGTCGGCAGGGGACACAATCGGGTCATGTGTCATGCGCACTGTTGAGCCTGTCGAGGCGGTTCCGGCGGTATTCGCAGCCATTCTTATCATTAAAGCGCACAAGATAAGTGGTCTGAGAGCACAAAAGATAAGTCGTTGTTGAAGAAGAAGAGAACACGATGAATATTTTCAACGTGGCGGCCTATTATCTTTTAGTATTGAAAGGGTTATGGAGCTACGAGACATACCTGCTCAGTGTGGTGCGCTATCTTGTGTGCTGTCCGCTGCACGGAGTATCAAAACGGATATTGCGGACTTGTTCGGTAGGTTCCTTTAGCATGGTCCTTTCGAGTGGATCCAAAAGGTAACCAGAGCCAACGTTTGCTATACGCCGTAGTCCTCGACCCCATGCTTCCCCACGTCCCCGTCCAACACAGCCGCAAGCCTCGGGGTCTACCTGTCGGAGATAAGACACGCCAACCTATACGGATGATTGCGGCTGATGCGGCGGATCGGATATTGCGGTCATTGCGGTGAACCTCAACTATGCGAGAAAAAAAAACATACCTTATCGCTCCAACGCACACGAGACCAGGCACTTGTGGAGCACGCTCGGACCCGAAAGGAATATGCGCAGATGCGGGGCGAGCGCATAAAGTGGGTCGCCCGATATGGATACTACGATGTAGTTGGGACCCTTGCTTTATAGCTGTTCGTAGAGCCGTACCGTTCGGTTATTATGAGTCCCCTGTCGCTGCTGGACCACTTGTGATTTTGTTCGAACTCTGACTGGCACAGTTTCTCTGCCTCTCGATATCTGCTTCCGAAATCATTCAGTGTCCACCTTTCCAGCCCTTTCGGAACATGCATGCCGACTACCCTTGGGCAGCGGCCCCGCTCATAGTATCGGCGCCCATGGCCAAAGTTGCCATGCCCAAGCTTGCCGCAGCTGTCTCAAAAGCAGGAGGTCTAGGATTTATTGCTGCGGGTTATCATAGCGATCATCTTGAAGATTTGCTGGAGGAGGCCGAAGATCTGCTCCAGGAAGGCACTGCGGAGTCTCCGATCAAGGTTGAGGAAGGAACCCCAAAGTTCTTGCCGGTCGGCGTTGGTTTCATAACGTGGAGTGCCTCTTTGGAGAAGGCCCTCCCCTCCTTCTCCAGATACTGCCCTGCTGCTGTTTGGCTATTTGCCCCGCCACTGGGCTTCAGGGACCTAATTCCCTGGGTCACTAGTATTAGAGAGGCCACAGCATGTAGGACCAAGATCTGGGTCCAAGTTGGATCTGTCTCAGATGCGGTGGAGGTGGTCGAGGCCATCGAACCGGATGTCGTCGTTGTCCAGGGACTGGATGCCGGTGGGCATTCACTAGCCCGAGGAGCCAGCATAATTTCTCTTGTGCCAGAAATCAAGGACAAACTCCGAGAGCTTCGGCCTTTCCCTCAGAAACAAATCGATGTCTTTGCTGCTGGTGGGATCAGTGACAGCCGAGGTGTCGCCGCCGCTGTGGCACTTGGCGCCCACGGGTGTGTGTTGGGAACCCGGTTTCTCGCTAGTCCCGAATCCTTGGTCGCTCATGGCTATCAAAAGGCGTTACTCGATGCCTCAGATGGAGGAACCAGCACAGTTCGGACCAAGATCTACGACAAAGTCCGCGACATTCATGGATGGCCGGAGGGCTACGATGGCCGCGGTCTTATCAACAGAACCTTTGTTGACCATCTTAGTGGTTTGAGTGAAGTGAAAAACCGAGAGCTGTATCGTGAGGAGCTAAACCGTGGAGATGAAGGATACGGGGTGAATGGGAGACTTACCACATATGCGGGAACTGGAGTTGGACTCATTAGGGAGGTTATTCCTGCTGGTGACATTGTCAAATCTTTGCGCGAAGGTGCTCGCGCCTTGCTCTATGGACAGAATCATGTATCTAAACTTTAGGTGGTACAGTGTATATCAACTATATCGATTGTTCGTCTATAATGTATCTGATGTAGTGTTCTTATCATGGGATATTACTATTCTATGTGTCATTGTAGAATGTGAGGACGTCACCAGAATGCCGACGGTGTATATATTTTCAAGCCGGTAATTAGGAGTGGTGCTTTGGACATGTTTCTTTTCACCAGGTAGAGGATGAATTTGAAAGCATAAGGATGATTGAGAGTGACCGATATTAGCACTTATCACTGGAAGAGGTAGAATACCGTGGATTCTCCACAGCACTTAATTATTGCATGGTACCTCGGGCCATTCTTAGAAGCACCGTGATGTAACACGCAGTCGATGGCCCCTAGATCATTCGACAGATTCACACACAATCGTTGATCCATTTGCGAATCCGCAGAACCCGAAGATTAACAAGGGATCGAGCGCGAGCGAGGGCGGCTATTGCGGAAACAGTCCCGGAATCGTGTATCCACCTCTTTGCACCCAGTCAATAAGAGTGAAGTCAATTGTATTCGTGAACAGATTTAATGGACCGTTCTTCCACAGAGCAATCTTGTCGACTTCCGTGGCATTTTTATTTTCATATCCAAGCTTTAACCGCCATATATCCACCATTCTCCTGCGCTCAATCATGACTCCAGAGCAGACTGAGCTGATTACCAAAACGGTTCCAGTTGTCGATCAGTATGGCCAGGAAATTACCAGGGTATTTTATAAAAATATGCTGGCTGCCCATCCAGAGTTGAACAGTGTGTTCAATAAGACAAACCAAGATACAGGTCACCAGGCAAAAGTCCTTGCAAAAGCTCTTTACGCCTACGCCGCAAACATTCGCAATCTGGAAGCTCTAGGACCTATGGTGGAGTTGGTTTCCCACAAGCATGTATCTCTGGAGATAACTCCGAATCAGTACGACATCGTTGGCAAATACCTCATTGGGGCAATGCAAGAGGTCTTAGGAGCCAATTTCACGGAAAACATCCAAGACGCCTGGACTGCCGCTTATGGTCAATTTGCCGGAATTATGATTCAGAAAGAGGCTTCCCTCTATGACCAGCATGACGAATGGAAAGGCTGGAGGGATTTTCGCGTCACACACATCTCTCGTGAATCAGATGAAATTTCTTCATTCTATCTCTCTCCTATCGATGGGAAGCCCCTTCCGTCGTTTGTTCCTGGTCAATACGTTTCTGTCCGGGCTCATGTACCGCATCTTGGGTATATGCAGGCACGACAATATTCAATGAGCGATATTCCTTCCCCTACATATTACCGGATCAGCGTGAAGCGGGAACATGGACAGCAATTCGCTCCTGGTCTACTGTCAAATACTCTTCATGAGTTTGAGACCCCCGGCAAGACTGTGCAGGTTTCCCATCCTCGGGGCAACTTTCTCTTGAAGGGTGTTCATGAGAGATCACCTGTTGTTCTCATCGCTGGGGGCGTTGGCATAACACCCTTGTTGTGTATGTTGAAATCCCTGACATCAACTGCACCCAACATGGAACGCCATGTCCATCTCGTCTACGCCACGAGAACTACGTCTGCACGGGCCTTCTTCACAGAGATCATGGAAATTGGTCGCCGAAACCCGACAGTCAAGCTGACGTTCTTTGTCGAATATCCCGTGGAAAGTGACCAGGCCGGTAAAGACTATCACCATGTAGGTCGTATCGACCTACGGCGTCTCGGCATGCAGAAGGATCTTTTCATCGATGATCTTAATACGAGATACTACATCTGCGGACCGTCTCCGTTTCTCGAAACGGTGAAGAGATCTTTACTCTCTCAAGGGGTAACGTCGACCCGGATCAATATGGAGATTTTTGGCGCTGGAGGCTTCGATGCCACTAAACCTCAGGAGCATCTGTAGAAGAATATCCAAGGCAGTTGCGCTCTGTGGCTATCTTTAAGATCTTTAAGACCGGGGTAGACTGAGAATCTATTCAACCATCGTAGCTTCGCAGGCCCTTGTTATACATTGCTAAAGAACAATAATGATACTGACAAAGGTCACCCAACGCTGAATTTTCCTTTTAAAGCTGCACACAAACTGAAACACTTTTACTAGTGGATCGTCTTATCAATTCAAAGAATCGCGATAGAAATGTCCGGGTGTGTTCTTGAAGCGTGCTGTCGGTGAAGCCTTGCTATATACGTTTCCACCTGGCTTGACCCTTCAGGTCCAAATGATAGTATTGAAGCACTACTGTACATTACCTCCCTATATATATGATTTTCTCTGGCACTTTAAATTTTATTTATTTTCTATATACCCTTACGATCGATTGGAAATTTACTACTTGTAGTATCTCTAGCTTCCACTTCATTTCTGTCCGGGAATACCCTATGTCAGTCCCTTCTTCCTTCTACATACATGTACACACTTTCCCTTCTCTTCTCATTAAGCTCCTCTCCCACTTGAAATTTATCCTTTCCTTCTTCTCTCTGTCGTCGTCTCACAGACTATCCGCACTTCAACCTCATTTCCACTGGCAAGGAGATAAAGAAAAAGGAAGGTCACTCGATTTAGTTTTGATTCTTCGACACCATGTGCTGGACGAATGGGCTGGCGGACCTCGCTATCTGGACGTTGTTAACGAGAAAAACTGACTTTACCATGGAGGATGCATCCTCATGGATACCGGAGCTATCATGGTGGTGTCTAAAGTAGAGTCGGAGCGTGCTACATCATACTAACATTGTTTTAGAAAAATGTCCGAGCGGCCTGATCCAGTCTCGCCTACCATCTCCCAGCACTCCACGCCGGATTCACTTTCATCTACTCCTGCTTCATTTCCACAGTTTATAGCAAGCAGCATGTTCCACAGAAGGACTCGAAGGCACCCTGGTGTTCAAGGGCTGCAGAGTGCCCGTGCATACGTTAATGCCTACACCTGGATTGCACCGCACCCTATTCTACTTACGAACCAATCCGGATCTTCTCAGTCGCTTTCATCCCCCATACCCATCCCCAATTGCCCCATACAAGACGCGGGCAAGGACGGGGGGTCTTTGGAATCAAGCTTTCGGACGCAGTTACTTGCAAACAAACGCAGGGGGAGAATCCAGCTTCTTACCAGAACCTTTTATGTCTCATGTCGAAGACAATTGCGGCTAGACCAAATGGACCAATGGCTTGGTCATATGGAAATGCCACCGAGGCCCTCAAAAAGGCAACAAGCCAGCGACGGTATTCCTTTCTCCCTTTGGGGCAGCCTTGCTGAGAGTTTTCGGTCGGACTAAGAAGTGAGATGTCATACATCATAGTGCGACATTCTTTAGGGTTGCAGGACAAGGTTCCGGGCCTCCACAGGCCTAAAGGCTTGGTAGGCGCGTAAAAGATCGGAGAAAATCTTCGAGGTAAGCACGATCACCGACATCAGGGTCTCATCACATTTGACCTATATTCCCGGCCCTTATCGAGTTTTCATGATTTTAACTTCAAAGGTGGCTCCTCAGATATCAATCTAGCTAATTATATCTAGCGTACGTGACCATGGCCGACCGAGAGTCGACACCTGCACTTTAATATTCGTGCTGGCGCTAATGCAGGTGCACAAAGATCAACCACGCCGTTCTACTGGCAGTCCAGACAAGCGATGGTCTTCTGCCTAGAGGCATTTCAAACGATGAGCCCATGTGATTGCCTTTGTAGATTGAATCGGTGAAAGATAACGCGTTCGCAGTATCTGAATTTCAATCACTCCAGGACAACCATTCCGACACGTAGTGTTCGAACCCATGGTCTCCAAGCAACTCTTGAACCCCTGCCCTCCATTCAGTCGGATTATCCGTAGCTGAATCTTCTAGATTCATTCCACGGCTTAATCGAAATTTGGTCCGAATCCATCCCCTTGGGAAATAGCCAGCAAACTCCCAATCAATAATACCAACAGAACCGGTCTTCGGGGTATCTTACACTATTATATTCCCAGGGCCAAGGTCGGCATGGTAAATTACAAATTTTGAGCAGTCCATACCCATCGATTCACACGCTTGTTGGAGGTTGCTAGGAGAATAGACCTCTACCGCACCTCGTTTAATAAGAAGCGGCTCAAGGGCATTCTTGCCATCCACGCCACGAAGCATATTGCATTCCCGACCCTCGAGGAACCTGCAAACGTCCGCGATAGCTTTCATATAGTGGCGTTTCCATTTTTCATCCAGACTAGACCAAGCCTCTCCAAGTGTCCGACCTTGAACCCTACTAAGAAACAGATAAGACCGGCCATTATGTTCTGCTTCGTGTAAGACCTTAGGGATCTCAAAGTCAGGCTGCTGTCTCGAGACAAACGACAATGTTGCAGCTTCTGGCGTTGTACCGGCCTCGCATATTTGACTTTGCAAAAAGCGCTGTTTCCTACAGACCAGACTGCGGAGGCATTTCCAGCGTCATACACCAATTTGAATTTTGGATCATCCAGTGGCAATGGTAAGGTCGGAGGTGAGGGAATAGGCGCGTTGGTGATGGTGTAACTCAGATCGTCGTCTCGATCATACCAGGTAGAGGTATCAGAGTAGCCTTTTGAACGATGTAGACTTAGGGGGGCCGATGAGGAACGTGTTCGCATCCACCTGCATGATAGACTCCCTGACAGGTTCATCCAGCTTGACTAAGGCAATGTATTTACCGTTGTTGATTGCGATAAAGTGGGATTAAAGATGGCAGACAGAAGACAGAAGCTGTAGAGTCAAGGAAGTTGAGGTGTGATATGGGAGAAGGGGAAAGACGGGGAAGTGATGGATATTATAACTAGTAACTAGTATATAACGGTATGCTAGCAGGAATAGGTAGTATAAATGAGCGGTGAAAGGTGCAAATACAAGGAAGCGGCGCGAACTAATGAAAACATCCTTGGCGAATGCTTTGGCCGTAATTAGTCCAGCAAATCGAAGAATTTGTCTGACGGCTGAATACTGACCGATTATCCCTATCAATCATTACGGCGGTTCTAGAACCAACAGCATACAACCGCTAGTGCACTTAATTTTGAACTATAACTTAACTACAGCGCTGAGTTCGACAGCTTGACATGATCCCATCCGCCGGTCAACATGGATCTGCGAAGTCTTCATAGGTCCAAAATACCTGCCAAGACGATCTGGTCCAAGGTAATCTACTTGACCTGAGTCCTTGTCCCTGAGCCTAAGACTTACTATAATGTCCTTCGCATTCACGAGGATTCTGGCAGCAACCTTTTGTCATCACACTTGTACCTCATTCAGAGCTTCAACTGGTTATGAGTCTCTCTTTTCTAACGAGTCTTTAGATCTGGATGAAGAACTAAGCAATCTTGCTTTCAGAAGATCACTTCCCTCAACCTGTGCCGCTAATGAATAAGCAGAAGTATGTGTCATGTCTGAAATCGGACACAACGTTCCATAACCGTCACTTTGACATGGAATACTGGCAATGGGGAAGAGCGGAGGTAGAAGACGAGGGCTATTTGGCTAGTAATGAGTATCAGCCACAAAGCGAGGACGAGGACGAGGCATAATAGCTAGCAAGACCACCAGGATAGTATGCATTCGCCACCATTCTCGGTATAGAATGCACCAAACATCCCCTCACGCCCCGGACAAGACAGTATGTATGTAGGTAGGTCCGAGTGCGCTCTGGGCATTTCTCTCCACGTAGGCATGTCCCTCCAATCGCCATATGTAAAGAAGACAAGGCTGGAAAGAATCTATTGGATGAATTGGGCTGTTGACCAGGGAGAGAGAGGAAGATCAACTAGGTAAGGAGTAAAGGTCCTATCAGCCTTACGCAATAAGGCTACCTCGACACCATCTAATGTCCAGGTTATCGTAGTTGAATATCGGAACTCTCAGTGATATCGTCGCCGGGGTAAGGAGTGACTGTCGCGTCACACCACAAACGTAGTATCTTCCGATTTTTGCCCGAATAGCCCACCAAACGAACTCATCACTCTACGTCGCCATGAGACACTCTTTCATATTAACTACTATCGCTGGTCCACATACCTACCACCGAAGTTCATAGGAGGACTACCTTGGAAGTCAGTCCCACAAGTGCACAGAGGACCTTGAGGGTTTCTAGGGAAGCTATCTTGTCACACTCCGACCTCCTGCTCTTTACTCTCACGACTACACGTACGACTAACAACAACACGTCTCGTACCAACCATCCATAGGATGAGCAAATGCATTGGAACGGAAAACATGCAATGTCTATTCAAAGGTCATCAAGGCTAACAAAAAAAAAAAAGGCAGGAATCCATCATGATCACGGCGTGACCCCCCTCCCAGAGCTTGGTCGTTCAAAGCCAGCACGGGAATATAAATCTTTCTGATTCATTCGCAAGAGCCAGGCACGCAATCATGGTCTCGTCTCATCCATCTTCGATTCATGACTCTTTCCCATCGTCAGCGCAACTCCCCACCACACAAACCCCAGTTCCCATGGAAAACATAAAATGGGCGACAAACGCGAAAAAGCAAGGATCAAGGACCCGAAACGTGTATGCAAGAAGAAAGAAAAAGTGTTGACAGCGAGGAGGGATTCGAATCAGGATTACAGGAGAAATTGGGAAGTGGAACCCGAGAAGACGAAGAGAAAAAAGAGAAAATGATATCTTCCAGGTCTTCAGAGGAAACGCCATTGCAAAGCATAAAGAAAACAAACAGGTTCTCCGCGTCAAATCGGGGTTAAGGAGAAGGGCCCCCTTCACATGGTATCATAAGCGAAGTCTTCATCATTGGCCTAGCATCAACCCCCATTTACGGCATGGAAATTGTCTCCGAGATCCTTTTACTGCGAAGCACACTGCACCCGCTCGGCACCACCGGGCACGTCGTCATCATCCTCGTCCATGCCGGCCGTGGCCGCGCCGTGGGCGCGCGCCTGGTCGTGCTCGTTCTCGGGGTCCTCGAGCTCGAAGTCCTCGACCATGGCATCGGTCGGGGGCACGATCTTCTCAGAGCGAGGAGGAAGGACCTTCTCCAAGAGTTCCAGGTTCTGGAGCTCGTCCTTGGTAGGGAACTTGACATCGAACTTGATGTACAGGTTACCGTGGTCGTGGTGGCGGAACGAGGGCATACCCTGGCCGTGGATGACCTTGATGGCATCTGGAAAGGATTGTTAGTAACAATTTCACAAGGCTCGTGCGGGAAAAGGAAACGGAAAACAAGGCAAGTCACATACCAGGAACGATAACCTCGCCAGGAGCGATGTTAACGGTCAACCACCGATCATCGAGGTGCTCAATGTGAATGGAACCGCCAGCAAGAGCGGTAAGAAGGTCGATCTCGGCCTGGTAGAACAGGTCGTCGCCCTTGCGCTGGAAGCGCGCGTGAGGCTTCTGCTCAATCTCGAACACGACATCACCGGGCATGACACCCGGCATCTGGTCACCCTCGCCACGGAACTCAATCTTGTGGCCATCACGCACACCTTTGTCGACGTGAACGTGAAGCACCTTGCGCTCAACGACGGTCTTCTTGCCGTTACACTTCTTGCAACGGTCCTTATCACGGACAATCTCGCCCTCACCGTTACAGTCGGGGCAGACGGTCTGGAAGCGCTGGATCATGGGACCCATCTGGCGCATCATAGTCTTCATACCGCTACCGTTGCAGCCCGCGCACTCCTTGACAGCGCCCTCCTTTCCACCGCGGCCATCACATCCACCGCAGATGACGGACTTCTGGAGTGCCAACTTGGATACCTTGCCCTTGTAGATATCCTCGAGGTTAACCTTGTGCACGTGGTGGATTGTGCGGGCCTTCTTGGGGCCTTGTTCACGCATGCCGCCGCCGAACATTCCACCGAAGGGGCCGCCGCCGCCGCCGCCGAAGAATTGAGAGAACAAATCCTCGGCGTTCATGCCGCCGCCACCGCCGCCATGCTCCAGGCCTTCCTCACCGAGCTGATCGTACAGCTGACGCTTCTCGGGGTCGGAAAGGGTCTCGTAGGCGTGCGACAGTTCCTTGAACTTCTCTGCGGCATCGGGGTTGTTGGTGTTCTTGTCTTCATGCGACGAAGGTATGTCAGCTGAGTGTTTCCAACATATGCTATTCGGAATCTCTGGGGGTTGTCACATACCAGGGTGGTACTTGAGAGCACCCTTCTTATAGGCAGTCTTGAGCTGAGCCTCGGTAGCGGTGGGAGGGACCTAAGTGAAAGAAACACCAAGTCAGATTTCAAGTACGAATCAAACCGGCTTGAGAACCGGCTAAGTATGGTTTAACATACCCCGAGGGTGTCGTAGAACTTCGTTTCCTTGACCATTGTGAAGTATGCGGGGAATCAGAGGCGTAAGAAAGGATTATCGATATTAGGTATTCGCGTGGAATCCAGAAATGAAGCGGGAGAATGGAGGGACAAAGGCGCCGAACACTTTTAGACGGCTTTTATATGAGAAATGCCAAACAGACAACAATTGCGGGTATTTGAAGTCCTGGCTGGAGATGAGAAAGTGGAGGAGGGGGAGAGAAAGAGATGGTTATCTGAACAATAATAATCGAAGCCAAAAAAAGGCTGAGTAACTTTTTTACCCAGGCACCTGTATTGGCCTCGTAAAATTACCCCGATAAATTACCAGGGCAACTAAGAATTGACGATTTCGCACTAGTTTTCTTTGTCTCGCTTTGAAGCAGGTTTTGCTAATTTTCAATCCAGAATTGACAATTTGCTCTACAATACGGGCTATTCTATATCTTCAACTCTTCTGGTGGCTTCTATGTACACCCAAACTGGCCCGAGCGCTGATTCCACGGGATTCTGCGGCCTTCGATGGTCTTCGCAAGTTTTCTCCGCGCTTCCATTGTCCACGGGTAGTTTTTTTTACCGCTGACTAACCGGGGATATTTCGCCCATCAGGCGCCGAGGTGCATGCGTAGATGTCTGGAATGAGATGAATCGAGAATGTCTGGAGATTTCGCGATTTATTGCTTTAATAGGCTATTAAGGGTTGTACACTGGTTTTTGCATATTGGTATCCTGCATACAATCCCTGGAAATGTACCAGTAACTTCACAATGCAGAAATTTTGAACCCTCGCCACTAACAGCCACTCCAGCCACATATCTCTTATCGATAAGCCAAGAGGCGAGGGGGGAAAAAAGCTCTTCACGGTCCACTCGGTTCAATAATCGTCATAGAGGGGTTCGGAACTCTCCGATTATAGCCTGAAGTAGAATTCCAATACTCCATATCTCGTAGTTTTCTTATCTTGCCCCTCGCTATTCTGTAGCCCACACTCAGCTCAATCACCACACTCTTCAAAATGGAACAAGATCCCGGATTCATTGCGGCCGTGGAAGAGGCGAAGCAGGGCCTCTCTGAGGGAGGTGTGCCAATCGGTGCTGCCCTGGTCTCAAAGGATGGAAAGATCCTGGGTCGCGGTCACAACATGCGCGTCCAGAAGGGAAGCGCTGTCTTGCATGTCAGTACAGCGTGATATACTCCAATTGATATCAATTGTCGATCTATATCTATATCCACTATTATAGCGTTCATGAACTACCACTAACACACACAAGGCCGAGATGTCCGCCCTCGAAAACTCTGGCCGTCTTCCTGCCTCTGCTTACGAGGGTGCTACTATGTACACTACCCTCTCACCCTGTGATATGTGTACCGGTGCTTGTATCCTCTACAAGGTGAAGCGGGTTGTCATTGGTGAGAACAAGAATTTCATGGGTGGTGAGGAGCTTCTGCTCAACAAGGGCAAGGAGGTTGTTGTCTTGGATAATGCCGAGTGCAAGGAATTGATGACCAACTTCATGAAGGAGAAGCCTGAGCTATGGTATGTCGTGTTTGGTGCTTGGTCTATCGCAATGCGTAAAACAGCTCTCGGTCTCCTTGCAGTTGCATCAAGAATTTTTGGCCGTTTCATGATCATCAATACTAACTGTAGTGTCTGCTATACAGGAACGAGGATATCGCTGTCTAATTTCATAAGGCTTGCACATATCATAGCCCTAAATACCCCGAGAATAGAAAATATTCACGCCCAACGATGCGTTTCTAGATCCAATGTAGTCTTCAGATCTGAGTCGGGGAAGAAGCCGACTGATTTTAAGTTTCAGGAAACAGACACTTATAGGGTCAAGCGGTGGATTTCTTCAAAGAAGAACTTGAGGTTCTCGGGGTCGACAAATGGAGTGACACCTGCGTCGAGAGACAATTAGTTAAATGATATGCAGCCCCAAAATATAAGGTTCGACTAACCGTGGCCCAAGTTGCAGATCCATCCCTGCTTGCCCTTCTTGAAACCCTCAACCATGGGCTCCACAGTGGCGGTAATAGCAGGAGGGCCACCGTAGAGCATTCCAGGATCCGCATTGCCTTGGATAGTCACACGACCATTGGCAATGCGCATGGCCTCAGCCGCATCGTGCAGCCAGTCCAAGCCGACAACATTGTAGCCGGAATCGCAAAGGTCATCCAGGGCATACCAGGCGCCCTTGGCGAAGACGGTCATGGGCACAGGCTCCAGACCCATCTCCTGCAGCCGCTTAGGCAGGTTGGCGGAGATGTGGCGCAGATAAGGAAGCGAGAACGACTTGAACGAGGCGGGAGACAGCTCGCCGGCCCATGAGTCGAAGACCTGCACCAGCTGCGCTCCGGCAGCAACCTGCAGCGCGAGGTATTCCACACAGATCTCGGCAATCTTCTGCAGAAGAGCCTGTGACTCGGTAGGGTACTTGTAGACCCATTTCTTAGACTGCACGAAGAGCTTGCTGCCACCGCCTTCGACCATGTAACACAGCAGCGTCCATGGTGCACCACAGAAGCCGATTAGGGGCACCCGGCCCTTCAGCTTGAATCGTGTGAGGGTAATTGCCTTATAGACGTAGTCCAGCTCTGCTTTAACATCCACCTTCTTCGCCATCACCTTTTCGTACTGCCCGTCCGTCGGGGAGTCGAGGGGCTCGGGAAAATGAGGTCCCTTCTTGTCCACCATCTCCACGACCATGCCCATGGCCTGGGGAATGACTAGGATATCAGAGAAGATAATTGCGGCGTCGATGAGGCCTTCATAACGCTCAATGGGCTGGAGAGTCAAGGTCGATGCGACTTCGGGTGAGCGGCAGCATTCGAAAAAGTCACGGCCGCCCTTCGCCTCGTGGTATTCAGGAAGGTATCGGCCAGCTGTATAATAAATAAGGAAAGGTCAATCAATTGTTCTTGAGGACGTAGTGCACGAATAAGTCTGACTCACCCTGTCGCATAACCCATATCGGAGGACGCTCCACCTTCTCACCTGGGACTGTCAGCTCCGATTAGAACAAAAGCCACAGAGTAGGCATACCCCGTGCAGCCCTCAGAAGCAAATCGTTTTTCAAAGGCTCAAATTGTTCCTGCATTGTGTTGGTGGAATATGCAAGTGGGATGGAGGGGGGGAAGTGGGATTATAACAAGGTTCTCCGGGTACCGCGGCCCGCGATTATCGGAAAACACTTTGAGTGGCAACACTTTCTACTCATACAAGTTGTACATCTATACAGCTTCTTTTTCTTCCAAAGATCTCTTTAGTAACACCTTTGTCCCTTAGAATATACATTGTTCAAGTTGTCAAACCAATTTTAAGATATTTGTGTGTTTCGCCAGTTGATCTTTGCAGTTGGATCCTTCCGGGATATGGGAAGCCCTCACCGACAACACCCTGATCTCGACCACAGAACAAACATCACCACCACCTTGTGCGGCTTGACATATAGCACGGAAGAGAATGGAGAACCATTCAATGGTCACGTGTATGAGGCGAAATTAACCGGTATAATTCGCGATAAT
This sequence comes from Penicillium desertorum, assembly GCA_028827375.1. Taxonomy (NCBI): domain Eukaryota; kingdom Fungi; phylum Ascomycota; class Eurotiomycetes; order Eurotiales; family Aspergillaceae; genus Penicillium; species Penicillium desertorum. The sequence goes on along the minus strand of JAPWDO010000006.1, from coordinate 2,625,614 downwards.
TCATTGAAGAAGGATACAGTCATCCCAAAATAAGGCTCGGGTGACACCTGAGATTGGCATTCATTTTAAGGTTATCCAAATAATATTTCTTCTGTTACTCGGTTTGGTTCAGTTTGGTAGCTTTTCTTTCTTCTTAATAGGACCAATTAAGACGAAACAGGAAGTCAACACAAATATAGTACGTGAAGGTTTCCAGGAATATATATTTTGATTCGTGTGGTGCGAATTTTACGGCTATACTTTCTTTTTCTTTGAACAAATTATAATGAACGTCGGGAAACTGTAGTATTAAATATGTATTTGAAACTCTAATTGATCATTTGCTGTACATTCATCAAAAGTATGCCTTTATTCGTCGTAGTCACCTCTCTTCCGCAGGTTGCCCAAGTTGTACATTGAATCATTGAGCTCTTTTTCCTCTTTCTGCTCTATTGTCGTAGGGAGACTTGTGGTACCTTCGGAGTTGATTTTGATGACCATGGAGTCCTCTGCAGGAATCCACTTTCCAGAACTGAGCCGGAAGGATTCGAGAGGAGGTTGGGAAGATGACTTCCAGGCACTCGTCGAATCGGATTGTCGCAAAGTATCCACAGCAACAAGAATAGAGCCTCTTGAATCAATGCCAACCAGTTCAAGAACGTTTCCAGACAGCTGGAGCGTATGTTGGTGAGTTATTGTGTTGTCGCTTTCGAGAGCGTAGCAAAGAAGCTGTGAAGACCTGCTCTTAATGTTAGGAGGATTATAGATATTATCAATGGTTATTGGAACACACCCTTCAAGTGCGACAAAAATAGCCTTCACAGGTTCAGCATTGTCGGCGGTAGGCGCAAGGGAAACATCCCAAATGCCGCGCACTGTTGTCTCTCCTTCTGAGCCAGGAAGCTGAACTTTCTGTAGGATCTGATTCTCGAGCCAGTCCCACACAAGAAGATAGTTGTCGCCACCACCCGAGATGAGAACCTTGGGTTCGAACGAAGGGACAGAAAGACTGCTGACAAATGAAGTATGGCCAAAGCAGAACTGCTCAATCACATGCGCTTGGGGAACACCACGAGAGACACGGATGTGCTCATCACGATCCGCAGTCAGGATGTAATTCCGCTTGCCAACCCTGTTATCCGCAGGGCGGGTAACGGATATCAACTCCGTCAACAGCGAAACGTGACCGATAATGAGTTGATGCTCGAAGTTTAGCACCACTCGTTCTGCTTGGTTGGTCTTCGATAGAGCGGCCTGTCGCATTTGCTGCTCCAATGATTCAAGATTGCGCTTCGTGTGCACCGTGAGGTTTGTGGCAGAGGGCTCATAGGATTTCGCTGGAGCCTGGACTTTCACGTATTCTCCGCTGGGAATCAGCGGGAAAGTGTACACATCTCCGAACTTGTCGCCCGTCAAGATGTTGTTCTCATCGGGAGTCAGAGTAAGCGCAGAGAGCTTCTTTGGCATTGTACTATAAATGATGAGTTTTGCGAGCTTGCAATTAGAAGAATAGTCACTTACCGAGCGCTCAATTGCTGGAGTTTGCCTTCGTTATCCAAACTCAGGACTCGGACACATTTATCCTCAGAGGTCATGATCACTACATATTTGCCGTGGGCGACAGTCACGAGAGGAATGTTGGTCCAGGAGTTGGAAGCTTCTTTGTTCGAATCCTTAGGTTTTGACTCGGATTTGGCACCCTTTTGTTCCTCAGAGGTTGAAGACAACTTCCTTCGCTTTTCTGGGGGCGCTTGGCTTTCAGATGCGGGAGCTGCGTCAGAGCTTTTATCCTCCACATTGGCATCTACGGGTTGGGGCCACAAATCCAGGCGCTGACCACTGGACGCATCGTAAGAGTAGAGATTGCGACCAGCAGTGGCGATAAGGATATCCGATTGCCCTGCTGACTGCCTGTTGACATATCGCAGACACTGGAACGGGTGTTGGAGACCGGCCATGATGAAGTGCTTTGATCCACAGAATGGAAATGGCCAATGAACTCACAAAATGTGCCAATTGTATGCCAATTGTAGTCAATAAGACAACAAATAACAGTAACAGCTCCCGAGATCTCTCTGATCGAATTCCGGCCATGCCTGTCTATCATGGGCGGGTCTACTTTTTACCTCACGTGACCCACTAGCGAGCGCACCACCAAAATTGATTTTCCCAAAATCGGCAAGCTCTTCTTTTCTTCTCTTCCATTAACCACCACAACAACAGACTTTCCCTTAAACAACCTATCTTCACCGAAATCAAGAAGAAATGGGGGGCAAGTCCGCAACCAAGACCGCTTACTTTGAGAAGCTGCGCTCTCTGTTAGTTTCCTCTCAATGGCGCCTTGCAATTGACTTGATCCAAGAATTCTAACAATTTTATGCTACAGTCTCAATGAGTACAGCACCATCTTCATCGTTGGAGTTGACAATGTCAGCTCTCAGCAGATGCACGAGATCCGTATCTCCCTCCGTGGAGAGGCCGTCGTCCTGATGGGTAAGAACACCATGGTTCGTCGTGCCCTTAAGGGTTTCGTCGCCGAGAACCCCGAGTGGGAGCGTCTCCTTCCCCACGTCCGTGGCAACGTTGGTTTCATCTTCACCAACGGTGACCTCAAGGGCACGAAGGAGAAGATCCTTGCCAACCGTGTCGCTGCTCCCGCTCGTGCCGGTGCCGTCGCCCCCGATGATGTCTGGATCCCCGGTGGTAACACTGGTATGGAGCCCGGTAAGACCGCCTTCTTCCAGGCTCTCGGTGTCCCCACCAAGATTGCCCGTGGTACCATTGAGATTGTCTCCGACCTCAAGCTCGTTGAGGCTGGCAACAAGGTCGGTGCCTCCGAGGCTACCCTCCTTAACCTGCTGAACATCTCTCCGTTCACCTACGGTATGACCATCACCCAGGTCTACGAGAACGGTCAGTGCTTCGGCGCCGATGTTCTTGACATCACCGATGAGCAGCTCCTGGGCGCCTTCTCCAAGGCCATCTCCACCATCACTGCTGTCTCCCTGGCCACCAACTACCCCACCCTTCCCTCCGTTATGCACTCCCTCATCAACGGATACAAGAAGGTCCTCGCTGCTGCCATCAGCACCGACTACAGCTGGGCCGAGATTGATGAGCTCAAGGACCGCATCGCTAACCCCGATGCGTATGCCTCTGCTGCCCCTGTCGCTGCCGCCGCCACCTCCGGCGGTGAGGCCGCCGCCGCCGCTGCTCCCGCTGAGGAGGAGGAGGAGTCCGATGAGGACATGGGCTTCGGTCTCTTCGACTAAGCGCCTCCTCGATGGGATGCGAATGCCATGTATTAGATTTACTTGAACCGGAGCTTGAAATAGCGCCCGGGAATGAAACAACATGTCTTGGCAATGGATTTCCTTCGGAAACCTAGGATTCGTATAATGGACGTAGCTACGCCCATTGTTCGTTTCCGCAGAATTGGTGAGTTTTCAATTCTTTCTCTCTTTATCCTTGCACACGCACCACCCCACACCCTGGCGGATGATTATACATTTTTAACCCCGAGCATTTACGCCCCCCTCCGGGGCGCTCTGAAGATTAAAATAATGCAACAACAACACTCTAATTTTTTGCTGACGCCATGCCTTTACCCTCACACATGCTTTTGACTTGGACTTTTGATCACTCAATTTGCAAACAATTGCTAACTTGTGACAAAGACTACAGATGCTTCTCATACGACCTGCGATAGTAGTGCCGATATGTTGTCGCCGTAGACAATTTTGTAGTTGGAGGCTGTCGGAAATCCAGTTCGCTATCTCTATTTGGGCAACTGCCGTAATAGATGGTTGCTCAATGAAAAATCGGTCTCTTCAAAACGGGAAATTCTTGTTCATGTGCGTAATGGTCACGTGGTATGGCACCAGCACCGTAGGATTAGGTATCTTTTGTATAGCAGCTCCATACAAAAGGTACATAAACCCACAACGACCTGCTGGAACCCAGTCCACAGATTGACGGACTTCTGTACCCACTTTGCCCTTGTCACCCCGTCACCCTCCTATCATAGCAAGCATGCTCCAATTGAAGGCAGGCTGAATGGATCTCAGTGGGCCCGGGGTCCGAAGTCCGAGTACGGAGGCCGAAGGTGCAAGGCTATTGACGTGAGATGGTCGTTGGTATTGGTTGAGAATATAAGGTCCCGTTGCTGAGGTTAGTCTTACTCAACCATTCCTAAGAAAATCCAGTACGTAAAAGATATACACGTACCTCACTTTGCCAATTTTTTACAATGGCCAAGAATACCTATCAGCGAGACACGCCTACGAGCTGACGATTCGTGCCAGAGAGTATCTGTTACGAACCTATACCGCACGTTCAAACTTGCTCACTCTTCGTAGACTATTCATATTGTTTCTTTTTGTCCAGCCTCTCCGATAGTCACTTATTTGGACGGTGTGGGCTTTCGCTCTGTTCCAGCATAGCCGGACGATTCACGGGTCGGACTGGAGAACAAAGTCCGAAAGCGAGATGCCCGAGTCTGTGGGTACTATAGCCAAGACATCTAGATCTTACTGCTGGACATGTATATACGGTGCATGATGCACCTGATGCCAACGGAAACAAGTATTTAAAGCCATGGTGCGTCCTGTAAATACTATACTCAATTCTCCTATCTTTTAAGCATCTCTCAACATCATGGAGTCTCACCATGAACAGCAAGTCGATGTTTTCATCGTTGGCGCAGGTTTTGGCGGCATTGGCCAGGCCTATGCGCTCCGCAACCTTGGGCTCTCCATCAAGGTTATCGACTCTCTCCCGGATCTCGGGGGCACATGGCTTACGAATACCTATCCCGGGGCCTTGAGTGATACAGAGAGTTTCGTGTATCGCTTCTCATGGGACAAGGAAGATTTGCAGACCTATCCTTGGAACCACCGGTATCTTAGACAGCCTGAGATTCTTGCATACCTGGGACATTTCGCGGAGAAGCACGATCTCCGCAAGAACATGGAGTTCAACACCGAAATGCAGTCCGCTATCTGGGATGAAGAGTCTCATGTCTGGGAGATCAAGATCAGTACCGGACAGACTTTCAGAGCACGCTACTTCATTACTGCAATGGGGATCTTCTCGAAGGCAAATCTTCCCAGCATTCCGGGAATCTCGACATTCGAAGGAACAGTCGCACATACATCCCATTGGCCAAGTGCCTTGGATGTGACGAACAAGCGCGTCGGCGTCGTGGGATGCGGTGCGAGCGGCGTTCAAGTCATCACCAACATTGCACCGTCTGTTGCATCCTTGACAGCGTTTATTCGACATCCGCAGTACACGCTGCCCAGCAACGACAAGTCAATTACACCAGAGTATAGGACCTGGGCGAATGAGAATTACGACAAAATTTGGGAGTAGCTCAAAAGCTCACTGATTGGGTTTGGATATGTCGAGTCAAACCGTCCGTTCTTTTCCGTGGATCCTTCGCGACGTCAACAGCTCCTGGAGGACCTGTGGAACAATGGCAATGGGATGCGTTTTATGGTCGAACACTTCTGCGACATCACCACCAATGAGGAAGCCAACGAAGTGGTGTGCGATTTCCTTCGAAAGAAGATTTATCAGATTGTGAAGGACCCGAAAAAGGCGCGCATGCTCATCCCCAACGAGCTCTTTGCGCGACGACCAATCTTCAATGATGGCTATTACGAGACATATAACCGGGAGAATGTGTCAATAGTGGACCTGAAGGAGACCCCAATCGCAGAGATTACCTCCAACGGCCTGCGGACCGAGGACGGAACTGTGCACGAACTTGATGTACTCGTCCTCGCCACCGGATTCGATGCCGTGGAAGGAAACCTCGTTCGGGTGGACATTGTGGGCAGTGGGGGTAAGACGCTCAAGGATGCCTGGGTGAACGGACCTAAGTCCTACCTTGGTAGCTTCGCCGCTGGGTTCCCTAACGTGTTCATGGTGAATGGTCCGAAGGGTGCATTCGGGAATGTTGTGCCAGCCGTGGAAGCCAGTGCTGAGTTCATTACTCATGCTATCCAGCGAGCGGAGGCAGCCAGGGGAAAGCATGGCTCCCAAGGGATCGTCGAAGCCACCCGCGAAGCAGAGGATGAATGGGGCCAGGTGTGCGAAGACGCCGCGAAAGAGAATTTCTTCAACAAGTTGAAAAACTCTTGGTTCACTGGAGGTAACATTCCTGGAAAGGCGCTCGGTGTGAGAGCGTATTTTGGGGGGCTGGGCAGTTATCGAGCCATGGGGGTTTAAACCACTCTCTTAGGCAGATGGAAAAAGCAACTGGAACCACTCGCTGATCCTGTAATCCTCAAATTGCTCATTTTGTGTTGTTGCTCCCCATAATGTCATTGGTACTTGCGATAGATCTAAATTGTGCGAAACTGTCATTAGTGAAGTCCTGAAGGCTAGAAAATTAGTAGTCCTAATTCACTGGAGCGGATACTCCTACCAAGCCAATCCATGAGAGATTTCATTTGAAACAGCTGGTCAGTCATATAGCTATGTAAAACAGCTATGGAAAGAAGTGGGGGAGAACCTCAAGTCTCCCTCATCATCTTTTCCTGGTGCGATCTGATAAGAATTAGGCTGAATCAGATAAGGGGAAGACCCACCCGGCCCACCCCGGTTACACCGTGCTCGGAGATAACCAAAATTGGAATCCCCGGCGCCCTTCAGGTAAATTTCCGAAGTTTTGTCTACCCGCTCTTCATTCTGATGGCAAAACTGCAGTGAAGTCACCCTTGTCTTGACGAATTTTGTTTTGCTCCTTCATTTCATCGAGGTAGTTCTACCATGGCTTTTCCACCACCAATACCCTATCCGACCCAACAGGTGGCTCCAGTTCCACGATATAGTCCTCCAATACACACACACGACGGAATCAGTGACTCAACCTCGACACCCACAACGATCACGCTTGATCAAGCCACGCCACTGCAACGAGAGTTTTACGACATGGGCCCAAGCCACTACAGCGACAGATTACGCGCGATGCAAGACACCCTCGGGGTGCAATCGGCTCGATCGCCTGTGTTGCAGCAGCTGAGCTGTGTAACATGTCGCCGCAGGAAGGTCAAGTGCAATAGGAGGGACCCATGCTCGAACTGTGTCAAAACAGGAATAGCTTGTGTTTTCCCAGCATCTGCAAGAAAATTCCAGAGGGCAAGCAAACCACCGAAGATAGATGTCATCGATCGTCTTAAGCGATTAGAAGACATGGTCAAAAATATCCAGCATCCTGTATTCCCGGAGACAACAAGCTCACCAATGGATACAGCTGGCAATGGCATAGTCACGGCATTCGAGAAGTGCCCTTTCTTTGACACAGACCCCCGAGTGACTCGACAGAAGCATGGCTCTCCAGAAGAGTTTGGACGATTGATGGTTGACAATGGTTGCAGTCGGTACATAAGTAACCGGCTATGGGCAAGTCTAAGTGACCAGGTGTGTTCCTATTTAAAGTCTTTTCCTCTATCATCCAATGCTAATGTTAGTTAAGATAGATGAATTGCACGATCTTTTGGTACCTTCATCTTCCCATATTGATGAATATCTCTCTCCGGACAATGTTCACCATGGCGATCAACATTATGACTGCTTTCTCTTCGGTTTTAGTTCCGTGGCACACACGCTGTCCAACTATCACCCACAACCAGAGCAGCTGTTGCGCTTATGGGATCACTATCACCGGAATGTAGCCCCGCTACTTATGATTGTCCACCCGGAAACTATAAAAGAGGTTTTCCTTAAATTCCACGTCGGGCCCAAGCCCCTGGACAGCGATTCTGAATGTCTTCTCTTTGCTATTTACTTTTCAGCTTCCGTGAGCATGAGTGCCGATCAATGTGTTTTGGAACTTGGAGATACGAAGGAAGCAATGACCAGCCACTTCAGATTTGCCACGGAACAGGCATTTGTTAGAGCAGATCTCACCAGTTCTAAGAGCTTGATGTTAATACAGGCCGCTGTCCTCTATCTGAAAAGCTTGCGCGCGTTGGAGCAGATGCGGGCTGCATGGACAATGACTTCCATTGTGATCCGTCTAGCTACAGGTCTGGGCTTGCACCGGGATGGTTCCGCATTCAATCTACAACCTTTTGAAGTCGAGATGCGGCGCCGCCTATGGTGGAGTATCTGCATTCTGGATATTCAAACTGCAGAAGATCAAGGCACGGATCCGATGATTCATGATGTGTTGTACGACACTCAGCTTCCGTTGAACATCAATGATGAGGAAATTCGCCCTGGTACGAAGGATATGCCCCGTGAGAATGCTGGACACACTAGCTTGACTTATTTTCTTCTTCAATGCGAAGTAGCTTTGGCCACGCGCCGATTGACCTACTATCTCCCCGGAAATCCCTGTTCTGCCTTACAGACGATTGAAGAACGCCAGGCACTTCTCCAGGACCTTGATAGGCGCCTCAATGAGCGCTATGTCCGTCATCTCAATACAACAAACCCACTGCATTGGGCTTGCAGCAAACTTGTCGACACAGCTGTTGCCAAACTTTCGCTTATAATCTACCAGCCGTTGGACAAAACCCAAAGCATTGCCTCATTACCCCAAGACATACAAAGCAGGCTTCTGCTTAAAGCCGTTGAAGTAATCGAACTTGCCCACCTTTTTCAAACTGATATCAGAGTCACCAGATGGAAATGGGAATTGCAAGCACACACTCCCTGGTATGCCGTTGCTTATGTTCTGGCTGAGCTATGCAACAGCCGGGACAGCTTGGAAATGGAGCGTGCGTGGTCTTCGGTGTCTAAAATTGTCAAGGATTGGCAAGTACATGCATTCAGACAAAACAGGCCTTTGTGGCGACCGTTATCGAGACTTATGATGCGAGCAACGTCTTGTCGGGACAACCAAAAGGAAGATGCAAACCAGCCAGACATAACATTGGATGGTTCAGTCTTCCGGAAGCAATTGTCAGATCCGGACGATTCTATTTTCGTCGCAGATGCTTGTTCTTATTTCAATCAGCCGAGTGATGAAACACAACCCCAGAATACTGTTACTCCCTACTTCAACATGATCCCACACATGGAGTTGGAAGAATCATCAGAATTATTGGACGAGTTCGATCCCTTGCAGCCTGAGCTCTGGAGTTGCGGCTTGCCAATGTAACGGTGGCACCTTGACGGGCAAGATTGTATTACGTGGCGGAAAACGCTAGTCACTGCCGTTAGTGAGACGGATAATTATAGATCTCACTTTGTACTGGAACAGTCGAACGAAGGCAATATAGCAACGTGCGTACCTGGCTGATTGCCAGGTAAAGGTCATTGTTTTCTATATGGGAAGTTCAGTTCTCGTTCATGAAATCCATATCTTTCACCAACTACAAAAAGGCTTGGCCGCTGGTCTGTTTATTCCCAAGCCTATACAAATATTAACTGTACCTCCCATGAAGAATCTTAGCGAATAGTCTGAGGCAAAATTTTAGAAACCTGGTACAAGAGGGAGAACGAGTCAATTCCCGAATATAACTTCTTCAGACCACCGTATGGTGTAGAGCCAATAATTTAGATATACGTCAACAGAGCCAATGTCCCCGTACATGCCTTAATATCGATATTTGCGAGCCATCCTAGAACCATAGCCGGATTGTACGCATTTAACATGGGATTGTTACGGGTCGGGAAAAGCGTAAAGTACCTTGAACCCGGATGCTTAGCCAGGATTGGAGTCTCACGGGGTTATCCCGTAGGTCAACATTGGCAATACGCATCCTTTTAGTGGTATCGGCGGCCTTCCAGTCATCGTACCGAGGAAGGTATCGCATTAGATCATCCCAATGCAGATCTGCTGCGGAGAACGTGACAAAAAGGTGCGCAGGTTCAAGCATCTTTACCATAGACTCGAGTTCGTTTCGACGCCGAGCTATAATTTAACAAAGAAAATAATCAACATGGGGAATAATGATAGCAAATGAAAGAAAAGGGGAACAATCCTGATCCACATCCCAGAGTCCAGTCCTTCCCTTAATCCTGGTCGTCTGAATCTGGAGCTAGCCTGATGAAAGATGGGATACTAGTTCTTGGGGGTGTAGATTACCAGGTCCTCATAACGGCTGCAGTCTTGGTATACCGTCTCATTTGGCCCGTTCTAGGTGGCAGCGCAGCTTGTTGTTTCCGGCTTTTATACTCCGGAGCAACCCTCGGTGTGTATGTAATAGCGCAAATGGCGGATCTTAGAACGGGTGGTCAAACGCAACGCAGAGAGCTTGTCGAGCATATACTTCCGATTTTCGAAGTTGAACAAAACCAGACCAAGCCAAAGAGTCCCGGCTTGTTTCTTCTTCTGGCGGCAGGTACGAAGAATGGCCAGAGAGCTACTAATAGGTTCAGGCCTCGTCGTTTCCGACGGGATATCAGCGATTAAACTTTCGCCGAAGGTGAATGTAGTCGACACGAAGAGACAGGCGTAGATCTGATACCGTATCTCGCCTGGAAGTTGCAAAAACATGCTCCGATCTTGGGAGCCTATGTGCCCACGTTCCATCCTTTCCTTTGGCAAAGCTATGTTGAATAAAGATTGTTGGGCGGTTTCCTTGACGCGGTGAAGGGTAATATGAGTGAAGGTGAAAATGGCCCTACAGCAAGTTTGTAGGTGCTTGATGGAGGCTCGTCGTCGGTAGATCAAGGAAGTTGTGGAAAGTGATGTCTGATCTGGAGGTGAAGAGGGGAAAAGAAGGGTTGATTCTCTAGAAACGGACTATATGGAGGCTAACAAACAACATTGATGGCATCAGCAGGTCAGCCCTTCGTCAAGGTTAAATCAATTAACCTACTGGAAAATGGACACTTCTGTCTGAGCAAATTCTGGTATAAACAAAATGTCCGTTTTAGACAACTTTCCACCTTTTACCTCATCCATTTAGTATATACGGCTTCAGGCTACTACTACCAGGTAGAGAGAGAAGGAGAAGAAGAAGAAGAAGAAGAAGAAGAAGAAGAAGAAGAAGAATGAGAAGAATCCATGGTCTATCAATCTATGAATGGCAAGCGTTTTATAGGCTGCATCTAATAAAGAAGCGCTAGTCTACTAGCAAAGAGAGCCTATTCCATATACGTTGGGAGAATTTCTCAAGTGAGAGATATCTGATGGGTTTGATTCAGGATTGTCCTGGAATTTCTCCACCAAGGAGTTGTTTGTCACATATGGGAGATACAAACCAAGCACTCATTTTAACGGAAGCAAAAGTGGAGAGAAAGGTAACCAAGAGATACCCTTCCTTTAAAGGTGATCTGCAATAAAAGGTGAACCTTGATTATTTTGGAAGTGCCAGTCATACTGTATCAGCAGATTGTCACTTTGGGCCACTTTGTTATTATAGTTAGAGATTTATCATTGTGACGATACATTCAATGTTGTCATGCGCAGTTTTATACAAATCCGATACCACGTGACTGGTCCCACATCATGGATAGAGTTGGGCCTGACACAACCTTATTTCAGAGGGCTTGATGTGGACATATAAATCTCTTGTGTACTCCAGAGTTGTACCTACATATTCCAACAAGGTTTAGTCAGGTCATGTAACCCCCGGGGCCCCTATCCCTGAATAATATTTGAACATAGAGAAGAAAAAGGAGAAGACATTCAGACAACACCACGTGTTCATTACAAGTGGTATAGAACTGCACAACATGAGGTCAAGACAGTGTGGCCTGAGCGTACATAAACTAAACCTCCGGGCATGCAATGGCCCGAACAAACCAGCCAAAACGGCAAAGAACCTTTCTACAATGTTGCATCTACGCCTGAGACAAAAGTATAACCAGAAAGAAACAAGTCATAATGAGAATAATGCGGAGGAGCTACGCCCCATCCTCAGTACTCCGCCCGAACCGGCCTCCAAAACCGCCAAGATCGCGGCGGAAGAACTTGCCAATGTTCTTCAAGTTTTCATTGAGGTTTCCTGTGGTACTTTCTGTTGGGGTGTGCATAGGATTGGATTGTAGGGCGGAGCTGGCCAAGGAAGGCGACAAGGCGCCTGATGGGCTGGTCACGCCAGATGCAGATGTAGCTGTCCCACTACCGCCAGCCACACCAGCACCCAGGGTGCTCAGACTGGGGTTTCCGAAGCGGTCGACACCGTCCTTGGCAGCGGACATGATGGCAGAGCCAAGCATGGTGGCGTCAAACCGGGAGGGCATGGCTGCGGCGGCACTGCCTGAGACCTAGGCCTTGGGATACGGATCCGGTGCCTGTGGCAGATGGCCCTTGGAGAGCGGCGAGTATTGGGTTGCTCTGTTGGAGGCTAGATGCATAGCGGTCTGATGCGCGGTGAAGCTGGAATAGCTCCACAAGGTGATTTTGATCTTGGCGGCTGCGGATGCCCTTGAGATCGAGGATTTTGCGGAAGTTGTTGTTGTTGCGGTCAGCAATGTGGATGAGGTATGCTTGCACAAGAGCTTCCGGCGGTGACGGCCGGACCTGGAGGGTTTTGAGGAGAGTTTCGATTTTGAAGAAGCTGCTGTTCACACGCTTGACAAAGCCAGCGGGCGCTGGAGCCGGCAGCAGGGATGAGAGTCCGCTCTTGAGGGTATAGGAATCGAGAAGCATCTATGAACGAAGTTAGTAAGATGTAGAATTACATCGCAAAGGTAACATCGTACCTGTTCTGCGCCGGTCTCTGAAAGAGGCCTGCATTGGAAGACATTGCTAATGAACTGGCTTGACATGAGCTCCACCAGATGATCGGAGAAGGCACGGGCATATTGCTGCTTATGCAACAACTGTAAAATTTCGGTTGCCTTCTCCTTCGTTCGGGAGAGCATCTCACCCACATATGAGCTCTGATCACTGACTGCCTCGATTTTAGCCCAAGGGGTGTTGCGCATTTCGCGCCAGGAGGGCTCGAGGTCAACTTCGACTTGGCGCACAAGGCCTCGTACAGCAGCGGATGCAATGCCCATGAAAGAATCTGCCTGACTTTGCAGATCCACGGATTGTTTGAGGTTCTCATCCAATCTACCCCTAATCTTCTCTTCCAATTGCGAGCAAGTCGTGTAGCAGTAATCAGCAGTGTTCAGAACTGTGACGTAATCTTCCACCGAGGGCACCCTAGACGGCGTGTGGACTGTTGGTCGTTCACTTATATAATTGAGAAGGACTTGCTGGGCGTATTGGTCCAAATATTTGGCAAATACCTTGGCCAGCTCCGCCAGGCTGCCACCAGTTGAGAGCTTGGCACATTGTTGCAAAGCGTGCCGATAAAAAGTGAAAAGCTCAGTAGACGATGAAATCACAATATGCGAATTGAACTCCTCGTCCGGTACTTTGAGGGGTTGTTGGCGGTATTTCGGTAGCAGGGCTGCGAGTTGCTTGTCTTGAGCCTCGACCCAGACACTGAGGTATGGCTCGAAGGCCTCGGAAATTGACTGGTTAAATACAGGCGGTTCGGCGGAGGCGAACGTATCAACAGATGCGCGGGACGAAGAGGCAAAGCGGCGCTCAAGAGAATGCTCGAAATCCAGCGTCTCTTGCAAGCACGAGAGGAGCAAGTTGACATCAATCGTTTGTCCGCTTCGTACAGATCGGGATAGAATGCCCTTGAAATCTTCTCGTGTACCCTCGCAGAAGACATTGGCCAAGACCTCGTTTACCCTCCACGAAGCCGGGAAGATGGCCGCATTCTCTTCGTCATATATCTTCAATATGCGCCGGAACCATGAATATCGGCGGGATATGTTGTCCAATGATCCAGCTTCCTCATTGTTCCGGAAAACCTGCCGGTACTCACGGAGCTGTGTATTGCAATACCACGTCACAAGTCGAGACCGTGCGTGTTCACCCAGAGCATCTGCGACTTGACAGGACTCTGCAAGCATCGCGCGCTTCGAGCCTACCTCCCCTTGGCGAAGGCTAGCTCGAAGTCCTCACAAACCTGCTCTTGGAGGTCTCTTTGTATATCCGCGACGTTTCGACTGAGCATTGCGATTTGATCGATTGATCGGTATGACTTGAAATGGGCCATGAGCTGAATGACAGCCTGGAGTAGCTGTGCACATTCGCCGTACTGCCGCGTCCGACTGAGAGCTTGAAGCTGGTCATATGCCGTAGTCAGCATCTGTAGGCGCTTAAGCGCTGTCATCGATAGCGTGAGGTTCTTCTTGGCGTTGTCTAATTGTTTGATGTCGGCTGTCATGTCGGTGATTGCCTGCTCGGTCTTCAATGCTCGCTCACGCACGTCATCGATCTTCTTGAACAGCTCCGAAAGGTCGGCCTTAGCTGCCTGGATTCGTTCCACGCTTTCAGCATTGGAGGTGACCTGCTCCTCCACCAGCATGCCGATGTCATCGTCCAGCTCATCTTCGCATTCGTTCAAGGCATCGGCGATCTGAGAAACGGAGGAGAGGGTGGAGGGATGGGAGAAAACGGCATTCAAGTGTTCAATCGGATCATAGTCCACTGGATTTACCTACTGTGTCAGCATATATAGCAGTGAGCACGAGAGGTCAATTGTTCCGCACCCGCATCCAAGGCGTCGAGGCGTGGTTCCTCGTTTGGCGACATGTGGCCGGTGGTTGTGGCAGTGATCGTCATTCCATCAGCCCAGCAAAATCATCCTGCCCTTGGTCTCAACTTGCTTTTCGTGAGGCCAATGCGGGAGTCGTGGGAGGGAGAAGTTGAATGGGGGATGTTGATCGCCGCCCGCATCGCTCTAGCGCGCCAGCTTGGCATCTTCCGCAACTACCGCAATCCTACACAGGGCTGTTTGTGCACTTACAGGGACATCCCCTGAGATTCTCAAATCTACGCTTTACTACCAATATTCTGAATGAAAAATTGAAATGGGGATTCATTTGATTCATTGTTTTTGGGTTTTTGATAAATTTTTTCATAAAGTTCCTGGCCCAGTGGCCCATGTCCAGATTTGGAAGCTATCAAACCATTGCCGTTCGCCCAAGCCATGCAAATAAAAGAAAAGTATGGTCACATCAGATGCATTGCACTTCCACAGAACCACTCCCGAGATAAAACCGACTAGCTAACAACAATAGAAGTGGAAGTGGACGTGGAAGGTTTCAATGAAACCAGAGAATAGTGTTGGAACAAGTGCTCACGCCGGAGCAAGAAAAGCGGTGGGAGGAAGTGCATTGGTTGCCTGTTTTATTGTGTCGTTAGTTATCGTTCCGTGGCGAATCAAAAGGACAACCCTTCAAATGAGCTTACCTTGAGCTGTTCGAAGTTTTTCCAAGCCAGTTCGGGGTTCCAGCCATTCCCCGCGAGGGCCATCTCTGAGTATTCGAAGGTCATTCCCGACTTGCCACTCATCTGAGTGACCATCTGCTCCTGCTGGAGCTGGGTGTCGGACTTTCCAGGTCGGGGCAAACCATATCCTTCAGCAACGTTGCCACTTGGGGCAGCTGCAGGGACTGCGAGGACTGCGGGGGGTGCAGGGGCCGCAGCGGGAACAGGAGCCGCAGGGGGAACAGGGCCGGGAGCTGCAACCTGGGGGACTTGGAAAAGTGCCTGGATCTCAGGAGACCATGCCTCGTGTCCACCGTAAGCGCGCAGACAGAAAATCTCACTGACAACTCGAATGCCACCAGGAGTGTTACCAGGGCCAATAATGAAGGTTCGGTCGAAACTGCGGGTCTCAATCTTGCCACCAACACTCTCCTCAAGTTGTCCATGCACCATGAGGGAGAGGCCGCCAACGCCAGTGGGGCTCTGTCCAGTTGGGTCAGGGAGATGAGGGACCGGGTGGCACTCAATAAGCCATTGCTCTGCCTTTGCGATAAGGTCGGGGTGGCGAGTGGGCGGGAGCGCATTGAAAACTTCACGGATTTGCTCAACGCCTTTGAAGGATCGTGACATACGTGCAGAAAGGTGACTGATCTTGTCGAGGTTTCGGCTCTTTCGGATGTATTCACCCCAACCTGCCGTCTCAGTTTGACCGGCGCGGGGAGCCGTGGTGTTTACATTCAGCGAGAAAGTGGACTGATCATCATAAACACTGCTGACGAGGCCGTTGCGATCGTTGTCGTAGCCAGGGAAGAAAGCACGAACGAAATTTTCGCCGACTTGAGATTCGTCGATGAAGTGAGGGGGCAAGACGGGAATCGGTGTCCTCTTCTGAGCTGCGACCTCTTCCGGGGTTCGCACTTGCACGTTGTTCAAAGTTTGCAGCTTGGGATACCACTTGAGCATGGTGTCCTTGAAAGTCGGGTCAGAACTGATCTCGTTTTCAGTCAGGTCAAGGAAGATAAGGTCGCGGAATTTCCAGCGCCATCCGATCATCGCCTGCGAATTTTTGATGTTGTTCTTTGAGAGGTCCAGATACTGGATATCGGGGAAAGATTGTGCAAGGGTCGTGACGGAGCTGATGTTGCTAAGCTTGTTGTCGGCCAGGCTAACACTTTCAACCGCCTCACGTCGCTCAGCTACAGTCTTGAAGCCCAGTTCCCAGACCTTCATGAGAGCCGGGAAGAACTTGGACTTGGTAGAGACATTGGAAAAAATTCCCATGGCTTGGAGATCGGGATCGTCCGACAGTTTTGACAAGTCGAGTAGCTTCGTAGCAGGGAAGAAGCGCTTGCCGAGGATAGTTGTCATCTTAGTTTTAGTATCGGCGGTCGAGCCAGGAACGGGGTCCGCTGCGGCCAGCTCCTGATCGAGTGCGTTGGCAGCAGTGTATGCTTCAACAGTAACATGAGCTCCGGCGAAGACATTGTTGTTGATGCGTAGCATGTGACCCGCCAGATCAGGTCGAACGAATGCCACAAGAGTGTCACCTTCAGTGCGTGACTAATCGGAAAGTTAGAAAGGTGCGAAGGGACCTTGAAAACCGCGGCCACCCAAAGGGAAAGAAACCAAAAAGTCCAAAATGTGTCGATCGTCGTTTTGTATGAGGACCGTCCTCGAAAACGAGAGGACACTGAAGCGGGGGACGTCGAGGATCGATGTTGGTGACCGCCATTGTGAACGAGGAACATACCTTTGTAATCTTTGCGCGGGGTCCGGATTTAATGAATGAGTTCATTCGTCGTTCGAGGAATGCAATGAGGCTCTCTAGGCCGCCATCACGGTTGCTTGCCGCCTTGCTTGATTTCCATCCTCGGACACTGAACTGCTCCAGATCGCCACCAGTTTTCTTCTTGTGGTCCCGAACGTTTGCTTGGCTGTCGGCGCTGTAAATGGCTCTCTGGATCAGATCCGAATCGATGGGCTTGTTGCGAGCCTGGCCCCGGTTGCTTCCTGCAGGCCGGCCACCTGCGCCAGTGCCGGCGGCACGTCCACCCAAGGCAGACTTATCGGCACGGTTTCTCTTTGCACGAGCACCGGCCCCATCCATGTCCATGTCGCCATCCCGGTCGGTGCGAGTAGGGCCCCGCTTGCGGATTCCCCCCGCGATCATTGCCGCCGCGGCGAGACTTCATGGTCTTCATGATGGTTGGAGGAGGGGTTTGAGATATGGGCGGGGTATCGGAGGTTCTTAGGAAGGGAAATGAGTTGAAAGAAAGCTGAAACTGCTAAGTGGAAGCGAGCAGCGCGCTATGCGCCTCAGATCAGGCAGGCAGAAGTTGTTCGCATGTGACGAAATCGCAGTGGAAATGTGACTCGGAAGTAAAGAAAGAGCAAACTGAAAAGACTGGAGGAAAGGGGGGGCTGCAGATTATGTAGTGCAGCTGCAAGACAATAAGAAAGTGACAGTGAATGACAAAGAACAATAGGGCCTTTGAATAAGTCAACTGAGTTTCAAAGAAAAAGTGACGATTGGCACGTGATGAGGCGGCATTGTCTGCTACTAGTCCCGATTGGGTGATGACTCATCTCTTTGTTTCGGGTGGGCCAATCACATGCTGTCGTCTGTCCTCACGGGGCATTCCTCATACATCGGCCCTGCAGGTATGCCTGGCCACTTGGAGGCTTCAAATTGGCCTGCTCTTGTCTCTATTGTCAGGTGCCTGGAAGATTCGGTCGCATTGAGTTTGAATTGACTCACTTGGGCTCTATTGTCGGTAAGGCTGCCTTCCCTGTTTTCTTTGCTCTGTTGTGTTTGTTTGGTGGACACCTGAATGGGTTCCATCCAATAGAGCTTGCGTGTCCAATGACCACCTAACTAACCTATTCATGTTCTCTCTGTCTTACAGGCATTTGATTTTCTGCCGCTGTCCACAAACCCTCGCCTGGCATTTTGCGCTTCACTCTCTGGTCATCAATTGACCGGCGAGATGCCCGCAAAGTCACGATTCACGAGGCTAGATGCCTTCGCCAAGACCGTTGAAGATGCTCGCATTCGCACGAACTCCGGAGGTGTCATTACAATTGCTTCGCTATTGATTGTTATGTGGCTGGTATGGGGTGAATGGGCCGATTACCGACGAATTGTGGTGCAGCCGGAGCTTGTCGTCGATAAATCGCGAGGTATGAATAGAGTTTGGACTCCTTCAGACCCATGATGGACCTGCACGAAATAAATTGCATAAGGCAAGGTCGCTAATGACTTCCTTTGTTGCGCAGGAGAGCGAATGGAGATCCACTTGAACATGACCTTCCCTCGGTTGCCATGTGAGCTCTTGACCTTGGATGTGATGGATGTCTCTGGTGAACAGCAGGTCGGCGTTGCCCATGGCGTGAACAAAGTCCGCCTGAGCCCACACAATGAAGGCGGCAAGGTGATTGATGTCCAGGCTTTGGATCTGTAAGTGCTACCCGAAATCATTCACGGTGTGATCGCAACCTCATTATCTTCCCTTCCCTTTCCAGACACTCCCCATCAGAAGCTGCGAAGCACCTGGCTCCCGACTACTGTGGTGAATGTGGTGGAGCAACACCACCCGCCAATGTTATCAAACCGGGATGCTGTACTACTTGTGAGGAAGTGCGCGAAGCCTATGCCGAGAAGCAATGGGCTTTCGGCGACGGCAGCAACATCGAGCAATGCAAGCGCGAAGGGTACGCCGAGAAACTCGCTGAGCAGCGCCGCGAGGGGTGCCGGATCGAGGGTGTTCTGAAGGTCAATAAGGTAGTGGGCAACTTCCACATTGCACCAGGCCGTAGCTTCACCACTGGCAACATGCACGTCCATGATCTGGACGCCTACATCGTGCCCAACGCCGGCCCGGCAGACCAGCACACGATGTCCCACTTTGTCCACGAGCTTCGTTTTGGGCCCCAGCTCCCCACCGAGCTCGCAGGCCGCTGGGGTTGGACCGACCACCACCACACCAACCCGCTCGACGATACCAAGCAGGAGACCGATGAACCTGCCTACAACTTCATGTACTTTGTCAAGGTTGTCTCGACATCCTACTTGCCTCTCGGCTGGGATCCTCAGTTCTCGAGCTCCATCCACAACGCCTACGACAAGGCGCCTCTTGGCTCCCACGGCCTCGCCTACGGTGCTCAGGGTAGTATCGAGGCTCACCAGTACTCGGTCACCTCGCACAAGCGTCCTCTTTCCGGCGGAAATGACGCTGCGGAGGGCCACAAGGAGCGCGTGCATGCCGGTGGTGGTATTCCGGGCGTCTTCTTCAACTACGATATCTCCCCTATGAAGGTTATCAACCGCGAGGCTCGTCCGAAGACTTTCACCAACTTCCTGACTGGTGTCTGTGCTATCATCGGTGGTACACTGACTGTCGCTGCTGCTTTGGACCGCGGTCTGTATGAGGGCGCTATGCGCGTCAAGAAGCTGCACTCGAACTAGATGTTCATGTCTGGTCAGATATAGGATAGGATTCCTTATGAACACAACTTCTCTTTGCATGGGATGGTCTATTCTCGCATGAGGTAGATGTCTTTCAAGCTGGAGAGAGGTGAGTTGAAGCATTGTGAAAGCAAGGGAAGCTGGCACTTGTGGCGTTCTTGAGATACCTTTATAAATGTTTTGCCATTGCGCTGTTTTGGGCTAAGATGTAACTATTCATCTATCGATAACATCGAAAATTTGTGATTGGGAAAAAAAAAAAAAGCAAAAACCAACCCATTGTACAGCCGCTTGTAATGTTTGTACATACATTGAGGAATTCAAGTTGATATTTAAACATTGACACGGATATGGACCCACTTCCTCCTTTCGGAAGTATATATATCCCCGGATTCCTACCTTAGGTACACATTCAAGATCGCATTCCCCCTCTTGTGCGCGGCGGTAGAGCCAGTAATGCATCTGCGGGTGAGATAGGAGTTCTATTCCTCTCATAAGAGTCACGTTGGGTTTGCTGTCCAACCTATATTGCCCGAAGAAGCAGAACTATAGCTAGTTAGTTGATGGCGCATGCCAAATATATACGACCAAGATGTAAGAATTACTCTGGGACTTGAATCCATAATAAGTAACGATCGTAAACCATACATTTACCCGAGAGGTATCTATCAGTAACAGTGATATCAAACAAAGGCTAAATATCATACAACAACCCCAAGTACAACAACTATCCCACCACAGAAGCCCTCGCCCGACTCGTCCTCCTATTCTCAGTATGCCTATCCCGGTCAGCAGCAAGCTGCTGCGCGAATTTACTCTTGGCCCTGATCTCCGGACCCTTCCAGTAGAACACATAAATCGGAATCATGACCAAGAACCCCACACAGCCGAGTAGCGTACTCGCCCACTGGAGATGATACTTGCTCCCTATATTCTCGTACATGGGCGTGGAGTACATGGTCGCAATACCGGCGAGGAAGTCTCTCGCAAACCCATTACCCCCCGTTGCGGACGCAGAATACGGCCCGTACGCCGCAACCATGTAGTCTATCGTCGCCATGTAGATTGCGTAGTTAGCCATTGCAATTAGACAGGCGAAGATGCACGGCGCGACCCAGGGGATTGGTGGGCCCATTGAGGTCCAGGCAAAGCCGAGGAGCCCAATTGGTTCGAGGGGTGCGATGAAGAGCAGGAGCAGGAGACGGCGCTCGGCGAGACGGCTTGCGGTCCCGTTCTGTCGCCGTATTTTGATTTGTCGGTAGATGTCGGGTAGGAAAATTATGTATGCTATTAAGTAGCCGATTAGGATCGAGCCGAAGGTTAGACCGATGGCTAGCACGCTGAAGGACCATTGTTTGAAGACTAGGGTGAAGGACTCGGTGAAGACGAAGATCAGGGCGTCGGAGAAACCAGAGAGAAGGGAGAGGAAGAGGACGATTGGTTCACGGATGAACATCTCGAATGGCCGGATCCAGATACGTAATACGTCGTGGAAGTCTAGACGTGGGGTTTTTAGTTCGTTCGGACCCCAGATGTCTTCTCCGTTCTTGCGGCGGCGTTTCGCTTCGCGGTCGATGAGGATAGTAGTGCGTGTTTCCGGTACGATAAAGAAGTGGAGGATCTGCGTTACGGCTCCAACGATCAATTGGATCCAGAATACCCACTGCCAGGTGAGCCATTCGCCGATCATACCGCCGAAAAAGGGCCCGACGGTTGACCCGCCTACGGACGAGAGAACAACAAAGGCCACTGCGTAGCCTTGGTCGTCGGCTTCCCACATATCGGCTGTCATGCCGAGGGTGACTGAGCCTCCGGCGGAACTGAGACCGCCAAGAACACGACATACGACGATTGTGCCGTAGTTGGGTGCGAGGGCGCATGGGATTTGCCAGATGTTTACGAGGAATAGGGAGAGCTGCATGATGGGCCAGCGGCCAAATTCTTCGCTCCACGGTGCCCATAGCTCACATCCGAATGCGTACGCGACTAGGAACACACACTGTCCGACTCGCGCGGCTTGTTCGCTGATGTGGAATTTCTCGGTCAGACCGGTGACGGCGTTGGCGTAGACGCCCGTGTTGAAGTTCATGGACATTTGAACCACGAAAATGACGCTTAGAATCATCCATTTCTTCCATGTTGGGAAGCAGAAGCCGAGCTTTTCGTAGCAGTCGTCTTCTGTTAGCTCGGGTTTACCAGCGGTACGCAGCTTGGGTTTATCTTCGTGGCTTGTTGTGTCGGAGTTGGAAGCATGTTCAGCGTGGGTGTCGGCACCCCGTTCTGTTTCAATCTTATTTGCTTGAGGGTTGGCTTCATCCTTGAAGCTTGACGTCCCTGGCTTCTCTGGGTCCGGGAAGTCCATTGGGGCAGCCATATGACAAGCTGTGTTGATTAAGTTCTATTGTATAAATATATCGGCTGAAAAATGGCACATGGGGAAATGTAGGATGAGAAACAGAAAATAAACAGAATGCTTGTTCTATGCATGCAGATTGCACAACAGATGATATCAGGATGGTTATTCACATATCGAGAAGCGGAGCACTCTGCCCTTATACACCGGAATAGCCACCATAGTTCATTCGACACTGCCACTCGGATCTGTGTACTTCCGTACTTCCATACAAGTAAGATCAAATATCCAATGATATCTACGAAAACCCGGGGAAAACCTGCTCGCCACTCCCACGTTGGTCGGCAACCCGTCAGTGACGTCATTCTAGCCCTAATCTACGTCAAGTGTCAGGGATTCTACCTACTCCATGCGACCTTCTACATTCATATGCTTCTCCATGTCGAATTGATAGATGAAACCGGTAGGTGGGGAAATGTTGTCATCTCTTTGTTGTTGGTCCTATTGGACCAGTAATTCACCCAGGTGATTCTCATCTCGTTGCATCAAATTCGCAACATCAGACATCAGCCTCGTTGTGAAAAACCTCGCTAAAGAGTCCGCTATGTCTGCCCTCGTGTGGCACTATGGAATCCATTCCTATTCGGGACTGTTGCGCATAAACTTGCCGCCTCGCCAGTCGAGCAAGATCATATTCTAGGCTTTGTATCTCTCTCTATTCGATAATAACACTGCTGAAAACCCTCCTCTTCTCATACCTGGATCAAGTGCTTAGGCGCCTCATTGTGCCACCTTCGTGCCCGAAACCAACTTTTCACAGCATACCAAGACGCATCTATTTTCAGTTCCCCTCGATTTCCACAATAGCACGATCCTGGTTGGCAAGAACTTTTTGAACCGAGGGCCTGGCCTTCATCCTCTCCATCCATGCACCAACATGAGGGAACTTCTCATAGATATCTTCGCCTCCATAGCGAGGGGCCCATCGCTGCCAGGCAATGAAAGACAAGTCAGCGTATGTACACTTGTCGCCGACCAGCCATTCTCGAGTTTCCAACACTGATTCGAGCACTCCAGTAACTCTGCGGATCTCGTTGACGTATCGATCAATGACGCTTTGGACTTTCTCCGGATGGGCTCGAATGAACCACGCAGCCTGGCCGTAGTACGGTGCCTGGCCGGAGACTTGGAAGAAGAGCCATTGCTTCAGCTGCCACTGCTCGGGAAATGTGCTGTAGCTAAGATGGTGGTCTTTGTCGTAAGTCTCGATGAGATATTCAACAATTGCTCCTGACTCCCAGATTTGGAGGCCAGTGTTGGGGTCATCGATGGTGGGAAGACGGCCGTTTGGGTTGAGCTTGAGGTAGGGATCTTTCTTGACGTCGGAAAAGTCGATATGACGTGTTTTGTACGAGATGTTCAATTCCTCGAAGATGATAGCAACCTTCCATGGGTTTGGGCCTCGGTGATGCGAGTATAGGGTGATTGGCTGCATTTTGAAAGAGAGTGGGTTAAGGCAAGACAGAAGACTCAGAAGATTGGGGCTGAGAGAGACCAAAGGCGTAGGAAAGGATTTCCTCTGTATATAATCCGACCACAAACAGGACACATGTGCTGACAGTGCATCAAAGGCCGAGTTGGATTTCGGCATCTATCTAGTACCCAAATGCGCAGGTACCTAAGTAGTCATTTCAAAGCATTAGCCATGCTACGGAGTCTCTCGGAGCTTCGGGGTCAGCTTAATTCACTACCTTCCTCAAAGCTATGTGGATGGGGAGGTGTCAGCTAGAACTATTTGATTCATCATTAGCCTAATGCCCACTTGCCCCACCGAGGTAGATAAGATAGATGCAAATAAAATTCTAGCCTATTTGAAGCATTTAGAGGGTGTTAAGCAGCCCGAGCCCATGCTTAAGCCCTAGCTTTCCTACATACGGACACACATCAAGGAGGCTACATTTCGTTTCATCGTATCATCTCGCCCTTGGGATCTACCTGGTATTTGAGACGTTCATGCTTTCTATCGTCCCTTTCGTCAGCTAAAAAAGAGTTTACTTTGGGTGGGGCCGTACCACCACCCATTGACACTAAAAAACTTTAAATGGCATCAATCACCGAAAACTATACAGTTACCACTTCCAAAGCTATATCAAATGCCGACGGGAGATCTCTAAGCATTAGAGTAGCGCTGAAGCACATTTTTGCCACAAGGCGTTCGGCTTTCGAACGCGTACAACATTCCCCGAAGTATGTAGTTCACCATAGATATCAATGTAGTCTATGACGTTTTAGGAGGCACAAAGATGTGTAAAAGAAGCAAGAACTCCTTCCCTTAGCATTCACTCCCAAACCCCATTGACAATACTTGAGCGTTAAATTACAAGGAAACAGCAAATAACTCCAACGATAATGGCCGCCTCCAAGATGATGCAATGGTCCATCGATCATCCCAACAAAGAACTCAATGGTATGAGTTACACCGAAGCCTCAATTCCCCAAGTCGGTGAAATGAGGTCCTGGTGAAGTTCCAAGCAGCATCTCTGAACTACCGCGACGTTGCCATAGCAAAGGTGAATATTAGTCACAAGAAAACTAATTCGAAGTTCGCAAAATTGAACGTTGGCTAATCTAATAGGTGCAGGGTACCTTTACTTTTGCTCACAAGTACCCCATCGTCCCCGATTCTGACGGCGCTGGCGTGGTGGTCGAAATTGGCGCTCGAGTCAATGAATTCAAGAAAGGCGATACCGTTTTGACAATCTTCAACCAGGGACATCAGTTCGGTGACATCGACCCTCATGCAGCATCTACTAGTGTCGGTGGTACCATCGACGGTGCATTACGCCAGTATGGTGTTTACAACGAGCTTGGCTTGGTGAAAGCTCCAAAGAATTTGTCTGCTGTAGAGAGTAGCACCTTACCCTATGCGGCTCTTACTAGCTGGAATGCTCTTTACGGCCTCAAGCCTCTTAAATCCGGAAAGATTGTCTTGGTCCAGGGAACTGGAGGTGTCAGTCTTTTTGGACTTCAGGTAAGGCCATTTTCATAATTCTATAACCGGGGAAGGGGGGGGGGTTACCTCGTCCCACAAAGGAGAGCTGATATCTAACACCATATTCTACTTGATAGTATGCCAAAGCAGCTGGGGCCGTGGTCATTGCTACAACATCTTCAGCAGAGAAAGCAGAGAAGCTAAAAGCACTAGGCGCAGACCACGTCATCAACTACAAGACCACCCCAAATTGGGGAGAGGTCGCTCGCGATCTTACCCCTGGCCAAACTGGAGTGGACTATATTTTGGAAGTTGGCGGACTCGGCACTATAGAGCAGAGTCTGAAGTGCATCAAGATGGACGGCATTGTTACCGTTATTGGGTTCTTGGGTTCTAGTGACAAATCTCAGCCTGGTGTTATGGAGGCCTTGACCAATATCTGCACTATTAGAGGTGTCTTCGTTGGCAGCCGCGCCATGCTCAAGGAACTGGTCCAAGCTGTTGAGACGAACAATCTTCATCCTGTCATCGATCAAGCCAGCTTCAATCTTGATCAAACCAAGGAGGCCTTTGAATACTTCGTAAGTTATTTGAAACCATTCCTAGGCTATCACGTTCGTTCTAAAGATACTTTACTACAGGGAGGCCAAAACAATTTTGGAAAGGTTGTTGTCAAGATTGATTGAGTGAATCTTACGCTTCTTGCTGGAGTGGCTACGTTCACTTGGAATTCCCGGACAGTTGGTGGTGAGGTGAATGCGAGTCAATCTTTTTAAACCTTCTACTTGTGTTTGCTACATCGTCAGTTCTGTGGTTTATGAAAGGCACTAGTTATACAAATTCGTTCCGTTAAGAGTTAGGTACCATGCAATTCATTTTCTTCCTCCCGTTATTAGAAATATATTCTTGTCATTAGACAATCACTTGAATGGGTATAAAATGTCTTGATTAGGCCTGGGCTCTGTGTTGGCTGAAGATTGTTCGTGGTATTAGCGGGATGTAGTAAAAAGGCCTGTATGCTTGGGAGCACATACCAAAGCTAACTACACAGCGCCACAGCTAGCATGTCATACATGAGTCCTCGTGCTTTGCCTCGCCAATTTATTTCCATGAAAGATTACGAATCGGGCGTTCTGGCTCCCACCGGCTCCCCACCGGTATCCCACAGTTAGTCCTCCACTTAATTGTGAATTGACAAGTGATGGCATGGCGAAAATGAGGTGGCATCTATTTAACTAGGTACTCAAGAGCATGGCAGGATGTAGATTTATAATCAAGGCATTATTTATATGCCGAGTCAAACGATACATCAGTCCGCATTTCTATTCCATTTCCTCCTTAACTCCAGCCCTGCGGTAACCACAAACATGAAAGAGGTCATCAATTTAGCAGGGCCGACTGTGAAGTTCGTGGAGAGTCCAATCCCTGAGCCGAACGATGACCAAGTACTCATTAAAGTGGTCGTATCTGGGTCGAACCCAAAGGATTGGAAGGTCCCAGATATCGCAGCTTCCGGGAATAGCAAGCTGGAGATGATGCTCAAGGCCAAGGAAGGGCTGAACCAGGGAGACGATATTGCTGGAGTAGTTCAGCAAGTCGGATGCAACGTAGTTGAATTCAAAGTGAGTCGCCTACGTTCGCTTATATCGCCCAAGCTCACAATTCCTAAAGCCGGGTGATCGCGTTGCAGCCTTTCACGAAATGTGTGCAACTGGTGGCTCGTATGCTGAGTACGCAATTGCGTGGAGCCATACAACTTTCCATTTACCAACACACACTTCATTCGAAGGTGCGTCAAAGACCGATATTCTTGGATCCGAATCTGACCAAAAAAAAAAAAATTTTATAGAAGCCGCCACAATCCCACTCGCTGCTTTGACTGCTGCCGTTTCCTTATATGCGCACCATCGCTTCCCACCCCCGTGGGCACCCGCAACGGAACCGATCCCATTCATCATCTATGGTGGAAGCACGGCTGTCGGCTCTTTCGCAATCAAGTTGGCATGCAACAGCAATATCCACCCTATCATCGCTATTGCAGGAAAAGGTTCGCAGTATGTTGGGCGCTTGCTCGATTCAAGCAAAGGAGATGTTGTGATCGACTATCGCGAAGGTGTAGAGACAACGGTCAAGAAGATCAGAGACAGCCTCGAACGAGCCGGTCACTCTAAGGTGGAGCATGCACTCGATGCTGTTATCATTCCGCAAAGCGCCGAAGTCTTGAAGAACTCGGTTAGCCCGACTGGACAGATTGACTTCACGTTGCCTAATGATCTAGACGTCTCGCCTGCGAACAAATCGATCACTTCGGTTGGATCGGTACACAAACAGCCGGAGTTTGAGAATAACGAGGAACTGGGTTTCATTTTCTCTCGGTATTTCACAAGAGCATTGAACAATCGCAGTTTCTCGGGTCATCCTTTCGAAGTTAGGCCGCGCGGCCTAGAAGGTGTTGAAGAGGCGTTAAGAGACTTGAAAGCCGGAAAAGCAAGCGCTACGAAATATATTTTCCGCATTGCAGATACACCAGGGATTGTTTAGTGTGCGCAAAGTTCATCAAGCGATTCGGAGCATTATTTGTGTTCGAGGTCGCATAACATGACCTCGATTGCTCCTGCACACATTAGTTAGCCTCATCTGTAGTTACCTAGGTAGTTTCTTTCCTCTTCACGCATTTTATCACTTTTCCAGAGGATCCTACATTTCATAGTAGCATCTCTATCCATTTGACTACCAAGATATTGTTTGCTTACTCCAGGGCTGGCTCCCGGAAAAGTAACTTCTCCTCATCAACATCCCTCTTCTTCTTCTGTCGAAGAGTAAAGCCAACTCCGTCGTCTTTTTTTTTCCTTTTTTCCTCCAAAAGTCCTCATACTAGACCATGGCTGACGCTGGTCCTCCTCCCCTCCTCCCAACCGCGTAAGTGCAGATTCTCTGCTCATCCCAGTTCTGAAATCCCATGACCACGATGCTCCCAACGCCTAGCACGTAATCATACACGCTTAGGGCACGCACTGACATATTATGTAGTCTTACTGCACGCAGTGCCGGCAACACGGCCACAGCGACGCCAATTGCCACTGGATGGCACGAATGGCGGTGATGATCCGCCATGTCACGGCGGCGCCTCCTATAAGATCATGCCTTAGTATCCTTCAAAAGGACTATGTTGACTTGGAGGGTCACTGGCATAGCGGAACAAGCGGGAGGCCCACCGGGCTGGTAAGGGTATGTTCTGTTGTTTCGTTGAATCGGACCATCATTCCATGATACAAGCACTCCCTCTCTTGCTGTTGCCTCGTGCCTGTTGCTCCGTGCCTCGTCCCTATTGCCGCCTACAGTGTCTTGAGATAGACAACTAAATCTTATAATAGGCAGACGCGGAAAGAGGGGTACGCATGATATTCCGATTCTCTATCTGAGCGAGCAAGTTCCGACCCACATCGTCTGCTTAGTCCGGAACAACGGTGCTGGTAAGCCTTACCCCTCTCTATCCCTCTACCCTATTTCTGTGCCCCTGCTGCAGTATGCTCTGGTGCTGCCTGTGTGCTGGCGGGGGTTGTACGCAAAATATCGATCAGTTTTTATCCCTATAGGAACAGATATTAATCAAAAACAGACTATGAGTCCGCCCCTGAGGCCGGCCCCGCGCACCATCAAGAAACTGCGCACCCACTGCCTCCCACTGCCTCCCTGAGCACTCCTGCTGGTAAGCCTTGCACCTACCTCTCTATCCCTCTTCCCTATTCCTGTGCTGTGTTGCTCCGTGTGCTCTGTTGCTCATGTTACTGGACAAATATGCTAATATTTAGTTAGGGGGGCAACGAGGCTGCCGCCACCGGGCCCCCAAAGGGGGAGTAAAATGGCCAGACCTATAGGTCGCTCGTCGCGGTGGTTTTTTTAAATACATATTTACATAGCGACGGGCTGCGGCCCTTTATGGATCAACAAGAACTTTCGTCTGCCCTGCGGGACCGTTTGAAATACTTCTTCTAATTGTAGAACGTAACGGTAGACGGGATATAACAGAGCACTAACAACACTCTGATCTCGACCACAGAATAAACATCACCACCTTTCGCGGCTTGACATATAGCACGGAAAGAACGGAGAAGCATTCAATGGATACGTTATAGACTGAATGCAGCAGATTTCTCGTCTTGATTTTCCCTAGTCTACGATGTATATACCGCTTTACTACTACCAGTCCTTTACTCAGAAGAAAGAGAAAGAATATGGAGAAGACAAACAGTAATCGCCTGGTTGGATATCCAAGGTCAATCTATACCGTGTACATACAGGCCGCATATTTCCACGAGTCTGATCTACATGCTGAAACGAACATGTTTAATAAAAAGAAAAGAATAAAGGCAAGGACCCCGATATACTGATAGGTAAGCAAGCGACTCGCATGAAAAAAATCAGGGACGGTCCCACCACGCCCATCTGGAACTCCGGTTGGATGCGTGATGCAAAGAAGCGATAAAGAAATGATAATGAGCGATGTTGCAAAATGCAAGAAGGACTGCGCTGTAAGAGGAAAGGATTGGAAGCCAGGTGCAAAGGTTGATAGGTACGCAGGAATGGCGGGTTGAACATAGTAAAAATTGGCTGCTAATGATATGCAAGGAATGAGGAGTGGAAGGACTGAAAGGAAAGCTGAGATAGTGGCAAAAGGATAGATGGGAGATAGAGCGAGTCAGACATGAGGAAAGGAACCAGCCTATTTAGCATAGCTGTAGTACCTCGGTTCTTGGCCGTACTGGCTTTGTTGGTAGCTGGGTGGTGTTTGGGAAGCCTGCGCAAGCTGTCCGTACCAGGACGACCGGCGGGGCTGGTCGGGGCGGTTCGTCTGGTTTAGGGCATCCCATGTGTGGCTGGCCCCTGGAATATTGTACATGGACTCTTGGCGACCATGTTGAGACGGATACACAGACCCAGCCTGTTGGGGCTGCATTGGCTGAGGCGAGAACGGTGGCGAGAACTGCTGAGGCGCGTACTGTTGCTGCTGCATCATGTGTTGCTGACGGTGCGCAATGGCCTGTTGAACTGCCTGGTTCGACATCCCCTCCTTCATTTCACGCTTCTCGCGCTCACGAGCATCGATGTGCGAGACAAGGCCCATAGGGTTGACAGGAGTCTGCGGTTTCCGGTTGTCATTTGAAATATTGAAGAATGAAGAGCCGGTCATGCGGGCGACATGCTCCTGTTCGCGGGCGGAAAGATTGGCTGAAGCATCGTTGTAGTTAAGCATACCCTGGGCTCCACGAGACGAAGGCCGATAGTTATGATCTCGCTGAGGGCTCATGGGCGAATTGGTACGGGCATAATGTGACCAGTCGCCAGACACCGGGCGTTGCACTGACATGGGATTGGAAGGCGTGCGATTGTGAAGCTGCATCGGAGGACTGGGAGCAGCCCGTTGCTGCACGTACTGTTCCGGGGTGAGACCTCCTCCTGGAGTGACAGGGCGACCGGAAGCCATTCCAGGCTGCCACAGCATGCTCCGTCGATATTCCTCTCGGCTGGAAGGCCTGGCATTAGCCTGATCGAGCGCTTGGGTAGGGACCGTAAATTTGGTTCCCGACGAATCATTGCGTTGATGCGTCGATTTTCTCAGGGTGTCTGACGTGGTTGGGCGCCCGGTAGTAGGCAAATAGGTCATAGTTGGGCCGAAGTCAACAGCGGGAATGTCCGGATTCGAGGTCGGGGCCTTGTCCGTAGCATAGTGGGCGTCGCCAATGACATAATCCTTGGCTGCTGGGACACCCACGGTCTTCATGACACCCATTCTGGGTTTGGTGGATGCGACGGATTTCTTGCTGTAGACAGAACCGTGAGTGCTAGCATAGTCAGGCGAAACCGTCGATGCATCATCGTAAATGCTCTCGTCCTCATTTCCGTTTCTTTTTCCAGTAGACGAGACTGGGGATGGAAGATGAGGGGCAATTTTATTCAGCGCATCTTCATCAAGGGTATGGCGAAGATCGTCATAACTCGGTTCGCCTGGTGACTGTGGCTCTGTCCCGAAAAGTTTTTGTTGGGGAAGTGGCTTGCGTCGGACAGGTTTGTCGGCATGAATTTGCATCCGTTGAGGGGAGTACTTCTGGGGAGAGAACCGATGCGGGCTGCCAGTACTTGGTGTGTTCGGGCGATGCTCCGGAACTGGAGGAGGTCGAACTGGGAATGCAAGACCTATGTCCTCATCACTTGATGAAGTTGCAAGAGAGTTTGTGGACACAACGGGGCCAGGGGCATATGCACTGTCGAACCTTCTGTCCTGAGGCTGTTGGTTGTCTGTGGGCTGTGGCTGGTGGCTTTTCCACGCAGCACCGGCGGCCGCCGCGCCCAGTCCCATAGTTCCGACCGATGTTAGTTGGGAAAGTGTTGCGTGAGACATCCGGTTGTTTGCCAACCTCTGCTCCGAAGAAGCCTCTGGCCGGTTAGTGGGCAGCTCTTTGGGTCCATGCGAAAATGCGGGTGGGTTTTCAACAGGAGCGGGTGGAGTGCGTGGAGGGAGCTGATCTTCAACTGACGGGCCTTGGAGACGGTCGAGATTGGGTTCGCTTCCGGAGCTGGCGCTCTCGGCGATAGGAGCGACCGCTGGAACCCCACGGTGTGTCAGATCTTGAGAAGAAGAGTTAGGGGAGCTCTCAATTAAAGATCCACGGCCTGGCCGAGAGCCAGTGTTGAAGCCCGTGGTATCAGAAACCACGCGGTTGTGATACATCACGGGTGAGCCTTCGTTCTGGGGGACTTCATGGATAATAGCCTCAGTAGAATTGTTCATTTCAGGCTTGTTGTCGATACCAGTAAACTGGCGGCGAGTAGGATCCATAGGGAAATCACTAAGCCGGCCAGACATGGAGCGATAGCGAGGTCTCACGCTGTTCACGCTATTGGTTCTGCTCCTGCCAGACGAGATCCGGCGCTGTGTTGCCTCTTTGAGCTGTTTCCTCCACTGAGCCTCGCTCCATTCTTGGCTTCCTGGGGTTTGAAGGAGACTGGCAATGTCCAGCACGTCAAGATAACCGTAGCGTCGCTCCTTGGGGAAGGCAAACATGATGCTCTTAATGTGATTAGTGTCCGCCACCAGGCGAGTAGGACGGCCATAGAGATTAAAAGTGTCGAATGTCGGGAAAAGGAAGCGCAGCATCATCTCGAATCCTGAAACCGCAGCATGCGGCTCAGGCATGACAAAAACAAGTCCTTCCGAGGAAGATTCAGGCGAATGGGTGGTGATCCGTCCCTCCAACTTCACCAGGGTGGATGCATCAATTAGAGCCTTAGATTGTGGGTAAATCGCATATGCCGAGTAGACCTGGGTAACCGTTGCAATGGGAATCGCCTTTTTCGTCTTCTTCGTCTCGTAAAACTTGATGTTACCAGTAACCGGCATTGACAGGCGGTCATATGCCGATTTCTTCGTGACTTTCCGCGCTTTTTGGAGCTCCTTTTCGTCCGGCGGGCAGATCACAAACCAGCACCGTCTCCACGGGGTTCCAGCTCCAAATCGCACGCGCGCCCAATCTTCGTACTTGAATTTGGTGGGTGCCAGGATAGAGTTGATTCCGTTGAGATCTTTTCCTTTGGCTGCAATCAAAGAACCGGTGTAAGCTTCGTACAAAGATGTGTGCTCGAACATCGAGAGACGAATCGCCGCAGTCCATTGGGTCAGTGAGTTGAAAGAATTGAAATGCAAGAGATATCGATTTTTGCCCGCGGAAGAAAGGCTGAGTACGTTCTTCAATGGCTGTATAGCTCCATTTTGGATCGGAAGAGTCTCAATCTGCGAGTAACTGATGAGTTCATGTCTGACAATTCTGGTAGGTTAAGGCTTACCATCTTAAGAGACGCATCAGCCAAATTGATAAAGGTCGCCGGGACCTCTTCTCCATCCGCTGCGTCCAGCGCAGCGCCATCCCATAGTGAAAGAACTGTTCCGACCAGTTGTGCATAACATTCCACCCATTGCCGATCACCACAGGGGCGTCCGTCTGCCACGTGTTAGCCATTCTTTCCCCGCAAGGGGGCGGGGGAATCGCTTACGAGTATCTAGATCATTCAGTTTTAAAAAGTATCCTTCCTGGTAGACTTTGTTCGTGTGGATATTGAGGAATGAAAAGATTGGCGACAGCTCCGGAGGGGTATCGTCCGCCTGCTGCATGAGAGGTGGGTTGCGTGAGAAGATCATGGATGCCGGTCGCGAGCCATTTCCGCCTCTGGGTCCAGAGCTCACAGGGGATGATTCGGTCGGAGGAGATGGTGTATCGGGAGGGGTTTGCCACTGGGGTGGTGTATCGGACGGAGTCACCTTGGTGACTGGCGTAACACTCGACGACCTTTTGCTTTCTTTAGCAGAACCATTGCTCCTTGACCCCCCAAAACTGGATATGAACGAGCGAACTAGTAAAACGCAAGGCAGAGTCAATAACGGGCTCTAGTGCACTTCCCGGCATACCCGGAGAGGATCGACTTACCACGCGAACGACCCATGACGTCGGAACGTGATGCGACAGACAAGAACCTCAGTAGTCTTTTGAGTAGTACCCCTCACTGGGTGAGACTGTGAAACGTCTTGAAAGTAAGGAGAGAGACTGGGGGGCGTGGTGGGATTTAAAAGGAAACTGTCCGAGGCAGGTCGATTGCGCTGAACGAGAGACTGTCAAATAGCGACTGCGCCAGGACCGAATTAGGTGAGAAAGATTCAATCCATAAAAGCCACACGAGAACCTGGAAGAATAAGAATGAAGAGAGCGAGTGGTTTCGGAGTTTAGGGAAATCGAGCTTCTCTGCCAAGGAAGATGACGTTACAAGCTGCGTCTTTTCGCTAATCACCAGGATTAACGATCCTTTTATTTTCGATTTTTCAGCGACACAAACGAGTGAGTTAGAGAGAGAGAGAGAGGGAATAGATTGGAATAATATTGAAGAGAAGAGATAGGCAGAGATGGAAAGACAGAAAGAGACGAGAACTACGGTGGGTCATCTGGGCAAGTCGGAGGCGACTACACATTCCACACCACCAATATGTATACACCCAATAATACATCCTTATTATTCTCGGGTGACACTTGGAAAACTGAAGCCAAGCCAATTTCTGCTTTTTTATCTTTGGACTGAGACCTTTAACAAAGGGTTTTTATTGGCGTCACCCCGGGTCCTCTGGTGGAGAGACAAGACTATAAGTGGACTAGTATGAATGGATAAATATAGCGGCATGTCTTATATTAGTACTCCGTACTCCGTATGTTGTACTCCATACGGAGTATAAGGTATATTATATTCCCCTGAGTGCTATGGAGTACTAAATATCTCCTTTTCAACTTCCCCTTAATTCTATAAGACCCCCCCCCTCCCAAGGCTTTTATTCCCACTCTAAAAATAGGAGAGTGAACTCTTGGCAAGTTCTGCAGTTCCGCCACTTTAAATCCGACTATCATACGTTGCCTTTGCCTTTCTACCGGGTCCACAGATAATCTGGTCTGAACACGCGTATGAGCCTTCACCGCTGTACCTTGTTTAGGTCCTACATTAACCTTGAAACACAGTTTATGTTGGTAAATAATACTCTTCTTCCCCGTTTCTGGACCTGGTAGTTCGTGAGACTTCACACACGGGCCTTTTCACTCCTGCATTAGGGCAGTCTAGCCATCGTTGCTCGGATAAACCTTGACACAACGGGGCCAATTGTATTACTTTGCCTATATGGTGGATAATATTATATCATCTCAGTACGGATTACGGAGTACTTTGTACTCCGTACTCCGTACAATGCCAGGTATTATACGGTTGCCGTCTTGGCATAGATCAAATGGATCCATGATTTCCTGGCCTGCAGCATAGGATCAGCGTGGCTCCATGGAGATCTGACCGAACGCGTCATAGGTACTTTAAAATAATGTAGATCGGCCATGTGGCATCTCGAGATGTCCAAGCACTTCCTCGGGACATCTTTTCCCCGCTCTAAATACACCATCCACGGTTAATATCTCCGTCTATACCTGTTCGGGAAATTAAGGTTATCTCAAGGTTCGAGGCACTTTTCCTTTTTTGTATAATCATATATACCTCGTTATCCAGATTGTTACGAAGCGCTCTATGAAAATATATGGAGCATTCATGCCCTGCTGGGTTTGTTAGTTTGTCTGTGCATTTTCCTAGGACAACCTTGGAAGACTATAAAAGAGTGCATCTTCTCTATTCTGGGAGCGACTCTCTGACGCTGGAAGAATCAGGCATTACTTGACAATACTGATATATATAGAGATCCAGCCAAAGCCTAAAACTTGGCACTGGCCATTACGAGGCCTGCTTCATTCCGATGGGAGGACTTGACAAGATTACTCTCTCTACTGGGTCATTAACTATGACTGGCTACATCTATGGATGAGAATAGCATTGAGACACCTTCTATATCTATACTTCTTGCGGCTCAGAATGGCCTCGAGCGTACTGGAATCCGTAATCTATGTATATAAAAGCTGAACAGTGTTGGAATGGTCACTAAATGAAATAACCTTGGAACTTTGGGGGTACATTCGCGCTTTCCTGATCGCTTTTCCTCTTCCTCGCACCATCACATGGATTTCTCACTTCCCCAGACCATTTCAATCTGCCTTGCCAGTCAACATCTCAATCGTTCTTTCCATTTTCTACTTGTCCACTTTCGTGTGAACGGTGGCAAGAGAACGATCACGCAGTATGTCTTCTCTCCTACACCTAAATGAGCCTATAAGGGTCTGAGATCCTTCGCCTGGTCCCTCTCATCTTCTCGTTTTCCTCTGGCTTCCTACTTGGTTAGCTGTAGTCATTAGCCTGCGGTTTAACCAGCATTGACTTCTCACGCTCATATTCACCCCTGCGCGGTCAATTCCTATGGTTCCTCTCTCTCTCTCTGACTCTTGAATAATGTTCTAGGAGTACCAGTCTGAAAGCAAAAGCGATATCTTTGCATCCCTTCGAACCCACGAGCATCGATCGAGATGCGCAGAAACACAATCCCACGAAAGTCAGCCCAGGCTAGCGATTATGAAGACCTACCACATATTCTCGCTGCACTGGATCTCCATCAGAATTATGCACCGATCTCACCCCCTTCAATCACTTACAGGGCCCCTGGGCTTTTGCTCGAAGAGCAGATGTCACGACTCCTGCATCGGAGAGCTGAGCAGGGTGGTAAACTCGACATTTTGCGGGAAGAAGTCTCATATTTCGTGATCGGCTTCAACCTAGACGATTTACCAGATATGATAGCTTCCTATCTTCCTAGTTGGCAAACCAACACTCTCCCTGGATCCTTCGCGCATCTCCTTTACTCGCTGTTTGGTCCATTTGAAGAAGTGGTTAAACTTCAGCAATCCCTGGACAATATCCCAGAATATTTCGATGAACACCGACACAGGGCAATGTTTGCAAACCGAATTCGGAACTTCAACCGCGAGCCAGAGGACCTCAAGTGCGGTGCTACCTTCGCACCTCAGCTCCCACCGTCCCAGGACGGCGAATGGTGTAGGAAAAGCGACGAATTCTTATTCTCTCGCGAGTTGCAAATGCTCAGAAATTTAGTGGAACCCCTACGCGATACATCCAGGCCAATTTACTGGATCACCGACCGAGTCGAGAGTGCTCTGGAGATGGAAAATGGCTTCCTGGCCTCAAAGGAATTGATTGCAGATTTTAAGAAAAATCTCTATGAGACCGCGTGGAATCGCCGCAAGAACTGTTTGCAAAGACCCCCCCATTCACTTCCACCAAATGACCTGACTTTCTAAACACCTCTAGACACAATTTATGACCCCCGTCCCGCCTGGGATGAACGGCAAAAGGAAACAAAACAGCTCAGAGAATACCGCCTCCAAGCCTGCAAAGGAACACTATACTGGGACCGCTGGCCCCCTGTCGAAGAGCAGTATGACAAGAACGCCCTGGCCGCAAAACAACTTATCATTGACAACGATCCGAAAGTCGCTGAAATCCTTGGATTCCTGCCACCAGAGAACTCCCAGCCCCCAGCAGCCCTGATCTCAGCCCAACCAGGTATCGAGCTCGCATGCATCACCGACCTCGAACATTACGACGACCAAATCACGATCGTACTCATACGGATCAGCCAATGGCTAGCTCTCGCCCGCGGCTTCCCAGCAGTCCATCTGTTCTGCGACATCGTCCGGCTCTTTACCATATACGGCGTCGACGTGGCCAACGCCGTGCAAGTGGAGTTCTGCAAGCATTTAACTGGCTTGCCGTCATTCCCCTGGGACCCTGTCGAATTGCCGCCGCTGTTTCCCTGTCTGGAAAGCGAGATAGAGGCCCACGAGCTCTGTCCCGAGGAAATCCGGAGTCAGCATGCGCGGAACTGCTGGGCCGAGCAGCAGTTGATGATGCGTCGCTCACTGTGGTGCAGGGATGATAGTGCTATTTCCTGGGACTACCCCCTGCAGACTCTCGTCTGGGAGGAGAAGGAGGATGGCCAGGTGCTTGCGCTCAGGTCTCCTCCTTTCCAAGACCATGCTAGACATATCCCATGGGGTTTGGTTGATATGTTGAAGGAGGGACTGTGGGTTGGCGAGTATGAGGATGATTGGCTGGCACAGTTCGTGGGGTTCAACAGCGAGTACTCAGATGGCTCCTCTACCAATTTCTGCAGTGGAGAATGAGAGGGCCCAAAGGAGAAAAGGCAAAGGATGAGGAGATACTGAGAAGAGAGAAAGACGACTGGATACAGATGGATGGAAATGGGAGAGGGCATCTATTCATACAGTTGCATCAAGACCTAGAAAGAAGCCCGACTTATCTAGGACACCTGCTGATTTCTTGAAGATATCCTACCGTGATACGTAACCAAGCTAAATCCACAGTCTCATGCAACCATTGGCGACCACGTTGTTCTAAAAAGGTGAGATCAAAGTAGGGAAACGCCAGTTATAATGCCACAAGGGCACCCTGGTCTACGGGCCTGGTCCTCTGGTGCATACGGAGCTAGATAGATGATCAATATTAAATTTGAATTCATTTTGAAGCTGGTCATTCGTGGATTAAAGCTGTCAAGTCAAACATACATGAAATCAACATGCTGTCGAGGAATAGAGACCTCCAAGAAAAGTCCATGCATACGCATCAAGGACGCCACATACATAATCATAACATCGTAGAAATGCCCTTAAACTTGTTCCATCGCATGATAAGCATTAAAAGGGTCAACCAGTGCCGTCTGACTACGGCTGGGTATCATAGAATCAATA
Source organism: Penicillium desertorum (assembly GCA_028827375.1). Lineage (NCBI taxonomy): Eukaryota > Fungi > Ascomycota > Eurotiomycetes > Eurotiales > Aspergillaceae > Penicillium > Penicillium desertorum. The sequence continues at coordinate 2,587,391 of JAPWDO010000006.1, read as the reverse complement.
TTGCATCAAATAATCAGAATCCAACCCCGGCTGACTAGGGAGATAGGACGAATCATTCGACTGCGAGCCGAAAGCAGCATCCGAGGAGTGGTCGCCTGCCGCGTAGTAAGATTGACCATCCTGATCATATCCAAGACCATAGATACCCAGCGAGTTGACACCGGGGGCGGTTTCGTCGGTAAGCAACGCGCGCTGCATGAAGAGATTTTGCACTTCGTCTTCGGTGCAGCTGTGCTTGGTAGTTATGTGAACCCACAAATCGTAGTTGCGATGGAAACGATGCGGGCACGACTCCGGGTAAAAGCAAGCGATCTGTCGTCCTGTTTCCTCGGCGTAGCCTTGGCCTGTGAGAGCGGAAAGAGTGGAAACGGAATTCTGCGGCTTTTTGGCCGCCTTTCTTGCGTTACGCCGTTGTCTGGCACTCGGGTATCCCAGGTGTGTGCAGCGGATGTGTTCAATAAGTGTCGAGTTGTTGCCGTAGCGTTTGCCGCAGCCGACGCCATCCCACCCCTCCACTTTGTCGTTGTTTGAGAGATCGGTTTCACCGCAGACGAACTGTCTTTGGCCTTCGTGGACTGTGCGAGTGTGGACGTTTAGGTTGCCTTGCTTGGTGAAGCTGCGGTCACAGCCGGGGTAAGTGCAGGGGAAAATCTTTCGTTCTTCAAGAGTGACGTTCCCATGGGCTATCTCGATGTGGCGCCGTAGCCCTCGTGCTGTGGAACAGACTAATGGACACTCGGGACATGCGGGTGGGTGAACAATTCGAATGTGGCTTTGTAAACTGGCGTACGTGGGGAATGATACATCCTGTGTTGTATTGTCGTCGGCCATATCTGACGATTGAGCATCCATCTTTTCGGCACATTCTGCGCAAGTGAATCGCTTCTCGGAATGGACCCTGCTCTGGTGGGTCCGTAGATTACCAGGCTTGTCGAAGGCCATGTTGCATTTCTCCTTGGTTTTGGGGTCCACGTATTTACATGGAAATGGCTTCTGGTTCAAGTGGACAAGCATGACATGCTGCTGTAGTGTCGAGTGCTTCCGGAATGTCTCCTCGCAAGGTGGGTACTCGGTACAGCGGTACTTGTCATCACCATCATGCGTAGCGGCGTGACGGCGAAGCCGTGACCCGTTCACAAAGCTCTTTTCACAACCTGGGTAGTCGCACACGAAGTCTCGAACACCTGTATGGACACTCTTGATATGATGTTGAAGGTGGGAAGTGCGTAAAAATGCCTTGTCGCAGTCGTCACACTTGAAGATTCTTTCGTTGTTGTGTGACCGAATGTGCTCTTGGAGTCGAGCCGGACGATTGTAGGACTTATCGCACCCCTCGAACGGGCAAGGTAGCATTTTCCGCTCGGATGGGAATATCTGTCGGGAAGAGGTGGCCGAGATTGGGGTCGCCGGAGATTCGTCCATGTCTTCGCTCATTGAGCTCGGAGTACCAGGAGCCGAATACTCGGCATCGGAGTAAGTCTCCTCATAGATCACGTCTGCAGAATCGTCAGTGATTAGATCACTTTATCGTGATGTTATCTAGGGACGTAGACTTGCCGGAATTATCCATGACGTTCTGCTTCTGGTGTCGTTTGGGTGTCGCAACACCCTCAGATGAGGCCTTCCGTTTCATGGCCATCATGAGAAGCCCTGAAAAGGACAATTGAGAAAGGAAAAGGACCTCAAGGCTCGAGGAAGTTCGGACGTGAATGCCAAACTAATAAATTTATTTTTGCCGGAAAGGCGGTGACGGTCAACACAGAGGAAGTTTTTCCGCTCCCAGGATTTTTAGCATCAAATCCCACCTCGACCCCCCCCGAGTTGTCTCTCATACCTCTGGGTCTGTCATCGCTCGCTTCGGCCTACAAATACTTCGCTCCTTTACAGGTTTAACTGTCAATATGTCTGACTACGGCCACGACGACGACGTCGAAGAGACGTAAGCTACCTCCCTTCACCAAATTGCCCAGGACGAGGCGCAAAGGAGCTTTGCTTCCATTTTGCCTCCAGGCAGCTTCACAATGTGTTCGCTCATACTTGTATAAACCCATTTTCTAACAATGTGGTATGCGCAGCTACGACTACGAGCCCGGCGAGGATGTGTTTGATGAGGAGCTGGAGGAACAAGAGGGCCTCGAGGGCGAAGACGGGGTTGAGGGAGAAGAATACCCCACCACCAATGGCGAAAATGTCGTTGTCTCTGGCGATCCCAATGCCGGATACGCAGGAAAAGTGATGGAGCAGTCGCGCGAGAAGAAGGTACCCAATGACCAGCGCACTACCACCCCGTACTTGACCAAGTACGAGCGCGCGCGTGTTCTCGGTACCCGTGCCCTGCAGATCAGGTACGTTGCTTTTGATACCGACAGTTGCGCATATACTGCGTTAGCTTGGGCTTGCTGACATTCGGCATAGTATGAACGCCCCCGTTCTTGTCGACCTTGAGGGTGAAACCGATCCTCTGCAGATCGCCATGAAGGAATTGAACCAGAAGAAGATTCCCCTGATCATTCGCCGATACCTGCCCGATGGATGGTAAGCAATATCCTGTCAGAAGAGTGGATGAGTGGTGAGCCAGATCTAACGTCGACTTAGGTATGAGGATTGGACATGTGAGGAGCTGTTGTAGTGGTAAAAGCGGTATCAACTGTTCTCTACTGAGGCTTTTTTCCATCTTTTGCTTTTCTTTGGGTTTCAGCATAGCGTTTGGAGTTCTGGGATTCGAAGAAACCGTCGAAAAAAAGAGACTTGGATGTCCTTGATGAAACATGGACACCAATTAGGCTTTGTACATGAATCTAGAACGGAAAAAAAACATATCCAAAAATAATTTGACTTGTTTATCTTCTTGCATATACATTGGCTTGTAAAAAAAGCAATTATAGCGCATATAAGCCACGCGAGAACTGCCGGGAATCCAATGGCCTTCGAAATTTTGATATGCTTCATATATCTCGACACATTTGGACGCAATTGACTTGATAAGATATTTGGATTCATGTGCACACTTCCATGTCCTCTGCAATGCATATTCTAGTGATGTAGGATGGCGGATATTCACGGTAAAAAGCTGATTCGGTTATTCCCTCTCCAACTAAGCTTATGGATCTCCAGGGCTACTCCATGGTGACTAGGCCCGTCTCGGCATCTGAGCAACCCATTTGCCGTCCATAAACATTTGATATTTCCGCAAAGATTGGCAAAAGGGTAAAATATGATATTCCAATGGGTTTCAAGTAGAAAGAACATATTGAAGTCGAACTTCACTAAATTATATATCCCTTTCCAGAAAAAGTCCGGTTATTCTATTGTATCAATGCCGTATATTATCGAATGGCCGAATGTCCGAGGCCCCGCTTAGGGTTCTTTTGGAAAAATATTTCAAGTTGATATTATATCCATTACTTCCATCTTGACTCTATATCCACAGCTAAGAACTTTTGGGCTTTACTCCTATATTATACACGCTCCCGCCCGTGAGGGACATCTATTTGACCATACATGAGGCAACATGGGGTCAACTAACTTGGATATAGAGCAAAAAGTCCTCGCTGATTCCCCGACTCAAGAAAATGTCAATATATCACAGTCTCCGGACAAAGAGTCCGAGTTGATATTCGATACGGGCTTACATACATGGCTCCAGGCTCTGGGCTCATTCTTTCTCTTCTTCAATTCATGGTAAGAATACAGATATTCTTTTCATATAAAGATCCTGTTGCTAATAAGTTGAAATAGGGGAATTATCAATACATGGGGTGCCTATCAAACCTATTATGAGCGAGAGTTACTCGTCGGTACTTCATCATCAACCATTGCCTGGATTGGATCACTGCAGTCTTTCCTTCTGATGATGATTGGTGTCATTACAGGTCCCCTGTTTGACGCTGGCTATTTCCGATCCCTCATCGTCTTCGCTGCATTCTTGCTGCCCTTTGGCTTGATGATGACCAGTCTTGCCACAAAATACTGGCACCTGATTCTCTCTCAGGGCATTTGCGTCGGACTCGCCGCGGGCTGCCTTTTCGTGCCCTCCGTTGCCATCCTACCACAGTACTTCCGCCGCAAGAGAGGCCTGGCCAACGGCTTAGCGGCCAGTGGCAGCAGTATCGGTGGTGTGATCTACCCCATCATGTTCGATCAGTTGCAGAAGAAGGTCGGGTTTGCCTGGGCTACGCGAGCACTTGGGTTTGTCTGCTTTGGCACAATTTGCATTTCTATTAGCATCATGCGCTCGCGCTTCCAGCCAAAAGAGAAACGAAAGCTCTACCAGTTGTCTGCTCTAAAGGAGCCGGCCTTTACTATCTTCGCTATTGCCATGTTCATTGGCTTCTTGGGTTTCTACAACTTCCTTTTCTATGTGCAGTCATACGCAATAGAGACAGGCATTGTAGACTCCAACCTTGGATTCTACCTACTCTCCATGCTAAACGCCGCCTCGACCTTTGGCCGAATCGCGCCCAACTTCCTCGCAGACCACGTTGGCCCTTTGAATATGCTCACACCCGCCGTGACCATCACTGCCATCCTGGCGTTTGTCTGGATTGGTGTCCACACTATACCTGGCATCATCATCCTTGCCGTCTTCTACGGCTTCTTCTCGGGTGGCTTTGTGTCTCTACCGCCTGTGGTTATGGCGAGCATGACCCCGGACGTGCGTAACTTGGGCACACGTTTGGGCATGGTCTTTGCTATTACTTCCATAGGCCTGTTGATCGGTACCCCCATCGGTGGTGCAATCCTGGCCGATACACACCAATTCCTTGGAGTTCAGCTTTTCACTGCTTGCTGCCTCACTACCTCTGCGGTTCTTATGAGCTGCGTCAGATTCCTGCGCTCCGGTCTTAAGTTCCATGTGAAGGCTTGAGCCTTGGCCGCTGCCTGCTGAAATGTCTTACAAATATACCCACTGCTCTAGAGGTTCACGCCTTGTTTCAGCTAATTCTTCACACCGTTAACTTCGTCCTCATATTGCATATTGCATTACCTCCCGGCAACTCATTTCGCTTACATCCAGTCAATGGGAGACACGGCGCACTTCATGTTCCACTTAGAGGGAAAATAGCAATAATCATATCTCTGATTCTGTACAAAAAAAATATCTACTAAAACCCCAGTCCCGCGCAAGCCCTCCATGCCATGAGAACCCTCGAAGGAAAAGGCGAGAGAGAAATAGAAATAGAAAAGAAGGCCATCCATGACTGCTTCAATAAATACCGCAAGAAGAAGAATGGTTTACATCACATCCTCCGGTCCAACTGGGAAGTTCTCACCATTCTCTCTCACATGCTCAAGCTTCTTATCTCGACTGCACGGCTTGCGCATATCGAATGCATCTTCCCCAGTATCTGACATCCCCGATGGATCATCGCTATAATAATTAACCACCCTCCGGAAGACGGAGTATCTGTAAATATACATGTCAGTGGTTAATCCAGCATTCGCGCATCTATCTTGATTCACTCACCCCATTCCTTTGTACATGTCATATGCAACTTTATTTCCGGCGCGGACGTAGAGATCCACAAACCAGGCGTCGTTGCTGTCGGATCCCCGTTCGAGCTGCTCGGTCAACCGGCGTGCGAATCCGAGACGGCGCCAGGCTGGTGCGACGGTCAGGACTGTGATGTGTCCGTGCCATGGAGTGTAGTGCTCGGAGTGGCGCATTGCAGGGTGTTGCTCTTCGAGTTTGCCCATAACTAAAAGGAATGTGTCAGCTATATCCGATATTTGGGGAGAATGTGCCAAGTTAGGGCTAGAATTGAACATACTATAACCTACAATGCCGGCCTCATGGTCCTTCACGGTGCTGAACAATGAGGGCCATTTGTTCAGGTAGTTTAGGTAGAAGCCAAGGTCGTAATTCTCAGTGAGGGGGTCAAGGTTTGTGAGATTAAGATCTAGCAGGTCCAATGGGGACATGCGTTCAATAGAACTCATCTTGATATGACGATATCAAGGTGAGAATGATAATGTGGGGTTTGATGCTCTTGTTCTTTTTTTGCCGGGCGGTGACGAGCAGGAGTCGGCGGTGAATATTGAAGTTGAGTTGTTGGTGGTATACCCCTCCTGCATCCTGGTGATGCAGTCATTCCTTAGTTGAGGTTTTTTCACATTGTTATATATCAATTGATATCAGCTTGGTCATTGTTTCATCGCTACTGCGCTATACTACAACATTGACTCGGATCCGGAGCTATCGGAATATCCAAATTGGGCGTCTTAATCAACAACTGTTCCTCGCCTGCAGCCGGACTACAACCGCTTGTTCCCTTTCTCTGGCTATATTACCCTATTCCAGAGCTCTCAATTTCTCAATAAAGCTTTCAACAAGGCGAGGGTCCCGTGTGACACCTCCAAACGATCCAATGCCCCTCCCTCCGTCTCCCCTGAAACTCTCACACCGCTACCCATCGGCCTCGGACGACTCACCCATCTCCCCCGGGACAACTGGAAATACCTTTACATTAGCAAGCCCCCTGTCACCGCGAACACCTCGATTATCTGCACCACCGTCTCCCATCGCGTCCCGACATAACTCCAACGCCATGAGTGGGTCCCACCGAGAATCCGGAGATTTCTCTGGCGCCGTTGATATGGGCGGCGGAGGACTGGGAAACCTGGCCGATGAACTAGCCGATGCATGGGAGGAGGAAGATGGATATGGATATGCATCAGGCCAGGAAGCTAGCCGCGCGGGGTCACAACAGATGGGTCACAGTGATGGAGAAGATATGTATATGCAATCAATGCACAACGTGCGCTCCCGGTCACCTTCTATCTCACCAGAAAGAGATTCGCTCCATCCGTCAAGGAACAAACACCGTGCAAATCATTTGCGACAGCACCGCCGGCAGGAGTCGCAATATGATGGCTCGGATTACGGGCCCGACTCAGATCTAGAGGAAGCGGATATCTCCCCCGCGTTGGAGAGCCAAATGGCCGAGATTGAGAGTCTCGCTCGGCGGGGTATGGAGAATAACGGAAGTGAAAACGATCATGTCATTCAGCGGACGGTTGAGTCATTGAAAGATCTTGGTGGGCAAAGTGGGATTGAGAACAGCGCCATGAGGTAACTTCACAAGTATAATACATTCCACACCCGATAGCTAATCTCTAATCGCAGACTTATCACCGCTTATTCCTCAATCACCTCACATCTCACTCACCAAACTCGCGCCCTCCAATCCCTCGTCCACCCACTCCTCTTCTCTCCATTCCCCCTCCTTTCCGAAGACGCCATCGACTCTCTCATGCCCCTTATCGACGAAGGTTTATTGCCAAATCTTCCATACCCCTTCCCCGAACAGCAAGACTCCCGACCAACAACCCCTCAATCCTCCGCACACAACCCCCTGGCCTCTCTCCAAGCCCTCATCTCGCAAACAGCCGACATCACACATACTCTTCGTAGCTTAAGCGATACACTCTACGAGTCGAGACAATTGACATCAACGGCTTCCCGTCGGTTACGCTCTGCGCGAGAACTCGTCACTGATATCCGGCGGGAAGAAGAGAGCCGCGAAGAGGGATCGCGGTGGATCGAGCGCGGTGAGTGGGACCGCCGGCTCAAAGACCGAGAGGCGGGTAAGGTCTGCGGTGATGTAGTCAGTGGCTTTGAAGCTGTCTGCGGAGAATGGCGGGAGAAGCTGTTTGGGGCTAATGCTGAAGTGGCTGCTGCATAAGTTTGATGTTGATGTTCATGACTTGATCATTTTCGCGATTCTGTTTCCCAAGGTCGGGTCAGGACACTCTAGACTGCTTTCTTTTATCTTTTTTATTTCTTTTATTTCTTTATTCTTGTCTGATATCCATGTTGATCTTTATTAGGTCATCTTTCATTAAGTTGTTCATATTGAGACAGTTTCCTAGGTTTACATACATACAAGCTTGAAATCATGATACCAACCATTCCAATTCGATCAGTAGGCTCATTCTTCCTCTTGTGTGCTTAAGCTCGAGATTCATTAAACAGGTATCTGCATTCGCATGCATGCTTTTATGCAACCTGTACCTGTGCGGGGGCCAGTGCTGTCTGTCGTGGAGGGTTAGCATCGGCTTAAATCCGCCATTGCCCATGACTAGGAATAAAGAGAGACCACAACATCTACAAAAGCACCAGATTATAGCAGAAATCTAGGAAAAGATTATATCATATTCCGAGCGAGGTGAAAGACAAAACTGGGGCCCCCATTAACAAGTTACGGGGTGAACATGGGTGAATGATACACGAAATATGCAGAAGGGTCATGAGAATAGCGCCAAAAAAAAGAGAGCTTGGATACACTTTTTAACTGGAAAGTCGTAGCTCGGTCGTTTACTGCTGCTGCTGCTTCCATTTAGGGACCCACTTGCCACCGGCAGGCTTGGATTCCGAAGCGGGAGCAGGAGACGGAGAAGAAGATTCGCGGGGTTGACGGGGCGCCCAGCGCTCGGTGGGGGCCTCACGGGGCTCGCGGGGAGCGGGGGGAGGGGGTGCGGATCCAGCGCTGGCGGCGGCACCGGCGCGTAGGTGAGGAGGAACGTATCCACCTTTGCGGAGAGGGGCGGGCTCTTCACGGACGGGTTCACGGACGGGGGCACGGACGGGCTCACGAGTGGGCTCGGCGGGGACACCACCGGCTTCCTTGGCGGCTTGACGTTCTCTCCAGCTAGACGGGGCTGCGGTACGTGGGGCGATATTGAGACGGGGAGCGGTTCGTTCGAGTGGCTGTTCGAACCCACCCTTGCGAGCTGCACGGCGGGCTTCGGCTTCGGCCTCCCGCTGTAGCTGCCTTTGAGCCACCTCGTCCATTTTACTACGTGACAAGTTAGTATTGGGGTTTGAAGTAAAATAAGCCATAGGGAATACTAACGCTCGCTCTTCCTCACGCTTGGCCTTCTCCTCGGCCAAGACACGACGGCGCTCCTCCTCGCGGGCGATGCGTTCCTGCTCCTCGCGCTCGGCACGCTCCTGCTCCTCACGTCGACGAGCCTCCGCTTCCTCGCGCTCCTGCTTTTCGCGACGGCGGCGCTCCTGGACCTCCTTGACACGCTGCTTCTTCTTAGCCTCGAACTCGCGCTCGGCGGCCTTGCGGCGCTTCTCGAATTCCTCGTGGCGCTTTTCGGAAACCTCTTTGCGGAAGTTGCTGAAAACAGGAACCAGACGACCAAGACGGTGCTTGAGGGCAACGGCCTCGGCGTGCTTCTCCTTAGACTCGCGCACCTGTTCAGCGACTTGCTGCTCATAAAGCTCCCTGTCGTGCTTCTTTTGGGCATCATAATCGGCGGCGATGTGCTTCAGTTCCTCGCGACGGAAGGCACGCTCCAAGTGGTCGATACGCTTAGCAGTGGTACGGATACGGTCGTTCAGCTCGTTCTTCTCCTTCTCAAGCTGAGCCAGCTTCATAGCGCGCAGGCGGTTGGCATCAAGCTCGTCAAGGTCGATCTCGCTGACATCAATACCCTTAACACCAGTCTTGAGCTCCTCGAGCTGCTTCTTGAGCTCCTCCTGGCGGATGCGGTCCTGCTCATCCTTAATACGCTTGAGCTCACGCTCACGCTGCTCATCAGCCAAACGCTGCTTCTCAGCATCCTGGAGTTGCTGGGCACGGACACGCTTGCGAGTCTCCTCCTCACGCTGCTTGCGCTGCAGAGCATCGGTGGCGGCTTCCTTCTTCTTGTCGATAAGAACGCGACGGGCAAGGGTCTCCTCGTGCTCCTGGGCGGCACCAGCAAGGGCGCGGGCCTGGGCAGTCTGCTTGGCCTGGAGACGAGTCTGGTTGTAGGAGGGATCGACGTACATGCAGGCAACGTGGAGAGTCTTGGCGAGACGGGCGACCTGGAAACGGGCGATCTCGGCGGGGGTGTGTTGCAGGCGCTGAACAGAGCCAACCTCACTCTCAGCGGAGCCAGCGCCGCTGCCGGCGTGGGTAGCCTTAGAGGAAGAGAAGACATCGGAGTCGAAAGTGAGGACGCCAGAGATGTGATCAACGCGAATAGCGAGGTCACCCTTCTTGCAACCGTTCATGATGAACTTCTCGATCATAGCGGGGGTGATCTGGAACGGAGCAGGGAACTGGGCAAGCTCGTAGACGAACTTGAGCTCAACGGACTCGTAAACCTGGGACAGCTGCTGGAACAGACGGGTGAGAATGACCTGCTGCAAAGGCACAACGTACTTCTCCATCTCGGGGTCGGCACCAATCTGCTTCAGGATGGGGGTAATCTTCTTGCAGATGGACAGGGGGTGGAAGTCAACCTCGAGGATGTTGTACAGCTCGCGGATCTCGGGGCGCACACGGCGGAGCAGACCCTTGTTCAGAGCATCGCGGAAGAGCACAGTACGGGTGGGCGAGGTGGCCATGCCGAGAAGGTTAGTGAGACGGGTGTTCTTGTTCTTGCGAGCCTCATCCACATCGACCAGGGCGCCCCGGGACCGGGAAGTGCTGATAACGGGGATCGACAGAGCGGAGAGAAGGACGAAGGAGGCGGCCTTGGTCATCTCGAGCTCAGTGACCGACGGGTTCTCCTTCTTGGAGCTCTGCCCGCTGGCGAGGGCCACGGAAGAAAGACGCAGGAGGTTGTAGTAGCGGTTGTAAGCGGCGGCGTGGAAGAGGTAGTTCTCGCTAACAAGGAAAATGCGGGCGAGCTTCTCGTAGTAGTTGGCCATCATGATGTTCTTAGCGGGGCGCTTGCTGAGGTTCAACAAAGTGTGGATATCCTCAATGCTGCGGAAAGCCTCCTGCCACAGCTCCAACTCAACGGCGACGTTCAACTGCTGGAAGCGGGTGTCAAGGTGACGCTGCAAGGTGTCGGCGTCGCTCAGGTTGATGGCGTGCATCTGCGAAGAGTACTTGGCGGCATTCTGGACGTGGTTGCGCAGGAGCTCACACAGGCGGCGGAACTCGGTCTTGCGGGCGTACTTCTGGCAGAACTTGAAGGCCTGCAGGGCAGTCGACTGGTACATGATCTCGAGACGGGCATTGTTCTTCAGGATCTCGAGGACGGTGCGGTAGGTCTCCCACAGGAACTTGAGCCAAGGAGTGACGACGGCGCGGTCGGTACGGTCGCGAGACTGCTCACCGGAGACAGTTGCAAGGAGGATGGTCTCGGGGGTCTCGATGGCCTCCAAATCTTCAATGTTGGAGGAAGGAGCGGCGGACTCGAGGGTCGACTGGATCTCGTCGGCCTTGGCCTGGGCCTCGGTGACCTTCTGCTCGGCGAGCTCGATGAACTTCTTGAGGACAATCTGTAGAGACGGAGAAAATCCTAGATTAGTGACAAGACACAAAATTAATTTTTTCTAATGCCGATCATCAACACGAACCTCGATAGTGCCGACATTGGTGTTCTGAGCAATGTTCTTGTACTGGTAAAGACCATCCTTGGCGGCCTTGCCCTTGCGAAGGTCGACGGACAGCTCAACGAACAGGAGCATCACCGGCTCGAGGGAGGCGATGGGGCTGCTACGGGTGCGCTTGGAGGTGACATGTTCGTGGAGGACAGTCAAGGCGGCGGGCGCCTGACCGACGGCGATGAGTTCCTGAGCCCTCTGTGGAAGATATAGTTATTAGTAACCGATCCATTTTGGATGTCGCGACGACAGCGACGGTGACACCTACCTTGAGGACATTCTCAGGCTTAATATGCGGAGGGGGCGGCATGATGGATGCCCCTTGGGAAAGGATCAAAGGTGACTGATAAGAAATTAAAAAATAGAAAAAAAAAAAGTTGGACAAAGCCAGCGACACACACGGGCAGCTGGGAAGAATGCGATTAGAGATGCTGCCACGCGAATACCCGATAACGAGGGGAAGATTCACAATGTGCGTGTTGAGGCCAGAGCAAAAAATTGGATCCCGCCAATGTTCCCACTTCGCGTTAAGCGATGACGATCACGTGTTGTGGCCTGAGGCAGAGGAAGTACTTGAGGTCTACGAGGATGTGTCATATTGGATTACTCCCTAGGTATGCATGGTATAGTCTTTTTATTGGTCGACTGAAATATCCCGAGTCATCTACTAATATTGTAATTCCAACTATCTCATTCCGACCCCGATGTGCCCAGGTGGTTTATAACTATATAAGCTAATCCATCAGAGTTCGAACAATAAGTACCTGGTACAAGTCGTGTATTGGTCTCCACCATATAAAATACTAGTAGTACCCCAACCCAACCTAAGTACCAGGTACTTCCCCTCCCAATAATTTCCCCATAACATATACCAAACGTGTGCTCCGTACGGAAAAAAAGGGAAACCCACGGACCTGCCCCCAGGGATCTCAGGAAAATCCCCTCGAACCAGCCCATTCATTTGTCCATTCTCTCTCTCTCTTCGAACCCGACTCCTTCACCTTCTTTTTCCTCTTTCCTCTTCTTTGTCCGGCGTCTTGGCCCCTGATTACCCGCCCCTAACCTAATTCTTACGCCCTTGGGACACCTGCCGATCCAAAACCCCCTCTCCCCCCCTTATCCATTCGCGCTTCCTTCACAGCTCAACCACAATGGCTCCCTACGAACTTCGATCCGGGGGTGATGTTAAGAATAAGAAGCAAAGTGTCGCCGACTTAAAATATCGTCGGTTGACCGAGCTCAATGGTCGTCTAAAGGAGGATCTGGACCGTCCACGGGTCAAGGTCTCCGAGGCAGCTCTCTCGTCCGTCGAACTCTTTTTCTTTGTTGAGAAGCGCAAACAACTAACACCTTCAACAGTCTCATCAGTTACTGCAACAACACTCGCGACTTTATGGTTCCATCTGTATGGGGACAGGTATGCGACCGGGTTTTTTCCCTCATCGCGCGCGACCAAACTAACAAGTCCATTTCCTAGGTTGACAAGCGCGAGGATCCCTATGCTCCCCAGCAACAGGGAGGTTGCTGCACCGTCATGTAATGCACTCACGACGGGAACTTCTTTCGCCATGACATTTCGCTCTCCTTTTTCCTTTTCTACTTAATTCCGGACCCATTCACGACCCGAACAAAGCACTGCGATTGCTTGCGCGGACAATGATGTCGGCCTGAAAGAATCGTCTGCTGGTCTTGCACGAAACCTTCCACGCCTCCAAGGATCATACGAATCCCGTTGTGTTTTGTCGCCCTGTCCCCGGTCCCCGAACTCTGCAGACAGTGCACTTGACGATGCACTTGTTGCGCCTTACTTCTCTGGATTTCACCATTCCCCCTTCTCGCTGTGTTTGTTTGGAATCGGCCATTTCTTTTTCTTTTTTCTCTTTTTCTTTTTCTTATCTTTTTCTTTCTCTTATGTATCCTTTCTTACGGGTTCTCTTCAAATCTTCAAAAAGCCTCTATGTTTTAGGGTGTGAGAGCTGCCATTCATGTATCATAGATTCGCATGACCAATACCATATCGATCTAATCGAATTTGCGCCATTTTCATGTAATTCGGCCCCAAATTCCGGCAATCACGGCTTGCGATTTACTTGGACCCGGTACTCGGATTCCTTGTTTTGGCCTGGCACGGCCCAGATTGGCAATTGGCAGCTCATGCTAAGTACTTTTGTATATCCTGAATATATGTAGATTCATTATTCCAATCCAGTACCTTAATATGTGTAGCAAAGTGCGTCGGTACTGATATAGACAGAAAGTCAGCCAATCCCCGCTGACATCATCCAAATTCCCACCTGGGCATCCCACCAAGCACCTGGGCAGCTCTGGACATCAACTCGAACATCCAACATACCACCTATCTAAGCAGAAATAACGCTCCCAATAGATTTACCTACATACAACCTTAGAACACTACAGACCCTATCTTCCCAAACACCCCATCCACACCACACCACAAACACCTCACCATCCAATCGCACTACTCGCATCGGCATCGAACCACCGTCATCCACCATGGCCGAATCTACATCGACCCCATTAGACCCAAATCCAGAAACTAGCGACAAGGTCGCACCCGTGGACGCCCATCTCCCCCGCATCTCAATCCAGTTCTGCACACAGTGCCGGTGGATGCTCCGCGCCGCATACGTACGTTATTGTCTTTCCCGGTTTTCTCTTTGACCTGTCATGTTAGAGGGGTTAAGTGGTTTGGCATGTGATTTTGCTTTGTTATTTGGATTCTCGATACTTGATATACATATATGTACATGTGTCTTGTGCCTTATATTGCGCATGGACATGTATGGAACTCGATATCAAGTGTCACTGTCAACATAACATGACCACAACAACCATAACCAATATCAATGCCAATACTAACACGAAGACCATCACAGTTCGCCCAAGAACTCCTCTCAACATTCAGCACAGACCTCGGCGAGGTCGCCCTCGTCCCGAAAACCGGCGGCGTGTTCACAGTGACGATATGGCATGGTACGATGAAGGATGGGCAGATCACGACGCAGGAGAGTATTTTGTGGGATCGGAAGAGGGATGGGGGCTTCCCTGGTATGTTTCTTTCCTTTTCCTTTTCCTCTTTTTTGTCAATCATTCTATACAGTCTTCTATGCATTCGTTATAGACTGCGTAGGAGACTCGTCTAGTTGTGCTATTGTCTGACCATTCCTTTCCTATACAGAAGTCAAAGCGCTCAAGTCACTCGTGCGTAATGTTATTGCTCCGAATAGGGATCTGGGACATACGGATCGGGCGTTGAAGAAGGAGAAGGGTGAGCAGGAGTCGAAGGAAGAGGAGAAGAGTAAGAGTAAGGCGGGTTGTGAGGATTGTCAGTAGGTATTAGGTCTTGTTCTTGGGATCTGCATCTACATTCATTTGCTTCATGTAGAAAATTCAGTTTTAGATCGTGTCAGCATAATGCTGGAATTACATACTACTGAACATATCATGTTAAGATTATTACAGGCCATTGAGAGCAATTCAAAGTCTCACTGTACACATCACATTCATTATCGCGCAGAGCGGAAGAGTCTAACAAGAGTCCATGTTAAAAAAAAAAAGAAAGAAAAGAGACGAGACACAAGAGGATCAAGTACAGGGGAAAGAGAAAAGAATATCCAAGGCCATCAAGATCTCGAACGTCGAGTCAAAGAAACCCCACTCCTGTAAGAGATAGAACGCCGGCCTATCACCGAACTCTAAGACAAGAGAGAACCGCCATGAAAATCGCAAGGGCGGAGCAAAACGAAAAGAAGAGATGAAAGAAGGTGTAGGGTAAGGATAGAAGAAAAAGGATATTCGTGGTCATCACACAGAAGTAGGTGGGCGAGCCCGATGCAAATAATCAGGTGAAATGTAGGGGGATACCGATGCCAGTACCCATTGAGAGGAATACAGGATATAGCGTGATTCTCAGCCTCAGAGTGGGGGGGGATAGGATAAAAACAAAACAATTCATCTTGTCTTGATTCTGTAATTACTCAGACAAGCTTTGCATTCGCTTGTCCGAGGCAGGCTCAAGACGTCCAGCAGAAGGTAAGAAGGTATCGTTATCGACTTCGTAGAGTCGTGACCAGGAGAGCCTATACGGTGGGAAAAGAAAATCCAAAGTCCGGCTTCTTCGACTGGTCGAGTCGTGAATTCATGGAATACCAGTGTGGTCTCCAGCCTCATCGCAAAATGAAATGTTCATAAGACCATAGCAGCATTATACACAGCTGGAGATGGTTCAAGCCTAAAAGCACCAACTATAACGGCAAGAATCATGTCTCACCGCGGACCTCGTGCGAATGGTTGCGACGCTTCCAAAAAGCAAGTCGAAGCCGACTCCTCCGCTTAGGAAGTTTGCGAGGACCGTGGGAGTCATCCGCTTGCGGAGTTTCATTTTTGATGCTCTCGCCAGTAGTCGTCGACTGGGTCGTGCTCCGGGTTCCGTGGGCTCCTAGCCTGGAGAAGTCTTTGCTCGCACCATCTTCGGAGCGAGTTTGACCACGAGCGACAGAGCTACGACCGGGGCTGTAACCGCCTGCGGGCTCCGATACACCTGAAGGATACGCGTCCGCTGTGCTGGGACGTGTGCTATTGTCGTCGGGTCCTCCAAGCTCACTTGGCGGGGCACTTTCCCCGGAAACTCGCTTTTCGTCGCCGCTATCCACAGCCAAAAAGCTCGAGGCATTAGTTGCGGGAGAGATTGGTGTCATGGTGTTGCTGTAGGTGCTTTGTGTCCGCGTGCAACTATTGCGATTAGAGCCTGTGCGAGCAGACGAGCTGTGGTGCGCATGGTGTCGTTGAGAGCCGCGCTGAGAACCATGTGAAAGGCCTTGGCGGGAGCTGCTTGGTCTCTCGGCAGCCGCAGACGCCTGGTCACGTCCCATTGATCCTGATGAGGTACCACCACCGAAGGCCGAGTTGGCATACAAGACAGCAGCTAGAACAGCCGGGTCGTCGGTAACAGGGCTTGTTTCTGAGAGAGGGCTATGTAGCTGTGTCGAAATAGACTCACGGGCAGACTCCGGAGCTCCTGGGATGGCGAAACAAGAAAATTCCGGCACGGCACTAGAAGATTTCCGGGATGGACATTCAGCCGCCGGCGGCAGCGGACTTCCTGTGATCTCTATCTGGGGTCCTGTGGTATCGGGCGACACAACTGGTTCAATGTTGTTTTCGTTGTATCCACCAGAGTCTGAACTCATGGGAGATCGGACCATATCCGCTGCACCATCTCCTGAACCGACGCGCTGCTTTTCAGGGGCTGCAGGGCTATGGGAGCGAGGCGAAACAGTGATCTCGGCCCGTTTCTCAATCGGAAGACCTTGCTTCTTCAGCTCCTCGTTAGAAAGTTCTTGCCACCGTGCCTGGTTGCGAAGGATATGGTCTGTAGTGAACTGCAACTGTGGTAGAAGGTCGGAAATGCCTTCAAAGAGCGGCAGTGCGAATATCGACATGAATCCAATTTGACCAGTAGCCAGCTTGTAGATGTTCCCTAGTTCGGGTGGCCCGCCAAACAGTGCGGTTTCCATTCCAACCTCCCTTTCCATTTCCCCCTGGTTGGCGAACTCCTCTTGCAGGATTTGCGTCCACTTCTTTGCAACCTTCCACGGTCGAGCCACGTTGCTGATGTCGGCACATTTGATCAATAATCCACAAACCAAAGTCTTGTACATGTCGACATCTTGCGGCTTCCAGCCCTCAATAGATCGGTTATTTTCGTAGAACTTTTCTTGGAATGAGCCCATTCGCTGCATGAACTTCTGGTGCACACCCATGTCGGTGGCCAGGATAGAGCTGATAAGGAGCTTCCGCAGCTGGTTGTCCTTGAATGCCGCAGGCCAGTGGCGACGCAAAATCTGGGAGAAGGCGGCGCAGTGGAAAGCCTCCAAGACGGAATTGTCATTGTAGAGTTGAGCAAGAGGTGCGTTGAGTTTGACAAGGAAAAAATTGTTGACACCTGGGTGGCCAACATCGTGACCAATGGCTGAGATAAGGAGAGTAAGGGCATCGAATGGCGTGAGAAGGGAGGTGATGGGAGTTTCAGGGACAGGAGATTGACCAATGGATTCATACGGAGGCAAGGCACCAATGTGTAGCAGGAAGCAAAAGACGGATTGCAGCACATCAATCGCATGGCGGAAATTGTGGTAAAGCACGAAAGAGTTATAGGCGGCGCGACAGGCGAGAAGGAACGTTTGCAATTCATCGGGCGTCAACCTCCAATGATCCAGTCCCGGCATGTTCAGAGCATGCTGGATCATCTCACAAGCGCCAAAGACTAGTTCGTCCTCGGTAAATTCATGAGCGCAAAACTTCCAACTGCCCACCTGCTCTTTGATAAAAGGGATACGCGCGGGATCGATATTGACATCCTGCTCCTGGAATTCATCATAGATGACTTCTTCTGGGTTGCAAATTCCTTTCATGAGTTTTGAAACCATGGCTTCTCTTAGATAAGAATATGGCTGCTCATCATGCACACCGACCCAAGAGAGCTTTCTTTGCTTCCTCCGTGCGAGGAATCGGGACATCTCCCTCTGGGCCGCTTTGCGAGTACGGTAGGCATGAACCACGAGCCCTTGAATGCGTGACCGATCTAGCGGAGTCGTCAAGACATCCATAGCACCGGCGTCAAGACAGCGCGCAATCTGCTTATGTTCCAACGTGAGAGGTCCTTGAGAATCTGGTTGACTGGTAGGGCCGGGAGCCGCATTGTCTCCGGGTGTATCGGGAGTAGGAAGGCGCAAAATAGCAATAGGGATGACCAAATTTGGTCCCTCTTGGGCTTGGATGTCGTTCGAGACACCCGATAGAAGGGACAGGCCCCGGGCTTCGTCGGACTGTGTTGAAAATGTGAAAGTGCGGTGGATGGAACCCGGTGACGGAGGAGCATTGTCTGCCCATGAGGCGCGACTGGCTTTTCGACGAGCCAGGTTCGACTCTTCGCCGCTAAAATCCACCTCGAAGAATGCGAAAATCGGGTTACACTCGCTGCCCGACCGGTCGCTGAGCTCGGCCAACTTGGTGGCGAAGGATGAACCGTTGTGGCAGAGGTAGACTGCGAAACCGGGGGTAATTAGTAAAATTATCAAACGCAGCGCAGTCTGCAAGACCTACCTTGTTTGCACACTAACAACAGCTGCTCCACATCCGCCTGTAAGGCCTCCGGTTCCTCTGGAGTTGTGAAGGAACCTGAGGACGATATCGTCAATGCATCAATGGAATTTCTGCGCACCCATCTCTCCGACCGCACTCGGTCGTCAATAAAGAGGCCCGCGCAATCCACACGGTCCACCATAGTGCTAGGAGGTTGAGAACGACTCCCCGAGCAGGCTGGGATCACGAGACCGACAAGAACTCAATCGGATCGCAGAATAGGAAAGGAGTTGGTCGGAGCGCTCCTGACTCGCATATGGCCCGGATGACGAAGACCGAGGCGTTCGGCTGGGGGGATGGTGGAAGGTACGAGTGAGGGCGGTTCTGGGAGGTGAAGAAAAAAACGAGCGGCGAGGTTGGGGGGGTTATGGGAGATCGGGAGAGATCCGACTGAATCGGCACAAAGAAAGTCGGGAAAAGGAATGACAGGAGTCGGCAAGCAAGCTCTCAGTTCACCGAATCGAACAATGGAGTTGTTTCCTGCAGCGAGGCAGTCCGAGTCGCGTTGTCGACTGGAAGTTCCGAGACAAGCCCCAGAGCCTAGACTTGTCGTAGATTTGTCGCACTAAACAGATCGAGCGCGCAACCCACTTTTTCCACCCCGGAGTCAGATTCGGAAGAGCGATGGGATGAAAGCGACACGTGAGCCGAGGACGAAGGGGGTTCAATTGGTGAAAGAACAGAAAGGGTGAAGCGGGAAAAGGACGTCAGTTCGACATGGTGTGTGTAATGGTGATAGCGTGTAGCGGTGAGATCAACAAAGAAAAGATGAAAAAGGGAAAAGAGAAGAGAAATAAAGAAGCAAAAGAGCAAAAACACCCCAAAGCTGAGAACAGTGGAGGGGCGAACACGGGGAAGGGGCTTCTTTCCTCCTTCCAGAAGGCCTTGGGGCGGGACGGGATGATCCTCAGGTAATCTTAGTGGTTACAGTCTTTTACTAGGGTATGAATTTTGTTATTAACGGATATGATGGATGGATTTAGTTGTTAGTCTGTATATACTATTATCTATTATAGAATAAATCATCTATATATTATATTATTATATCTTCTATTCTTCTACTCCGTATATACCCATCCCTTCTGGCAGAGCCTCCAATCGTAACCAGTGGACCCAATGACGCCTCTCTCTTTTTTCTTTCTAGAAGGTCAGCGGGTTAGTCAGCGCAGATTCTGTAACACAATACACCTGGGGCTATGCAGTCTTCAGGGCTACATACATAGATAACATAGGATATTGAGATATATCCATGGATATACGACTTATATGTGTGCATAATTGTAGGTATATTACATATGTACATTTTAGTTTACATAGGGTACGTATTTTATATACCAAAAGAATGTATAGAATACAACTGCAGAATCGCAAAAAAGAAGCCAAAAAAACGAGTGGATAGGACGTTTGGGCCCATTTGGGGCCAAATCTGAAATAACCCGAGAGGTGATCTCATCGACTGCTGATTAGTCGATGCGGTTCTCCACTTCCAGAAATGGATCACCTGCAGGACAATTGCATGCACCTTTAATTGACAAGTTATTATTCTCTACGTATTTATTATATTCATAATTCTACTATGAATCTAAATCTACATTTAGTATGTAAAGTATGTATATGGCTACTCCAGTAATACCTACATACCTACCTAGGTAGGTAGAGTATGGCCTTGCCGAATTTCCTTGCCTTCCATGGTTCAGGTGCTGATCGCTACCATGTGATTGGGGAAACCCTGGCCAATCAACACGAGGCAGGGATGGCTGCATGTCGCATACGGAGTAGGTACTTTCGAAACTTGAGTTCTGCGTAAGTTGCAATATGTTGTAGGTACTTCTGCATGCTAAATTCTGCAAATGGAAAGGTGGAGTTCTCGACTTTGTCGATCTCTTGGCTATGTATCAGATTATGTACACTGGTTTGCCTAGGTGGAACCTGGAAATATATCTACATATCTCAGATATATATTCCTCCATCTACTCAAACACACAAATAATCTTCCCCTTAGTAGTGTTACTCTCGAGCAACTTATGCGCCTCCTCAATCTTCTCAAACGGAAAAACCTTCTCCACAAAAACCTTAAACGTCCCATCACAGAACTGCGGCAAAGCATGCTCAACAAGCGTATCGCGCAATTTCCGCTGGTACTCCAGATCCCGACTGCGCAGCGTGCTCCCCTCGATCCGCACACGCTTATACAGCAACGGCGCAATATTCACTCCCTCAGGTAACTTGCCGCCGCCCATAAGTCCCAGCAAGACAATGCGACCGTCGCGCGCCGCCACGTCCAGATTACCCTGGAAATACGTCGCGCCGATGAAGTCGACGGTTACGTCGACGCCCGCGCCAGATGTGGCGGACTGGATCTCCGCGGCCCAGTCTTGGGTCTTGTAGTTGAAGGCTTTTGTCACGCCGAGTTCTTTTTCTAAGAAGTCGATTTTCTCTTGCGAGCCGGCTGTCGCGTAGATGGCTTTTGCGCCGGCGGCTTTGGCGAGCTGGATTCCGGAGATTGAGACTGACGATGCGCCCGCGTGCCAGAGGACGCTTTGGCCTGATTGGAATTCGCCGATTAGGAAGAGCGCTTGTGAGGCGGTGATCCAGGTCTGCGGAAATGATCAGTTAGCGTAGGTTCGTTTTGGTGATTGTATTGCGGTGCGCACCTCCGGCACTCCGGCTGCTTCTTCCCACGATAGCTCTTGCGGCTTGTGTACTAGCATGTGGGTCGAGACGGAAATGTACTCTGCGTAGGCGCCGCCGTAGGCAAGTCCGAGCACTTCATCTCCGATCTTGAAGTCTTCGTGTCCGTCTGGTCCGAAGCTCTCGATCACACCCGAGAACTCTACGCCCATGGTTGGGGGTGCTTGGGGTGGGAGTGGGTATAGACCCTCGCGCTGAAGCAGATCCATGCGGTTCAGTCCGAAGGCCCGGATCTTGACGATGGCTTGGCCTTCTGCAGCTGTGGGCTTGGCGATCTGGTCGATGAAGAGGCTTGTTGCGGGGCCTTTGCCGCCTTTGATGCCTGGGGATTGTTAGTATTGGAGTTCACATTGTGTAGACTGTTTAAGGTGCGAAGATGGAGGAAAGAGAGTGAGAAGGGCGGATGGGTTGATATCGGTTCATGATCCTCAATACTTCCAAAAGATGTAGATGATATCAGGTGGGAGGGGATTGCTTCAACCCCGCGTTTACTTACCAATGGCTCGCATGGTGTCGCTCATCTTGAATGATATGTACAGCGTACAATGGGTGTTTTCTAGGCAAATATTTGCAGAAGATACATTTATTTATATGCTAACAGCGATCCAGTTACCTACCTATGACGAGCTGACCTCATCTGGGAATTTGATCGACATTTGTCAGCAACGCCAGCTTCCGAGGTCCACTGTACCTTGAGAGGGTCAATAACCTATGCCGGACAACCGAGTGGGTAATGTACGAGTGCTAAAGAATCAGAAAAAGTAGGTCGTAGCAATGCTAATCAATTCATCTAGCTGGAAATAATGGGTAATGGTAATATCAATCATAAAGTGGCCAGTCCTACTCCATGCAATCCATGATTTTCGACGATATCAAGTCCTCCAACCGTAACAGACTCCACGGACTTTTCCCAGGTGCCGTAATTCAAGACGCCAAAAAATAGCAAGCACATAAGAAAAAGAAGAAACCATAAAGTGCGAAAGATGGTGGCCGACAGGTGGATCTACCGGCTAGAAAGGCTCGGGATCTCGGCGGCTGGAAGGAAAGAAAACAAAAGAAAAAAGAAGAAGAACACAGAACAAAGAGACAACACTGGACGAAACGAAACCCAACCGCGGACACACTTTTTGTTCACGGAATGCCGTGGCATGCATATGCAGTAGCAGTAAAAGCAAATGGGAAAGGACATAGATCACTATCATACAACACGGTTATGAGCACTCGTGTGGGAATATCGTTATGAGAGAAGGTTCTTCAGCGATGGGCTTGCGCTCGCTCCGGTCCCAGCCGCTGTGCCATTGACCCCGGGGTTTCGACTGCCTGGCCCGCCCATCAGGGAAGGTGGTGTATCTTCCGGTCGAGTGGGAGGAGTGGCGGTAGGCGCCCGCGGGTCCATACGTGCTTGCGTCACCGGTGGTGAGTGAGAGGGAGCTGCTACCACACGCTCGACAGAGTACATGCGAGGAGGCGGGCCACCGTTAAGAGCGCTCAGCGAGGTCTGTGGTGATCGGTTGACCGTCGTCGCTTGCACAATTGGAGGGGACGCGGACGCTGCATATGATCGCGGCGGTGGCTGCGAAAGATGCGGCGAGCGGACCGGCACAGGGCCATAGGGACTCTGGTGGGTGGAATACGGCGGCGGCGGTCCCGAAGGCCCAGCGCTGGTATAGTGTTGGGGTGGTGGTCCTGCGGGATGGGGTGGCGGATAGTTACTCATGTGATGGGGAGGTGGCTGTGTCGGGGGATAAGGAGACGGCGACATGCCGTTGCGAAGACCGATATCGGCCGTATGACGTTGCTCGTATGGCCCAGTGTATCCTGGTCCCGGGAGTCCGCTGGGTGGGTGAGCGGGAGGCATCGGGCGCGCAAGCACACCGCTAGGAGGAGGATGCGGGTGCGGGTGAGGATGTGGGTGCGGCAAAAATGCATGGCCTGCATGGCCCGCATGACCCGCATGACTTGCATGACTGGGCATTCGTGAAGTGGGTATCATGGGACGTTGAGCAGAGTAAGGCGAAGGCCGTTGGTCGGGCGTAGGCTCTGGCACAGGCGGAGGGGGAGGAGGCGCCGGATTCTTCAAGTGGCATTTATGACATTCGTATGCCAGTTCGCATGGGTCTCCATTATGTTGGGGGAAGGCACCTTGAGGCGGATGATGAGGGAGCCCTGAGCCATTGACCATGGGAGGTCGTCGCCCAATGGCCCACCACTTGGGACTAAAGCCGGTGGCACAACGGACGCATTGACGGTTGGTCTCCACGCCAGGAGCAGCCGGTCGTGGTGCAATATGGTTGTCGGTATCAATGTCCATGGCATCTTCAGCCACCTCCTCTAGGACTGGTTGAGCTTTGTGAATGTCCTTGGAAGCTGGCGTGGTACTCGTCGAAGCCCGGCGGTTCACATTGGTCGAAGGGTGTGGGGGAGCTCCAACAGATTGATGCATGTACGCCGCTTTGCGAACGGTTCCAGTAAGGGTAAGATCGGCCTGCTTGTAGGTCTGGGCGAATAATTGGAGAGCGTTTAGATGGTCCTGGTTTGTCTGCTCACCAATTGCGTGCAGAACAGTCTGCACGTTGTGATTTGGACAGTAAACAGCAGGTGTCGCTGCTCCAACATCTTCGCCTAGACGGATAGCTCGCATGCTGTCGCGGCGCGAGCTCTTGACGGGCGTGATATCAAAGCCGAACCGGTAGTGTGCTTGAAAAGCACAGCCCACGTGGAAGTGAGCATTGCAGCCAGCAAAGCTACATGGAACACATGCGCCCTTACTTGACTTGCAGACCTTGCACGTCTCGCGCCACCGCTCCTTGGGAATAGATCCAAATCCTTCCGCAGGCTCAAGCTCCTCTGCATCGCCGTATTTCAACTCCGGGGTCCACAAGGTGCATAGCACGTGGGCCCAGTTGTTGCCTGCAGTACGCTTCAGGGGTTCCCGAGGACCAACAGGCTTGCCAACGGCCTCCTGCCGCTGGCGATAGAGCTTGATCGCCTCGGCCACCATCTCCTTCTCCATGCGCTCCTTTTCCTTGTCGCGCTCAGTCTTCTTCCGGGAGTTGTTCTTGGGCGTTTCCATAAGGTCATGCTCGGTCCATGAGACTGGACAAAGAACGCATGTGTAGTTTGTAGAGATCGAGGGAGTGCGGTCGTTAGAGCACATATCACACAGCCATTTGTTGCCGGGGCGCGAATCCCGCACACCATAGCAATTGCGATGGACTGTAAGACGGCAATCTCGACACGAAAGATGCTCTTCGCCCGAAGGTTCTACTTGGTTGCAGATTGAGCAAGGGAGAGTCTTGGCCTTTGGCGGGTCGGGAACTATCGGTGGAGCTTCCACAACTTTCTCGGGGACTGTCTTCTTCTTCGGCATAGGTTCCACAGATGTCGCAGTTGAAGGTGCGGGGGTTTCCTTGGCCTTCTTTTTCGTTGGGTCCACCTTGCCTTCCACTTTTGGTTCTGCCTTTCCTTCCATCAAGAGTCGCGGGTTTGTATCAAGCGGAATTCCCATCGCGGTAGCCGTAGTTGCTGTAGCCGGAGTGATCACGAACGGGGTTTCGGTAGCTACAATCAGTTGCGCGAGCAATTCCTCGTCGATGCGGCGTCGCCATGACTTGTTACCGCTGTTTGCAAGCCTCTTTGCAAGCTCGTCAACATCCTCGTATTGGATCCCGTACTTCCGCCATAGCAGAGCGCAGCGAAGACAAAGCGCAACGGTGAGCATAGGACCCTTGTCTTTCTTGTTTGATGGCTCAGACGGAATAACGGTGCCTGGTGGAACTAGAGGTGCACGGCGCCACTGTCGCGAATGGCGGGTGGAGCAGAACTTGCAATGGAATCCACGCTTCTGGACAACGGCTTTCTCGGAGTCAAAGGCGGAATCATCATGATCATCGGCCACATCATCAAGTAATTTAGATGAAACTACACTGTGGCGGCGAACCTCCTTCTTGCCACGTCTGCCTTCATAACTGCCCCAAATCTTCCGACCACTGGGGGGTTTTCTTCCACATGTAGTAGAAACGGACGATCTGATAGATAGGGACAGTTTTGACGTGCTTCATGATATTGCGCCATTCGGATCCGTATTTGGCGACACCTTGTTCGAACAGCTTGAGCTCCTCTGGCCGAATGTGGGGCTCTTTAAGATCCTTGTACTTGTTGGTTTTCTTCAGCTTAGCAAGGGCAGCCTGAACATCGAAGTTCTCAGAGTAAAGAAGTGCAAGGGCTCTGTCGAGGAAATTCGTGGAGTATTTCTCAACTCCAATACCAGGGGCCAGTTCCTTGGCTTGGCGCATGTAGTCGTCGATGAACTTTTCTCGATCCGCATCGCTTAAATGAGAGCCAGGTGCATCATCTTCGCCGCGGGCGGGAATCTGATCAGCAGTGGGCATTTTGAATTGAAGTTCGGCTGTGCGCGCCTGTTTTCCGTTGATTGCGACCGGTTCATCCAGACCACGATGCACATAGCCCGTTGGCTCATCTTGAACCCACTTCGGTCGGTTTGCCCTCTCGTGCTTCGCAGCTTCCATTGCTGCCTGCGCATCCTTGGAGAGCTTGCCGTCCTTTTTTGATTTCTTCTTCGCATCAAGGGGCTTCACGTATTCCACTGCGCGGCCTGGCCAAGGCGGGACCATTGCCTGGTGTCGAGTTCCTAGACGTGAGCTAGCCCGGGGATAAATTCGATCATCGTAGTCCAGAGCATCCTCCACCCGGCAGTGAATACCCAGATACCGGTAAGGCCACATTTTAGCGTGTGCGATCTGTTCCGCGGTTGCGGGCTGAGGCATGGAGTGTTCCTCAGCTCCTGGGGTGCTGACGGAGGTACCATTTGCTGTACCATTCGCATGATTAGGATCCTCTTCCTCCTCTTCTTCCATTATCACATCCTCGCCATCAGTTCGGATGATGCCAGTTAATGGTGTGTTGCGTGCCTCGAGCTTGCGCTCCTGGGCGCGACTGCAAGCGGCACAAGCCCAAGCAAAGCCTCGAGCCGGTTTCTTGGTCAAGGCGGGCCGTACACAATGCATGTGATATGTTGAATTGCAAACTGCACAGTCAACTGATTCGGTGTGTGCAGCGTACAAACAGCATCGTTTGCAAGTCTTGACGGCACCCGTCAATTCTTTTCCCTTGCCGATCTCAACAAGAATGAATCTCCAGCGTTCGTCGAGAACCTTCTTGACGTTCCCCGGAACGTTAATGATATCTTTAGTCGGAATGACATCGTAAAGACGCTGGATATATCGGTCGAACATTTTGTCGTACCAGAAACAGTTTCTCGTCTTCTTGTAAGCACTAAGGTCCTCGATCTCTGACACATGTCGAATGTCACACTTGCCCCGCAGTGAAGAAAGAGGGCAGGTGTCGGAGTGCATTGAAGCAAACAGAAACCGAGTGTCTGGAGAATGGCGCTGGATATCTCGTGGGCGATAATACCAGTTGACTCTCATCGCCTCAATGAAGCCACCCGGCTTGGTTTTGGATGGAAGAAATTCCATGATGCGGGCTAGATAATATGGCTCACCCGGAGGTTCGCAAATTAAATAAACATGGTCTATACAGAGAAAGATTAGTGTCATAATAATCACTTTGAAGTGGGGGGGCTAACCATTGAGGGCAAAAGTGGTGCCATCATCGGCTATTAATCGGCCATCCTGCAGATAGGGCCCCGAGTTTTCGAAGCTCACCATATTGGTGAAATAACCCCCCCTCGGAATCGCCTGGAGGGGAGGTAAATATCTTCTTCACCGCACCCGAGTTGGGAGTTGAGCTTGGCGTGCTGGCGGGTTGTTTGCGTTTTCTCAAATTAGATCCATTCACATCATCCGGTCTGGCGGAAAATGAGGAGGTGCCAGGAATAGCATCTTTGGCTCCATTTGCGTTCTGGCCATTGCTCAGGCTCTTACGTGGCGCCGACGATGTCTTCTCATCGAGATTAGCGCCGTTGGCGTTGTTGGGTGTGGCGCTATTTCTTTTGGCTGACTTTGAGTTTGGCGCGGAGAGATCAATGTCCGCGTCCAGGTCACGGTCCTCCGCGTAATTTGGCCGAGGGGCATTCCGACCTCTCGATCGCGTGCCATACGCGGTGGCGGAGCCGTTAGCCGAGTCGGCCACTGCCTCCGGAGAGTTGGGAGTGGTCATTGAGTGAGTTCCTTAGTCATCCACCGGCAAATGAAGAGTGAAGGGTGATAGGAATATAAAGCCCAGGGAGAGCTGTGGGTGATTAGTGGGAATCCGGTAGCCTTGGGAACTTAAGAAAAAGGAGAAATCAAAAGGAAGAAAATGACAAAATACAAAGAGTGGGAAGATATTGGGATTTCAGCGGGTACGAAGAACTTCAGGGAGTTGCGAAGGGGAAAACCGAAAAAAGTGGGAAAGACAAAGAGTGGACCGTGTCAGATCTTATTTCTCTGCAGGGGTGAAGGGTGTTCCGATATCAAGAACCATCCGGGAGAGAGAACATTGATAGGGGACTTAACAATAGAGCTGCAATATTGGGAATATGGGAATATGGGAATATTGGGAATAGAGGGGATAGAGGGAATAATGAGATAGTAGAATAGATGACTTACAATGAACAGAAATAGAAATAGGGATTGAAGTTAACAATAAGGGGAGAATGGGAGGATAGAAGAATAGAAGAATAGAGAGGAGAGAGAGTAAAGAGAAGAGAACAGTAGATAGAGTGGAGGGATATCGAGAGAAAGCGGGTCAAAAGTTAGCGGGAAAAAAGAGATATAGCCCAACGGGGAATGGGGAAGGGGAAGAGAAGAAAAGGGAAAAAAGAAAGAAGAAGAGTCGAGGATCCCGACCCCCCTAGTCCCAATATGTTAATATGACGGATCCCTAAGGACATGGGAACCAAAACCTCTTTTGGACCTCCCTTGCTCGATCTACTTAATATTTTCTATCAGACGGGGTACATGTAGAGGAATGCTGGTATGCGGGAACGTGTATAATCATATCTTCAAAGGGAAGAGACAAGCCTGGATGTTATATGCACATGTATGGTTTATCCTCTTCTGCTGATATTGGAAAATTACCAGATACATGAGTAGTACCTTTTGTCTATTTGCTATGTGATTTTTCCCCGTTCGATCCTGTGCGACCAAACACACATTGGCTACGAAATCTCGGGAGAGGCAAAAGGGGGGTTCTATAAGGATAGAATACTGTGGATCTTTAGGCGTATCGGACATCGAGGGTCTAAGAAATTAGCAAGAGCAGAGTAACAGAGTAGCAGAGTATCATAATATCATAATCATATACGGAGTAGGTAATTTAAACTTCTCTCCAATGACGATCGATGCCGCCGAGAACTGGCCGAAGACTGTGGTGTGAACTGGGTATAACGTGCCGGTCTACTCCGTTGGGAAATCCACCCATGGGCCTGGGTACTTTCCAAGGTTTATGGAGTATGGAATCAGGATAAAACCTGTCTATGCGTGTACGGAGTGTATAGTATGAATTGATCTAGGGTTGAGGTGAGATCAGGTGTATCTGGGAGATATATACGGCGATCAGACCTCCGAGGGACAACAGATCCAAACCATCCCGACAATTACATTTATAACCTTTACCATTGGCTTGAAACATGTTCTCTCTTCGTATTAAACCTGACTTGAAACGTTTGCAATCTATTTTTTTGTCTTTTATTCCTTCAGGGGAGATGGAGAAATAAGAATACAGATCGGGATATATATCACATTCCACGCATGACTGAATTCCGTGTTATCACGATGCGTACGGAAACCTCACAATCTTGCTAGTGCTAATATTGCTAATCCTCCTAATCTTAATGCATAAGGTGGGTGGTACGCGCGACTCATGATACAGTCGTCATGACGCCTCCACCCCGATCGGGGTCTCAGTCTGTACCTGGTCTCGGGATGGGCACCTAAATTTGGAAATTTTGCAAATTTTGGGAAATTTCTTCTTTTTTGGCCTAGCCAATTTGCTTTCATATTTTCCCCGGCAAGTGTGAGTCAATATAAGTCCACATGTACGGGAGTACGTGGGTGTTGGATGTTGTAGGTTCCGAGTTTGCCACGATGTCTTCTAGCCGCGAGGCGAATCCATCACCGTTGGCCCCAGATCGTCAGCCGACCCTCTCGGCTCCGACGACACACGAGATTGGACGGAATTGCGCCAATCGTTTCTAGGCATTAACATGGGGCTAGGTACCTAGGTACGAATATCGGCTTTTATTTATTGTGCGTTTCTACACAATAATCAGGGCTACAGGGCTACAGGGCTACAGGGCTTGGAAGAACAGCACATAAGCCTCCACATAAGTACCTACAAAATAGGTACGATCCCGTACAAGGTTGGTTTAGTCCCCAAGCAAGGGACTCCAGGGTTGCCATATCGGGACTACAGTTCAATCATACAGAGCATGGGGGGGATGCAAGCATGCAATAAGAGTAATAATCCCGCAAAACGCACACTATTGAAAACGCAGCGATCATGTCTCAGGAACATCAAATTAAAGACAGGGCCCCGAGGCCCCGGGGATCTGAGTGGATGACATAACTGCTGATATAATCTGTAATGCCTCAGGCAATAATATTGTAAGCGTAGATAAAACAAAAACATGAGGAAACATCAAACATCCAAATATTGAAACAGGAAAAACAAACATTCCAAATTCAGAAAGATGGCCAATTTTGATTAACTCCTCGGTTTTATCCCCCTCCCCAGACGAATGGGCCGAACTGTGTTTCAGGCATGTCGACATCGGGAGTCAAGTCTCTCGGGTTCCAGACATCCATTGATATCGTCCGTCGACAAGCGTATCACGTAGCGCCCGTGGCAGGACAAAAGCGACCCCCGACAGAGCCCACAGAGCAGGTTCCCAATATCTCACTCGGTCCAGTCGTAAAACAAGCTACTTTCCCTCGCCAAAATGTCAATCCAGACACCATATTGGAATCAGCTCCGCTGGCGACAGCCCGAGATCTGCTAACCGCCCCTGTCCATCGTGTTACCGCCAGCAAGATTCTTCTGGGCGCGGGCGCGGGCACGGAGACAACCCCGGATGATCCTCAAAAGACCGTGGCTGCATCGACTGCCCCACCTTCTAGTCAGAATCCCCTGCTCTCCCTGTCTAATCCAAAATATGGCCTGCCGCCCGCCCTCACGGCCAATTTTGCCGCACTCGGTGTTAGAAATATTTACCCGTGGCAAGCGTCGTGTCTGCTGGCTAGGGGCTTGCTGTCCGGTGAACGGCATTTGGTTTACACGGCCCCGACGGGCGGTGGCAAGTCCCTTGTTGCCGATGTTCTGCTTTTGAAGCGCATTATCGAAAACCCAGGGCGGAAGGCGCTGTTGGTTTTGCCTTATGTTGCTTTGGTTCAGGAGAAGCTCAAGTGGATGCGTCGTATTGTGCAAGATGTGGAAAAGAATATCCCGGATGATGATGAAGATGATTCCAAATTCCCTCGCAGGCGATGGAAGAAATTGCAGAAGAACATCAGAGTGACGGGCTTCTTTGGAGGAAGTCGGACGACTGCCACTTGGGCTGATACTGATATTGCGGTTTGTACGATAGAGAAGGTGTGCACGCTTGACGTTCAGTGGTGATTGCAGGGTTCTGATATCTCTCTTCTTAGGCAAACTCGTTGATAAACACTGCGATCGAAGAGTGTAACATTGGAGACTTGGGAGTCGTGGTTCTTGATGAGTTACATATGCTCGATGAGGAACACCGGGGTTACCTCTTGGAATTGATGGTCACGAAGCTGCTGTTACTACAGCAGGATATCCAGATTGTTGGAATGAGTGCCACGCTTTCCGTGAGTCTATGGCCCAATTCTTTGTGGGTGTCTGCTCTAACAAATAACAGAACACCGAGATGCTGGCACAATGGATGAACGCCAAGTTCTACATCTCCACATACAGACCAATTCCCATCGACGAATACTTGGTTTACGAGAACGGAATCTATCCAGCTGCGACCTCGCGGCAATTGTTCCAAACGGCATCCAAGCTGACTGCAGCTGCATCTTTACAAGACACCATCCCTCCCCACCGAATCATTGAAGCTTCTACCTTCAAGCAACTCAGCAACTCCGCCACAAATGCCATGGTAGCGTTAGCAGTCGAAACTGCAGCCGCTGGGTTTGGATCATTGGTGTTTTGTGGTAGCCGTAATGCCTGCCAGATTCATGCTGCGACTATCGGCGAAGCGATGCCGCCGGCGGAGCCAGGAGAGTTGAGCAAGCGACTCGACCTTCTGGCAGAGCTGCGGAGCCTCGCTTGTGGGCTGGACCCGGCTCTGGAGGCAACAATCATCAAAGGGACAGGATTTCACAGTTAGTATTCGACATTCATGACAGCCCTGGAGAGCGTCCACACTTACTAATGATCATTTAGATGCTGGCATGACCACCGAAGAGCGGGAGCTAATTGCACAGGCCTATGACCAGGGTGTGCTCAAAGTCCTCGTGGCCACATGCAGTCTTGCCGCTGGCGTAAACCTTCCGGCGAGACGGGTTATCATCAACGGTGCGCGCATGGGCCGTGAACTAGTAGGTCCGGCTATGCTGTAGGTGCCGTCTTCCCGGAGTCAGGAGTGTATGCTGACAAAAACAGTCGTCAAATGTGCGGTCGTGCTGGCCGCAAAGGCAAGGATAATGCCGGCGAAACCTATCTCATCTGCGTGAAAGCCGATTTGCAGGCTGTCTGCGATCTGTTGGACGCTGATATGCCAGCTATTGAGAGCTGCCTGGCACCGGAAAAAAGAGGTCTCAAGCGGTATGTATTTGTCATCCAACTGTTTATTGCTCCCGAATCATTAGCTCACATCCCAAAGGGCTTTACTCGAAGCCGTGGCAACGGGATTGGTATCCGGCTGCGAGGCGATCAAAGAATACGTTCGGTGCACGCTTCTTTACCGCACATTGGACAAGAAGATCGCATACGCCATCATGAAATCCGGTCTCGAGGAACTGGTCGACGAAGAACTTCTCATTTTCCGAGACGACGAATCCTACGAAGCCACACCATTAGGACAGGCAGTCGTGGCCTCGGCTTTTTCACCCGAAGACGGCCTATTCGTTCACGAAGAGTTGAAACGAGCATTACAAGCCTTCGTCATGGACGGTGACATGCACATATTCTACATGTTCACACCGCTCCAAGCAGCCATGAACACACCCATCGACTGGCAAATCTTCCGCGAGCAATTAGATCGGCTAGATGAGAGCGGTCTCCGGGCTCTACAATTCGTCGGAGTCCAACCAGGTTTCGTTAACACAATGTACGCCTCCTGCCTCTCTACTCCATCCCCCTTATACATATACACAATCCCCCACAGACATTCTAGTCCAACCCAAACGCAAACCCAAACTAACACCATATCCACTAGGGTCCAATCAGGCGCCTCTCTAAAAGAGACAACCCCAGCCCAAATAAAACAAGCTCGCATTTACCGCCGCGCCTACACAGCCTTCCAACTCCGTGATCTTAGCAACGAAGTCCCCCTATCAACAATAGCCCAACGCTACAAAATCCCCCGCGGTACAGTCCAAACCTTGGCGCAGCAGTGCCATGGCTTCGCCGCCGGCATCGTCAAATTCTGCCAGCGCATGAACTGGGGTATGATGGCTGCCGTGTTGGATCATATGCGCGATAGACTTGAGGCTGGCGCGCGCGCGGATCTGCTGGAGATGGCCCAGGTTACTTTTGTCAAGAGTTGGACGGCGCGTTTGCTGAGGGATAATGGGTTCAAGAATCTGAGAGCTTTGGCAGAGGCTGAGCCGAAGGATTTGGTTCCTGTTCTTATGATGGTGGGTCTCTGTCTTTTGGGTTTTGGGTTCTTTTTTGCAAGAAAACTATATGTGTGGTCATCTACTAACACGTCTCTAATGTGTTTAGGCCAATCCTCGCAAAGCGCAGAAGAGCCAGCTCTATCCGACAGAGGCAGAGAGGTATACCGCGAAATTGTTGGCTAAGGCGGAGACGATCATTGCGCATGCAATCAAGATCTGGGGTATGTTGTACTTCGAGAAGAACCTGATTCAGAGAAATACTGACTGGATTATCTACTAGAGCGCGAGATGCAGATCGAGGTTGAGGAATGAATATCACGGATTTTGGCATTTTGCATAGGTAAGGAGCGTTATTTCAGCATAGCTTTCATGGCTGTGGCAGCATTGGATTTTGTTATGATATACCCCCAATTCAATATTCGCCTAGCGCCTATACCACATCCTTGTCACCTGCGTCCTCCGCATCTTCTTCTGGAGAAGAAAAATACCCTGCAAAAGGGCCTCTGCAGTTGGTGGACATCCAGGCACATAAATATCCACAGGCACGATGCGGTCCACACCACGTACAACATTGTAGCTGTAGTGATAATATCCTCCGCCGTTGGCACAACTGCCCATGCTAATCACCCATTTAGGCTCGGGCATCTGATCATAGAGTTGTCTCACTGCCGGCGCCATCTTGTTGACTACCGTACCGGCCACGATCATGACATCTGCTTGTCGTGGCGAGGCACGGAAGATAATACCCAGTCGATCCTGGTCGTAACGTGGCATTGAGGTGTGCATCATTTCAATGCCACAGCAGGCTAGTCCGAATGATAATGGCCAAAGGGATCCTTGTCTTCCCCAGTTCACCAATTGATCTGCCTTTGCCCTATGCAGCAGAAAATTGTCAGAACTGAATCAATGGGTATGCACAAGCAATTCAGTATCGGACATACAGAAGATACCCTGACGCTCCATCCTTTTCACTTTTGAATGGTAGCGGTGTAGATGTAGAGTTGCTAGGTTCTGAAGATGTGCGTAGGTATCGCGTGGTTGCGATGGTGGGCAAGAAACATAACCATTGCTTTGGATTGGAGCGACGGAGGATGCTTCGAGAGGCTATATTCAAAAGCATCATCGCCAGCTAGTCTGGGTATTCTGGTAACTCAAGAAATCAGGTGTAAAAGATAGAATCAGCAACTTCTCTTCCCCCTTAGAGAACTTTTATAGTTCTCTCCAAACTGCTAGTGTTGAACATCCAATGAAAAGGCAGACACCAAGTCTTCGACCAATCAAAAGCGAGAGAATTCGGCGACTTCGTGGGCCCAAGTCTAACCCAAGTCGCCGAAATCAAGACGCCGAACTTACTACAATCAAACCATTGCCTTTCACAATTATTGAATGCCGCGCAGCAATCCAGTCAAAGTCGCTTGTCGTCTGTGTCATGACCGGCGGGTCAAGTGTGACCGCAGTGAAGGCGTCGCGTGTTCCAATTGCCGGAATGCTCGGCGCCAATGCGAGCTGATTGTATCTCGCCGTGGACGGTAGGATTTAGAAAGACATAAGCCATCGTATTCAGACTAATTCGATTTTAGGAAACGGAAGCTTCCTCTCCTACCCACTGAAGCAGACTCAAGTGGGGGACTTTTAGAGACCTCTCCCAGTGTACGGCATGAAGGAGTAACGAGTACCCCCTCTCTGGCCGCTCATTCTCAAGATAAGCCACAACAAGAGCCATGTTTCCCAGCACTCGGGCCAAGCGGCAAGACTCCATATGTTGGTGATTCTTTTAATCTCAATTACCTGGTCCAACAATTTGGAAATCCCTTCGGGGGCACGACGGACATCAGCCCACTCCAGGACCACCTCCACGGGGCCATGCTGGCCCGGTTGGGCAAGCCGACGACGCAGGAAATCGAAAGGCTGCACATATCTACCATTGAACGCCTTAAGGACCAAGGTGCCTTTGAACTCCCGTCACAAGAGACCAGCCAGGCCCTTCTCGACGCTTACTTCCATTTTTCACTTGCTGCACTGCCTATTCTTGATAGGTCCAGATTTCTTGTCAGTCTCGAGGAAGGTAAATTTTCACACCTGCTCTTGAATGCTATCTACCTCGCTGCCACCATATATTGTTCGGATTCCGTCATTGCTGATGCCGGATTTGTGTCCCGATACGCTGCAAGCCTCACCTTTTACCAGAGAGCCAAATCTCTTTATGATGCTGGATATGAAACAGATGCTATCGTGACGATCCAAGCCACGTTCCTTATGTGCTATTGGTGGAATGGTCTTCTAGAACACCAGGACTCTTGGTATTGGGCTGGTATCTCTGTGGGAATGGCACAGGCTTTAGGACTGCACCAAACGTAAGTCTACTGATTCCTCCAAAGTGGACTAGTAGCGACTAATCGGTATTTTAGAAAATCATATATTCGCCTCGAAGAGAAAGACCGAAGATTATGGCGAAGATTGTGGTGGATGGTATATGTCAGTTATTGCCCAAGCCCCAGGTCCTATTACTGAACTGACTTTCTACACCAGGCCATGAACATAAATCTGTCTATGCTTCTCGATCGTCCTCCACACGTACAGGGAAGACTGTGCAATGTCCCCCCTCTATCAGAATCTGACTTTGAACAAGTCAGTGAGCCTCGAGAGACAGGCCTCAGTGAGGCAAATACCTTCGCGATAAATGCTGTGCAACTAGCTCGGACAGGTTCAACTTCCATCATTCCGTTTCTAAATGCACTTCCTTGCTAATGCATATTACAGTCGATCGCTTCTTCACTATCAAATTTGACGAAGATAGTGGTCACTCACAAGATATCTGTTTAGAGCAAATTTCCTTGTGCTCTGAATCCCTCCCCCCGGAGTTCAAGTCTTTGTCAACGAATAGTAGCAAATGGGCAATATTAACTCATATACTATACCAGTAAGTCGACTTCCAAATGGCCCTCCAGAAGCCCTCCATTCTTACCTAAATCTATAGGGAATACCGACTAATTCTGCACCGGAGCAACCCAAGGTTCTCCCTCAACATCGGACCAGACAGTCCAACATTCGAGATATGTACAGAGATCTCCCACATGCTCGAAATCCTCATGGCAAACGATCTTCTGTACGCAGCCGCAGCTAGCATGTACGTCCCCCAGTAATAACGTGTCCCAAATACTCGAGATGGTCCGGCTAAATCCTTTCTAGACTTGCACCCGTGCTGTCGGTGCTCTCGATCTACATCGTCAACATCCTCAGAGGGGATACCGGTGTCCGAATGATCTCGCAGCATCGTGCCCGCTTCTGCATGCTTATACTCGACAAGCTGCAAGATCGGTTCCCGGTTGTTGCG
Organism: Penicillium desertorum; assembly: GCA_028827375.1. Lineage (NCBI taxonomy): Eukaryota > Fungi > Ascomycota > Eurotiomycetes > Eurotiales > Aspergillaceae > Penicillium > Penicillium desertorum. Next base: position 2,551,096 of record JAPWDO010000006.1, on the reverse strand, counting down.
GCCTACTATCCGATTTATGAATCTTCGCTTAGACGACACTCTGCAGGTGGGCAGACACAGGATGTGGGGGTACCGGAGTGTACGGGAACGGGATCCTCGGTGCAGAATGGTTCTCGTCAACTTGGTAACGAAGGCAATCTTGGTAGTATGGACTCCACTGGGGGGATTATTTGATCAGGTTCCGCAAGATGGCATGGGCATGGCGTTTCCTTTCTCGTTTCCGTTTGGGAACCTTTTCGAAGACGTTTTTCTGAATTCATCTTCTCGGTCTATACCTTATTGTGAAGATGATGTATCTTATCCTTAGTGATGTTGAATGTAATAGATCTTTTTCACCAGAATACTTTTTAAAATTTGGTCCATAGGTATCTTGACTACCTACAATCAGATCTACAACATATACAAAACAGAGCAGGAAAACAAAAGGTAGGCAGTAATCAAGTGCCATTCTCATACTATTTGCAATGACATGTGTGCGGTGTGTACATGATTTACAATCCCCCAACGCCCCAGCCCAAACGCCACCAGTAGATACAAACATAAGAGTCGCCATGAGCAGTGGAGAAGGTGGTCAACCCCCAAAAAATAAAAAAAGAGAACGGCTCAGTTCTTCTTTTCCAAACAAAGATTTCTACAACTCACCGTGTCCGCCGTGCCGAGGCTCACCCTCCGATCCCGGCGCAGCCATAAACCCGCCTTCGCGCACGCGCAGCCCAAAGTTAAGCAGGATGATAATGACAAGTCCGAGGCTGACAACCGTCGGACCCCAGCGCTCGTAGTAGACACGCTTGACGTCGCGGCGCTTGCGGATCTTGTCGACGCGCCAGATGTACAGGAAGAGACTGTACACGAGAGCGCCGGCGGCGAGGATGGTGAAGGCCCAGGAGGAGATGAGGGTGGCAGATTCAGTGCCGAAGTTAAGAAGAGCTGCGGCGATTCCGCCGAGGATGATGGAGAATTCTAACCAGGAGAGGAAGGTTCGCTCGGCGGCGAAGTAGACTTTGGGTTCCACGCGGACGGGAACGAAGATGCCTATTTTTCGAGAAATCGTTAGTTCGAGTGATTGGTGCACGGAATGCATGGAAGTGACTTACGTTTGCCAGGGGGAGCATGGAATTGCTGTAGCGTGCGTCGGTGGTTACCGAAAACAGCGATGCCACGCTGTTCGGGGGAGGCAGGAGTGTTGGAACGGGACGGGGGATTATCGCCATGAGACCCTGTGCGACAGCGTGACCAGTTCGATAGAGGTAGTGTTTGGCCAATTTCTGCGCGTAGTACGCTCCCCCCTATGCGACGAGCTTCTTCAAGTTCGTCCGAATATACCGATTCGTCGTCCGAGTCGTACAATGGGTAGTCTTCGTCGCCAGGCAGGGGCTGGGCGGCGACGCGCTCTTCGATATCCAGTTCGTTGCCATTGGTCTCAAACAATCCGTTCTGGTGCTCGGTGGCATGTTCGTCCAGCGGGCTTTCTTCCGTACCCGGGGTTTCGTCATCATCCGAATCTTCATCATTGGCGGATATCGAGGTACTCGCCAGCGGTCGGTGGATACCGAATTGACGAGTGGCGGGTTTGCGGATGTCTACACCCATCTGTGGGAACCAGAATGGGAGCAGATTAATGCGAGTAGGGAACATGGTTGCTGTTCCGTGGATGAACTTGCTGAATTTCGGGACTGCCTCAACCAAGTGACTGGCAGTCAAATCCCGAATCCACTGGGGAGGTTCTTGGCCCGCCTGGGTCTGCAGCTTCACCTCCAGCACGGCATATGGGAATCGGTCGATGTCCTCGGGAGGCAACTGGGAGAATGGGAAGTCGACTCCGATGTCCATACGACGCCAGTTCTTCCCAGATCGTCGGCGGCCATCCATGTTATCCTCTCGGATCATGGTCAGCTCCGTGTCAAGAGAGATTCGAACACGCGCATCACCTGGCAGCTGGAATGCAGTGCGGTGGTAGAATGTTCGGGTGACAGGCACTAATCGGCGAGTAATGACGCGGTATTGAATCTCGCGGGCTAATTGCTCTAAATCATCAATCTCCGCGGGGCTCTTTTTACCCTCCTTGCGCATCTTGTCAAAGATCTGCTCTACCGTCATCCGGCCCTCGAGATAGGCATTGACGTGCTTCTCCTTGAGCACGAAACGTGCCTTGACGGACTTCTCTCCTGTCCAGTCCTCGCGGTGGGTTTTGCGCTCCACGAAAATCTGGTCACTTTCCATCCCACCGTACCAACGCAGCCGAATTGCCTCAGCGCCTTCGGTTTTCTTCAGACGACCCTGGTACAGTTCCCAGGTGTCCGTGTTGTCAAAGTAGATAGAGGAAATGGCCGTGTCCTTCTCCTCGAACTCCTTGCTGGCATTGAAGACCAACACTGGCAGGTGCTTCAAGATCACCAGCTTCAACTCCGTAATATTATCCCGGTGCACCCAATACTTTGTGGTCTGGCGCACAAAGTTTTGTTGGGTGCCACCGGCAGATGCATCACCTTTGACCGGGTGACCCTTGGTCCGGACCAGGTCATACAGCTTGGACAGTTTAACCACGAAAGCGTCATAGTTATCCTTGAAGAAAGGCTTGGCCTTCAGACGTGTTGCGAAAACCGGCTTGAGGTACCATTGGGTTTCTTTCTGTGCGATTGTTAGCGGATTGGGGGCCCGACTCGGAGATCGGAAGGGGAAACATACGTCATGCTTCTTGAGGATCTTCTGGAAACCTGTGTAGTTCAATTGGGTGAACTTGGCCAAGTCATGAACATCGGCAATAATATCACTGAGCACCTGCTCCAGCATTAAGAAGTTCGCATCGGTGGGTGGGGGGCGAGAAGTTCGAGTACTCTGGCGATGGGAATCGGTTGAGCTGTCCAGACGGGAGACGACATCGTTCACCTCGAGCTCGCTTTCTTGAATGCGGGCGACAATCTCCTCACTCTTGCGCTTCTGGAATAGGAAGACCTTTTCTAGCTCACTCTCAAGCAAGGAGACAAAGCGGGTCTCATCGTCCTCGGTCCATTCTTTACGGGCGGGTTTGGTGTTATCGGGGGTTGGCTCGTCGACGAAATCGGTCTTCAGAGCTTTCTTGAGTTCATCGTAGGCAATGTAGTAAGGGTAGAATTCCTTGATCATGGAAGACCGGAGATATTCACCGAACCTGTGAAACGACTGGTCAGTACGCCAGTGGCGCGGGGAATGGAATGGCTAGATCAGATAGTCACATACCTCATTGTGGGCAGGGAGAGATGTGAGGAAGACTGATTTATCCCAAGCTCATGACGAGAAGAAGAAAAGAGAAAAGAGAAAATATCCCGAAGGGATGCCAAATTCGGAGGGTTCTTAGCTCTCCGACAAGAAGGCAAAGAGGTTATCCCCGAACTCGGTTAGTGCGATGACTAGCGGGTGACGGCCCCATCCTCTCATCGAAGTGGGTGCGATGCTAATCCACGAGGTGATACGCAGTGCAGGAAGCTCTAAATCGGTTGAATTGGGGGATTTTAACTTGCTAGATAGCTGATCAGGGACATTAAAAGTATCTTATTTAGGTCTAGTGAGTTTGTTTATTCGTCGGATCGCTGGATTTTGGCGATAATTAGGCAAATCCTCATGGCGATTACGTTGTACTTTGGTAATTTTGGTATGGTAACTTTGTATCAATACATACCCCCCCTTGGTGACGTTGACAATTTGACCAGTCGTGGGCGCACGTGGGCAGTCAGTCTGTCTCTCTCTTCTGTCTCTCTCTCTCTCTCTGTCTGTCCTCTCTATGTATGTTTATCTCTTTGATCTTCCAATATTCATTCCAGGTTATATTATGTTATTCTATTCTATTCTCTTCTATATCAGTATTACATGAGGCAATCCAAGATTCAACTTGAACTATCATTCCAATCTTAAACTCCCTATCTCTCTTTGCCTCAATGCTTGTCGCAGGTGGGCTGGGATATAAGGCGCCATCTGCAAGATCCACACCCGGGGCTTTCTACGTGTTGGGTCTAGCCAGATGCATGTCGTTTCTCACCTTCCCACATGTGTCTTGGCTTTAAGTCTTAGCTTCTAACAGACGCAGCAACTTCGGAGAATTGATGAGATTGTAAATGTCATGATCAAATCTACGGAATACTCCGTACAATATACAATTCTCGGACCGAATCCCATAGCATATTATCCATAAAAAAAACACAAACGCCAGAACACACCTCAGTCAGAGATGACATGCAGCCTAATCATCACATCATGGTATCATCGCAGCCACCTAGGACATGCTCATGGCCGCCCGGCGGATACTACGACGAGCACCCTCACCGAAGACATTAACTGAGCCCTCCGTCTCCAGCGAGCGCACCACATCACCGAACTGGTTGTGGTCGATTTTGTTGTCGCTCTGCTCGCTCACGTCGCGATACAGATCAGTCCAGCGGACCGCACCTCCAGTCACACCGCCACGTTCGTCAAGCCGGGACAGCACCGCCTTCTTCAGGTCGTCGCGCAGACGACGGTCAGCGGCGCTGCTGCCTTCAGTCAGAAGGCCCATGTCAATGAGACCAGTCCGGGAATCGGTGGCGGCCTGCTTGATGGCGGAGCGGATGAGACGCACGGCTTCTTCAACATCACCGGCGGTGACCTCGGGAGATAGACGCATGCGTGCGTGCGCCTCGGAAAGTCGGATCATAGATTCCAGCTGTCGAGTGGTGGCAGTGATACGGCGCTCTTGGGCGCGGATGTCATCACCGAGCTGGCGCATAGCCACGTAGGCGTCGGTGAGGGCAGCACCTGCAGCTGGGGTGATCACAGGGTGACAGTTGGTCTTGGCGTATGTAATGTAGGCCGTAAGGAATTCGATAGGCTAGATAGAACTGTTAGAAATTCTCTCTAATTGATCGCACGGGAAAGGTCACTTACCAGAATCTCCTGTGAACTGGCATTCTCAGGGTTATCCTCCAGGTACATGCCGACCAAGTGCTTAGCCAGACGACGATCCTCCGTCTCGTCGACACGGTCAAGGACGAGGTATACCAGGTCGAAACGAGAGAGCAGAGTGGGTGGCAGATCAATGTTCTGCGGAACTGCGAGTTTAGGGTTGTACCTACTGCCGATGGGGTTGGCAGAGGCCAGGATGGATGTGCGGGCGTTCAGGGTAGTAATGATACCCGCCTTAGCGATAGAGACGGTCTGCTGTTCCATGACTTCGTGAAGGACGGAGCGCGTGGAATCGTTCATCTTGTCGAACTCATCGATACAGCAAACACCACCATCGGACAGAACTAAGGCACCGGATTCTAGAACCATTTGGCGAGTCTCCGGGTCACGGGTCACGTAGGCAGTCAAACCAACAGCCGACGAACCCTTACCACTGGTATAGACACCGCGCGGGGCGATCTTGTGAACATACCGCAGTAGTTGGGACTTGGAGGTCGAGGGGTCACCGCACAGAAGAACATTGATGTCGCCACGGTAGCGTGGGTTACCTCCCTTTTGGAAAGTCTTGTTAGTGCCTCCAAACATCTGCAGCAGGATACCCTTCTTCACGTCGTCCATCTCGTAGATGCTGGGAGCCAGGGAACGAGACAACAGGTCGTAGATATCGGGACGAGAGGCAGTCTGCTTTATTTTTTCTTCCTCCTCGGCTGATACTTTGCGCGCTTGATCTGCCTCCGCCGCCTGCTCAGACATTTCTTGCTCGACTGTGGACATGTCAATGCCCATCTTCTTGCGGTCAAACTTCTGCACATGAAGGACATCGATGTACGTCTTGAAGAGGGACTTCTGCGAGCGCTGACGAGCACTGACACGCATGGGGTTGCACCGGAAGATACCAGTCACCTCCACACGGTCACCAGCCTTGCAAACATCGACTAGCTCATCGTAGACACACAGAGACACTGAGTGAGGAGTCTGACCGTCAGGAATGTTGTCTGGGGTCTCCTGGAGCTTGATGACTTGCTTGTCAGAGAAGGAGCAACGGTTGTGGAGGAGCTGCATTGAGTTCTTCTCTTTGCAAGAGTCTCGGGGGCAGACTGTTGGCTCAGCAATTCTGCCACGATCAATGTCAACTTGCACACCATAGCTGCAGACGCTGCACCGGAAGAAAGCTTCTTTCATATCGGGAATGATGGGAGTAGCACGAATAACTAAACCCTTGATGCTGACCAGCTTGTCCATATCGGCTGGATCGAGATCACGCATGTTCACGGTCTTGTCCAGACCGAAGGGAAGCACCTTGAAGGTCATCGCCTCCACTTCACCGACCAGATCCGGCACATCGACAGTCGGAAGCACGTTGTCCGAGGTGAGGATGGGCTGACCACGTCGGTCACGAGGCTGAGCAGCGCGTTGACTCTCTGATCGAAGAACATCCATTTCCTTGAGAGCGAGATCCACCATTACATCCTTCAAAGCTTGATCCATCAGAGGGATGATTTCTTGCGGATATGCAGAAAGTTGGTGCCACAGCTTGCGAGTCAATGGGTACGACTTCAGGTTAGCAGCATCGAGATTGAATGTGGTCACACCGAGTCGTCGCATGTCGTTACACATGGCGATGCACTCATGTCTCTCTGCTAATTCTCCCATAAGTCTGGTTTCATCCTCGGAGGCACCGTCGGCCCAGAGACGGTATTTGGTAGCGAAATTATACAGGAAGTTCTTGAACGCCGACATGGAATCTTGGATCGAGATGTTGGTACCCCAAATCACACGAGTGGAGTTTCCGGCCATGGCGTCGGCTTCGGAGGTGCCAGGGTTGATATTCGAGAAAGTGGCATCGGAGCGAGGCATGGTATCACCTGTGGGCATTCCATTGGCATCAACGAACACACGGTTACGGCGACTGGGAGTAGACCCAAAGCCACCGGAGTGCAAATCGCTGCGACGAGGTCCCCGTCGGCCCTGGCCTCCCGGCGACACAAATAATCCGCTGCTGGCGCTCAATGCATCGGAGCGTATGTCGGAACGGATATCAGATCGACCAAGGCCTCGAGTAGGGCTAGAACTTGGAATATAATGAATAGGAGAAGAATCTGCTGGCTGGTCAGGGATCTATATCGCATAAAAAAGGGTGCTGCTCTGCTAAAATAAAAATTCATACCTCTCACACCGGGGTTGCCTCGCGGGGTTCTGTCGCCATCGTCTACCGTTGAGCTGGCGTCGGCCATGCGTTCATCCGGAGTCTCGGCATTGTTATCTCCCTTGGTCGGGGATGATTGGAAAAAAATGGGGGACGAAGAGGGTGCGGCTCCCTCGGCCATCAGACGTCTCGAGGCACGAGGGGTGGCTTGAAAAGTCGGGCTGCTAGGGGGCTCCTGTCGGGACGAAGAACTGGGGGATGCAGTTGAATTTTTGGAGGAGCGACCCCTCCGTCTTTGTGCTGGTGACGACATGGTGGATATGAATTAATGTGTTGATACCGGACGATGGTCAGGTAGGTTGGTGGTGGTATGGGATACAAGTGAAGAAAGGGAGAGCAAAAAGCTGTGGGCGGAACGCGGTTTCTGCCACCATGGACGCGACTGGCGCGTTAAGTGGTTACCCTTTTGGGCCGACGTGTTTTAGCCTCAGCCACATGCAGCTCCCCAAATCCACCTTGCCCTCCCGCCCGCCAAGTCTACAGTGGGACCTCCGAAATATTTATACCGCCCTCCAAATTCTGCCTTTTCTGCCAGTCTAAACATCCTAATATAGTTAGCGTGTAGGGCACGTAATTTAGCACTAACGGTTAGTAACTAGTCAAAGGTATATGCCTAAGGAGACTACTCAAAAAGACCACTAAAAAGACATTTAAGAAGACTGCCTAGAAACCATTAAGATTATTACGGCCGGATAAGCGGTATATATTCTTGTGGCAGTATGTTCAAAAGGGAGGCGGTATTCATAACAGTATATAATGGGCAGGCGATATATAGGGTAATATGAAAGTACAAACCTTGGAAGGTTTAGCCCAATATTTCGGAGGTCCCACTGTACCACTGAAGTTCCTCTCATGCCACCAGTAAGAAATATTTGAAATCCTACTAGCTCCTGAGGTCAAGTCGAGTCACTTACAAGTATCATTTTGGGAAGTTCATCGTTCCCCCAGGCTGGACGGCACGTCCTGGGAGCCCCAGTTTTGAACACGAGTGGGATGGTGTCGATTCAGCGGGTCAAAGGATTGCTCGAAGCTATGCTCTTGCCCGGGTCGACCAATATTGGAGGATGACGATGCCTCTAGAATGATTTTCCGATCTGGCGATAAACTCTATATCTGGGATGTGCTTTATTATGATGTGTATGAAATAGCATCTCAGGATATCAAGGAAGTTGCTCGTGTTCTATCTCAGGAAGGAGGTTACAAGAAGCTACAGAGACGCCTTCTTGATCCAGTTGAAGATATTGCTACCTGAGCATGCCGGCTTAAGAGGGGTTTTGAGGATTGGAAGAGGTCACATGGCCACCGAGCGGAGTTTTGTTTTTCTTTTTGTTCTTGTTCCTTCTTCCAAGGTTAGCTTAATATTTCGGAAATGTAATCGCCTGTCTTTTTCGCGAGCCCGGACCGCCTAATGTTCCTCCCAAGTTGATGAGCTCTTTGCCACATGCAGTTCCTGAACCTGTGGCTGGTGCCCAGGTGGATTGTTGACATTACATAATGCACTGCCACATCTTTAACCGATGGGCCAATCATCGCTCCTTCCCTTTTTTCCTTTTCCCCCCACCAAAACCTTGGAAGCTTCAATCCTACCGTAGTAGGCATACCGTAGTAGGCATTCGCATTCAGATGTCCATTAGGTGTCAATGTGTCATAGAAAAACAAAGAGTACGCGTGGAGTGTCCTTGTTATAAATATAGATGAAACTCTGAGTTAGACAAAGGAAAGTCTGTTCTCCTTCCACTAGAATCTATTTACGGAGTAAAGTGACTTGTTTAGCTGTTTCACCTAGCGCCTGATGTCATTGTATCCCCGATCGGCGCTCCCACGATCCCTCCAATCATCCCTGTTCGTCAACGCCAATTTCTTGATCATCCTGCCAGCTCAATCCTCGCGCCACTCACCTCATTAACCAAGAGATTAACTGAAAGATCCAAGTTCGACATTATTGGCTCTCGTCCCCCACAGCGCTGATCACGTTGGCGCCCTACGAAGTCTGTTCAAGTGAATTTCTCTTTGTGATTTTTTTTTCCTCTTATCATCGAGCTCCTTCTTATTCGACCCCTCCGTATACGGGCGATTACTTCCAATATCCATCGGTGTCTACAAGGAAATCTCGTGATGCTTCTTGCTGTGACAGCTTCTTCGATACCCCTTTTGGCATCCTAGCTTCCCCATTTCCCTCGGCAATACCCGAGCTGATCGTCATGGCTTCGGGCTTGGAGGAGGCGCTCGAACATACCGGTGGCAACGGCCGAACCGCTGAAGGTGTCTCGATTTCGACCTTCCTGGCGTCGCTGGCGACGGCTATCATCGTCTTCGTCGTTGAATTTCTCCTCTTTCTGTTACTAAAGGGGAAACTAACTCGTATATAGTAAGTCACCTGAAACCCCACCAGGAAGAAGAATGAGGACATTGAACTGATCGAATTTGGTATCTAGTCAACCACGAACCTATTTGGTACCGGATAGAGAACGTACAACTCCATCGCCGCCAGGTCTCTTCCGCTGGATCGGTCCGGTCTTTCGTACATCCAGCTCCGAATTCATCCAGAAATGTGGGCTAGATGCATACTTCTTCCTGCGCTATCTGCGCATGCTTCTGAAAATCTTTCTTCCTCTGGGCCTCGTGATCTTACCGGTTCTACTCCCAATCAATCGCATTGGTGGCAAGGGTCAGACATACCAACATGGTAACTCGGGCAATAAGTACTCCGTCACTGGTCTGGATCAGTTAGCATGGGGTAACGTAACCCCCGAGCACACGAATCGGTATTGGGCTCATTTGGTAATGGCCGTGATCGCCATTATCTACGTCTGCTTTGTGTTTTTTGATGAACTTCGGAATTACATTCGCCTGCGACAGGCCTACTTGACGTCTCCCCAGCATCGACTCCGTGCTTCGGCTACCACCGTGCTCGTTACTTCTATCCCACCTGATTGGCTCAATATCGATGCCCTTGATAGGCTTTTCGATGTTTTCCCTGGAGGCGTGCGAAACATTTGGCTCAACCGTAACTTCGACGACTTGAACGAGAAAGTGAAAGCACGAAATGATATTGCTCTCAGGCTTGAATGTGCCGAGACAGATCTGATTGCAAAATGCAAGAAGGCACAGCTCAAGAGGGCTAAGGCGGAGGCAAAGAAGGCCGGCAAGAGTCAATCAAGCGCAGAGAAACAAGAGCAAAAGGCGGCCGAGAAACGTGCGTCCCAAATGGCTATGGGTCCTGGTGTCAGCTCTGGTAATCCTCATCAGGCACACACGGTACAAGAAGTGCTCCATGGGCAACCCCAAGAGAAACGGTCGGAGGACGGACCTCGACGAGTTTTTGACCCTGCCTTTGCCGCCGCTGGGGCGGTTGGACAAGGCGTGGGAAAACTGGGCAAGACAGTGCTTGGAGGCTTCAAGAAAGTTGAGCATGGCTTGGAGAAGCCCTTGACTCGGACCGGGGGCTTCGTTGCAACTACAGACAACGTCCTCCCGCCTCGTTCAAATACGCCTCCAAGCCCTGGTCAATCTGCAACTGCAGACAATCCCCCGCCTCGTGCAAGCGCTTCTCCAGCTCCCGAACCTCTTCCCTCTGATGACACCATGTGTCGTGACCCAACGACTTCGCCGAAGCCACCATTCTGGAGACGAAAGTCGTCTCCTACGAAATCCCAGGGTGTGCGTGAGGCTGACGAATATCCACTGACTGCACCTGAAACTCCTGCAACTGATGCACCCCATCACGACTTCAAAAAACCCGACAAAAACGAAAAAGTTGAACTTGGTCGGAAGGAGGGGGACAAAATGGAAGAGGAAGAATATCCCATCGCTTACAATGAAAATTTCGAAAATGAAGACTATGGAGAGCCACTGTGGAAAGAGTACATCCGGCCAAAGGATCGAGATACCATGCGTCTACCTATATTTGGTTGGAGTTGGATGCCTTCGATTTGGCTTTTAGGGAAAAAGGTTGACACTATCGATTATTGTCGAAAGGAGCTCGCTCGTCTGAATCTGGAAATCGAAGTTGATCAGCAGCATCCTGAGCGGTTTCCTTTGATGAACTCGGCTTTCATCCAGTTCAATCACCAAGTCGCCGCCCACATGGCCTGCCAATCTGTCAGTCACCACCTCCCAAAGCAGATGGCACCCCGAGTCGTGGAAATCTCTCCTGACGATGTCATTTGGGATAACATGTCCATCAAATGGTGGGAACGATACCTGCGTTCCTTCGGCATCATCACACTAGTTAGTGCAATGGTCGTTGGGTGGGCGTTCCCCGTCGCATTCACCGGACTACTGTCGCAATTGGCATATCTGGAGGGTGCATTCCCGTGGCTTGCCTGGCTTGGCAAGTTACCAGACTGGTTAATTTCAGCCGTCCAGGGTATTCTTCCTGCGCTGTGTCTGGCTATTTTGATGGCACTGCTCCCTCTCATCCTTCGCTTCTTGAGCCGCACACAAGGCCTCTTCACCGGCATGTCCATCGAGCTCACTGTCCAAAACTACTATTTTGCCTTCCTCTTTGTGCAGCTCTTCCTGGTCGTCACCATCGCTTCCAGTTTCTCGACTATCATTGAGAACGTCACGGATGTGACCAGCTGGCCGCAACTCCTAGCAGTGAACATCCCGAAGTCTAGTAACTACTTCTTCTCTTACATGATTCTACAAGCCATGTCTGTGAGCGCTGGCGCTCTCGTACAAATATTTGGCCTGGTGAGCTGGTTCATTTTAGCTCCAATTCTGGACTCTACCGCTCGGAAGAAGTGGGCACGAACAACAAACCTCAATCAGATGCAATGGGGCACATTCTTTCCTGTGTATACCACCCTAGCCTCTATTGGTAAGCTATCTCGTCTTTTTTGATTGAATCTGTTGGCTAACGTTACCCAAGGTTTGATCTACTGCGTGGTCGCACCTCTGATTTTGGTTTTCAACATCATCACATTCGGCCTGTTCTGGTTTGTCTATCGCTATAACACACTCTATGTCACCAAGTTTCGCTTTGACACAGGGGGGTCTTCTATTCCCTCGAGCTATTAATCAGCTATTCACGGGAATTTACGTTATGGAAGTCTGCCTGATTGGCTTGTTCTTCTTGGTTCGGAACGCAGATGATGATGTCGCTTGCAAGGGACAGGCTATTTGCATGATTGTGGTTCTAATCCTAACGGCCGGTTACCAAATTCTTCTCAACGAAGCGTTCAGTCCACTGATCCGGTACCTTCCTATTACCTTGGAAGATGAAGCTATTCGACGGGATGATGAGTTCCGTCGTGCTCAGCACGCTCGCCTCGGTCTCCCTCTTGACGATGAGGATGACGAGGATGGTGATGTTGAACACACCCTCGCCAAGCGTGAACACCAAGAGCGCCAACACGGAAAGGAGATACAAGAAGACATCGAGCTGAAACCTCTGGAAACCAATTTATCAGGTCAGAAACGACAAAATTCCAATTTCTTGTCAACACCCAAGCTTGGACACAAACGTCCATCATGGGCCTCCAACTCATCAAACCGGAAATCTAAGTATTACGGTCAGAACTCGTCAACCTCCACGCCGACATTACGGGACATGCGGGAGAAGATGGCCCAAGACACCGAGGCCCAGGGACCAGCTCCCAATACAGTCGGCCAAGCCCTGTTTGCTGGTATTCATGATGAACTAGAGGATCTTACGCCCGACGAGCGTGATCAGCTGGTGCAACGTGCCTTCCAGCACGAGGCCCTTCGCGCCAAGAGGCCTGTCATCTGGATCCCGCGTGATGATCTGGGCGTAAGCGATGACGAAGTGTACCGAACACAACGATTCAGCAAACATATCTGGATCAGTAACGAGTACCAGGCGCTAGACGGCAAGTGTCGGACGATCTTCAGTCGCAGTCCTCCAGATTTCTCAGAGGTGGATTTGATTCAGCTGTGATATCATTTGTACATTGTTCCTTTTAACCATTCTATAGCATTTTCAAGCGTCGCATTCAGTCATAGACATCCAATGTCCTTTTCTTAAATATCCCATTTCCATGAAATCATCCAATATCTCCCTTAATCCATGAACTTGCACAGGGGCAATCTATAATCATCCACAACCCAGTAAGCCCGGCGCACACCATCCCATTCACCGTCCAACTTGGGCACAGAAATCTCCTCCCACTGGACATCGAACCCAGCCTCGAAGAGATCCATCTCCGCCACCTTCTGGTAGACGTCATATGAGATCTGGCGATCAGCACCCATGCCATTAAAGAATCCCCACCGACCCTCCTGCTCCAACAACCCAATAACCTGTTCAGAGAAGAAATCCCGGAAATCACCATATGACTCCGCAAAGGTATCGTAGTAGATAGCATCGAACGTCTCCCCAGCCGCCACAAGGCCAGGAAGAATATCCTGCCAGCGACCCTGGTGGATAACAACACCGGGCTTGGTATCCCACCCGCGTCGCTTCATCTCCGCAACGACCTCCTCGTGCGCCTCGACAATGTGGTGCACTGCTGGCCCTTGCTCCTGGAAGAATCCGTCCACAATGCCCATCCCGTGACCGATGTTCAGAACTTTCAATCCAGGTGTCGGGAGCAGTGCTGTCGCGGACTTACGCATGATGTCGCTTTCCCAGCGCATCATCACGCCGTTCTGGTCTGAGTCCAGGATCCGGTCGTTCTGGATGTTCAGACGCGACTCCAGATACTGCGAGTTGGACACTTCTGGGTTGGCAGGAGTGGTTGTGGTTGTGGTTTCTGTTGCGGGTTCGGCGGATGCATCGACGAGCTCCGGTGCTGTTTCGGTCTCGGCCTCAGCCTCGGCTTCCTCTTCCTCTTCCTCTTCGTCGTCATCATCATCGGCGAGCTCTTCGTAAGCGTCGAGGCGGTTCAGTAGCAACTCTGCGCGCACACCTGCATCGACGATTAACTCGTACAGCTCGAGAGCGCCGATTCGGCGCGCGATACAGCCGGGTGTCTCGTTGTTCGCATCCAGATCGTTCCAGATAGCGCCCTCCTGCAGGAGGAACTTGACTGTCTCCACTGCTGATTTCACGGTCTCGGCGTCCAGACCCTTGGGGTTCGAGTCTGAGGTGGCGGCGCCATTGGCGCCGGCGGGCTCTGTATCGGGCTCGCAGGCAGCGATTGCGGCGTGCAGAGGTGAGAACCCGGTCTCGGTATCTTTGACGTTTGCTGCGTCTGGCAGCATAGACTGGGTGCGAAGGAGGCGGCGGAGCTTAGACTGATCGTGCTGTGACGCAGCGAGGAGGATCTCTTGCACGTCCAGGTCGACATCGACCTCGGTGAGGTGCACTGGGGTATCGTCGGTGACTTCGGGCATGATCTGGGTGCTGTTAGTGGGGGGGTTCGCGAAGAGTGATTCCAAAAGCCAAAAAAAAAAAAATTAAAAAAATTAGCTGGTTTTCCCAACTGATACTCACGAATTAAATGTGATACTTGCTAGTCAATGCTAGTCAAGTGTGTTGAACTGTTAGCTGACTGAAAGTGGTGCCCCTCCGAATTAGAAAAATCGTCTCGCCGCCTTTGTCCCCGCATGGAGAAAATATATATATAAGCCCTGGAGGTCTACACCACTACTTACAAAGAATTACTATGTTTGAAGAAGCCCTGAAAAAGAATAGAGAAGAGACCACATTCAGATGCTTGGTAATCCAGCTATTTGTACAATAATTCACATCCCTCCACGCAGCGCCATTAAGTATCAAGCGGAATGAAATTATTTGCCCTCTTCGCTGTAGGCGTTGACATTCAGGCCCAATCCTTGGCTGTCCAGGTAGAGCTTGTTCTTGCCACCGCTCTCGTGCAGGATCTGAGCAATGTGACGGGCATTTTCAATCCTCCGGAGCTCAATGTAACTCTTGCTCTTCTTGATGGCGTCACCAATAAGCTCCGCGGAGCGGGCCTCACCCTGTGCGCGGACAATGAAGGCTTGCTTCTCTTGACGAGCCTTGTCAACCATGAATGCAGCACGCTGAGCATCTTGCTGTGCGACCTGCTTGGCCTCAACCGCGGCTGTGAATTCGGGGGAGAAGGTCAAGTGCTGTGTGGAGATACCGTGTTAGAAGCTATTCGAGCTAGAGGGTGGTGGAGGTACATACTGTCAAGGACACATCGTCCAGAGCAATGTTGAAACGGGCAGCTCGGCGAGCCAGGTTGTCCCGCACCAAACGGGCAACGTTCTCACGCTGTGTGATCAACTGGCTGGCGTTGAACTGAGCAACAACGCTCTTCAGCACTTCGTTGACAATGGAAGGCAGAACGCGCTCATCAAAATCTTGGCCCAGAGTTCGGTAGATCTGGGGCAGAGCATCCACACGGGGTCTGGATAGGACACGGCAGGTGATGTTCACCATTTGCAAGTCCTTCGTACCAGTGAGAGAAGGGATGTTGCGAGGTTTGGCACGGACATCGTAGATGATCGGCGTTTCGAACCAAGGAATTTGGAAATGGGTTCCTAAAGTCATGCAAATGTGTGAGAGAGCTCCTTTGTCTGGCTAGTGAGTTTCCTTACCTTCGTTGTAGATTTCCTTCTGGACACCACCTAAGCGCGAGTACTTGATGGCACGGTGACCACCGTCCACTAAAAACTAGTTAGAAGCTTGATTCCTTAAGTAGATGAGTATAACATACCGTTGAACAGAGCATTTGACGCGACGTAGGTGCCAATACCGGCGAGAACGAGAGTTCCGACAAGTCCCATGCCTCCTCGGCCACCACCGGATGGGAAGCCGCCGCCGAAGCCGGCCTTACGCTTCGACAGCATAACTTGCAGGCGCTCCCAAGCCTCTCGTTGATTTTGAGACATGATGTGAGGAAGTGCGCGGAAAGTTTTAGAGATGGATGAAGACTACCTGGGTATGATGCTCGAACGGATGAGGTGAGGTCGCGGGCGGTGAGAGAAAGTCGGGCAGAATCAGCATTACTTTGCTTGGCCTCATCTTCTTTGCCTTTCTCATTCGCATCTCATTTCCTATCGCAACCATGGCGCCCGATCGGACTGGGAAGAGCGTATTCCTGGGGAATATCCCCTACAGTACGTAACTGCAGCTGCATGTCTACCCTGCGCAATACTGATCTTTTATACAGACCTCACCGAGGAACAAGTCAAAGACATCCTCAGCACGGCCGGTACCGTTACCAAGTTCCGACTGATGATGAACCCCGAGACCGGCAAGCCCAAAGGTTATGGATTCGCAGATTTTGCGGACGCCGACGCCGCCGCCTCCGCGGTGCGCAACCTCAACGATCACGAAGTCATGGGCCGCAAGATCCGTGTTGATTGGCCTCACAACAACGAGAAGGATTCCGTACCCCCAGATTACTCGCAGCAGTCGCAACCCATGATGAACCAAGATCCCATACAGCAGCAACAGATTGCAGGCTCAGCGCCGCTGCCTCCTCTCCCTCCGGGCGTGGAACTCCCCCCCTCAAATCGACTGCCCCAACGCTATCTCCCACACTCTCGCATCTCTCCCACCCAATCAATTGCTCGATGTTTTGACACAAATGAAATCTCTCGCGGTTGCCGACCCGGCTCGTGCTACTGAGCTGCTGCGCCAAGCACCTCAGCTCGCCTATGCCGTCTTCCAGGCTCTACTCCTCATGAATCTGGTCGAATACCAGCTGCTTGGTTCCATCGTCGAACAGGCCGCCCAGCCTCCCCAGGTTGCTCCACAGCCAACTCCTCAGCAATTCCAACCATACGGTGTTCCCGGTCAGATCGCTACGCCCCCTGTCACCGGCACTCCTTTCGCCCCTCCCCCGGTTCAACCTGCCGCCCCGATGCACGGGCAGGAGGAGCTCCTTCAGCAAGTTCTCAGCATGCCCCAGGCCACTATAGACGCTTTGCCTCCCATGGAGAGAAGCCAGATCTTGCTGTTACGCCAGCAATTGATGCAGGGTGGCATGCGGTAGGGTACTTTCTTCTCTTGATACTGCATATGGATTCGGATATTTTGTGGCTCTACTCGTCAAGAGCAAGCCTGGCATACCCAATATTTTACTTTTTTCCTTTTCTTATGCCACTGTACTAGGCGAATGGGTGGCGCAAAGGGTTGTCATTTTTTTTCCCATTGATTTTGCATACCGGGTAAATCTCAAGCTCTACCCTCAGAATAGTAACAGAATGATATCTTGATTCTCTTAATCCTTTTATTTCGACAACCAACGTCTATCTTGCCTTTCATTCGTAGTACTTGTTTAAAAGGCAGCATGCTTCAACCCGTGGGCATATTTGGCGCGTTTGTCAGTGGCGGAGAAACCTTTCAAGGTCACTCCACCATCTCTGAGCTTGACAAGCTGCATTGGCACGATATAGAATTGGCACTAGTACCTAGACACTCCCATCCCATTGCTGGCAGTGTCTTACAATGGTGTTACGACAAGTTCTACATATGAGAGTCAGTGTTCAGTGGATAACTGCCAGCCCATCAATACCCCTCACCAATCACATTCAAGACCGGCATAATTCGTCTCAGTTTGGAACTTGTAAGACCGCAGAGAAGGCATTGAGGTTAATATTTGGTTGTCATAGAGGCGCTTTAGCTCACTGACACATTGGCGTCAATATCATTTGCCATAATATCTGCATTACTCATAGTCTATACCATAGACATGGTCTGTGTCTCAAGGTAGATCAAGCAAAGGACAAGCAACACGGAACTAGCATGTCTCCTCCTAATTATACACCGTTGGCAGACAAGTGATAGTACCCATGTGGTGTTATTTGAAGCTCTTGTCCGTCAATCTACATCGAACATATCTGTCACTAAGGTAAGGTATACACTGGCTTCTTTTTAAAAACCCATAATTTCCGCTAATAACCTATGGAGACCGTCCACTATATCGCCACAAGAAGGATATAGTTACCGCCATAGTACATCAAGTTAGTAACGACAGAAATATTCCCCATTTCTGGCTTTAGTCTTTAATTGGGCCTTAACGTCCATATCAATTATCAAACCGTTTGGATTGCGACAGGGTGTCTTGGTCAGTTCAATGTCCGTTGATGCTCAGCTAATACGGAACAGATTAATTGTAAACGGCGTGGAAAGATGACCTCATGCAACTATTGATACCGGAGTACTGCCCAGCAGTGGAATGGGTGTATTCGTCGGCGCTGGCGTCTCTCTCAGCAAAGGTATTAGTAACGTCGCATGCCGGGACTTAGCAGTTGAGGGTTGCCGGGGAATATGAAGCTTGGTTGTTGTTGGGTTGTAGTGTACATGTCAGCGCAGGTGTACGTCTCAGCGCAGGTTGAAGTCTGGATCACCGTCACATGCAGTCGCGCCGAAACGGGCGAGTGCTACCAGGTGCTGGGTATAGTCGTGGGTATATCTCACCGTCGCATAAAAGCGCCTACCTATTCAGCCGCGAGCCACCAGATCGTTGCCTGGGCGTCGCGCATAAGTGAGCTTTTCTGTCTCATTTCTTCTCTTCTTTTTTCCCTCCCACCTTTCCACACAAATCACGGCTCCCCCATTGTTTCACACGCTTGCTGCTTTGCCTCGTGCCCTGAGCTGGTGACGAAGGTCCTCATGCTGTAAGTACCTCGCTTTCGAGGGTTTTCCAGCGTGTTTCTTCTTGTTTGGCTTGTCAGTATTCATCCAAAGCCCCGAATACCCAAGCTTCTCGCCCCCTCCTCCAACGCAGGTCATGGCGTCAAAGGGGGTTCCTCAGCAGCAGTCGGCGGATGGTTTGGCAATGGATGATCAGGAGCCTAGGGCCCGGGCCGATGAGATTCCTGAGCTGCGGCGGGGATGCGTGATCCCTCGGGGTCGGTATCTAGCCAGTGACCTCCCGCCTCTGCATACGCTGACAGACATTTTCGCTGACATGGCATCGAACGCCCTGAAAATGGGATTCGAGCATGTCCTCAGTCGGCTCGGCAGTCGACCACTTCGAGTGGCGACAATGTGCTCAGGAACGGAAGCCCCGCTTCTGGCCCTGGAATTGATCCAGACAGGTAAGTGCATTGTCTTGTTTTCGATTTTTTTCTTTTCTGTTCCCTCAGTCGTTTGTTTGTTGTCTTCGATATTCATGTCGGCATGTTGCTTGTGGTTGGTTCCATGTCGACGTTCCTCAGCTTCCACTGTTGCCCCAACTTCCCAAGTCACATGTTCCCTTCCTTGCCCTAACGTTGCCCGACTTCCATGTATGGCTTTACTCTGCTATATTCCGCTTTCGTCTCATTCTCTTTTCCTGCTTGATTCTTCCTGGAAGATGGCAATCGAGCAATTGCTAATATACCTTGGCAGGTTTGGCAGAGGCCCAGCAACTTCGGATCTCGCACGCTTTCAGCTGCGAGATTGTTCCGTTCAAGCAATCATACATTGAACGGAACTTCCGCCCCTCCTCTTCTCTTTCGGGACATTACCGAACTTGGAGGGGACGAGGCGTAAGTTCCCATCCATCTTCCTCTGACTTGAGTTTCATGCTGACTTTGATATTGAAGGCGGACCGCCTACGGGTCATCGGAAGTGATTCCCGGTGACCTTGACATCTTAGTTGCTGGAACTGCCTGTGTCGATTTCTCTCCGTTGAACAACCGCAAGAAGACGCTGCAGCAGGGCGGCGAGTCGGGAGCTACGTTCGACGGTCTCTTAGGGTACGCGGAGAGATATCGACCCCGCATGGTCGTCCAGGAGAACGTCCGGAATGCGCCCTGGGATCAGATGAAGGGAAAGTGGAAGGAGCTCGGATACATGTCGGTTTGTGTCAATGTCGACACGAAGCATTATTACATCCCGCAGACACGCGAGCGCGGGTACATGGTGGTCATTGACAAGCGCCGCTTGGAAGCAGCGGGCCTGCTTGGAGACTCCATGGACCAGAGTGGCATTGACACTGTCACTCAACGCGTTCGTGAGCTTGCTGGTCGTTTCAAGCGCCCAGCGAGTGCGCCTGTGGGGTTGTTCTTGCTGAGTGATGACGACCGCCGACTCGAGCTCATCGAGTTGAGAGCCCGCCTTGAGTCCCGAAGCGAAACCAGCTGGGACCAGTACCAGATTCGTCACCAACGGCACCGTGACGAACTGGAACTAGGCAACGAGAGGCCAATCACTCGATCCCTTCCCGGAGTCAATGACCTGAAGGCACCGGACTTCTATTGGCATCGTTTCTGGAAGACACAGCCGGAGAGAGTGTGGGAGACCGTGGATATGAATTTCTTGAAGAAGATGCTTCAAGATTATGACATGAACTTCAAGGAGTAAGTTTCTCAACCTTCTCTCACTTTCACTTCACTTTCGCTTCACTTTCATTTCACTTTCACGTCACTTTCACGTCACTTTCACTTCACTTCCGCTTCAGAAATAACTTACTAACAATTCACTTCACAGGCGTTGGATCGACTTGTCTCAGGGAGTCGATCGAGGGAATGACAGCCTTGCCGGGTCCGGGATCGCAGGGTGCCTGACGCCGAAGGGCATCCCATTTGTGACCACCCGCGGGGGCCCCGTTTCTGGCACGGAGGCTCTTTCGTTGCAAGGTCTGCCTCTCGATCGAATGCTACTCACGAGAGAAACCCAAGCCGATTTGATGGACATGGCAGGAAATGCAATGACGAGTACGGTCGTGTGTGCAATCATGCTGGCTGGTCTGATAGCCGTGCATGAGATTCTTGACGACGGCGAGGAGGGTCCAACCAACCCCGGCGACGCGGAGACCAAGTCCCTTCTCGTACCCAGCGAGGCCCACAGCCTCGTGAGAAGCAACCTCCAAATCGCCGAAGCCCCCCTCGTCGACCATGCTGTTCTCAAAGCCAAAGCGGCGAGCAGCGTTCTGTGCTGTTCCTGCGAGAGACAGACTGGGGTTCAAGATTCAATTTATAGTTGCACACTGTGTGGACATACCACTTGCAGATCCTGTCGTGGAAATCCCACGCATTCATATCTTCATGTTTCCCCACTTTCTCGACAAAAGCCGTCTGAGTTCATAGCGAACCTGAAGGGACTTGTTCCCATGAAGCTCATGCTGTCTGGTTCGTCCGATTTGGACTTCGAGATGTTTAGATCCCTTTGCCCTATCGACGACCTCCCCCAGTTTTGGCCCGACTTTATTCTGTGCGTGAAGGCAGCTGTGCACGACGTCTTTCGGTTTTTCGAGATCAAGCGCGGAAGAAAATGGCGAGTTGTTTATGACGGCACGCACTCCAGCTTGTTCCTTGATATCGGTCCGGACTCCATCCAGTGGCTCTTGTACGCAAAGCCCCCCCAAGTCCGCGAGCACGAGAAGCGTCATCCGAGAAGTGCTAGCCAAGCCAATTGCCAGAATGAGTCCCACCTCTGGGTCGTTCGTCGAGGGTACATGGGAAGTTTGTTCACCCGTTAGCACCCCGTTCTCACTTCAGATTTCTGGCCGAGGATACCAAGTCCGATCATTCCAATCGGAGTGTGGTCTTAAAGCCGCTAAATTTGCCGATGGAAAAGTCTGGGACAGTCTTTTCGTCGAAGGATCCGATCAAGATGTTGCAGTTCTCGATTTCGACATCCGAGGAATCTACCAATTCCTCCCTGACTGTGGAACAGCGCTTGGTGCATTGTACAGAAAAGAAGCCACCGCCCATGCGCCTCCAATGTTCTTATTCCTTGACCCAACGAAGACTGGACTACCTGATGAAGATGCCTGTGTGTTCGCTATTGACCACAGCCGCCTTCCAGGATATGATGTGAGAATGACGATCGCCGAGTTATCCTCAGCTTGGAGATCATTGAATGTTACCCCGGATTCGCAAAATGTGAAAGCTTTCTGTCGTCGATGGGCCAAGGTCCCCGAAGCGCAGTTGAACAATTGTCCTGCCGAACAGATTAATCTCCACACACTGCGACAAGGAATCCAAGTCTCGATTGAAAACCAGCACTGCCATGATGCTTGTATCACCCTCACCTCGCTGTCAGCAACAACAGCAATTCTCAACCTGCCCGACGCAAATTCTGATTGGCAAGCATGGAATCCCGAGGTCTCTATGAGAGAATTGAAAGGTCTCGCCTGGTTGTTCCCGAAGATTGCCGCGTGGTCTGACTTTGAAGACTGGAACGAAATCATCTGTCCAGACAGTTCGGACCCTAACCATCACACAAATGGCAATTGCAACACCTGCAATCCTCCCACCCCCAGTATCCTTTGGGGCCGCGACAACAAAGACCGAATCATCCCATACGAGAATCCCCAGGACGCTGCCGTCTACGAGCGTGCCATCAAGAACCGACCTTCGCCATTCTTGGTCTTCAGACGAATCAACGAACATGGAGACGCTGAATTGCATTTCACCCTCAATGTTCAAGCCCTGACGCACCAGGCACATGGAAAATTGGTTGGCACCTCGAGCCGTGAGAAAATAACATCTCGCTGGCGACTTCTCCCTCATGCGTACGACATGGCTCAAAAAACCCCTGGTCAAGAAACCCCTGGCCAAGAAACCGAGATGTTTACTTTGAAGAGCAACGACAACGACAGTCCTTCCCCACAACCTCCTAACTTCAAATTCGAGTTGCGTGATGAACAACTTCGATCATTGAGCTGGATGATTTCACAAGAAGCGAAAGACATGGAACCATTCATGGAAGAGGAAGTTGAAGAATCCATTCTCCCCTTGATACCATGGCGCGCCGAAGTCAAAGCAACAATGCCAAAAATTGTTCGCGGTGGCGTGCTAGCTGACGAGGTTGGATATGGCAAGACGGCTGTTATTCTTGGTCTCATCGACGCGCAATATGAAAGCGACTGCAAACCCCCTGAAGACAACGGGCTTATTCCAACAAAAGCAACCTTGATCATCGTTCCCAGTAACGTCTTCAAACAATGGGTTTCAGAAACCGAGAAGTTCCTCAAAGGAAAATACAAAGTTTTGGCGATTTCGTCAATCAGCAAGATCACCATCCGGGAAGTCCAAGATGCAGATATCGTGATTCTGTCCTGGAGTATCCTGGCGAACGATGCATATTACAGCCGACTTCAACAATTTACTGGAACACCCCAGGCTCCCGCAAAATCGAGCGGAGGAACAGGTCGAAATTTCGATAGCTGGTTCCACGACGCTCGTGCTTCCTTGCGGGAATCCGTTGAAATATTGAAAACAGAAGGGCCTGAGGCGATGCTCCAGCAATTGGAGGCCAGACGTCGCCGAGTTCAAGAGACACAGGCCGACTTCACCTACGTGCCCTCTCGACGCCTCCGTGGCCAGGCATTCTCTGATGCTAATAATGGTCGTGAGAAGTCCAATGCAGGAGCAGGAGAGGATTTGGATTCTGAGTCTGACTCGGGTTTCGAGGACTTTGATGCATCTGATGCGGGATACTCGACCGGAGCAGCGAGTTCCGTGGGCCAGCGGAAGCGGAGGCACAGTAGGAAGTCATTGGAAGGTTCAGGAGGAAAGCGACAAAAACGCCCATTGACAGACCTGGCAGAAGTGGCCGATGACAGAAAGAAACGTGAAGCCAAGTCAAAAGCTGTGAAAGATGACCGTAAGGACTTTGATATCAAAAAGAACTCCAGGCAAGACTGGCGCGATGTCAAAGCCGCATTCATTCACGCTTTCAACTTCAACCGTTTGGTTATCGACGAATACACATATGCCGTGGAAGAAAGACAGGCTTCCCTGTTGTCATTGCAGGCACGCTCCAAATGGATCCTTTCTGGAACGCCAGCTCTTCGTGAATTTGCCGACATCAAGAGTATTGCGCGTTATCTTGGTCTACATCTTGGTGTGGACGACGATGGCGATTGCGACAGACCGACGCAGAACAGCAGAGTACGAAACATTCGGAAGAACCACACAGCTGTTGAGGCATTCCAATATTACCAGGCACCCCACAGCAATGCCTGGTATCAAAACCGCCGAGAGCATGCTCAAAGATTCCTGGACCAGTTTGTGCGTAGGAACATTGCACGCATCATACAAATTCCCTTGACATCCAACCTTGTCATCACCGAACAGTCGCCCGCTGAAAAGACAGCGTACGATATGTTGTTCCGAGCCGTCAAAGAAAACAAGAGACGAATCCCTGGGCCCCTGAACACCATCTTGTCTAAGAGCCAGTTCCCTCAAGAGGCTCTCATCATGTCCTGCGTCACAAGTCAAATAGGACAGCCTCCATGGAACCCCGAGAAGTGCCGCAAAGGCTCGCGGAACGACCAAAAGAAATCCGCTGAGATCTGGACTAAAGTGGATTCGATTACTCGGCAGGCAGCGACTGTTTGGTACCGCGAAATGAACAATACTGATCCCAACAACTGGGAAAATGCCCTGAATGGCGTCGCCAAGGTTGATTTCGGGGACGCAGAACTCAACAAAAGATTCAACGACCTCTTAGAGGGCATCATCCGCTCATACAGCGAGTGGAAACTCGCCGAACAACACCGACCAATTGAAGATTTGCTCCAGCAGCGTTTCCAAAAGATCCAGAACGCGAAGACCGGCAACACAGCCACTGGAAGACGTCCACCCAGAGCCGCCGAACATGGAGGAGCCAACGATACGTCTTCAACTTCGGCTTGGACGGCTGTCGAAAAAGCCTTGTCCGCTGATGTCACCTCTCTCTTGAAGCAAGTTCTCGAGATTGACCGGGAATACCGATTCTACGAACACCTGGTGGAGATCCAAACCATTGGGATCCCACCATGTCAAGGGTGTGAGACTGATTTGCAAGAAAAAGAAGATGTCACCGTTCTCAAAACCTGCGGGCACGCCCTCTGCAAAAGTTGCATTGCAACCGCGATCACCCAGACACACAAGCCTTGCCCCATCATTGGATGCAGTGGTCATATTGTCCAATCCAAGATCGTTCCTGGTGAAATACTCGTCAGTGAAGACCAAGCAATCCAGAGCACCAAGCTCGACAAGCTTGTTGAGATCATCCACAATGTCCCAGAGGACGAGCTTGTCATCATCTTCGTGCAAACCAACCACCTATTGCCCGTGGCATCGAAGGCCCTCAAAGCAGCGAATATCGACCACCGCATGGTCACACAGACCAACTTGAAGGGAATCGACGAGTTTAAAGACTCGCCCAAACCAAAGAAGGGCACCACCCAACCGCCTTCCAGGCCGAAGGCTTTGATCTTGAATCTCGGAACCTCCATGGCAGCTGGATTGTAAGTTATTTCTACCCGCTGTTATCTGTTATTCTTTGTCTGAAACAATACTAATTTGGTCTGATATAAAGGAACCTCCAATGCGCAAATCACGTCATCTTCTTGTCACCGTATTTCACTACCTCTCATCATGACTATGATTCAGGCATGACCCAGGCAATCGGACGTGCGCGGCGATTCGGACAGGAACGCGAAGTCCATGCCTATCATTTGCTGGTGAAGAATACATACGACGTCAACATCTTCCAGAAGGCTCAATCAAGCAAACTCGTTGAGCGTCAAGGTGTCCCAGCTTTGGTTCCAGAAGAATCGGTATTACCAGATGACGTCGCATACGAAGGAGAAGAGCTGCTAGAGTAGTCCCGGTCTAAGGCTGCCTCAGGTGCCATTTGTGCGTCACAACCATGGTGACAGTCAAGGTGACCTTTTTTCCTTCATATTAAAATTCGCCGGTCGACGAGGTGGACACGAGTGAATGTTGTACATAGTGTGCAATGCATTTGTCCTTTTCTATGAACTTCCAGTTTTCTAGCCCTGCGCCTCTTCCTCCTCGCTCTCTTTGTTGAATATAGACAAATATTGTTGATGTTTTCAATCCAAGATCGTTCACGGTGAAATCCTCGCCTGTCTACCGAGGAGAAACCTTGTGGACTGGAGCACCTGTCGTGACATGGGTGCATAGACTAGCCAGGCGGGTCGGTAAACATGAACAGCGCAAAAACTAGGCAATTGGGCGTTTTGAAAAGACATGCCATACAAGTCCGGGATGTACGTACATAGCCCTAACTCGGCCAGCGGATAATGGCGAAGTGGATATCTCAAATGATATGCAATGCACTACGTTACTCCCATACAACTAGGAGAAATGTGCAATATCTACGGTGCACTCACCTATCTGCAGGCTCAATATCCAGTATAAGAAAAGGAGGAAATGGAAAAAAAAATCTGCGATTGGTCCTGCCGATATCCCACAGCGACTGGGCCAGATCTGTATCCGGGCTCCGATCACACAAATAAGAACCAGGAACAAACGTACTGTACATGGTATGTTGTAGACAAGGAAAAAAAAAAGAAGGACGCCGCAAAAGTGGTTATGATTCATAGCGCCTCAAGGGTGAAGGGCGCAGTGGCCTCTAATCATTCCCTGGGTTGACCGCAGTGCCCCCCCAGGCGGCTTTTGCTCGTCCATTCGAAATAAAAACACAACCATTATAATATCCTCCCCATCCGGAATTGACCCACGGCAATGAAGAGCTCTTTTTAATCATTTTTCTTCTTTGTGCTTTTCTATTGCTGGGGCGCGGCGTCCAATGCATTGTCCTTGCGCATCATCGTCTCCGGATTCCACTCTGGCACGTCAGTCAGGTTGGTCAGACCGGCGCTGTTTTCGCAGGTATCGCGCCCGCTCAGCGGGCCGGGGGCGGGAATCTTGGTGCCGGCACCGGTAGCGGTGGCGGAGTCCTTAAGGGCTGTCAGGATGGTCTTGATGGACTCCGGGGTCAAATCCTCGTAGTAGTCATCGTTAATCTGGACCATGGGGGCATTGACGCAAGCACCCAAGCATTCGACCTCGATGAATGTGAAGAGGCTGTCTTCGGTGGTGTGGCCGGGGGGTGATTCCGAGGTGTTCGGTAATGGCCTTGACAATGGCGGTACTACCGCAGCCGCCGAGCTGGCAGGGGGTCTGTAGGATTGCGAATTAGGAAGAGCAGGAAATGGCGTTGATTCCAGGTGCTTACGGTAGTGCAGATCTGCACGAAGTACTTGCCAACCGGCTCGCGGTTGTACATGGTGTAGAAGGTCGCGACCTCATAAACACGCATTGGGGGCATCTCGAGCATGCGAGCGACTTCGTTCATGACACTGATGCTGGTGAAGCCGTGCTGGCGCTGACCGAGGTCAAGCAGGGGCATGACAGCAGCCTTCTTGTACTGGGGAGGGTAGCGCTTGAGGATCTCATCGGCGAGTTTGAGGTTCTGCTCGGAAAACTTGAACGGGAGGGTCGGGTTGTTGTTGGGCTTGTTGCGGTGCTATTGTAGGCAGCCGCAGTCAGTATATGAGTCTTTGATGTTCCAATCCCAGGACGCAATCGGCGCCTTCAGTGAAGCACGGGAGGGGTCGAAAGGAATACGCACCACCGAAAGGGAGTCGCTGAACCGTTGCGAACCGGCGGAGAAGGCTCTGTATTGAGGTTTGGGGAGCTGGTGGACAAACTGGCGGCCGACCCGCGGGACTGAGAAGAGTTTAGAGGCCATCGCGGGCGATGAATGAGGGTCAATTGGGGGGAGATGAGGTTGGAGGTTGGAGGAGAAGTCAAGTTGACGAGGCGTTTTACTCGGGGCGGGCTCTGGGCAAATCAGCATGCAGGGATTACTACCGCCTTACCAATCCCCTGCCATACAGTTGCCCTTCAATGCAATCAACTTAACGCTCAGCTTATGAGACAATGATACTCTCGAATCGTCTACACGAACTTGAAATTACTTGATATTAATGGATGTATACCGAGTGACTGACAAATGCAGAACAAGATGGATGAAAACCGTCCCGATCACCTTATTGTGCCGTACTCATCAACCACATCTGCAGTCAACCGACTAAACATTCTCCATCTTATAAACCTCATAAGCAACCTCCTCATATGGATGCGCTGAGACCAAAGCATCGACTGCATTCAGCATAATGCCCCGGCCAAGACACATAATCTCAACCCTGACCTCCTCGCACCGTTCCAAAGCACCGACAGCTCCGACCGCCGGGTCTGCCCCCTCGTTGGGCAGAAACTGACCTGTGCCAACGGTCTGGAAACAGCATTTGGTATACTTTCCACCTGGGAATGACCCTGCGCCCGTGGCGAAGATAGCTTCTTTACAGGCCTCCACGTTGGCGGTCGGGACGAAGAAGACGAGCTTGTAGCGGTCGGGAGTGGAGGTGGACATTTTGTGCTTTAAATGGATATAGCTCTGTCTGCGGCTTCGTTGGGAAAGGTTAAGTAGCCCTGCGCTTTGCTGCGGGCTTATTCTTGGGTTGATTGCGAAGCACGATGCACGACGCAGGGTATAAAGTGTCTGGGAGCGTAGTTGCGGCCGGAAAGTAGACCTCGTGAGGCTCCAGGTACCACAAAGGACGTTTCGGGGCATGAAATACTGTGTCGTGCAGTGGGGTTGACTGTCAGACAACAAGTGCCCAAGTGAGGAGGTAGTGAGGAGTCATGGTAAACTAACATATGCGGCCTTGTTTACAAGGCATCAACTATTCCCGAAGCAGCTCCAACTGTCTTCCAAGGTACTTCGATCGGGGAGTGAATGTGAATGGATATGTAACTTGCCATTCTCCTGGTATATACTCAGTTGAAAATTAGTATACAAGAGTGTTGAAACACAGGGTATCAGATGCATCGCTCACGCCCACCACAGCAACAACTTCGAACAGAAACCAAATACATACACCAACAGACCAGAATTTATACAGTAATAGTGTGCATGCGTGTATACTTGCTGACATGCTCCTCAATACTTGCCAGCATCTCCGCCTTGCGAGAATCCTCGATCCAGCTCTCCTGGACGCTATGCTCCGCGATGATCCTCCACTCCAGCACATTCAGATTGAAAGCCTCCTGCACAGCGCAGTAGTTATCAAGAATGTAACCACCGAAATAAGCAGGATCATCACTGTTAATCGAGAACTTGACTCCAGCCTCCAAGAATCGCCGAATAGGCAGCTCCTTCACAGAGGTGACACAGCGCAACCGCACATTCGACAACGGACAAACGGTAAGCAGGATACTCTCACGCGCCACACGCCGCATCAACTCCTCGTCTTCAACTAGCCGAATACCGTGATCAATACGCTGGGCACCAAGCTCAAGCGCAGTGCTGATATAAGTCGGATCACCTTCTTCGCCGGCATGCGCCGTGAGCGGGATATTCTTCTGCGCGGCTGACGCATAGATCTCGCGGAACATGTCTTTCGGCGGTCCGACTTCTGAGGAAGACCAGCCGAGTCCGTGCACAACGCCAGACTCGAAGTGATTGTGAGCCACAATCTCGTCGTAGACTTCCTTGGCCGACGAGACGGGGAGATGCCGCACGAAGCACAGGATTAGTCGTGTACTTAGGCCGAGCTCGGTCTCGGCACGCTTGCACCCCTTTGAGAAGCCTGTCACGATGGTGTCATATGGTACACCGCGGCTTTCGTGTACTTGCGGGTCGAAGAAGACTTCGGCGTGGTGGACGCCGTGTGCGTGTGCCTTTTGGAAATATGCCCAGGCTAGGTCGGCAAAGTCCTGTTCCTTGCGCAGGACGGCCATGCCTTCGAAGTAGAAGTGTAGGAAGTCGTCCAGGTTACTGAAGTGCTCATAGCGTTGCTTGAGAGTCTCGACCGAGGTATATACTGGGTCGGTCGGCAAGGTGATACCATTGCGCGTCGCGAGATCGAAGATGAGTTCTGGCTCAAGGGTGCCCTCGAGATGGACATGGTGTTCACATTTAGGGAGGCCCTCCAGGAACTCGTGCAAAGGAGACTGACACATTGTTGTGGGTTGCAGTGAGTAAGTTTGTTCAGGGGTTGAGGATTTTCTACATCAGTGCGGAGATATAAGCGCCGGACGAGTTTCCTTTTTCCCCCGCTGGTATCTCAGGCTATCACGGCCCTTCGTTTTCGTGACACAGCTGTCTTTTTATCACCCGCAGCTTTTAATCCCAACATTAGGCCGATCGATAAGCTTTTGCCCCGGAGGTCTCCGATGCCCACGTCGAATAAAGACATCAACAGGATTCACCAAACGAGTAAGTCCAAGAGGCTCCAATCACGGCTCCTCAGCATAGGCGTACATATAAGACGTTGATTATACATAATATTGTATCTTCAAATATATTTGAATGTAATATTCACACTTTTCAAACCTCTATCTAAACCCCGAAAACACCCAAGTCTTGGAATAAAAGAAAATATACGTAATCGTAGCCCATCTTCAGGACTATACTCGCAGTTCGGCACCAGCAGCCTTTCGTAGCCGGTTCATGACAGCCGCAGCCAGGTCACCCTCGCGATCCGACACGCCTTCCACGTAGATAACATCCACATCAAGCTCATCCAGCCCGCGTAGGGCGGCAAAGAGACCATGCGCGATGGAAACTGCATCTGAGCCAAGATGGTAATCATATGCGACCTTCGTGCACCCACTCGAGTTTCCGTCCTGTAGCACGGGAACCGGGAAACTGACAACGTTCCCAATGGGAGAAGGCACGGGGTTCATGGTCCTGGCGATGTCATCTTCCGAAGCGAGCCCCAAGCCGAGCTCCCAGTTCCGCGTGCGAATAATACCGATTTTGTGTGCGCCAATGGCTGTATCTTTCAAGTCCTTTAAGACATGTTTCATCACTCCGGCTGGGTTGGATATCGGCTCGAAGAGAACAACCCGTGCTTTTGGTGAATAGTGGCGGTACTTCATGCCCGGTGCGCGTGGAACCTCCTTCACGTCTAGCGTGCCGTCTTTGTAGCCGACTGCTACATTTTCCCACCCTTCGCATTTCCGTATTTCGTCGATGCCGATGCCGCCGGGGCGAAGAATCACTGGTGGGTCACATAACCCGTCGACCACGGTACTTTCGACGCCAACGCCGGATGCGCCACCGTCAAGAATCATGTCGATGCGGTCTTTGAGATCGTGGTATACGTGCTGCGCGGTTGTTGGGGATGGCTTGGTGGATGCATTTGCAGATGGCGCGGCGAGGGGACGGTCGGCTGCGTGGATGAGTAGGCGTGCCAGAGGTGAAGAGGGCATGCGGACGCCGAAGGTGGTCAGGCTAGAGGTGACCTCTGGCGCCAGTATGGATCCGGATGGGTTAGGTAGAATGATTGTCAATGCGCCGGGCCAGAATCTATCGATCAAAGGCTTGTAGATCGAGGGGAGAGCAATTGGCGGCGTTTTGGCTGAGCTAGGGCTGCCTTGAGGGGCGGGATTAAGGAGACGCTCAAGCATATCGAGTGAGTCGACATGAACGATTAACGGGTTGTCCGAGGGCCGCTGTTTGGCGCGGTAGATGCCCTGGACAGAAGAACTGCGCGTGGCATCGGCTCCTAGACCATATACTGTCTCGGTAGGAAAGGCAACGGGGATGTCACTGGACCGGAGGAGTTCGGCAGCTTCTTCGATGGCTTGCGACTCGGGTGTTTTTTGATTGCGCTCTCTCTCCCACCATTCCGCCAGAGATAAATTGCCGGGCCCTTGGCTGAGCCGCTGAACGGGGACAACTCGCGTCTTTGTAGACATTGTGTTCAAGATTCTGGCACAACTGCGCTGACAGTGGCCGGCAAAAGCGCGGGTGAAAAACAACGTGATGTTTGAGAAGACTCAATGACGCACCATTCGGGCGCACACGCTATCAGATGAGGGGCGAAATGATGCCCGAGGGGCCGGGTTCTGGTTGCGCGGGGCAAATTCTTCTTTTTGCTCTTCGACGTAGAATCTGAAGTCGTCTCTAGCGTACACAGTTGACTATCATTCTGCACAATACCGTCAGAAGCGATAAGAGGCCCTATATTGAAGATCGCGAGAAAATCGGGTCGGGTCATGACGTCGGATGACTCAGCGCATCAACACCCGGGCCGACACATTATTATTGGCAATAGATTTGGAAGAATAGGGGTTATTGATGATTGTATGAGGTTGAAATAAGTGTAGATAAACTAGTCGAAGCGGGGTTGTGGTTGATCAGCTGGCATAAAGAGACCAGGTTTGGTATACATCGGCTTGACACCAATGGTACCACCTAGGCATCTTGTATAACCTCGTTGAATTGAATCCAAAGCTCTAATCTATGTGCTCTCTAATTGTATACACAGGACGCAATCATTTCTTCTTGCCCTTACCACCTCCTTTGCCACCACCACCTCCACCACCACCTTTTCCACCTTTGCTCTTACCCTTATCACCACCTCCGCTTCCAACTCCTGCAGTCATGATGCGCACCTTGCCCACAACCATAGTGTTAATAATCTCTGTGTCCTTCCAACCCTTGATGAGCTCTCCCTCCCGTTCCCGGAGGCGTTCAGCATCAGCACGAGAGATCCCAAGATCTTCGGCGTGCTCCTTCTTGACCTTCCCGGTGGTGGTCTCGGACACCCACCGACCAATGATCTCCTTGACAGCCTTGCCCTTCTTCACGGAGCCCGGCTGCAGCTTAACTTTGTATTTGTAGCGTCCAAGGGCAGCCCATGGGGCGCATACTGGAATAGCAGCAATAATTTCGTCATCCGGAGTCGGTGTGCCCACTAGGGCTGGAATCCAAGTGAGATCTGCAGCTTCTGCGGCAGCTGTCTCCTCGTTGTAGTCGTCCGTTCCATTTTCCGTGAATTGAGCCTGGCGTTTCCGCTCGGCCTCGGCGGCACGCTCATGCTGGGCCCGGCGTCGTTGCCTTTGCGCCTCGGCCTCTCGCTCACGCTGTTCCTTGGCTTCAGCTGCCTTGGCCGCCTTAGCGGCTTTGCCTTTGTTGGCACCCACCAAACGAAGAGCAAGTTCCCGCTCATCTTCGTCTTGATGAGCATACTTGGCAGCAGCGCGCTTGTCTTTCGCCCGCTTGCCGCGAGTGGGAGCGATACGTGGTGCAGCTGGTTTTTCCTCAGCGGAACGGTCAAGAGGCTTGCCCTGTCGCAAGGTACGTCGCTCTCGAGCGTTCAAGTTCGGTTCTTCATTTTGCTCTGGCACAGAATTTTGACCTGCTGTTCCTGCTGTCGTTGTGGTTTCTTCGCCCTCCGGCTGATCTTCTGCAACTTGTTGCTCCGGCTCATCCTTCGGTTCTTCTTCCGGCTCAGACTCAGGGTCCGATTCTTGACTTGGCTGAGAGATCAGGGGCTCCGAGTTGTCTCGCTGGAGAGGGTTTCTGGTGGCGACTTTCTCATCTTCATCCTCATCTTCAGATCCCGCATCTTCCTTCTCTGCCTCTTCGGTGGCCTCTTCATTAATCTCTCCAGGGGCCTGTTCTGGGGCCTGTTCGGCGGTCTCTGCCTGCTCTGGGGTTTCTGGCTCTACGGCATCCTTCGGCTCAGAAGCCTCAGTCTCATCTGTAGTAGTTATAGCGGCTTGCGGAACGTCAGATGTGTCAAATCGCTGCTTATGGTTCCGAACGCTCTCCTGGCTGATTTGGAACATAATACCAAATCCAAGCACCAGTTGCGATGGGGCCAAGAAGTTCTTCTCTCCCTTGATTTGGAAAACACCTGTGGGCATGATTCCGCTACCATTCTCTGCGGTTTTCGATACCTGATGAGCATGTGCCCACCAAGCAGACATGACAGCCTTAGAATCCCAAGCACTTGAAGTCGCGACGCAAAGGTTGCCGGCTTGGGATAGCGTGCTTGGGGGGGATTGGTGCATCTGCACTACCGGCTCGGTTCTTCACCACGATCGGCGTCGCACCTTCGAGGTCAGCGTGCACAAAGATATCGCCCTTAGACAGATAACGTCGGTAGAGCAATTCGCTTTGCATGGCATCCCGTGCACTATTAATGTTAGTAGATATCACAACCCAGTGCTGAATGGTGCCACATACCCTATGACCAAATATCCCTCTGAAGAAATGAAAAAGATAAATTTCTCGAACCAGAATGGCGTCCGAGCCTGTCGAAGCACTTGCTTCTCTTTCTTCAAGCCTCGCTTGAGGTCGGTTGTCACCTTCTTCTCGTGACTCTTCAGTGCCTTTGCAGACGACTGGGTTGTCCTTTGTTCCTTCTCCGAGGCTTGCTTCTTCTGGTCATAGTATTGCGATGCGTTCGCCCATGGGCTCAGGCCAAGGTCAATGTCTATGGTCAATAGCTTAGACTCTCGTTCCGCACGGGCTGTCTCTTGCTCTGCCTCGTTCTCCGAGTCAGAGTCTGATTCGTCGCTGCTAGAAAACTCCTCGTCTTCATCCTCGTCGTCGCCGGCTTCCCCAAGAACTAGGGTGACCGTGTTTTCGTACAGTTTGAGGGGCAGCTTGATGGTCTGCGCCACTGGATTGCCGCGACCCTGTTCCATCTCAATCAGGCGCGCAATTTCACCCCAGTCCATTCCCTGGGCCACTAATCCGTTGACAGCATCCATTGCCTCCTGGACTCGGTAAACGTTGTCCTGGATAGCATCCGCTTTGCGGATGTGAAGTTCCTGCACATTTTTGAGCTCATCAATCCGCTTTTTGTGCTCTGACCGCACGGATTCGAGCTTCTTCTTGGCCGCTTCCTCACGCTCCGTCAATCGTGACTCGAGGCGCTGAGATTCAAGAGATGAGAAATACTCGTCGACCGTGGCATTGAAACGTTCAAACTCTAGAATTTTTGTTCCTGGTTTGTTTTCAAACTGTCGAGGTTTGAAAGGGTGGAAGTCTTCGTACAGCAGAGCCGGTGCCTTTGACGCAGTCTCTCCTTCTGGGACGGGTCGCGTGTCTTCTTTCGCAACGATGTAGCCTGGATGGCTGTCGCCAGAATCAAAGGTGTTGGAAATTCGCCTCGATTCTTCTAGCACTTCTTTCACGGCCTGCAACTTATCTTGGCTCCCCAAGACTTGATCCAGGGGAGTTGTAGTATCAAATTCCTTGATCGCAAAGACGTGGTCTAGAAGCAAGGGAGGATATTCAGGAAAGCCTTGCGACAGTGCCTTGCGCAAAACATCCGTTCCCTTTTTCTTGGACTTTTTGGGTGCATTTCCCTCTTGGGCGAAAAGCGCCTGTGCCTTTTCCAGTGTCTGCAGAACTCGGTCCGCTGTGATGTCCGGAACCCCATCATAGTTCTGCTTATTAGAGACAGTGTACTTAAGTCCGACCTTGATCTCTTCCTGGCCCACACCGGCGGCAACTTGGCGGAAGACGGCAAGAATGTTGTATTCGCGGTCCGTCAAGATAATGTTACCACCGGCAAAAAATTCGAGGAAGATATGGTATACACCATCGCTGAAAGAGAAGTCGATGATGCGATCGGTTCCAATTTGGGAGATTCCTGTAATCCGACGAGATTTGAGGTACTTTCGAAGACGGGTCACAAAGGGTGAAGGTGTTGTTGCCGCGGTTCGCGAATATTGGGTGACATGAGTGCGAAAGCCGGAGTCAATAATGA
Source organism: Penicillium desertorum (assembly GCA_028827375.1). Taxonomy (NCBI): domain Eukaryota; kingdom Fungi; phylum Ascomycota; class Eurotiomycetes; order Eurotiales; family Aspergillaceae; genus Penicillium; species Penicillium desertorum. Next base: position 2,515,819 of record JAPWDO010000006.1, on the reverse strand, counting down.
GTTGGCGTCGGTGGTCTGGCTTGGCAAGCTTGAAAAGGAATATACGCTAATAACAATACTAAATCAGCTCGGTAACCTTGATGGCATAGAAAAGAATTGAGCGTACCGAGGACAGATCGTAGATGTTGGACACTCGGAGGTTGACACACTCCGATGCCAATTCCTGCGTGATGACCTGGGGATGTTAGCGTAACATCTTCTTTGCAGTAGATTTGAATATACCTTGACGTCCAAAGAAGAGAATCTTTGCTTCATAGCTGTGTCTGTGAAGAGAAGGGAATTTTTGAGGGTGACGTATGCGGGGCTGGAACTAGCTCTACGAGGAAATCTACCATGCGAGTTAATACTGCCAGGCAGAAAACCAATCCCCCACTCACCTGAGTATGTAGATCCTGAACACCGCGTAAATATGTGAACTCGTGGCTATATCTGTTGAACTGGAATTTCTCAGTGTATAGGATTAAGGAAAGTGGTGTATAATAGGAAAAGAGATATAACGTTGGTCATCTTTTCAGATTTGATTAAGGCGGAAGAAAGGGCGGTGCATACAGCAACCAATAAAAGGTATTTCCACCCGGGGGTCCTAATCCGGAATAGCGGGAATAGCGGCCATCGCGTGTTATTTATATACTTCAGCTCTCTATCACCTTGGAGCTACTGCCGAGATAGATTTCTTTGGGTTGCAATGAGGTATACTTGCAGAAGACCCCAGAGAGATACATGATAGTTATACCAAAGACTCTCCTATCCTCACCTCCTACCCTGAGCGACTTTTCCTCCCCTTATATATCTATGTATACGTATCGGTGGACATGTTCTCTATTAGGTGTCACCTGCCTTGACGGTGTCCACTTCACGATCTCTAACTTGAAGGTTTTCCATTTTACAAGGAAGTTCCTTTTGGGAGCTTTCTGGAGTGAGTGGAGCAATCTGCAACTATCGAAGAGATTGAGGGTGTCATCTCGACACCCCAACGATGGACAACTGAGGACGACAACGGTCCAGGTGCTACCTTCAATGGCGGTCATATAGATCTCCGCTCCATGTCACGCTGGAAGGCCTGTGTTACGGGCAGGTGTATTTGACTAGATTGCGATTCCTTGATATGGATGGATAACGAGGTTGTTCTTCAAGGTGCACAGTACCACTATGTGTCTCCTCTCATTTTAGTATTACGCCATGAAAGTGTTCAACTGAGAAAAAGAGAGATCCATTGAGAAATGACTAGGCAAATAACCTTCGAAGTACGATGTAGGCTCCAGCATCAAAGCTAGCAGTGGTGCCGGTTATAAGCGGTTCCGAGCAATAAAGTAACATGCGTGCACATGGAGGTATATCGGAGCTCTCACTCAATTGTATTCCCTCGAATGCAATGGCTGACAATTTGACGATTCAACCTTATTTTCTTATTGAGGTATGTGGTGGGTGGAAAACACTCTCTCTCCCTTGGTGGCCGCCTGGGCAACAGAGAGTGCTCAAGTCATATCACAAAAGTCAATTTTTGCTTGGGGCTTCCAATCAAGCCAAACTATTATTCTGTTATGTACTCTATGGTAAATAGACGTAGTATTCGATCCATTATCTGGCGCTGTAGCCTTGACATTTCCAAAAGCTTGGATGATCTCACATTCCAACGTAATATCATTCCACAGATCACCTAGACAGCAGGTTTGTTGATGTTGAGATACTGACGTGATAAAGAATGCGTTGTCTCTCCTGGTGCTCGGCAGATATATTGACTGTTGATAAATCAAGGGCGTCTCGTCCTGTGTTCGTCAACTCCTCCACTTTCATATTCCTAGTCTTCTATCACTATATCACTACTAAGCCCACGTTCAACATCAATCCAAAATGAAGCTTACTATCTTCTTCCCTCTGGCTGCTTTCCTGTCTTTGACTATCGCTGATCCTCTGGATGACGCCAGTCCTGACCTTGTATGCTGTCCCTATCTGGGTGTATAATTCGACTCGGAAGACTAACCAACTTTTCTTATCTTGAACAGATTCGGTGTATCAATGAAGCCTCTGCAGTAGCAGGCTGTATTTCCTCTGTTGATTACGAGTGCACTTGCCCAAGCCAAGCGTTCAAGGATACGCTCGGTGCCTGTTTGGACGCTTCTGGTAGCCCGGAAGACTTCGAAGGTATATCCCCCTCGCCCATTCCAGTCTTGTTGCTATACTTTTCAATTGCCCTCGCGTCATATTGGGATTACTTGGAGATTTGGGCTAATTGGTTTACTTTTAGTCGCCGGTGAATTGCATAAGGAACGTTGTGGTGGGTCGCCGCCTCAATAAGGAGCCCTGGAGGTTATATACTTTGATGTCCATCTGGTCTTTTATTTTTCGAGTGAGTGGACATAGCAATGGGTTGAAGAAAAAAATATATGGATGGGTCTTAATTTAATTCCTAACAACAAGTGTAAATCTAATTAGTCTCGAATATTGTTGGTAGATGTAATGTAGAATATGTGATATCCGTAATATATAACCAGCATCCAAGTCTAACGTCGGTCAGTTTTTATTTTGCACTTGAATTAGCCCCAGTTCCTTTAATAATACACGTGCATATAACCACTGAAAACTCGAGGGGAAAAGCAATGCAGCCTGAAGGACAATGTTATACGATGGATGGTGCTGCAGCTTGCGCCTTGACCCATATTTTAGCCCTTTTCGTCTGCTCTGATCATTACGGAAACCCCCCCCATTATGGAGTTGGGTCTAGACTTCTGCCAGTTTCGCTACTTCGTAGATATAATTGATACCCGCCCAATGACTGCACCTCGCATTGATCTGTGCATGGTCGGAAAAGCTCGTGTTGCCCACTCCAGGACTGCAACGAAAACTTATGAATTTACGGTACTGCCAGATAGATGGACTGCTCTACAGTGCAATATAGGCAGCAAATGAAAAGACCCCTGGAAGAACTCCATCATTGCGATTGCACGATATTGATATCAAGATGAATGGGACAAGTTAAAGACAATAAGAACATTCAAGTATTTTCGTTCTGAACTTCATATTCTGATCAACCCATCACATTTAAGCAGCGTTCTCGAAGGCAGTAGGGAAGCGCTTCATGTTCTGCTCAACGGGACCGTGGCCACGGAGGAACTGAACGTAGGCACCGTCCTGGAGGAGCTTGCCCTCCTGGCGGAGCTGGACGTACTCCTCGCGGCGGACAGGGGTGAAGCCCCAGTTCTTGGAGACAATGATCTTTTGGCGACCGGGGAACTTGTACTGAGAGCGGCGGAGGGCCTCGAGAGCGGTAGCACGGTGGGCGTCACGGGTGCGGACGGACAGAATGATCTGGCCAATGTTCACACGGGCGACGAGACCCTGGGGCTTACCGAAGGCACCACGCATACCGGTCTGCAGACGATCGGCACCAGCGCAAGACAACATCTTGTTGATACGGACGACGTGGAAGGGGTGCACACGGACGCGCAGGTGGAAACCTTCCTTACCGGCGATCTTCACAAGGTACCTATTGAAATTTATGAGATTGTGTCCATGGATATCAGGCGAGAGATGTGGGAGCGTATCGAGTAACGTACTTGTTGGCGCAAATACGGGCGGCTTCGAGAGCCTCGGAGGACAGCTGCTCGTACTCGTTGGAAACCAAGTGGATGCAGGTAGGGAAGTCATCCACGTTAGCCTTCTTACGACCAAGATCGAAGATGCGAATCTTAGGGTCGGGAACACCACGGTTGAACCGGGACTTGGGGTAAGGCTGGAGGTCGAGGACTGATGTCAGCGAAACCGGCCCATCTAAAAAAAAAGATCCAAAAAAATGCAGAAGCGCAGTGCCACAAGCATCCCTCCTCATAGCAAAGGTGGCGTTCCGGTCATGGCGAGGTGGTCGTCGGCGATGTATTGATGCACTCCCCACCACTAAGATAACCCGCACAAATCTTCAAAAGCTCGCAAAATCGAAATCGGCACGCACCTTGTTCTTGCAGTAGCGGTAACATCTCGCGGGACGACGGGCCATTTTGAGTGTTCGAAGGGTGGTGATGGCACTTCCTGCGAACTGGGTATTTGTCGGTGGTTGTCGAGGGTTCGGAAGGAGAAAGAGAAAAGAGGGTTTCGCTGTGGTCACGGGTCTTGATTTCCAAGCAACTCTGTGGCAAAAGGGTTTAACCCTATTAATGCCTGAGCGCTCAGGCCCTCACCCAAGTTACAGTTACAGTTTTTGATTGGTCCAGAGCTTTCCCCACTACTCCCGTTTTGGTCCACTTTTATCGTGCTGATAAATGGAGCACCCGGCTTTCCCGAGGGATTCATGGATGTCTACTCCGTACCTAGGTAGCTTACTATCATTCGATTTTCACGTATACATCGAGTCGTATTCTAGCTTGCCTAGAGAGCTAAAAACAAGTGAGCTTAACACAAAACAATAAACGGCAGGTCCTTTGCTAGGACTAACTAGGAAGAAACTAAAACAACATATGGGTGGGCACCTACATGTCGACCTAGCTACCGGTGGGCATAAGGAACTTGGCCTTCCCGATTATCAATCAAGATTCGAAAGTTGGGGTAATTACAGGTCACAAATCCACACTCAATCCACAAGGATGCCCTCCGGGGCTAGGCGTTTCCCTCATCAATTGCAGCCCAGATGAGCTCTGCAATATCGTGGAGCAACATATCTTGGGTAAAAACAAAATCGCCCTCTCCTTCTCGTGGTTCATTCAAGAACAAATACTGAAATGGAATAATCAAATCCCCGCCCTGGATAGTGGGTTCCTGGCCATTTCCCCCTCTTTTCATCAAGATCCTCTGCGCAACTTGAGATGCTGTACTGGCGTGCTGCGGAAATGACATTGCAGGAACCCAAGATTTGATTTCGATGTTTCCTGAACCTCGTTTGATGTTGATGGTGATGCCCATTCTCATCCGTCCTTTTGATTCAAGCAACCACCAAGCAATGTCTCTTTGAAGTTTCTCAGCGGTCTGTGAATATTCGACTTCAAGAGCTACTGTTGGAAATCGATGCCCTTGCCGTATTGGACTCCATGCCCGGTCCGCTTGTTTTTTTCGATCCTCGCCATCGATACGGGTGGCTCCTAAACAGGAGATTCGACGAGTGGCCATCATTTGTTCGGCGAGACGCATAAGCAAGTATTCGAACCGGGAAGCAGCTTCCTCGTGGGGGTGGCAAGGCATTTTGAGGATCAGGGTTTGAAGTGATAAGGAGTAATCAAGACGGCCGGGCAGCTGTTCATCAAGTTCATCGAGTGCTTTTGATGGAAACGCCTTAATAACAACAAAACAGTCGTGTGGTGATACGGGAGGCATGAGACTTTGGAGATCGCATTGCGGATTGTATTGAAAGACTGGGGTGTCAGGAGGAAGGTGCGAGAGAAATACATCCTCTGTGTCCGACACGATATCTCCACGTTCATACATAGCAGACATTTTCCATACGTTGCTTTTGCTTCAAAATTGAGGTTCATGAATTGCTGGAGTTGAGCTAGTATACAGGGCTACATCTTAATGACATCACATCCGCACCTATACACTAAAAAAGGCTACAAGAAAGACCATAAGAAAGACTATAAGAAAGACTATAAGAAAGACTATAAGAAAGACTATAAGAAAGACTATAAGAAAGACTATAAGAAAGACTATAAGAAAGACTATAAGAAAGACTATAAGAAAGACTATAAGAAAGGCTCGATAAAAGGCTATAAAGAAGACCACAAAAAAGGATATATAAAAAGTCTACCTAATTGAGGGTTGAACATTTCAAAAATGGCCATATAAAGTTGCTAATGGGCAATAGTAGGCCATTATAGTCCGTGGTGGGCAGAAATTTACAGAAATAATTTGTAATGGGACAAGAAAGACATAAATTTTAGTCCAACTCTTCGTTTCCTTTCCACCTACCCCTTTATGATGTAGTCAATCACTGTGGACAATGTCAAGATGGATGCCACATACTGCAATAATTTGATGAGGAAGATTCTGCTTTCTCCTATTTTGCATTGCATCCCGTTTTGTCACATTAACGATTACTGAGGGATCTTGGTATTCTGCCAGAAAATAGGTGGTGAATCGGGAGGGCGTTCTGCCTAACCATGTTATTCATAGTAGTTCATACTTAGTATATACCTATTTGTGGATAGAGAATCAACCTTATAGAGAATTTCATCTCAAGGGCCATCAACAGAATTCCGAAGATCAGAGGCCGAGTGGGTCGGATTTCCGTAGATCTCAATTACATAATTGTGGAGATGGAACTACATTATTCCGAGTGTAAAGCCTGAGGCATCAGTCTCCTTTTCCGAAACGGGCTAAATGCGCTTGTATTGGTCCTTTCATGGTGCCATCCATGGATGTCAACAGTCCCCAGTTGTAGAACTGATAATAAACCTAAGGGAGCTATACGATCTCATTATTTCGCTCCGTGATTTATCATTTCCTCTTCCGGAAAGTCCTTTCGTATTTCTCCAGCCCCCAAAGCCGTTGCGTATTTTTAGATACAGTAAGGGGATCCGCATTCCCAAGAACAACTTTGATTTTAAGGTCTGCAACCATCACTCTTCTCAATTCCTTTCTCATTCCGGCTCTTATACCATTGTTTCCGATGAATTTCCAATTTCGTTCAACCATGTGGCACGCAATCAATCTGTGACAGCTTTCATCCGCATTCCTGGCCTTCAATCTTCCCATACAAGCGCTCTCCACAAGGTGTCCACTAAGTTTTGACCGCTCTTAATTACACTTGCAACCCTGAAATCTTCTTTTCTCTTCCCCCCATTGAAGTATAATACGGGGGTTTATATACATTTTACTTTTCTTATACAATTCACCAGCGTCGGACTTGGGCCCTTTCACCATGTCAGCAACGCCTCGAAAGCCTGGAACTCCCGGCAGTTCCAGCAAATCATCAACCGCAGATCCGCACTCCAACAACGGGTCCACACGAGGGCATGCACGCTCGCCCAGCGCAACCAACGGTCTCAACCGTTCCCCCTCCTTAAGAGGTTCGACTCCTGTTTCCGCGCGCGCAGCTGCAAGAAAACCTGGCCGTTCCAATCTCAGCATGTCAAACGTACCACGAGTTTCCAACGACCCCTCCGAAGAAGAGGCGCGGGCTCAGAATGCCGCCCTCATTGAGGAACTGCGGGAACAGCTTCAGAAGGCCGAAAGTGCTTCCGAACAATATCAAAAGCAGCTCGGCGTTCTGCAAATGCGCCTCGACGAGGCGATCAGTGAACAAACCAAGTTGGAGGACCAGGCTCATGAGCGAGACAGTCGGATCGAGGCCCTCAACAGTGAAATTCGGGACCAGGGTCGTCAGATCCGGGATCTGGAACAAAACCACGAGGCCGAGCGGAATGCTATGCTCCAAGAGAAAGAACACCAGACTAGTCGGGAGGAAGAGATGCAGGCGACTATTCAACGCTTGAAGGACTCGATAGCACAGAAGGACATGCGCATGAACGCAGAAGGGGATCGCCACCAAGTCTCCCGATCTTGTAAGACACTTATGCTCCTACAACCCCCGATGATTACATCCAGAGACTGACCAGCGGTATAGCGAGCTTCCGCAATCGATCTTCCCCGGACGTGGACGGTCAATTCGCGCCCTCCTCCCACCTCGAGCGGAGCCCGTCCCGCAACAACTCCACACTTCTCCTCCAGAAAGACAAACTCATCGAGTCATTACGCCTCGAACTGGCCGAGTCACAGATCAAACTCGTCGAAATGGAGAATGCCGGTGGCGGCCGTCAGCAAGAACTAGAGAAAGACTTGCTCGAGGCCCGCGTCGCCAACGCCCGCTTGATGGAAGACAATGAAAGCTATCAACTTCTTCTCAGCGAGAAGACTCTTACTGGCGACTTTGCCAAGGGCGAGTTCATGCGGGATGCCAACCCCACAAAGGAGTCGGCAGCTGGACTGGGGTCCTTGGCAGATGAGCTTGAATCTGTGGACGAGTCGCCGGAAACCGATGCCGCACAACAACCGGACGGAGAGGTGAAGGCTCTCAAAGATCAGAACAAAGCCCTGACACTCTACATAGAGCGCATTATCAGTAGACTGCTTATGCATGATGGATTTGAGCATATTCTGGACCGGAACGAGGATGAGGAAACCTCTACCACAAAGACCGGGGGAGTGAAAAGGAGCTTCCCCCGACTCCCCCAGAGAAAGATGATGGTTCGTCGCAAAGTTTCATACAACGAGCGAAGTCAGTTGTCGGTGTTCCAAATTCCCGCCCTTCAACCCAACCCCGGTCGCGTCCAACCAGCATGCTGCCTCCACCGCACCCGTCTCAGAACAACCCCAACGAGAACCCCAACACTGCACCAAGCATTCCCTTCCGTACGCAGTCTGTGAGAGCCAGCCATCGCCGCAGCCGCTCGGAACAAGTCGACCCAAGTGCCGCGAGTGTCGTTGGTCACATGTACCGCGGTGGACGCAACTCGGGCGGACCCATCAGCCCGACTGCGATGGGTCCTGGATCACGCCAGAGCATGTTCTCCGGAGCAGCAAGTTATATATCTAGCATGAGTCGCGCACCCTCCATGTCCAGTCAGCCCGATCGGACCGGTCGCAGCAGCTCCCCTAGTGTCACAAGTGATCCTCACGGAGATACAGCTTCCACCGGGGCTACCTCCAGCCCTCCTCGATCCAGTGGTGGCATGAACAACTACACTGGAGCGGTGATGCAACAGGACAAGTTGCGCCCTCTACGCCTTGTTAGCGAAACCACTAGGATCAAGGAGGAGGAGGAAGCGGCTCGCAAGAAGGCAAACCGCGCGAGCTGGATCCCGTGGTTGAATCGCGCCAGCACCGATGAAACAGCGCCGCAGTAGGCGTTGTTCTCCGGGCAGTATGATTTGATGTGATCTTGAACTGATCTTTGACCATATTTTTAACATACCCATACCCCTCTGATGCACATAACGCAACTCATGCCTTGAAATGTCTGCCTATACTTCAAGGGCCCCGATTTCTCATGTTTCCTTTGACGCGATCTGATCATGATGTCCATGCGATGTGACTTCGAAAGGAGTCTCATACATCATATCATGGTTTTTGTTTATCTTGATATATATTATTCCCCATGTATCCTTCACGATGATGTCTTTCCACTCATTTTATGTCATATCCCCATTAGGATGTATACCTTATTCCAGCCTTGTAGTATTTCACTTGAGGACAAGGGCCAACGAATGGCTGGTTATATCTCCATCTATATCAACTTCCCACTGTCACACCGATAATACAGAAAATGACTAGGAATAAGTGATCGGAAGCCAACTGAGTACTAGTTTCAGACCAGAGTGGAATAAGTTTGGATTTATTCCCGATCACGTACGCTGTGGTCTGCAGTCCACCTGTATAGTGTATGGAGCTTGGAGACGGAATAACATTAATGCGTCTCCGTCTCCGCCTCCGGCCAGATTGGCAATTGAGCATCAACAATCATAAGGACAGTATTTCCCCAATTGCTCCCCAACACAGCAATAATCACCATGCCCGGCTCTCTGTCCCTCTTCTCCGTCAATGCGGTCCTTGTCATGTCCGCTGACGATGGCTCCCGTATCTACGCAAAGTACTTCTCGGCACCACACCCCCAGCCGGCGCTGCACCGAACTCGACTGACTACCCCGGTGCCAACCCCTACCCCACCGTGAAGGAGCAGCGTGCTTTTGAGAAGGGCCTCCTCGAGAAGACCAACAAGTCCTCAAGCGATGTGATCCTTTACGATAACCGCATCGTGGTCTTCAAGATGGAGAGCGACGTCATGATTTACGTTGTTGGAAGCGCCGACGAGAACGAGGTGCTGCTCTACAATGTCGTATTGTCACTACGGGATGCTCTGGGAATTTTATTCAAGTACGTTATTCATCTGAAGCGGGGAGTTTCGTCGATGCTAACAAGATTGTTCATCAGGGGCGCAACCGACAAGCGTACTATCGTCGAGAACTACGATCTCGTCTCCTTGACTATTGACGAGACCATCGACGACGGAATCATTCTCGAGACGGACCCGGTTATGATCGCTTCGCGTGTCAGCCGCGCACCGGCTGCGGATGCACCCAACATGAAGAACATCGATCTCACGGAACAGGGTCTAATGAACGCCTGGGAGTTCGGCAAGCGGCGTCTTGCAGAGGGGTTGCGACAGATGTAAATGGGACTTCGATTTTTGTCTTGCGTTGGAGGGCTATGATGCGTTTCCCCCTCATTGGAGCATTTCTTGATTGTTTTTTTCCACCCGCTTTTCTTCCTGGCTGGTCCTGGCGCGTTATGGCTTTTCTTTTTTTTTGTCTACCCGACTTGGTTGTTTCCAGACATCGATGGCATAGACCTGATTCTTTTCATTCTAGCATCTTACAAAAGGTCTTGGCTACATCATCGTGTTATGTTCGATATTGACAATGTTGGGCCGGGATACCGCATAATTCATGATCCTATGTTCGAGAGACTGATATGTGCAATGAGAAAATCAATAACCTCGTCATTTCCGGAGATGTTCATTGCGCCTGGAGCCTGTATCAGGCCTTCTGTCTTCAATTTGTGCACTACAATATCTTAGGACACAATGTCCGCTAGTTGACCATTCGCCTGATATCAATCCAGTCAACCAAGTGGACTAACAGGTCTGTCTTCGGTGGCGTCAACATCATTTATTTCTCTCGAAGAAACGAAAAGCCGGGGATCTAATTTCGAAATGGTTTCTTCATCGAGCTTTTCCAAAGCGAGATCCCCGGGGAGTTCGACCCTCTTTATCACTAGCATTCGGGTCCGCATTTCCGTGATCAAGGAGTGCCTTCACAACCTCAGAGTGACCATTCATACTAGCCAGATGCAAAGGGGTGAGTCCCATCATATCGGGGGTCCTAGGATTTGCATTGACAACGGTAAGTAGAAAGATCACGGCCGACGTGTCTCCATTCATCGCAGCTCGATGCAAGGGTGTCCAACGCAGGGAATCCTTCGAGTTGACATCGACCTTGTCACGATCATCTGACGTCTCAATGTTGGTTTGAGCGGATAGATGTAGTCGCTGCGGGTGGGAGCCCTCGAACATCATCATGTCATACATCTTTGCGCGCTCTAAGAGGACCTTGATCATTGCGCCGTGTCCTTCGCCCGCAGCGATATGCAGTGCATCCAGTGACATGTCTCGTTCCGTTGATGTCATGTTTTCGGGATTGAGCAAGATCTTGATTAAGGATGCGTATTGTTTCTTTTTCGCGGACCACGATAATACTTTGTCGATTTCTTCGTCCGTGATGTTGAGGCTCAAGGATAACCTTCGATCCAGGAGTCGGAGTAATAACTTGTGTATGACTTCGGGGAGGTCAAAGGCGTGCACGACGTGGTATAGCCAGAATGATACGGCGTATTTGTGGAAGTAGAACTGCTCTTCTGTAGATTGGTTCTGGAGGTTCGTCTCTGCGATGACTTTTCCAATATCAAAGCCAGCCCTTTTTCGGGATCTGAGGAGTTTGATTGCCATGTTCCTGACTCCAGTTGATGGTTTGAGTGTCGAGAGAATCACCTCAGAGGGTACAGACCCAGTTCGCAGCTGTGGTATTACATTTTTTGAAACTTGAGTTTCAAACACGCTGTAGTTGAGGTAGGTGAGAATGATGCTTGCCATCAATTGATGAGCGTCATCCACGTTGACTAGGGTTTGCGTCGAATCTTTGAATTCACCGAGGAGGAACTGTTTCACGCTGTGGTGAACAAGATGTATAGTAAGCTCCTCCTCATCAACAGCGACAAGACTGCCACAAGAAGCCAGGGTGTTGTGCATATTATTGAGCAGTCTATCCGGATTCCAGTCCAAATCACCCGGCACAACACACAGCGCCTCGCGCAGTTGCTGGAGAGTGAGCGGGGTTTGGGCCACGGTTAGAATGGCCAATATCTCCTTTTGACGTGTGTGCTTGGATTTCGACCGTAAAGTGCGAGAGAACGTCTCTGAAAGATCCTTTGGTAGGTCTGCAAGAGCATGACGGATCTCCTCGTCACTTTCCATCGCGCATAAAGATTCGATTTGGAGAGCAACCCAAAGGAACATCCCTTGTGATCCTTTTAATAGAGCATCTTGGATTTCGAGGATCAGAAGAGGACTGCCAATCGTGAGCTGTCCAGATTCAATTCGATGTTCCAGTTCTGTCTCGATGAAATGCTCGATGTCGGGTGTGTTGTTCGGAATTGGTGTAACAATCGGCGCAGCAAGTTGCGCGAAGGTTGTTTTGAGGGGACTCTCGTTTGGATCCTCACGAAGAGAAATGCAAAGTAGCATTGCAAATGTTTCACTCTGAAGAACTGATAGCTGCTGGATCACGATGTCTCTTTCATGCACGTCGAGCTCGTCTAGCCCATCGACAACAACGAAGAACCTCTTTGTTTTACGAATAGGAGTAAGACAACCTGAAAGAAGTCCCATTAGTCTTTCCATCGGTTCGCACTGATGTGTCCTGTTCAAGTACTCCGCGGCAGCCGTGAAATCCGACATAGGGTATAACAACTGACGAGCCAAGGAACCAATAACTTCCCGCGCTTTGAGACTCTCAGACACATCATGTCTACAAAAGAAATATGCCACATGGGGCGTTCCATTCTGGATATGGAGATCGTCCACTATATTGGCGAGTAGCACAGACTTCCCGGAGCCCAACTTGCCGGTGTAGACGAGAGTGGAAGAAAGCATACTTTTCCAATTTTGATATTGGGCGCTCTCTCGGAACAGAGTAGTGTTGCCTGATTTTCGAGCCTGCTTCCAGGACACTGTGCAATCGTACTGCGAGCAGAAATCAAGGACTCGCTGTTTCGTTTGAATGGCTTGCTGATACGCGGTTGATTTCTGGAATATCGATGAGACTGTTCTGAATCGGGAGTTGTTTCCCGCCTCATCCTCAATTCCCTTGGCCATCAAGAAGCCGACTTCGGCTTTGATTGTCTTTCCCCAAGACTCAAGCTCCGACTGGTAGGTCTTCAGGTCCGAGTCACCAAGCGCGGATGCCCTCAATTTTCCGAAGATTGACTTGCGTGTAAAAGTGATCATCTCATGGCAAAGACGTACGATCACAATAAAATATTCACAGAGACAAGATTGTAAATCTTTTGACCGAGGATAAAGTAAAGCCATCTTCTCATAACGAGGGGCAAGACGTCCAGCAGTCATGAATATATTCGATAATTGCTCAAGATAGGAGGAAAAGTCGAGGACTAGTAGGAGCGATATTCGCACTACTGACCAGACACTACACGTAAGCAAATTCTGAGATCCACCGACTATGATATCTCCTAAAGCAGCGAATTGCTGGGTAGCTTGTAGGACGTTCATAAGTCGCGGTCCCAAGCACCGGCGTCGCTTCTCGGAGACACGGTCAATCTCGGCGGTAAGTTGCATGACATCTTGGATACCAGGGGGAGATTCAATTGATTTAGTTCTCCAGGCACGGAAACTTGCTTTTTCCTCATCGGACAGTTCGGCCTCGAACTGTGATACAGCCTGTGCGAGGCGGACATCAGGCTTCAAGCGTGGGGCCGAGTTCAATTGCGACATGCCTAATATTCCCCCCGGCTTGATTCATGGAGTGTACTTCCCAGGTGAATGGAAGAGAGTGTGGGGTTTGACATTGAAACTTGCCAATCCAAAAACATTTAGGGCGGGGAATAGTACATGTGCTAGCGCAGAACCCCACCTAAATGATTTTGTCGTTACGGTGGAATAATTAATATAAGCACTTCTAGTGACATATATATAGAAAAGTTGTGTATTATGATTTTCACCTAAATGTATACATGTAGTTCGTGGCTAATTACTTCTAAACATGACATGTATAGGCAGCTATGCCATGGGGAGAGGAGAAAGGTGGACTGCTGGGGACAGAATAAATAATCCTAGGTAACTTGTCCTGTAAGATAGTATGACTATTAGTATATGAAGATACTAGGAGAATCATAAATAGTAATTGCCATGAGAAAGCGCAGCTTCACCAGGAAGGAGTGGGATCGACTGTCACCTTGAGGAAAGACCAACCTTAACTTCACTATCCTTTGTAACAAATGCTTGCGCAGCATTAATACCCTTACATTAGGCCTTGCAATACTTTTATGCCCTTGAATCTATGTAGGTATGTGAAGGCTGTCCTTAAATGGCACGTATGGCGAAAGTATCAGTCGGGCGATTATTACAAGTAATAAGCCTTACTTCTTATCAAAACAGTCCTCTTACTCTCCATTTTGTAGTCGCACATGGTTTCTCGGCATCGTCCAAGTCTTTAAGTTGTCCATGGTATATGATAAGGAGAGCAAGGGAAAGGAGTGAGAGAGACTGAATATGAGAGATATATGAGCTTATTTCTGACCGAGGTAAGAAATTCTGTGTAGGCTTCCTCTATATTCTAGAAACACGATTGATTAGTGACATCTATGGGCAACCGTGCCAAGCGCCCAACACACCAGGTGTTGGTGCCCCCCCAGCGACCACTAGATGTCCACCAAGCACTAGATCTAAAAATTAGGTATTATTTGTGTGGCTTGCCAATACGAAAGATACTTAGGCATCAATTATGCACGTTTACATCCATACAAACGTACGTAGGCAGTAGCTTTTATTAAACACCTGCGCCACAACCAGGAGTAAGTCCATCACGGTCTAGGACTGTGATCCACCTCAACATTTCCGAGCTCCTATACGATATAAATTTTCCAAAAAAACAGCCCCTCCCAGGATATTATCCACCTCAAACATCGGACCCTGCCAAGATCGAGCTATGTAGTGTGAAGTTAGGATACGCGTATAGACCAGACCCACCTGCCACTAGTGGCTCTAATCCGGCTCATCGTCAGAACTGAGATTCTTCAATACATTGTCCTGGCACAATGGTTACGTGCAATATACTATGTACAGACTTGTGGCGTACAGTTTAAACTGCAAAAAGACTCCAACACTTTTGCTGAAAATGTCCATGGCGTCCTATATGTACTGTCAAGAAGATTCCAGTCTTCACTTCTGACACTACCGTTGTATCTTTCAATATACATACAATACACAAGCATTACACCGTACTCGTATTCCGACTTCAACCATAAATAGGTGGGGCGTAAGGCTCACTTCGGTGGATCTTCCAAGGTTAGTATATACAAGGTTTATAAGGCCTTTTTTTTTTTTCGAAATGACTTGGCTGTCGAATAGCTAATGGCAAATTTTCTCTTGTCTTTAAAGCTCCTGGCTCGTGTTGTCCCCCCCCAATGGTATCTGTTCACCTGTAACTTTTGCTTTCCCGATCTTCTCTTTTTCTTTCTCTGCTTGATATATTGTGTTTGACCGATGGAAAACAAAGCTTATTCCGGGGCCAACACGGCCCCTTACGACCAGCCTCACGACAAACACCCACCACCATACGAGGCTGTTTCGCAAGATTTGGGCGAAGTGCAGAAAATCTGTGTTAATGGTACGTACGCTACCAGGTTCTAGTTCGGTAAAGCAAATCTGACCTAGTAGATGACGGCCGTGTTGTTGTGGATGCTAGTTCTCGACTCTGCAGATCTCTTTCTAAGCTATTGCCCCATGTTATTCCCCAGACCTTACCTCCACCAGACTATTCAGAAAGGGTACCAACTTTCAAGTTTCCTCTGAATGTTGTCATTCAAATCGTCGGCAGCAGAGGAGACGTCCAGCCATTTGTTGCACTTGGAACGGAGCTACAAAAAACAGGCCATCGCGTGCGTATCGCAACACATAATGTCTTCGAGCAGTTCATCCTCAAAGCCGGTTTAGAGTTTTACCCTATTGGCGGTGATCCGGCCGACCTGATGTCATACATGGTCAAGAATCCCGGGTTGATCCCCAGCCTAGACAGTGTTCGTGAAGGAGATATTCAAAAGAAGCGCTTAATGATGGCAGAAATCCTTCATGGTTGCTGGCAATCATGTCTGATGCCGGATCCTATCACCAATACCCCCTTTGTGGCCAATGCCATCATTGCCAATCCTCCGAGTTTCGCGCACGTTCACTGCGCCCAAGCCCTGGGAATCCCACTTCACTTGATATTCACAATGCCGTGGAGTCCAACAAAGGCATTTCCGCACCCGTTAGCCAATTTGAAAAATATACCGGCTGATCATGGGTGGCTTAATCATGTCTCTTATAGCGTCGTGGACTGGCTATCGTGGCAGGGGTAAGTGTTGAGCAATCCTTTACGGCGTGTACACCTAGAAAATAGCTGACTTATGTTCCATTTGACACAGTCTAGGGGGCGTGATCAACGATTGGCGGAAGCATGAGCTAGAGCTTGAGCCTATCTCTCTTTCAGATGGTCCTTTCATTCTAAGCAAACTGAATGTTCCCTATACATATTGCTGGTCCCCTGGCCTAGTTCCCAAACCTGACGACTGGCCCCACAACTTTGGTGAGATATAGTCGTTTTTTTTGGATTCGCTGAAATCACTGAATTTATTAGCTAACTCACATGAATAGACGTCTGTGGGTTCTTCTTCCGCGATCCGCCCGACTATCAGCCCCCTCTTGAGATTTCAAAGTTCCTTAACGCCGGGCCCCCTCCGGTCTATTTCGGATTCGGAAGCATTGTCCTCGACGACCCGGAAGAGATAACGAAAACGATTCTACGGACGATTCAGGAAACCGGAGTTCGGGCGATCATTTCACGCGGTTGGAGCAAGCTAGGAGGAGCGGACCCGGGCAAAATAAACAGGAGTGATGTTCTCTTTATAGACGACTGCCCGCACGAATGGCTATTTGAACGGGTTAGTGTGGTTGTTCATCACGGAGGTGCCGGTACAACGGCGTGCGGGCTACGAAATGGCAAACCTACTATCATTGTACCATTCTTTGGAGAGTGAGTGACAGATTGTTCCTTGATTACTTGAATTGCCCTACGACCTCAAGGAATCTTCTCTGACCTAGCTATAGCCAACCATTTTGGGGAGAAATGGTTTCTGCAGCTGGTGCAGGACCAGACCCTATACCATACAAACAACTCAAGGTCACAACATTAGCCCAAGCAGTGAAGTTTTGTTTAACGTCAGAGGCAGTGTGCTCCGCACAGGGTATTGCCGCCAAAATGCAGCAAGACGAAGGAGTGAAAACAGCTGTGGCATCATTCCATCGCAATTTACCGCAAGGTCTGGTCGAATGCGATCTACTACCGGGATTCCCAGCCTGTTGGAGATATCGCCTAGGCAAGAAGAGGTTTCGCCTGTCAAAAATCGCTGCAGAGATCCTCGTTGAAAAGAATCTGTTAGACGTTAAAAAGCTGAAACCGTGAGACCGAACCCTTCCACTTCCAAGCCACACACCATGGGTTCCATGACTAACCTCTTTTGAATGCAAGATATCAACCAACCCCGATTACCATTCAGAACACGCGATGGGACCCAGTGACTGGTATCTCCTCTGCTGGAATGGGACTCACATTTGATATGCTCAAAGCAGGAAGCGATATCTTCTATAAACCGTACAAGGTATACCAAGATGGCCGTGCCTCTCCTCTTCCATCACCAACTGGTTCAGAAAACAACCCTGCCCAGCCGTCGCCAGGAGACAGTGCAAAATCAATTCGAAAGGCTCAATCGATGAACGACTTGGCAGTCCGCAGGGATGTCGAGCCTAAACAAAAGGGCAGAGGTGCCGCGATGGCTGCAGCATCGACGCACGCTTCTGGGAAGCTCCTAGGAAAGGTGGCTTCTGGATTCATGGTTGATCTGCCTTTAGCGGCGGCTGAAGGTTTCCGCGTCCTTCCTGGTCTATACGGAGAAAAGGTTCCGGAGTACGGAAAAGTAAAAGATTGGAAATCTGGCGCAGTTGCAGGTGCCAAGAGCTTTGCTATTGGCATGGGAGAAGCTGTGACGGGTGTGTTTTATCAGCCATATAAAGGTGCCAGAGACGGAGGTGCCGCAGGCTTTGCGGGTGGAGTGCTCAAAGGCACTTTCGGGGTTGTGGGCAAGATGGCACATGGTAAGGACATACTTTTCTATTCCATTTTATGAGCCCCTTCTGGTGCTCTTTCATCATTTACGTTCGCTGACCTCTTAAGGCTCACTCGGCCTTGTTGCCTATCCCAGCCAGGGCATTAGACAGAGCATTCATTCTGCGCTTTATAAAAGCACACGGAAGCTCATTATGGCGGCTCTTCACCTGGAGGGATACCATATGCTTCGGCAAGAGAGAGTTAGAGGGGTTGAAGATCGTATGGTCATAGAAAGGTTTACGGCCATGACCCAAAATGACTTCGATGATGATAGTGATTACATGTAACTACCAGTGCCGAAAATATAATATTCACAACCAGGTTTAATTTACCTCAGCATGTGGAAGAACTTATGCTTTGAGGATTGATAGGAACTCTGTAGGATTCTATTTGCTGGGCTCAAGCCTGCGGTTCGGGACATGCCAATTCCAACTGATGCGACGAGCGAATCGTATATATGGCACTTTGCTTCTAGTTTAGAGCTCTTAAAATGGGGACTTTTTCTGTAAACACACCTAATTTACCCATAGTTTATAAATCGATATGCCTAGTCTTGGCCACTCTAGTCCTGAGTATTAGGCTAATGTCTGTATAGTCTCCTGCTTTTCGTTCTCCGGTATCCCTTCAAAGAAGGCACCCTCAATCAACTTGACTTTTCTCCCCTCCCACCATGACATTATTCCTGCCAGAAGCGAACTGAAACAGCCTAAACCAATGAAAAGGCCCACTCCGTAGGCCGGGCGAGTATGGCGGTTGTATGCCCACATGAATGCCGCCATTCCAACTTGGAACAAGCTATTCAACAACATATTTATCACCACGAAGTCCATTTTCCATGTCTTTGTCGGTGGAGCAACCTTGCCCGTTAGGGTCTCACGAACCGCCCTGTCGTCGCAACTTGACACCTCGGAATTAGGCTTCCGCATTCTATACCAACTCGAATTTCGCTTTGCAAGCTGCGTTATCGATTTATTGGATGACTTTGCCGAACCGAAATGCCACACCAGCAGCCAGTAGGTGTCGCGAATCCGCCATGGCGCCAACCCCCACGAAGTTAGACAGAACAATGCATTGAGAATTTGGGAATCGATTTCAATCCATATTTCTTTGCGCTCTTTGCTCATCGAACCGACATTCAGCAGGAGAAAAAATAACATGGCACCCCAAGCGATAACGTTGAGACCATAAACCAGGATGAAAAGGCCTGTAGGTGTAAGAATGAATCTCCATGCGGCAATAGAAGCTTTCTTGAAGGCGTCGGCCCAGGACACTTTTGGAGCAATGTGGTTTTCATTTGTTTTGTGATGTTCAAACAGAGGTTCGAGGGGGCCTTTGGCTGGTGCAGCCCTGTCCTTCTCATCATGCAAGCCTCCAATTTCGATCGTAGGCGCCGTCGCTCTCCGAATTATCGCACCGCCAATTGTATCCTGCGTGCTGACGCGCCTTACACCTCGACCGTGTACATCGAAGAAAACATCATCGGGCGATCGTAGATCTGTCACATTTGGCGCGTGTGCAATGGCTGTTCCCGTCGCCTGCCACATCCCACCGGAGGGATTGTACTCTAGCAGTGTCGTGACAGCGCTGACCGAGGCCGAGCGCAGTGTCCGTCCTGTTGCCCGGAAGAGCGGTATTGTGGTATTTTCGGTGAGGATGGGCTGAGCTTCTGGTCGGGCCGATTGCCCTTCGGTTATGATCTGGTCCATAGTCGTAACTTGTCAGTCGAGTGTCTCGAAAGGCACAATGTGTGGAGAATGGCGCTGGGAGTGATAGTGTTTTGTTGAAATATTAGGAATGTTGCATATGCAATAATTAAGACGTTTAAATGATTTGAGAGCTTGCGGGAAAAGGTTTTGAGAGGTTCAAAAAAGACCAGACCTACCTAGGTACATACTAAGGAGCACAGCAATCCTTGGGTCCAAGTGGGTACGGTGGAGCTGTGGCTTTTAGGCTTTGCGGTAATTTATTCCCCAATACGATACGTACTGTTACACGTATCAATGGCAGCCTAAATCATCGGTCGAACACCGGGAAACGGTCGGCGTAGCATCCATAAATAGTGACTAGATTTCAACGTGATGAAAGTAGAACACCGTACATGCGAAGAGATCTACCTCACATCATCATGCATTGACTCCAGCGATGTTGTCGTAGAGCGGCATATTCCCGTGACACCCGTTTCGTTTTCTCGATCTTGATCTCCACTGCCCCGTCGCCATGCCACCATCGCAGATATTGAAGCTTGACTGTATGGAAATCCTGAACGCTGATTTCCCATTCTCCTCCACTCACCGAAACCGAGGTATCTCCCATTGGAAAATGATACTCAGGGAGGTATATTTCACTTGGAGTGTGAGGTTCAACCTGACTCGCAGTCAATCTCATGGTGAATGTACACTTCTTCAAATCAAAAGTGTAACTTTCTAATCGCCCATTCGTGTAGATAGGAGCGGGGCGGAGCCATGCTTCCACTGCCCTGTGGCCCCGTCGTGGCCGCATGGTAGCCTGGGAGAAATCAAACGAGGTGAAAAGGCGTTTCAAGGCTTTAAGCGAGCCAAACTCCTCTTCTTCGACATGGACAAGATGATCTTTAGAGCACTCTGTAGAGCCTGACTCTGTTGAGTCGGGAGAGGGTCTGATTCGCAATTCCAAATCATCCTGTGAGTATATGGAAAGATCCTCTCCATTCCACTGATCGCCCCATTGATGGTTATTCTAGGCGGAGTTAATTAAAGCTGTCTCTACCAAAGGTAGACCGGTATACATACCTCTGCCACATAAACCCATAAAGTAAACCCGTTGGCTGTGCTGCCTTCTAACGCAAAATGGTTGGCATCCATTGCTCTGACCTGACTACTATAGTCTCCAGTTTTATATGCATTTTTATCATCCATGTCATACGGTATGCCAATCTCCGTAAAGATTAGGGGATGATGACCCATGTGTTCGACACTTTCATCGCGCAGGAACTTGAGCTGACGACGTAGGCTCTTTCGAATTAATGTCTCGCCGATTTTCATTGCGAAAGGTGGTGCAAGATACTTGCCCCGAAGCAAGCCGATAACATCCAAGTTGTAGAGCCGATTCCTATTGGGATTAATATTATGAATAACAAACAGATGAGGCTTTGCTACTAACCAGTGCTTCGTTAAAAGAGTCAAGCCATCATAAAAGTGAGACGCGTGAACCATGTTCGGATCATCATCGGCGGTACCCTTGAGGCTTGGTGGTAGCTCCATAACAGGTGGCTGGCAAAACATGATAGTACTCCCACATACGCTGCGAATAGCATCCTTGTATGCTCGGTAGTGGTTCAGAAAGTAAGAGTTTGTAAAGGCTTCATAGTCAAGAAGCTCGCCAGTCAGTGGGTTGCGTGAAAAGTAGTCCTTTTGTAGCAGGATGGCTTTGTATGGCTCCCAAACACCATGTTGCGCCCAGAGGCATTCACCGAGCCTCCAGCCCGGGTCGCGGTGCCAACCATATTGACAGTCGTCGTAATCAGTGGAAAGCCATGCCTGTTCACCATTTGGATCTATAACCTCCTTACCTGTCTGGTAAGGGCCGAATGTTCCGAAAGCCCAGGTTTTTACCTCACAGGACCGCCCAGAGCCAATTACCATAGCCTGAAATGCCGTGGGAGATGTACCAAGCTGGAGATGCTGCTCCGATGGAATCGAAGAAATATCCTGATTGCCGATCAGTCCTTTATGAGGTTCGTTCATACTTTCTCATCCAATGACCACATCTCCTTCGAGATCACCGGCGTTTTGGATTCTCTGTGCAAGGTATTTGCATGCCGCAATAAAGTGGGTTTGTAAATAATCCTGGATATTCACACCATCGATGATCGCCTTCGGTGCGAAATCTCGACCGGCCCAAAACAAAGTAAACATAGTCTGGCAGGCTAACCTAGTGTAGTTCGTACACCAAAGCATCTTGGGGAACTCTGCGGGATTGTCCCAAGTGTTGTGAACTATGGCAGCCTGGGTATTTTTGAAGCTCCTCGGATTGAATCCCGCAGCATAGAGCGTCCATGTAGGTGCTCCAGATCCTCCTGATAATCGAGACCACTTAGAATAGCAAGTTTAGTTTATAGACAATATATTCATTCATGACTAGACTTACCACATCTTGGTGCGGATCCATAAAAATGTAGAACCCGTATTTCTTGGCGACACGAAGAATTCCAATAGTGAAATCAATCCAGTCCTCATCGTATATCTTAGGACCAGCGTGTTCGATTGCCTCCCAGGTGAAGATATATCTAATAGTGTTGTATCCCCATTTTCGTAGACGCTGGAAATGTATGTCGGCATCTTCTAGGGAGAACGGCTTTCCCACAAATGATACATCCGCGTCGAAGGACCCCTGGGCGTTGTGCGATCTGAGATCTGGGGTTTTCGGATATTTAGCGTCACCTGCCACATTTATTCCCCGTAAGGTGATTTCTCGATTCAAGGGATCTCGGAATGATTGTCCCTCGACGCGCACACGGGGTTGGCTCATATTGTTGGCCGCGTTTCATGGACCCGGAGACCATTTAGTTGGTGAATGGAGGAAGCTGAATGCAAATGCCTCCTGTTGAACTGTTGAGCACTTCTGAAAAGCGTATGGAAATGTCTAGCGAATGGGTACAACGGATAAAGGTCCTTGCAACATGGAGACCGAAACCAGCTGATGTGTACCGGGTTACGTGATCGAACCGTCCAGCCCTGGAGCGCCGAGGGGGGTCTCTTCCTGAGGTCCGTATATGGCTGTGTTTCCTGGTGTGGAAGAGTGATCTCGTAACCGGCGGCAAGGCTAAACAAGGACTACTAACGAGGATGGCCACACAGGCCTACGACTGGCTTCAACTTTGAGTAACAAGATAGATTCAATGGACAAACTGCTGCTACCTAGGTACCGGTGCCGGCTTCACCTGGATTTTGCCACGGAATACCGCCTGATCTGGGACTGGCCCAGGTGGGTCAGGTGGGCCACTATCCATGGAATGTGATTTTGAGTTGCCGTACCTAAATTAAGAACCAATCAGCGGTGTGTATTTGATACATACCATTGGTGGAGCTACTACAACAGGATCGCTATACGAATACGCGTATTATTCGTGGGATTCTTCTCGCCGTTTTTCAAGTTGAATACTATATTATAAATTTTGTATGATCGGAAGGCCCAGATTACTTCTGTATCTGTTTATGGAGGTGGATATTGACGGGTGTGTCCAGGACACGGACGGAAATACAGTTTCGCATTACCGATGTAACTACTTTGTTGAACGTAGAACCTAGAGCTTCGCAGCTACTTTAGGAGATGGAAAATGATAAGGAAATTTAGAACAATTGCAATAACTAAGCTGGCTTAACGCTGCCCGCCTTGTGGGAAAGTAGAAAGAGGGCATAATCTCGCCGAAAAGTCATAATCAGACATGAACTACCTGGGCAGTGATCGCATATCGCAAATCTAGTGAATACGCCTCTAGACGCCAAATGCCAAACTTGTAAGCGTGACTTCTGACCAGGAACTACAATGAAAGACTATGTGCAACAGCCTCTCAAAATGCAAGGTTGTACGGAGCCTTGGAGGTCAGCCAATCTAAGCACCACCCTGTTGCCCTGTGCAGCTCGCAATAATTGCTGTTTTTTTATTTTCCTCCCCCCCTCCCACCTTTTGCACTCGATGCCTTGTTGTTCGTTCTCGATGGCATTTTTTCCTACTATTTTGGGTAACTCCGGCATCGAAAGCAACAAAAAAAGAAAGCGTCCGCGACACGTGACATGTAAAATGCGGAGAAGATAAGTGATGCCCTTCCGGGCCTAGTGGCGCGGTTAGTGGCCTGGTAAGACCTTAACAGCTGCTCTGAGAAATTGTGTTGGCACATTTGAAGAGGAAGGTTACCGCGAAAGCCACCTGAGGGACTTTGTACCTTCGAAATGCTGTCCCACATGTGGCAGCTCCACTGGGAGCTGCGCTCTCACAGTGTCAATCATATAAAGATCATCACGAAAGTCGCTGAAGACCTGGAGGAACAAGGAGACTGAGGTTCCTGATCGCAATTCTTCTATTGACAATTTTGCGCCATGGGGTCCATCGAAATCAAAGAACAGCAGTATGATGTCCTCATCATCGGCGCCGGTCTTTCAGGTATCTGCGCACTTCGCAACTTCCGAGACCGCTTTCCATCATGGCGCATTGCTGTTCTCGAGGCAGCTGATAATGTGGGAGGAACTTGGTACTGGAACCGCTACCCAGGAGCACGAGTCGATACTGAATCACTTTCCTACGCATACTCGTGGGACAAAGACCTTCTGAACGAATGGACATGGAAGGAGTCCTTCTCCACCCAACCAGACGTCCTCCGTTATATTGAACATGTCTGCAATAAGCACAACCTCCACAAAAACATACAACTCAATACTCGAGTGAAGAAAGCCGTTTGGCAAGACAAGAACAATACTTGGCTGTTTCACGACGAAGTCGGCACCCGTCACCGGACCCGTTTCTTTATCAGCTGTATGGGGTTCCTATCAACTCCTACGCTCCCTGCCATTCCGGATATTGAGCTGTTCCAAGGCAACGCTTTCCACACCTCCCGCTGGCCAAAGGACTTCGATATGCGTCGTGACCTGTCCAACAAGCGAGTCGGTGTTATCGGCACCGGCGCAACAGGGATTCAAACAATCACAGCGATATCAAAGGAACCGAGCATCAAATCATTGAAGGTTTTTCAACGCACGGCAAACTGGTCAGCACCCCTGCGCAACGAGTTGATCACCCCCGAGCAGATGGAACAACACCGTAAGAACTACGATGCCCTTTTCCAACTATGCGCCAAAACACCCACCTGCTTCATGCACCAAGCCGACCCACGCAAGTCCCTAGAAGTGTCTGCGGAAGAGCGCTTGAAGCTTTGGGAAGATATATATGCAAAGCCCGGTTTTGCCAAATGGCTCGGCACATTCAGCGACACATATAACAACCGTGAAGCAAACAAGCTCTACTCCGACTTCATGGCCAGCAAGATTCGAGCCAGAATAAATAATCCCGAGGTTGCAGATACCCTGATTCCCAAAAATCACGGCTTTGGCACACGACGAGTCCCTCTTGAGAGTGGATACTTCGAAGCGTTTAACCAGCCCAACGTCCACCTTGTGGACCTGAAGAAAACACCGATTGAGAGAGTCACCAAGAACGGCATTATCACGTCTGATGGCAAAGAGCATGAATTAGATATTTTGATTTATGCAACGGGCTTTGATGCCATTACCGGTGCATTCAGCTCCATTGATTGGACAGGCAAGGACGGTCGACCCCTCCTCGGCTCTAGCAATACAAACGAAGGGCAGCAGGCAATTTGGGTTGATCACCGGCCCCGTACGTACTTGGGTATGACAGCTTGCTCCATGCCGAACATGTTCATGGTTCTGGGTCCACACCAACCATTCGGCAATGCTCCTCGGACCATCGAGCACGCCGTCCAGGTTATTTCAGACCTCCTGCAATACTGCAAAGACAACAACTACTCCTATGTAGAGCCGACGGGAGAAGCTGTGGATGCATGGACGGAACACGTTGTTGAGAGCAGCAAAGGTGCTTTGTCGAACGAAATCGATAGCTGGATGACCGGGGTCAATACGAATGTGAAGGGCAAGACTGTTCGGAGTGTTGCGAGGTATGCCGGCAGTGCGGTGGAATATCGCCGGAGATGTGCCGAGTCAAAAGCAGCCGGTTGGAAGGGTCTGGCATTTGCTCAGCTCTCGAGTTCCAAGCTTTGATGTGGACAAATATTTACATGTATGAACCTATTACTACCAAAATCTATTGCGTCACGTTCGGTACATACAGTGTCCAATACACAAAGCCCGATCACAAAGGATCGATCTCAGTCAGACCCCAAACTAGCCAATAAACTAGCAGATGGAGCAAAGAACGTCGTCCCAGTAAGCGGCTTCGAGAAATCAAGAATGCGATCATGCAGACCAGGAGGATCTCCAACAAACATACGCTCCAACATTCTTTCAATAACCCAGAGACGACGAGTATAGCCAATAAAGTAGGTCCCAAACTCGCCCGAACCAGGAGATCCAAAAGGCATATTGTCGCGGAGAATCTCATGCTCATTCCCGTCCTCATCTTCAATGGTGTTGAGCGTCTTGTGAGAGCGTTGTCCGGACGTGGCATCATCTAGTTCAACATTATCTATCTTAGTCCGGCCAATAATCCTCTCCTGCTGTTCGGTCGAGAGATCTTTCCACCCAGGTAGATCATGAGAGTACTTCTGTACAACAATATAACTACCGCCAGATGCAGAAGTATCTTCCTCTGTAACCAGAACAGATCCCGGAACCGCCAATCCGACTGGATTGGCCGTACCATCTACAAAGCCAAGAAGATCCCGCACATCGAAGTAGCGAAAGCCGACCGTCTCGTCGATGACGGAGACGGAGTCGCCCAATTGGTCCATCAGCTGACGCTCGAATTCGAAGCAGATATCTCTGCGCTCGGAGCGAATGTGGAAAAGCAGATCACCGGTTGTAGAGACCGCGGTGTGTTTTGCGCCTTTGATCTCGCGGAAGGGGTGCAGTTCTGAGGGTCGGGGAAGACCCGTGAGACAATCCCAGATATCACTTCCAATGCCAACGGTACACGCAAATTGGGCGTTGAGGTCACGGATAGATACATTTTTGGCTAGGCTGTCTACGCCTGCCAGTGTTGAGCGCACGTTTTCAAGGGCGTCAGGCTTGTTGGTCACAGAGAGAACAAGAAAGGTGGCTGATTGCGTGAGCGGAGCATCCACGCGCTGAGGAGCTATTGGGACACGGTGGGTGCTCATATCTGCTTTTTGATACTGCTTGCAATTGTAACAGGCAGATATGCGGCTGGGGAGGATCGCTTGGTTGGTGAAAGGGCGTTTTCTCAGGATTAAGCTTTTCGAAGCGCAAAAGAGATTTGAATAGACAAAAAAAGAAGAAAAGGACGAGGAAAGAGTGTTGAGAATATACGAGCTGACAATTGGCCTGGACTTGTTCATACTTTAGCTGCTGGCCGTGTTGGAGGAAAGTCCAATTGACCCCAATAATGTGAGCCCATCAACTGCTTAGATTAAAGGACGAAATTATTGAACATGTTCAGGTTCGACGAATATCCAAAAGCGAAGAAGGTAAAGAAATCGTCGATGCTACCTCGTAGGGTCATGACATCAGCTCACGCCTGGCCGAGGGGAAAATGTTACATGTCTCGACTCATAATTTTGTGAGAATATGGAACAGCAATCTGGACATTATAGATTTTATTTCTATCTATCTAACTAGGTATAAATATGCTCATCGCTGAGTGTACCCGCCATCCACGAATAAAGCCGTTCCAGTAACAAACGAAGCCCGTCCACCACTCAAATAAGCAACTCCATCAGCAATCTCCTCCGGTCGGCCCATACGCTCCATTGGAACCGCATTAGCAACTTTTTCCTGCATAGCCGCCAGGATCTGGGGCGACTTGGTCGTCAATGGGGTCTCGGTATACCCAGGACAGATGGCATTGATACGCAGCCCATCCTTAGCATAATCCTCAGAGGCAGTTCTCGTCAAACCAATAACCGCATGTTTGGTCGCAGTATACGCAGTTGACAACGCAATCCCAGCGACGCCCTGAATTGACGAGAAATTGACAATTGAGCCACGCTGTAGTGGCCTTCCATCAATCGAGGACCGGATAGGCTCCTGCTTCAACATGATCTTGGCAGCAGCGCGCAGAACAAAGAATGTTCCCGTGAGGTTGACGTTCAAGATGCGCTCCCAATCTGATGTCTCGCAGAATGCAGCTCCCCCTGCATGCTTCATTGCAATTCCGGCTGCGTTGACAACATAGTCGAGTCGGCCAAATGTAGTCGCGACTTCTTGGACGACTTGATTGACGCGGTTCTCGTCTGTCACATTGGTAGGGTAAGTTATGACTAGACACGGATTTGGTCCTTGTCTGCTTTGTTGCTCTTCGATCTCGGCTTTGACGGCTGCCAGGGCTTCGGGACTGATGTCCAGCAGGGCGATTCCTGAGGCGCCATCTCTGGCAAATGTTTTTGCGCAGGCGCGGCCAATGCCTGAGGCGGCACCTGTGATAAGTGCAATTCCAGGTACGTCCATTTGGGATAGGTTGTGGGGTTCTGGCGTAGTTCGTTGGTGTTAGTTTCTTGATAGACGTAGCTGGAAGGGGGATGGTGGGTGAAAGGAACAGAGGATATTGATGGCTTATGTAGCTTTTTCACAGAGAAAGTCTTGAATAAGTACCGATGGCAGCTCCGTGTCCCTTTCCGAAGAGGAGATATACTTCCTACTTTGACGCATGTGGGGTTGTCGCGGAGACTTGCCTAACTTGCGTCTGGCGATAGCCGTGCAACCCACGTATGACAGCGCACCTTGCACTTGCTTTCCTATCTGTGTAGACTATCTGATGGACTGACACGTACTGCCGCTAATGCATATACCCTGCGCGGGGGCGCTGCAGCTGATTGCCACCTTGGACTTGAAAGAGCATTCCTCGGGCAGAGGCCACGAAAATGTGAGCGCTCACATTACATTTGGGCACAAAATCGATAAATGGGACGGTTTAAAAATACAAACTTAGACTATTCTGCTCTACATAGACACAAGGAAGAATAACAATATCCACGTTCACTGTAAGTAGGTGATCATCAAGATGCAAGTTTATAGATTAACTTCCTGTCCAGAGCATCATATTAGAAATCAAACTATCTGGTGTAATGGCATAGTGCTTTTCATTAGATCCAGCCAAGTTACACTCTTCCCATTAGCACGAGTCTTCTCTTGCCAAATTCGCTGAATGTTGGCCAATGTCTCAGTAAAACAAGACAAGCCACTGCGGCGTGCCGAATTGACAAACCAGTCAGAGAATGATACCTGAACCAATGGATCCTCGGCTTCACAAGCCGCAATAAACGCAGGCCAGATGAATCCTGCTGAGCCATGGACCACGGTGGAGTCTGTGTCCTCGCAACGTAGTAGATGGTCCAACACGCCCGCGACCTTTTGCTGTAGCAAGGAACAGTCCACGTCATGGATTCGACGGTAAAAGTATATCGCCAGTGCGTTCTGCATGGCATTGAGCATATTCTTTATAATTTCACGGTCCAGTTCAGAATTGATATGGTCCAGGCTAGGTAGTGGCAGCTTGTTGATATAGTCTTCGAGAGTCTTCGCCCGGCCGCTAAACTCTCTCAAGCTGATGCAATTTGATGCATCATCCCCCTCTGTTGCGTCCTTTTCTTTCCCTAATCGAATAACCTGGGATAGAAGGATAACCCAAGGCTCAGGGATACCAAATATCTCCGGGTAGAGGGTGTTAGACCAGAAGCCAGGCCTTTCCAGATGTAGATCATTCTCGCCTTCCTCTTGCCCACGCACTCTCATCATCTCTTGATCCAGATTCTTCCAACCCGATAGACGAAAAGATAGACTGTCAAGGCTATAGTTTCCTAGCCCGCTCGTTTCAATGGCGGCGTGAACGTGATGACGCTGTCTTGAGTTCGCTCCACAAATGAAGATACTCTCATGGATGATGCGCTCAAATACATAGCAGTGATGCAGTAATCGTACTTTTCGAGACTTTTTGCGTGGAAGTCCCCTTAAACGAATGAACTTCTCTGCTTCCACAAAATAATATTCCGATTCTCTTCGGTTCCCCGAGAGCATCGTCACCTGGACCATGGTGAGCAATGCCATCAATATTGACTTGTATTTGGCCACTTTGGGGACATTGTAGGCAGTCCTCAGCATCATCCTTGCATGTCGCTGGGCTTTATGCTTATATATGATGGCTTTCTCGCTCCATGTTTGGGATCCAGAGACTCCGCCAAGGCTGAATGCACTTATGGCTAATGTTCCGTAGAATGCACACAAAGTGGCATCACTCATATAATCACCCAAGACCAAACCAGCGAGGCAGCTCTTGGTGTGAGGTATGAAAAGAACGTGCCAGGGGGTTTTGGAGTGTCGGAGGGGTGTCATCAGGCTAATCACGGCCGAAGCATAGTGCTTGAGAAGGAACACGGCATCTTGGGGTACGGCTTTTGTGGTACCCATATAAGTCAAAGAGGTCGGTGATATGGGATAATTGGGAGCTTGATCTGGAAAGTATGATGTGGGTAGATATTCATGGGCTGCTGAATCGCCTTCCAGGGAATCCTGCTCCATCACGGCGTCTAAATATCCCCGGGGAGGCGGACTGGGAACATTCTCTTGTCCATCTAAAGTGAAGTGCAACAAGGCTTGCGACCAAGGCGACAGAGGCATATCTGACGAGGCCAAGTAAGGATCCCTGAGTGGGATCACATCTTCCGGTGAACTGGAATGTGTCTGTTCACGGTCGTTCACAGCTGGTTTGTAAGGCAGGGTGTCTCGATCTTGGTTCAATCTAAACGCCCCGAATGGCCCTTGGTGTATCTCGACCTCATCCGAGATATTCGTTCGTTCGCATTCTTCATCAATGTGGGATATAATGCAAAGAGTTGTCTTTGGGGGAGCACTCGAGACAAGCGATTGACTCATCCGTTCTCTTTCCTTTACTGAGAATAATGGCCGACGAAACCGCACCCCAAGATTGCGAGGTGAGCTCTCGAAGTCAAAGAAGATATCTTTCTCGTATCCCCCGCAGTCCAGGCCAAGATATTGACATATTGAACATTCTGGGCGTCCTTCGTCGCATTTCACATGTCGGCTTCGACACTATATTCTGGATGAGAAATGCAATATTATAACTCAGTGAGACCGCCGAACCTACTGTGGCACATCCTGTGAATGACCGGGTATGAGCAACTGGCTCGTGCACAGCTTCTGGAAGTGAATCTGTCATGTTTTCCAAGGTTGGTGATTGAACAAGGCAATTGTTGCAGAGGAGCGGGGGAAGTGGATCGGTGGATCGCCGATAGCGCAAACCTGCCTGTTTTGACCGCGGTCACTTGCCTATTATAGCGGATAATCTACGGTTGTACATGGAAAATGTACGTCTATTTTATAGGCGATATCCAGATTCTCTTATGAATATGTATCTGATAATGTGTAATCCCTTTAAGGGCAATTTTATTCCCTGCTGTACCAGAACCAATATCATTATCAGTGAAGCTACAACCGGTGAACGTTTCGTGTAGAGCAATGACATCTTTCGAGGATAAAGTGGTAATTACTGGCCACGCTCTCTACCAGGAGATATACTGACTAGCCATGTCTCCCCTAGATTGCTATCACCGGTGCAGCCTCCGGAATGGGGTTAGCCACAGCACAGCTCCTCGCAAGTCGCGGCGCAAGAATCTCTCTTGCCGATATCAACGAAAGGGCTCTGGAGGATGCTATCCAGTCCCTCCCAAATAGCGATAAGCATATGTCCACGGTTATCGATGTGCGCAACAGCAAATCAGTGGATGGGTGGATCCAGTCGACTGTCGACAAGTTAGGCAAGCTGGACGGTGCTGTAAATATGGCTGGGGTGATCACGCCTGCTGCGCCAATCACTGAGGAGACAGACGATAATTGGGATTTTACATTTGCTGTGAATACACGCGGTGTTTTCTTCTGCCTGAGGGCTCAGCTGAAAGCTATGAAGGCCGGTGGTAGCATCGTGAGTCTCATCTCAGTGTCGAATCGGAGGGATACAATGCTGAATCCCCTTTGGAATAGGTTTCTGCTGCAAGTGTGTTCGGACAAATGGGTGCCCCCGGTGTCTCGGCCTATTGCGCCAGCAAAGCAGCTGTTATTGGGTTGACACAAACGGCAGCAAAGGAGAACCAACATGTTCGAGTCAACTGTGTTTCTCCCGGTAGGCCTAACATCCGATACACGTTTGTATGTTAGTTAACCAACCGTTTAGGGTCCGTCAATACGCCTCTATCCGCCAGCGAAGATCCTGAAGATGTAAAGCGTGGCTTGCAAAAGACGGCACAAAAGCGACAGGCAGAGCCAGGGGAAATCGCAACTGTTATCGCGTTTCTTCTCAGTGAAGAGGCGAGCTTTGTGACTGGAGCTGTCTACAATGTGGATGGAGGTTGGATGTGCTGATGTGGAGATGACGAAGATGAAGGTCGCATATCTGTCTTTGGGTTACGGCAAGGATTGAACACATTGGATTCCGTGGGATATATATCTCTGCATCAAATGATATTGGAATCCAGTGTTCAATTAGGCAGACTGGTGTTGCTTGGCAACACACTGCAAGAAGGAGCCAAAAATAATATCATAACAGACAACTCGATAATGGAACACAGGGAAGGGTAGAAAAAGATAGAGGCCGTTCAAGCCGCTATACCACGTTTTCATGCTCATTTATAGGCCTCCGGATGAGCCGATTTGATTATGTCCGCACCCTAACATGGGTAACTAGAACCAAGTCTATCCAGGTACATCTCTTCACATACCTTTTCCCCAATCATATACACTGTACTCTGGATTTGGCAGTCTGGAAGGACCGGAATGATGGACGCATCAACAATGCGAAACCTCTGCCTGCAACGACATTCCCAGCAGTTCCACCACCTACTACAATAAAGTCATATGTATTCGGACTTGATGCGGTCCTTATAAAATGGCAAAGTGGAGAAAGTCGCAGATACTGGTCTCATCTCTACCTTTTTTATAGCGTCGCCTCAGAACTCCCAGGCGCCAAATGTGTGGAGAGTCGCTCGACATCATGCCGTGCGTCCGTCCACGGCAGCTCGGAGCACCGCTCGGTGCCCAATTATCGTAAGTTCTTCCAAAGTGTTCAGTGGGATGGGAACACAAAATCCTTCTGTGTGGAACTTGAGCTTTGACATGTTACTGGAGTTGAGGAACACAGGCATCCATTCCGTATTGGAAACGGGACATCACCTACCTCTAACTTTGAAATAGGGGTTGGATTGGTGCAACTTATTAGAGACTAGATCGCTTGCCAAAAGAATCACGGCGGCAAATTTATCAAGTCAATCATGTACCAATTATAAAACAGAAAACGAAATGCATCGACCCCGGACTGGCGAATAGTCAGATACTCTGTGGATGAAAGCTCCATCATCCAACATATAAGTCTGTCACCGAGGAGATGAGGGCTGCTCTAGAGGAGTGGCAGCGCAAGGGGGGAAGGTGCTTGGTTGTTCTGGGATGGCATCTCCTTGGTACTTGTGGCATCATCTCGAGGCTGGGTTTGAGGTGCCGGATTGCATGTGACGTTGACATACCTGAAAGTGAGCGACAGCCTATTTGTAACGACGAGCTGCCATGTGGGTTGGAAGTGGTTTGCTCAGCTAACTCGAGACTTGATTTATCGAAATACAGTGCAGTGGTTGGTGCAGTGATTGCTAAGCCAGTTTTCCCAAGATCACCTTGTCTCTCCGCTCACTAGCCCCAGGACAAACCCGAATCCCAAACAAATGTCCAATAGCAACCATGAACAAACCACCTAAAGATCCGTTCAACAAGTCCAGCAGCTGGGAGCAGCGTACGACAAACGAGCGCGCGCAAACCTGATCTATGGTCATGGCTGACAGACTAGACTCAACATTCGAACGGTCGATGGAATCCTCTGCTACACGTATTGGTACGAGCCCTCAGGACAGTGTCTCCGGCTGGCCGCTATACCAGACACCTTATCACGCGATATTCTCAGCCTCAAGCAGAAAGTGCCAGAATCCGCTTTCGAAGGCGACTTCGAGATCATCAGTGACCAGATACGACCCCTTGAAAATGTGCCATTACTGCCAAACTTGGAGGGTGACTCTGAAGATCTTGTTTCACTCCTCACGTTGCTGCCTATCCTTAACATCGATTCCGACAATGTCGACTTGCATTATCAGGTGCATGTTGTACCCTGCACGAGTGAGGAAATCCGGATAATGATAGACATTCAGATAGTTTGTCGCCCCCAGTATTCGAACATAACCAATTGAGACCACCAGTTGACCTTCTAATCAAAATACAGGTTGATGACAAGATTGTATGTTGTATGTTCGAGTTTGAATATATGAAGAGAAGAGACCGAGAATAACAAATCCCAACACCATAATCCACAGGTATAATCAAGAGGCCGATGAAACCAGAAATTGCTCGTTAAATGATCATGAAACAGTTCACTCCTGCATATAGCTAGCGATACCCCGAAACAACACTGCCATCTAGCTACTCCGGTGGATGCACCTTGCACTCTGTAAGTACGCGGTTGTTCACACCTCACCCCAAGTGCCGAGTCCAGCTCCAACACCAATGGCGCTGTTGCTTTCGCTGCCGCCAATGTCCCAGTAGTTCCGGCTCGAGCTTGTCATTGTTCGCCGACTTGAGATAGCTGAGAGCTTGGCGCTCTGGCTGGCGCAACTGGATCCAGGTCGCCGGGGATGCGGTCGTAGGAGTGGCGAAGAGACACCCACTGGGTTTGATACACCGGATAATTGCGATGCGCGGCGGGTCTGGGTTTGTGATCTGGAATAGGCTCGCGCTACGAGTGGGTGGTGTTGCCGGATAATCGCTGCTCGCCGGGATGCATCTTGCGGTCGGCGGGGTGGGGTTGGTGCGTGGGTTTCCTTGGGCATGTAGCCTCGGCGGCCGAAGCGGTTGCGGAGGTAGCGGAAGACCATCATTACATCGAGTCCGCGTTCCCAGTACTCGGCTTCATGTTTGAGTTTTGTTGATTCGGATAGTTCGTCAGATCGCTTTGGATCGTCATCTTCAATGCCCCATTGTGCTTCGTGCTCTCGATTTGAGTCTCGAAGTGTGGGCATGAAGTGTGGGGATAGCATGGACTCGCCAGTTGTATCGGCGATCGTGGATGTGGTGGACTCGGCAGGTTTCTGAGAGATTCCGCTTTCCGCTAGGCGGTTGAGAGACATCCCCGCATATTCGGCGGATATATCTTTAGTCATTTGATAATATGTTGTAAATGCCCCGGGGTGTTCACAAAGTTGATGGACAAGGACCCCTAGCTCATGAGCGATCGTCTGAAGAATCTTTGTCCGCCACGGCGGCGCATCGCTATACTCCGGCTCTGGCTCACGAGCCAGTACCGTTTCCATGTCTAGTGGATCTTCTTGGGTTCGAGGCTGCGCATCCAGCGGCAACGACTCACCAAAGATCACGGAAAGCAAGGAATCGTCAATGCCGATCAGGTCACGGATCACTGTTCGTGTGATACGGCGCCAGAAAGACTCTTCATCCTCCGATACGTCTTTCGATAGTGATATATTCCGTGAGAGCCCCTCAGATGCACGACCTTGTGAACTGTGATCACCGGAACGATGGACGCTCGATCGGCTGGTCAGACTAGTCCGCCTCTGTCGGGTTTCCCGTTCGATCTCCTGCAACAGAGCCCGGCTCTGGTCCATGCGCCATTCTTCGATTCGCTGCCACCGTTCTCGTTCGAGATTTGCCTCGCCCTCCTCGACTGTATCTAGATGCCTCTGCACACTTGAGTTACGGCGATGATGGAGATGGCCATACGAGGGCCGTTGGCGGTTGTATTGCTCATGCCGCCATAGTTGATCTTGTACTGCCTGACTCGAGGCCTGGAAACTGCCTAATCCGTCATGGGCCGGGAGCATCGCGGGCGGCCCCTGATCAAACCGTATTGGAGAACCCGGAGCCAGCTCTGGTGCTCGAAAGGCGTGCAGTCCATCGTCTAAGCTGTCCAGTTCGGTTCCATCTTCGTCCAGTTGGTCGTCGAGGGCATTCTCGTCGACTGCCTCGCCCCCAACGCCAGATGCTGACTGGGTTGCAGCGAAGGAGCCGAAGTCACTCAGTCGAGAAGCACCTACGGTACGCGTACGGTCGGTTGAAGTCGTGTGTGTCCGAGCGGTCGGGGAGAATAGGACCCATTGTGCGGTGTCGTCATCACGCTGTTCCGGCAAGGAGGGGATATCGAGGGTAGGTGCCTGAGGGGTTGAATAGGAGGTTGTGCGGCGGGGGACTTGTGTTGGGACCTGGAAGGCCATCTTGCTGATCTGGTTGTAGCTAAAGCGGATAGTACGATAAGATGGTCTGATCGTGGTTCAAGAGATGACAGGGGAGTTCAGGGCGTTCAAGTCGGGAATAGATGCATTAGAGCATATAAGGAAGATCGATGTGAGTAAAAAATAAAATAAAAGGAATACAAAGAGTTCGAAGTGCAAGAATAAAAGAAAGACAAGAGTGCCCAGGTGCCCTGGAGATGATGTGAGAGATTAGCTGATAAGCGATGCCCGAGAGATCGTCCAATGATCCTCCAATGATGCAACCGGTATCGG
Source organism: Penicillium desertorum (assembly GCA_028827375.1). Taxonomy (NCBI): domain Eukaryota; kingdom Fungi; phylum Ascomycota; class Eurotiomycetes; order Eurotiales; family Aspergillaceae; genus Penicillium; species Penicillium desertorum. Next base: position 2,479,606 of record JAPWDO010000006.1, on the reverse strand, counting down.
AATGGTGAGAAGTGGGAATAGAGAAATGGTGAGACCACCTTTCAAGTGATTAATCCGTTGCTCTTTCCCCTCTTTTAGCCTGTTTCGAGGGGCAAATACGTGGTTCAACATCCTACTAGTGTGTGGATATGTCCGAATCCCATCTGGGAATCTCATCACCTGACAGACGGTCACCGGGATCGACACGGTGACGTGTGAACTTGCCATCAGTCACATTTTACTGTCAATATCGTTCTTTTGGAGAAATGCTACTACACAGTACTGTAATATGAGCCTTGCAATCATATTATGGCCAACAAGGCCACCGTGATGGCGTGTTTCCGCTTGTAAACTAGCTAATAACCTTCACCCGGGGAGTTGCCCCTGTGCAAGGTTTGAGACAGATAGCAGACTAGCAGCATAGGGGACACTCAGCGGACTGACCGTCAGCGACCCCTATGGAAAATTTTGTCGAATGTCTAAAATTAACAAATGGATCAGCAATATCACTCTTCGAAAGAAGCGCGAGGGGCGACCGTGGCAGATAGGGAGCCGGGAGCTCTGAGGATTGTCTGATTCTTAGTTTCATCCGGATCTTTGACTTGAGATCTTGTTCGGTGGCTGCGTTTATTGAAGCAAAACTGCTGCTTGATTGTCCTTTCCCAATTTCTGTTGTTTGGGTAGAGTAAATTTCCAGCTTGGTTGTAGAGTTGCGGAGTTGCAGATCTGCAGATCTACTATAACGTAAATTTGACGCGACTAGAGGCGACACTGGGATGATGCAGTTAAGTGATATTTCTTTCATTTACGGGGTATATATTAGTCTACTATAATATAGCATCTGGATCGAGTCAACGATCAATCCTTCCCGGCCAAAGCCTCTCCAACCCAATCCATCTGTACAGCACTGACGCCACGCGCATAACTGCGGTTGGTGAACACGAACTCATTGTACATAATCGCCTCGAGCTTCTTGCCGTAAAGCACACTCGACGGGTGAATGGCGACGGTTTGATTTCCAACGATCGTACGGTAGCTGCCATCAGGCACAAGGCGAGCCGTGTTGGTCGCGAAACCGGCTAGGAAACTCTGCAAGATCAGAATGGGCGAGGGGTCATGTAATGAAGTATTGTTCAAAGCTTCGTTAGTGAGCAACTTGGCTTGTCGGCATTGGGTGCGGAGTTGTTTGCGGACGTCCTGGTGTGTTTGGTTAGTCTTATATTACTCGCGTCCGCGAGGTATGTACTACTCACCATGACTGATTGCATCGCTCGGTGCGATACCAGGTGTCGCTCTGCCCATGCCTTACGGTCCGCTTGTTCAGCGGCATACACGCGTACGGTCGTCAGCATTGTGAGGTGATCACCCTCGCGCCGGTATAAATCTCGACGGGCTGCCTCTGCTGCTTCCTTCTTCTCTTCTGAGGTGGTATTCAGGAAAATGTTCTCTACACTCAGACACGAGATAATATCAATGGCGTCGAGCAAGCATTCAGACCCATGCTCGGCAGCTGCCAACAGGACACGTCCTAGAGTTGGAGTCAAGGGCAGCTTGGCAATGTGTAGGCCGACGGGGCTGATTTTGCCATCATCCTCGAGCGCATTGATGTTTAATAGCTGCAGAAGAGCTTTCTCAAGCGCTTCGCGTGGTGGGCGTGTCAAGAACGGGAATCCAACAATGTCATCAACGCCACGCGCCTTCATGTTCAGCAGGGCTTGGCTCAGATCACAGCGCAGAATCTCGGGGGTGTTTGTCTCATCCAAGGCCAGATAGTCTTTCTCTGTATATAGCCGGAAACATTGTCCAGGAGCCTCACGACCAGCTCGACCCTTTCGCTGGATGGCGGATGACTTAGAAATAGGCTTCACCAGGAGCGAGTCAAGACCGAGGCGAGTGCGGAACTGCTTGACCTTGGCCTTACCGCAGTCAACGACGTGTCGTACGCCAGACACAGTCACGGACGTCTCAGCAATATTAGTCGATAGAACAATCTTGCGCGTTCGTGGCGGGGCCGGCGCGAAGACCCGTTGCTGGGCAGCCTGTGGCAGCGCAGCGAACAGGGGTAGAACAAGAATTTTAGGAAGCGACGGGTCCATTCCCATGGCATACTCATTCACCAGGTGTTCCAAGGCCTCGACAGTTTCCTGGCCAGTAAGGAAGACGAGGATATCACCCGGCATCGGTTCCTTCTGGTGAATCTGAAAGATGACTTTGAGCGCTGCGTCCACGAAGTCATGCACTGGCGCGGGCGAATAGATAGTTTTGACAGGGAATTGGCGACCCTTAATATGACAGACCGAGATATCCTTCGGGGTTGAAGTATCCATTTTATCGGCTTCATCCCCTGCTTGGACAGCCTTCTGTGCTGGCTCCGTTTGCTTGAATCCTTGTTTGAAGAAGTCCGTAAGACTCTCCATATCAGCCGTAGCACTCATGACAACCACCCTAAGTGGCACACCACCCCGGCCCTCCTTCTTTCCAGATACAAGATTACGCAGGAATCCCAGTGTCAGATCCACGTTGATTCCTCGTTCGTGGACCTCATCGACAACAATGGCGCTGTACTTTGTCAAGTTCGGATCGTGCAACATCTCCTGGAGCAGCATTCCCTCCGTCAAGAACTTGACCCGCGTACTAGGCGAGGTTGACGTGTCGAAACGCACGGAGTAGCCAACCTTGCTGGCAGGCGAATGCGATCCAAGCGGTGTACCCATCTCCTCAGCTACACGGCGTGCCAGCGAAATGGCAGCAACTCGTCTGGGCTGTGTGATAGCAATGCATCCTCCAACCATTTTGTTTTCTGTTTTTCCGTCCCGTGTGATTTGCGTAGGTACGGGCCGGCACCAGAATTCGTCGACTAGGAACTGCGGGATCTGCGTACTCTTTCCGCTACCCGTCTCACCGACCAAAAGCATCACATCTTGTTCCCGTAGTAGATCGCGGATCAAATCGGCATTTTCGAATACGGGGAGCTTTCGGCGCGTCTCGAGCAGGGCTTTGGCCTTTTCTCGTAAGGGTATGAAGTTGGTCTTGGTATCGGTAAAAGGTTTCGACTTCGATTTCGCGTACGGTTTCGCTGCTGGCGGACCGTTCGTTTGAGATGCTTTCGCTGGCAGTTTATTGGGCACGGATGCTGCTGCTTCTACCTGCTTGGCAGGCGCAGCGATTTCCCTCGGTCCATCTTGATCGGCGGGTATGGAGGTTGTGGACTCATCGAGCTTGCGCTTCTTGTTTCTCTTCTTTCGCTCGGGCTCTTCTTTTGGTGGGGGCGAGAGCTTGTGCTTTACAATCTTCTCATCGTCCGAGTCTGCGAACACGGTACGCACCTTTTCGGGCATTTTGAGGTGTATCGCAAAGAATGTTAAACCGGGACGAAGCTCAAATCCGAAATTTTTGCCTTATCGATAAGGTGATAAGGATCCCCTTATCAACATCAACAACAGACCTCGGGAGAGCATCCACGGGTACGGCCCTAGGATAATATACGGTTGTCTTTTTCTTTTCCTATAATTTCACCAAGTCAGGTAGAGAATCAATTTTACATATCTACTGTACGCAAAGAATAAGTGAAATTGTGTAGTCATTCCATTGTTTGAGATAGTATTACTTCCGACTCAGTTTCCATCCGCTTTGCAGATCTTCTTATGTTTCTTCCAATCAGCCTTCTGACAGTCTCTTGAACAGTACTTTGCTTTATGACAACGCGAGAAAACCCTCAAGCCGAACCATTGGATTCCTTGTCCTTACCACAGACCTGGCAGCTGTTCAAATCTTGACCAATCGAATCGCTAGCCGACTGAAGTAGATAAATCAATGGGCTTGTCGACAAGTGCTGATGCAAAAGCTGGGGAAATGGCCATCCTCACAGAGTGTTTTGCAAGATCTCTCCAGCCAGCAAACTCGGGCATAAAGCCAGTTGGTAACTTGCCCTCGCCGCACGAACACAGAACTCTTTCCCCAAATTTGATCGACAGTGGAATCTTCCCCGTCGCGGCGTACTCGCAATTGGACTTGTGAGACCACGATCGGCATCGCTCGGTCCAGGCAGGCAAAGCTTCCTTCCATAGGTAAAGCTCATCTTTGGAGGTGCGGATGGAGGTGGGAGCATGGTTGCTGTTCGCCATCGCTCGCAGAGCAGGCATGATTTGCGGCATGAGATCAGTATACAAAGGTAGAACTGCCGCGTCGAGAACAACAGTGCGGTTCGACATATGGAGTAACATCTTGGATATGAAAACCAGCATATGCACGCCCTTCTCTTCGGGGCAGTCGATACCGTACACGGAGGCCTGGGGACCTGCTGTTCCACTGAACCCTAGAATTATGTGGAATAAACCGTCCTTGAAGTCCACTCTGGCTCGGGCGCTCGGTGAAGCTGACAAGGAAGGGTTAAACTTCAGGGCAGTTTCTTGTGCGGACCACATGGTTGAAAGATGCATTTGTAGGCAACAGACCGTGGGAGCGGTGGGTGATAAATAGAATAAACCAGGGGATCCTTTCTTCTTTGACTGCTTAACTTGGAGCATAAGGTTGGAGATGAGTCAATTACTTTGTCTAGTTTCATACGCTTTTACTTTTATTCCAGCGAGATAATCACGACCTTGCCGCCAGTAATTAAGTAATTAAACTTCGCCTTTACGATTCTGAGTGGCCTGTAATATCAAATGAAAATCTCAGGGAGATTTTCAGCGGGGCAATTATTTGGGCCAACGGTTGGGAAGGGATATAATGCGCGCCATTGACGATCTACGTTCACCTTTACCTTTATTCGGCGTTGCCTTGTACCATGTAAACAGGGCCGTTATAGTGAAGTACACGCGCTGACGTCCCGTTATAGTCTGACGACAATTTCTTCTGACTAGACTAAGATACTCCCAAGTACCTAGGTAGGGAATCCAATGCTGTAAGCTAAGAAGTTTCACATATCTGGCGCAAGCGAAGAATGTATGACACCCTCGGAGATAGTATCGGAAGCTCCTGTTCTCCCCATCTGTTTGATCAAGGGGCTCTGTCCCCTGGGTAGATTTTTCTTCTACTCCTCTCACATCTATGGCGACATCACCATCGCGAGGCTCGGGCTCGATATGGACACCTTGCTCTCGATCACGTTTGGCGTTAGCCTGCTGAAGATAGACACGGAACAGAATAAGGAGGACCACGTCAACACAGTAGACAACCAGCATTCCCGTAAAGGCAGTCTATTAAATAATCGCTCTGTTAAAAGTCTTTCTTTATCCCATCTAGCAGAGGGATAGGGGTGACTCACCTTGTATGTTGTCGCCTCAGACTTGACATACAGTTGAGGACCGGCGATATTGCCAGCACAATAACCCACAGAGAAAATAGCGTTGACGGTTGCCTGTTTCGTGAAACCACCGATATTGCTGGAGATGAGGCTGAGATAAAGCGGGAAACCGTTCATCGAAGCACATGATAACAGCAGACAGGCGTACCTGGCCCCCTTGCTTTCGGCGGGTAGCCTTATGAGGACGGCTGTGGCTATGAGCGCGATCACATTCCAGCTATACACAGGATAATTCGCGATCGAGGTATCCTATGCGCTAGCCAGACCGAGACCAGTATTACAACCATCATGAACAAGTAGATCGGCATATTGAGCAACAGCGTGTTCTCTGTGCTGTATCCGAAGCTAGAGAGAATCAAGGAGGTAAACTGTCAATAGAAGACCTGGTCAGAGAATACGGACTTCACTAAGCCTCACACATACAGGTTACTAGAAGTGAGGAAATTAAGGGTGTAAAAGCAGGGCGGTAGTATGATGTTGTTACGGGTCTAAATTTGTATCTAAATCGGATATATATATTGCGCATGGAGTCTGAATCTGTCGACGACCAAGATACAATGAACTTTTGGCTGTATTTCAATGTGTCTGTTCTTAATATGTTCTAATTTATTGCGGAACTAGTAAAAACATAATTATCTAGTCGTATATCACCCTATGGGGAAATAGAAAAGGAACGTGTATGAATATGAGAGGCGAATGAGTTTCCGAAGGCTAGAAAAAAGTCTACATATACACACAACATACGGGGAAAATGATGCATATGTCAATTAAACAGGCACTGAGAAAAATCACGCAAAATTGACCAATACGTAGTAAATAAGTCACACGTGGGGGATATTGGCCTGCGTAGTGCCTATGTAGGCTAGTCTAGGGTATTCAAGATAGACAGAAAGGTAAACGACAAGTCGATTCTGTCAAAAAAAGTATAACGTGCTCCAAGAAGAATATGATATATCCACGGACCAAATCTGCTCGCATTCCATTTGCGCTTGCCCATAGACGCCGTTACATTTAAGTATTGTTGTTGTCTTGGCGAGGCTTTACAAGCTACTCGTTTCATGTCTCCGAAGAATGAAGGCGTTGAGAAATTAAGTTGCATGCCATGATCATCTACCCCTGGATTAGTCTGTATTCTCAGTCCAATTAAATTTAAGGCTCCTTCCTAGCTTTGAAATTCTTTAGAGGTACCCTAGCATGGACTCTTCTAGGGGGTTAGAATGTGCAACATTGACTGTTGCGATAATAACACACACGGCTGAGGGGATTTATCCTATTGTATATAAAGTACAAATATTACTTTGGTTCCTATGAACTAAGCTATTCCTTGCGGTCATCTACTTACCCAACCCTCTCATCATCATGAAGGTTACCACGACAGCATCGGTTTTGGCCTCGATCTTGGCGGGTGCCACTGCTCAAGACTACAATGCTCCACCCCCAGATCTCTCGACTCTCCCCGAACTCTCTTTGTTTGACACCTGGAGGCCTCATACCCATGTCCTCCCACCCCGCGGCCAGATTGGTGACCCATGCGGACACTACAATGACCCTGAAACAGGCCTCTTCCACGTCGGCTTCCTCCACAATGGTACCGGTATTGCCATGGTTCTGACGGATGATCTTGTCCACTATTACGATGTCAGACCTAACGGCAACTATTCAATCGTCGCTGGCGGTGCCAACGATCCCCTTGCCGTGTTTGATGGCTCCGTCATCCCCAGTGGAGTTGACGGCAAGCCGACGCTCTTATACACCTCTGTGTCGGCATTGCCAATCCATTGGACCCTTCCTTACATCCGAGGCAGCGAATCGCAATCTCTGGCGGTAACCTACGACGGGGGCAAGAACTTCACCAAGCTTGACATTCCGCCTGTTATTCCCGAGCCCCCAGCAGGTCTGGAGGTTACTGGTTTCCGTGACCCCTTCGTTTTCCAAAATTCCGCACTCGACCAATCCCTTGGCAGTGCCCCAAATACTTGGTACACAATCGTTTCTGGTGGTATCAGAGACGTCGGACCTGGAATGTTCCTCTACCAAAACACCAGCCCCGACTTTGAGCAGTGGGAGTACCTTGGAGAATGGTACAATGAGCCTGCCAACTCTACATGGGGAAATGGAGACTGGTCTAAGATGTTTGGCTACAATTTCGAGACTAGCAACGTCGTCGGTCTCACCCGAGAGGGATACAGCTACAACGGCGAACCGTTCCTGACCATTTCAGTTGAGAGCTCGTATGTGCCAATCCAGGGGTCCGTCTCGTCACTACATGCCATGATTTGGGCCGCAGGAGCTATTGCGAACACCGACGGTGAAAACGTAACATTCACCCCCGATATGGTTGGTGTTTTCGACTGGGGCTTGGCCGCCTATGCAGCAGCCGGCAAAGTCCTGCCTGCATCCTCTCAAGCGTCTACTGCCAGCGGAGCGCCCGACCGTTTCATCAGCTATGTCTGGCTGACTGGAGATGTTTTCGGAGGCGTTGTCGGCTTCCCAGCTGCCCAGCAAGGATGGCAAAACACTTTGTTGACGGCACGCGAGTTGTACATCAGAGCCATCCCTAATGTTGTCAACAACGAGCTTGCACAGGAGACTGGCTCATGGCGTGTGGCCGATAACGGCCGCTCAAGCGGCCGGTGTATTGAACTCGAGACACTCGGAATTGATATCGCGCGTGAGACCTACGGCGCTATGATTTCTGCCCCCAGCTTCAGCGAGCCGGACCGGACCACTACAAGTGCAGGCGTCATTCCATTCGGTCGCTCCCCCGAAAGCCGGTTCTTTGTTCTTGAGGCTGAGATCGACTTCAATGCACGTGCATCCACCCTGCAGGCCGGCTTCCAGATTCTGGCATCCGAGTTTGAGTCGACCACCATCTATTATCAGTTCTCCAACGAGTCCATCATGATTGATCGTTCCGAAACGAGTGCCGCTGCAGACACGACTACCGGTATTGATGAGTCACCGGAATCTGGCCGTCTTCGTCTATTTGACATCGACGATCGTTGTGGTGCGCAGGGCGGCAACGGTGGTCACGGCGGTCACTCCGGCCTCCACGGCATCGACGGACTTGACGCCCTCGGCGGCAAGTTTGGTCACAAGGGCGAGCACGGTTCAAGCGGCTACAAGCCCAACACTGCATGGGGAAGCAATGCACAGACTTCTGAATTCGGTGGAGTTACACAGGACCGCATTGAAACGTTAAGCCTGACTATTGTGGTTGACAACTCTGTCCTGGAAGTTTATGCCAACAACCGCTTTGTTGTCTCCACCTGGGTCCGGTATGTTTCTCTTATCCTTTTGATTCCACTTTTTACCGAACGTAAACTAACTCTATGGCAGTCCTTGGTACGCAAACTCGACTGAGATTCGCTTCTTCCAGAACGGGGAGGGCGAAGCATCCTACAGCAACATTCGCGTTGCTGATGGTTTGTATGATGCTTACCCGGAGAGGCCTCAGTAAAGGGCAGGTCACTTGCAAATTTAGCAGGATGCTTGGGTTCCGCAGCCGTCGTACTCTATTGGGGTGAAGAGTTGAAAGAGAGGAAAAGCTTTTGGCTGGAAAAGACAAGTCCTTGGTAATAACTAATAGTACTATACGACTAATTAATGATGAGATGGATGGACAATTAATTGAATAAATGCTTCCGAGGATATGTTGAGTATTATTGAGAAGGGAAGTGGTCCATATTTCAGCATTATGTAGCCAGTCGCAGTAGCCAGTCGCATGGATGAGTGATGCTTTACCTAGGTGTAGGGCGTTACCTGGTTGAACTACGGAATCAACCTTCCAAGGTTGGAAATAAGGTGCGAAAAGGCAGCCAATCGGGTGCGGATATTTAATTTTGGTCGCCCCACTCCCATCAACTACCCTTTCGGGAAGTCACAAAAGCCCTGAAGCCATATTTTGATAACAATATTGTGTCCACTATTTCCCACCTCAGGAAATTGAGCGGAGGGGGGCTAATGTTCTGTGAGAATCCATCCAATCAATCGCTGCCTATGGAAAATAAGCCTACATCGAGAAGAGATAGTTGGTTCACCTTAGGACCTGCCCCACAATTAGTGTAGGTATACTAGGCTACGCTTCGCGCTCTTTTTGCTTTATTCACTTTACATTATTACAATATTTCCTCACCTACGTTAGTATCTTACGCCCAATTCGCAACACTACGCACATCCCCAGGCGTCTTTCCTTCATTCTCAGTCATGGGTGGGACACAAGTGGCACAAAAGTTACTGCAGGCTGCACATGTAGCTCCGGAAATCTTCCAGTTGCGCCCAGATTATCGCGCCCTCTTGATGGTAGTAGAGGGTATTCCTCCAGGCCCAAGTGACGATTTCAGCGAGGCCCTCTTGAGGGAGGCTGAAAATTCCGTCAAGGACAAGCTCTCCAATTGTCCCGTTACCGAACTTCCACACATCGCTGCATGGCGCGAAGCCTACAAAGCCTTTGGAGCAAAGCCACAAAAGACTCGCAATAGCCTCGAGGCTCTGACCCGTCGCGCGCAGGATGGCTTGCCGCGAGTCAACCGGCTGACCGACATCTACAACGCTATCTCCGTCAAGTATCAGATCCCCTTTGGAGGCGAGGACCTCGACAAATACGATGGACCGCCTTTCCTAGTCCGCGCCACGGGGAATGAGAAGTTCGAGACATTTTCTGGCGGGGAGCCTCAAACGGAACTTGCCGCCCCAGGGGAGCCAGTTTGGTGTGACAATAGTGGCATCACTTGCCGTCGCTGGAATTGGAGACAAGGCCCGCGGACTGCCTTGACCAATGATACATCGCGCGTTTTATTCATCCTGGATGCACTAGAGCCGCTGCCCGACGATGTTTTGGCTCAAGCTGCCGACGAGCTCGATTCGGCTTTGAAACATCTATCGCCGGAGGTGCAAACAGCGCGCCGAGTTATTGGCCCTTCAGCTTGATTCCTTCTTAATGACTGTCTGTCTGGAGCAGGGCCTACCTGCTAATAAAAGTATCAGTGCCCTATATACGTGGTCAACATTGTGAGAAGTAGGATGATTCATGTAAGACTCTTAGGTAGAGTACCGATAAATAGACAAAATTCCATAGACCGTGCAATTGTCTCCCATACTGTTCCACCACTTGACATAAATAGAAATTAGTCGGTTGCATTTAACGGATACCAAGACTGGTTTGTTATCGGACAGGTACATTCTGGGGGCCGGAACGACTAGCCCGGCGTCCATTGCCACCAATGAAGACGCCAGGTTACCGGGCTCCTGGGTCGTATCGGCGACAGGGATCTCGGTGTCGGTTTGCTGGCCTATCCTCTACTGTCGCCGGGACTGGGGATCATCCGTCGTGCAACCACCCGTTGATGTGAATATGTTACGTTCGTATAATCTCGTTGCGTGAATTCTGTGACCTCCTCGGGCCGTAGGCTTCGTGTCTTGAACGGGGTTGCCGGAGCTATCGATAAACAGCTAAAAGAAATTGTGTCTTCCAAGCATGTGCATTCTACAAGTTGGGGCCGAATATCCCCACACTGGATCCAAAGGGGCATCAGAATGATACCGACGAGATTTAGAAAGAGATGTCAAAAGATATTTCAAAAGACATCGTAGTAGGTGTGACCGAGTCGCATTCCACATGCAAGTCTTCTCTTCAAACCAACGATTACCTTCAAAGAGTCTTGTTGCGGTGTCGATATTCTGTCCAGATCAACGAATAACTGTACGCCCAAAGAGTCTTCAGTGCAAACATTGTACACGCAGAGATCCAGGTCTTTATGTACAAATCCAATAACCATCGTCTCATGGTGATAGTAAAAAGACATTTATAAAATGGAGGTGGACGTTCCAAGCTTCAGAATTGAAAATCCACTGCTCTTCGCAGCATTTAATTCCTTTAGTGCCACGTCCGGAATCGTCGAGCCAGAATCCATACGCACAAAAAGGCACAGTCTGTTCAGATTGGGCAGCCTCGTGGCCCGAGCATCTGAACAGCCCTCAATTAAATGGGAGATGCACCTCAGATGGTCGTCACCAAATGTGTTGAGATACAAGTTGAACCTTTCAAGGGATGCGGGCAACATATCATTCAGTCTGGGCCAGGCCGGACTGCCAACGGACTCAAATTCATCCCATTCCAAATCTCTCATCGAGGGATCATATGCGGGACCGCACAGCATGTCAACGTCCAATTCAAGCACAACCAATTTCTGGAAACGAGTCATATCCACCAGTGTGGCTCCCTTATTACCCCAGTCATTGAGTAGTGTCACCGACAATTCCCTGAGTGTCTTTGCGCAGACAATCTGTACCGTGTCCAGAAATGCGCCAATGTTCCAGTTATAGCCACAGCCATGCCACTTGGTTTCGTGCGAAAACTCAAATATTTCCAGGTTTGGAATTCGCTTGAGCAACTGTGACAGCTCCTCTGGGCCAGCGACACTTGACTCCAAAGTCAATTTTCGTAGGTTTGTGCTATAACATCCGATCATCGGGTCGAACGCTATCCCAGTGTACCCGTCATCCTTCAAGACGCAACTGCGTAGGGAGACTTCAGACACGGAATTGATTGCCAGGAATGGCACAAATGGTGTCAATGGGGACTTCTCTTCATAGCCGATATCACGAGATGGCTGCACGGCGGAGAGCAGGGATAATGGCGCGTCCGAAAATTCCTCAGGGCGATTGGCCTGGTGGGTAATCAGTTTGAGTACATGCCAAAGAGGTTCGTTGGTCCCCTGCCACATGTGGCGTGTACGAAGAGGATCCAGCTCATCCCAACGTGGGTGTAGAGCCACCTTTCGTACTTGCGATAGCAAGGTCAGGAGGAAGACATCTGCATATATCATGGACCATCGGATTCCTTCAACCCAACCATCGACATCCCCGCTCATGGCTTCAATGAAGGGCGACGTAAGCACCAAGTTCCTTAGAGTCTCTGGTACCTCAGCTTCCAGGGAGTTTATGACATTTTCATCTTCGTCTTCATCTGCATCTACGGACCCCCTGAGGTCAATAGATTGTATGTATTGCGCCACAGAGTGGTCGAGAGCGATATGTTCCAACAGCTCCCGCGTGGTTATGATGCGGATGCCTGTTTCCTGGGTAATCTGATCCCAATATTCGCCTGAGTCAGATTCCTCTGCCCCTTCTGGTTTTTCTTCGGATTTTCGCGAAAATGTGAAGTTTCGAAACCGTTTCCGTCGTGTAGCATATTGCGTTCGAAAAGGGGTGCTGGCAGCAAAGAGAGTCTTGCAAGAGAGGGCAGTGGCTTCGAAATCCACCGGGATTGTTTCTTGTACGATCTGCACCAGGAGTTCCAGGGGAAGGCCAAGCAAAGACGGCATGTTTATTTTTACTTTTTTCTTTCTTTCCTTCTCGGAGATCTATCTTAGTTGAAGATGAGCTTTATTCGATTCTTTTTATTTGAAATTTGAGGGCAAACTAGGGTAGCCACCGCCCGCCAGGCACCTGCTCTCAGGCGTGGCAGAATACCCGGCTTTCAGGGCATATACCGCCCTATGTATACATAGTATCATTAACAAAATCAATTGCATCAATGGACTTGGAATGAATATTTAATAACTATCAATTGATGGATGATAAGGACAATCAGGTACTTGATTGGCGTACGTGGTTTAATAGTCTGGACTAGAACTCCCTCATGTATATATTTCCTTTTTATTATGTGGATATATGTTCAGCTTTCCACAGAGTAACGTATTATAATGTTGAACTTACCGAAGGGGAAATGAGGAAAAGGATCGTCAGTAATCAGCAAGGATATTATTTTTTCTCAGGCGAAGGGATTTCATGTGGAGAAATGTGTTCATGTAGCATCTTGTACTATGGATTGAGTACATAGATAGTGAATATAGTATGCGGGTACTAGTACATACCTCGGCAACCGATCGGGCATCACGGGTCAGCTGGAGGGCCGATCGTTGTTGTTGTTGAATTCTGGACTTCATATTAAGGGTTTATTTAGGTTTTCTTCAGGTCTCTATCGCTCAAGCTTTCTGAACTCCGTATGGGATAACCCTATCTAGTTACTAGGCAGGGTAAGTATTTGTCAATGCACATGTGGGGCCGCTGAACCTCGTGCGACGTGAACAGCAGTAAATGCATCGAACCAAATCCTGAACTTTAGAAAAATCCCCCATGTCAGGATCTCCATCTAATCATAAAAGTTATAAAAGAGGGGCAAGCGAGAAGAGGGAAATGAACATCCAGGGGATTGGTCGATCTATCGTGTTCTTGCAGACGATCAGCGGGTGCTATTGGTGATAGTCACGAACCGATCTATACTCCATTCCGAATCACATTGAAGATCAAGAGATCCGAGGAGAGGTAGGAAACAAACAAATGGACTTTAAAAGCCATGTTATTCAAGGGGTGTGTTCGATCTTCTTTCTCAAACATTCATTGTCATTCATTTTCTTTCTTTTCGTTCATTCATTCACTCATTTATCATCGCCATGCGCCTCAAAGGCATCTTCGCCGTATTGGGCATAGCGGCAACTACATCTGCCATTGGTCTTCACAAGGCGTTGGACGGTCTGCTACAAGTCACTCCTTCCTTTGGTGGCGATGATATAGCATTGCATCCTGGGTTGAACCCCAGCCACAACTCGCATGACCTGGAGCATCTCTCTGCAGGCCTGGAGAAGGTCCTGCATTACAACCAAGAGGGCCATCGTCGTAAGTCTAGTGCGTTCCAAGAATACGAGCTCCTTATGTTAATTGAAGCTTCATAGCCGCCCTTCATGGCGCAAAACATGCTTCCCTTGAGGCGAAATTTGTCCGGCATACGGTTGTCTTAGACCAGTCTGATCACGTCAGTAGCGTTACCTGTGATGACAATGACATGCACATCTGTTTCAACAACCCTCTTGCAATGGCGACAGTTGAAGCCTCCTGGTTGATCCAAGGTGGAATCAACCTGGCCACTTACCATAAAGGCTGTGGAGACGAGAGCTCGGGGAAGCGTAGCTTTTTCCATGCGACTCAACCCTCCATCAATCTGGCGGACATGTGCATTGTGGTGTCGGTTACTCCTATCCAGGAGTCAGATGCCCTGGACTCGGGTGTCGTGACCTGGGGTACATACAATGACCCACGGCAGAGAAAGAGATCCCCTACCAAGGGCCATGTTCGTGTCACCAAGCCAGCCTACTCTTTCAACGGAGGCAGACCCGATTCCCCAGCAGCGCGCAATGTGTCGGATAAATATGCTAGCAATGCCACTATGGATGTCGCGTTAAGTCCTGGGGCATTGAAGAGCTTTTTCAACAGCTCTGATATTGATACGACACATATGGGTGAGAAGATTGACCCCATGAACTTTGTGGATATGGAAGATCTTGAGGTCCCCGAGCCACCTACAAACATGACTGGCACAAACATGACTCGGCGGTCAACCACGCGTCTTCGTACTGCGAGAACCAAGAGAACTATGACCGAAATCTCGAAACGCTCTTTAAATGACCTTTCGCGACGAGATATTTTCTCCACTATTTGGGATGGACTCAGAGATCTAGGTCGGGTAAGAGACTTTTTTTTCTCCGCAGAGACATTTCGGAATACAGGCTAATTGTTCTATTTTCTCAAAAGCGAATTGGAAAATTTTTCAAGGATTCATTCACCTTCATTAAAAAGGTTGGCGACGCGCTTATTGAGATCGCAGTCATCAGTGCAAAGCTGGTGCTGGTGCCCTTTCGGTGTCCCATTTGACCACACATATCACAACGACATCAAGATCGATGAATACCTCAGGAGCAATGTTGGAGACCGGCCACCAGAAATATTCGGCATTAAAGACGGTTTTAAGCTCGCCAGCTCTGACAACTACTACAGACCAAACGAGTTCCACTGGACGGTACAGTGCGCGAAATGTGGTGTTCACGTCAATATCGACATAGATGGCCGGTTAGCATTCAGCATCAAAAACGGTATCACCGAAGGCAGTATCGCATTTGTCAACAAAGATCCTTTGACCCTGGATGCTCAGTTTGGAATCAGCGCAGACGCCTCAGTGAGCGAATCCAACGGTAAATCGAAGACTATCAAGCCGCAGAAGACGAAGGATCTAAAAAGCATCCCCCTCGGTGGCTTAGCCATTCCGGGCATTCTCAATCTTGGCCCTCAGGTGACCTTCGGGGTAGCAGTCGGCCTTCAGGCTGCGGGTAAGGTCGAAATACTTGTTGGAGGCAGTGTGTCTATTGGAGCAGGACACGCCATTGCCAGCTTGAAAGGTAAAAATGAAGTCAAGGGATTTAAGCCAAAATTTGATCCTGTCTTTCGTGCAAAGGGTGAATTTTCCCTTACTGGCGACATTGGATTGCCTGTGGCGCTTGAAGTTGGACTCACTGTTCTTGATGGGAAGTTCAAGGAAACTGTTGGGCTGGTCAACACTCCGTCCGTCTATGTTCAGGCAACTGCAAATTTGGAAGTCCAAGCACGTGAAGAAAGTACGGATCTCCAGACACGCGAAGAGAGCACAGAGCTGCAGACACGTGGCGAGAGCACTTGTAAGAATGGTGTTCAATTGAAGGTTGGTGCGAAGAACCGCATCCACGTTGCGGGATTCGACGTTCTCGAATACGAGATCGCAAATATCCCAATTTTCGAAAAGGACCTTGGCTGCGTCAAGTAAGCTATTTCGTTCAGATTACCCCAGAGATTCAAACGCTAATTTTTCGTAGGGCGGACGGATCCAATCCTGGAACTGAAAAACCAGCAAAGGGGCTTATCAAGAAGGTTACCGACAAGAGCGGCGACTCTGGAGCAGGAAAGCCTTACATTGCCGATGCCACTCGAAACTTTAAAAAGGTTGAAGGCGCTCAAGGTTTCAAGATCGTTATGGACGCCGACAGTGGAAGTATTATGGTTACTGGAACCAACGGCGGTCTCTACCTTGTTGGCAAGGACAAAGGATATGATGTCAGTGCACCATGGGGCACTCTTGACACCAAAGCAAAGCCACTGACACTCGATGTTTTTGGGCGAGTTCTGTCGTATAAGCTTCTGAAGTCTTACAAGAAGCGTGATTTTCTCGGCCAGAACGCTCCAATGCTGGCCGATCTCATGGTGTCAGATCCAAAGCGTGTTCCTGTGGGGTATAAAGCTACGTGAGTCCTCCAATATATCCGCCTAACTATCATAGGAGAGAAACCGGGCTAACACTTCACAAAAACCAGGGCGATGAAAGAGTTGGAATCATCCCAATCTAGGAAGACATATGGCATACCCTTGGTATACGATAACGCTTTGAAGTCTATCACCAAGCCCATGTACTATCCAACTGCTTGCAAAACTCCCCTAGGAACAATTATTATTGCGACTCGCGAAATCATCGACAAGGAAGGGTACGTCAGGTCGATGTGGAGGCCGGAGGGTCGTTTTGGGGAGGAAATGGACCGTGAGCTCATGGACCATTACGGTCTTTACAGAAGGGAGTGCAGGACAATTCAGTTAGTTGCAAACTAGGTCGGGCACATGCATGTATCTCAACTGGTTATGTTGAATCTACACAGGTTATTACAGTAGGGGAGTTTTATGGTTTCAATCTTTGGTTGTATGATCATGGTTTTTACACCACAGTAATCTAATCCGCCTTACAGTGGTATTACTATGATTAATTAAGCATATCTAGTAATTTCAAGTATTGGTAAATTCCTTATATATTAAATATTTTATAATTGTTTTTATATAATATTACTTCTGCGCCCCTATCTTATATATATAGCCATTTTTAGGTGATATTTGATTTATATAATAGTAGATCATCTATTTTTTATATATATTTGTCGCTCGCTTATTTAATTTAATCTCCTGTATTAGATAACAATTAGTATAAGAGATTTATATAGTATATCTGTTTTTAATTTCTTATATTAGACGATTATTCTCGCTATATAGGGAAAATATTTTAATTATAGGTAATATATATCCTAATATTTCTATACTATCGGGTGATAATTTTCTTACTATATTTTATTTTAAAATAATATTATATATTATTATATTAGGTTTTATTAGTTTTATAGAATCTCTATAGAATAACTATAGGATAACTATAGGACTGGTGTGGGATTAGTGTAGGTTTAGGTAGTGTGTCTCTATATAGCAGAATTTATAGTTTAGTGTGCTTATATAGTATACATATATAGTATATATATAAATTTAATACTATATCTATATTGTGTTTTTCTTTTTATATAGCTTTAATATTAGAGTTAATATTATAATACTATTCCTTTATATTATAGATATATATATGTATATATTCTCCTAGTAATATATACTAATATCGATATTATCTATACGCTTTCCGAATATTGCTCTAACGTGCCTTAAGTCTAGCTTTAAGTCTACTTTTCTATAGCTTATTTAGGTCTGCTAGGGGGGCTACTTAATTAGGTAGCTTCTAGGTCCTTAATAAGCTTACATTTTACCTATATCTAGCCTAAATATTCTAGGTATCTCTATATAATAATTAGTATCTTTACTAGCTTTCTAAGTTATTATAGAACTTTTAGGAGTTATATAACCTTATCGCTGTTTTTAAGAGTATAACTATATCTTCCTTTCTAAAGCTAGAGACTAATATATATATTTAACTCTTATATAATAAGTTTTGTAAACTAGTTATAGAAAGGAATAAGATTAATCTAGAAGTTTAGAGTTTCTTTATTATTTATAAATACTAACACTAGTTAATATTCTAAATCTTTAAATTTTACAAACTCCGGTACTCTGATTTAGTTACTAATTAGGCTAGGAAGGGAATCTATAAAGTTAAATAGTAGTTATATTATAAAATATATTTTAACTAGTAGTAATAATAGTATAATAGTAAAAAGATATTCGGACTTAAATATTTCTTTAATTTAAGATAAATTATATTACTTAATAATAGGGGGTAGGCTCTATTAAAATATTATATTAGTAGCGTTAATTAGGATAGGAATATAGATCTATACTATAGTATTCGCGATTAGGGTTACTTCTACTTTATTAAGGATTTTATCCTTAATCTTTATTACTCTTTCCGACTTTATTATAACTATATTAAGGATAGATACTTTTAGTCTAATATATATAGCCAAAGATAGTAGTTCTATAATTAAAGTTATTAAGATTAGGTTATATTAGGGTAGTTATAAATATATTTAGCTAGTAGAGCTTTTTATATTATATTACCGGAATATTATATAAATAAAGTAAGAGTCTCTCTTTTATATAAAACTACTAGATTATTAGATATATAGTCTATTAGGTCTATTTTTATTTCTATAATAGGTTAATTTAGTTATTATATATACTTCATAAATAGATATTAATATTCTAATAACTATATTATATATTAATATTACTTATTTTATATCTCTAATTAATATCGACTCTAAGATATATAATCTAAAAGTATATATATATATATATAGAGTTATCTATAATCCTCCTTCGAATCTTAACTACTATAGTAATATTTATATATCTACTAATAAGTCTAATCCTTACTTATCTAGTATTTTATCTGTGAGCAATTTAGCAGATAATATATTATAGTCTAATATAGACTATAATTATTTAGGGGAATGTTATCTTATATAATCTTATATAATAGGATTATATAAGATATGTTAGATAAGTTATACTTATCCTAAATAGGAAGTAGGGTTATAACAGAGATCAGAATAAATTAAGAAGTAAGTTACATTTTTTCAGAGATAGAAATTAGGCATGCTTTTATACCCTTTTAGGAGGCAAATCTGAGATAATCTATGATATCTTCATGATATCTTTATTATCTCATTATGATACTAGGAGGCTAGCTATATTAATAATTCTACCGTATAGTGTATATCCAAGGATCTCTTAGATATCACCGGTAAAATAGATATAGCTTCTCTTCTCTCCATAGTATGCCTTACTAATATAATATATACACTATTATACCAACATTATCTTACTCTCTAAGTCTTATATTACAAATAGTATTAGGTAGAGTATTCGATTTTATTAGCTTAGGTATTAGATATAAATTAAATATTAATAATTATTAGGCTAAGAGTTCTTTAGTAGCCCTATATTTAGTCCTAATTATAACTAGCGAACGGACCTTAGTAAGGTTAGAACGGATAATATCTTTATAGTAACAATCCTATACTATAATATTCTAATAATATATAATCTTAGTCTAGTTTCTAAGGATTAACTAGTGGTTTCCTATTTATTTAATATCCTAATAAAGTTTCACTTATACTATAAAGTTTATCTAGACTTAGATTAGATACTATTATCCTTATATAGTCGATCGCGAAAAATTAATAACCTTTAATATCTAATAGAATATAGTATTAAAATTAGATATATTAAATATAGAGAAAAAGTATTAGAAGAGGTCTTCTAGTTTTTACTTTATAGCGAGTAGTACTAAAGTCCGCCTAGTATGCTCGATTTCCTAGTTAATTTATATCTTTTAGAGTTAGTATTTCTATTTTATCTTAATATTATTATTTATTATTTTACCTTTATCCGTTATAAAAATTCCGATTTCTAAGATCGGTATATATCTTAGATATATAAAAAGCTACTATTAAACTTAAATAAGTTCTTATTTATATATAGCAAAACTTTAGTAATGACTTCTTTAATCCGGTCTATATTAAAGTAAAGAGTATAGAACTATCTTAACCGCTCTATAAGCCCTTTTTATAATATAATAATATCTCTTTTAACTTATTCGGCTTATAGATAAGGGACTTATTTATAGTATCTTCTCCGTTCGGTAAATATAGAAGAAAATAGTTTAGGGTATTTAGGCGATATAGATATATTAGATTAGGGAATTAATTCCTCTTTATAATTTCCTAGAGTAATATTCGGATCTATTAAGTAAATTCCGATATTAGGACGTTATTTTAGGTACTTTATAACGTATTATATTACGTTATAATCTATAAAGATAGGCTTTGCTAGCCTATATTATAAGCGTATTATTATAAAGCGAATGTCCGGTTAAGACTTTATAGCTAGCTAGTTTAATATACTAACGATAGATTAATATTAATTAAAAGTATTATTATCTAGTATATTTATAGTATCTACCGGTGTCTCTCTCTATATAGTAGGTAGCGGGGTATCCTTCTAGCTAGAGATATTAGTAGTATATAGTACCTTCTATATATACGCTTTCTGTGATATAATAATAGTACGGTTTATATAGTCTCTATTAAACGCGTAGTTTAAATACTACTTCGGTCTACTAAGGTCCTTTATATTATAATACTACGAAGCTTATTAATAATATACTAGATATCTTTATTAGATAGAGCTATAATAATAAAATTATCGATATATATTATTATAATAGTTAAATTTATACCTTTATATTTAATATAAATATAGGGATTATTATTAAATAGGTAGAAGCCGATCTATCGAAGCTTACTATCTATCTCTTTATTCTAGAGATATACCGAGTTTTATAATCTAAATAGATCTTAATTTAGTGTATATATCTATTAATTTTTATTACCTAAAGTATTAACGTACTCGAATCCTATAGGCTATCTTATATAGACTATCTTAGTATTATTATAAGATATATTTAAATATACTACTATAAAATCAACTTATCTCTATTTTAGACTATAGATTATAATTAGTATAAATATAACTTTAATTATATATTTAGTAATAATAGGAGCGTATATCTCTCTATTATCCTTATTCTAGAAGTTACTATATATAATCTAGCGTACTTTAAAGCTATATACTTCGTCTTTAGTATTAGTCTTTACTATAAAGCGCTATTAGCCTAGTAAGATCTTAGCTTTTAGTAGCTTAAGAATTAGGCTTTATATACCTTTAGCTACTAGATTATCTAGTTATTTTTATATAGTGTCTTTCTATTATAGCTAGAAAGGGCTCTTCTATATCTGCTTATATATAGATAGTAGATCGATATCCTTAGTATATAATAGCTTTCTATTATAGAGAAATAGCTCGTTAATATTAACTATATCTATTATAGTATCTAATATTATAGCTATTATATTTCTACTAGGTCTTATAGACCCCTATCTACTACCCTCTATTATATTATTACTATCTATTTCCTTCGCTTATACTCTTTTAGTAGCTTATTATATATTATAGTCTCGTTTCTTATATTTAATAGCGAGATACTTCTACTATAGATTATAGTAGCGATTAGATATAATTCCGATATTAGTATATCTCGAACAATAGGGTAGAGAGAGAGAAGCCGGCCTAGTAGGGTCTTATAAGATAGGGTCTAGCGAGGATTCGATTAAGATAATCTTATATCTTAGTAATACTTTAGATCTTATAGTAACCGGTATATTCTTAGTGCTAGATATTATCTCTATAGTACCTTAATAGCCTATATAATATTATAAATCGATAATATACTAGCTTACTATATAAAAATAGTTTACTATATAGTAGCTTATTATATCTTAATATATAGAGAAATAGCTTATTAAATTAGAGAGGAGAAAGGGTATTGATACTCTACTCTCTACTACTCTAGAGATAGTGTTATCTCTCTAGTAGCTATTTTAGAGCTTTATTTAGTAACGCTTTTCTTAATATTATTAGCTTTTTTTATAAATATCTTATATACTCTTAGCTAACTAAGAAACCTAGGATATTAAAATATAAAGTCTTTCCCTAAAGTTAGCTCTTCTCTACGCTATAGACAAAGCTCGCTATCTAGCTTACTATATAGCTTACTATATATTCTTATTAAGTATATTTATAATATTAGTAATTCTTAATCCTATTATAAGAGGATTGTCTTATATAGTAGGGAGATAAGTTTAAAATAGCTTATACTACTATATTAGGGGTATAATAATAGCCTTTTACTATAGCTTCTTACGCGGTATTTCCGGTATAGTAGAGACGCTCCTATAAATTATAGGAAGATAAATTATAGATACCGTAATAGGTAATTATATACGTTATATAGGAGTCTATGTAGGTAGTATCTTTATAATTTACTATTGCTTATTATTAGGTTTCGGGTCTTTATTAAACGAGATAGGTATAAATCTAATAGTATTATCGTTAGTATTATTTAGATCCTTAGGACTAGGGATAGTATTATTAATCGGAGCTAGTCCTCTACTATCTTTATTATTAGGCTATAGAAAGCCTATATCCTAGGATACTATTATCTTTCTAGTAGTAGGATCCTATACTTTAAAAGTATAACTACTATCCCCTTTATAGTTAACGAGTATTCCTTTCTAGGCTCTAGAGGCTACTTTCCTAGCCTATATACGCTTAGCTTTTAGGATATATATATATAGTCGATCTCTATAGCCTAAGATACTTTAAATATAGCTCTAGGTTCGGAATTTTAAGCTTCTATCGCTAGTATATAAGCGGGGAGATCTTAGTCTTTAGATTAACTAGTCTATTATAGATATAGATATCTATCTCTATAGTATATAGATATCTATCTTTCGGTATATTAGTATCGATAATTATTATATATTAGATATTATTAATATAACCGCTAAAGCGCTCTATTATACTATTTAGCTCTACTATATATAAAGGCGTGATCTCGAATATTATCCCTCATTTTATACCCTATTTAATAAACTCTTTAAACTTAGTACCTCTATCTATTCGCTAGATACTAGAGTATCTACTAATAAGTAGCTTTATCCTCTTATAAAAAGTAGTAAGCTTATAGAAAGTATCGCTTTTAGTTTTTAGTATAATCCCTTTAATTAATTAAGTAGTATTATCTATAACTAATAGCTAGTAATTCTCTTTACCTAGCCTTATAGGTTTTATCGGCTATATATTAATATAAATCTTCTATACTATATCTTATACTCTAGCCTAGGGTTAATAGGATATCTTCTATTTTAATTTATAATAAAAATAGGCTTTATAATCGAAGTATTTAGTACTATACTATTTATATTTACTTAGCTATTTAGTATACTATAGTATAGAAGCTATATAAGCTTTACCGGTATAACTAAGATAATAGTATACTTTATAAGCTATTACCTTATTAATAAAACTAATATTATTATCTAAATTAGAATCGGAATTAATCTCGTTAGGATTATAATTAATCTTCTTTAGACTAACTAAGTATAGAATATCTATCGATATATCTATATACCCTAGAATATTACTATTTCTATTGTTGGTATAATAGTGTATATATTATATTAGTAAGGCATACTATGGAGGGAAGAGAAGCTATATCTATTTTACCGGTGATATCTAAGAGATCCTTGGATATACACTATACGGTAGAATTATTAATATAGCTAGCCTCCTAGTATCATAATGAGATAATAAAGATATCATGAAGATATCATAGATTATCTCAGATTTGCCTCCTAAAAGGGTATAAAAGCATGCCTGATCTCTATGTTTAAAAAAGTGTAACTTACTTCTGAATTTATTCCGATCTCTGTTATAACCCTACTTCCTATTTAGGATAAGTATAACCTATCTAACATATCTTATATAATCCTACTATATAAGATTATATAAGATTACATTCCCCTAACTAGTTATAGTCTATACTAGACTATAATATATTATCTGCTAAATTGCTCACATCTATTTATAAGATACTTTATATAGGTATTGTAAAAGATATCTTGCTCTTTAAAAAGCTTCTATATATTAAATAGCTTACTATATCCGCTAGGACTATAGTAACTAATTATTATCTATATATATATTTTTCTATTAAGTAAAGCGGCTTTTATAATAATTTCTCTATATCCTAGTATAGTAACTCTATTTCTAGAGTAATCTTTATATATATAAGCTATATCTAGGTAATTAAGTTAATATATATAGAAGTCCTCGATATTATATATTAATATCTTATTAGAGCCGGTATCTAGTAGCTAGTTATTTATCCTATCGACTAAGTATATAGCTACTACTACTATATTATTCTAGTCTTCTATCTAATATTATACTTTAAGAATAGCTTTTGAGTATAACTATAGATTTCTAGATAGCTCTTATAAAGCTAGAGGACTATCGCTAAGGTATATATACTTCTTAGCGGGATATAGTCCGAATCTATAGAATATATATATATTATTATTATCCTTTTATATACCGTTATATATTTCTCGCGTATAATCGTGAATATCTTTATTATTAGCGGGTTACTTCCGAAGGTTCTTTTTCTTCTTCTTCTTCTTCTTCTTACTATTATTAGTATTATTATTATTATTAATTAAATTAATATCTTTACTAGGCTAGGTATTATTATATCCGCTAGTATAGTCTCTATAGCCCCCCTAGCTACCTCTATAACTACCTCTTCCTCGGCCTCCTCGGCTAGAATTATATACTACGTTCGAAATACCTTCTATACCTATAGTAGCTTATAAAGCTCTCTAGTATTCTTTAATTTTATTAAGACTTAATTTCTTTAGCTTAAGACTAATAACTTCCTCTCTAATAAACTATACTTTTTTAACTTCGAGTTCTAGGTTCTAAAGGACCTATAATAATATATAAACTAGGTAGGGTTCTATTTTAAATCTAATAAGAACGTAATATTACTTTTAGTACTCCTTAATATATTTACTTATTAAATTATAATCTAATCTCTTTATCATATCGAATTTATATATATCTCTAGGAAAACTATCTAATTTCGATCGCTTCTTTATATTATTATTATAAGCTTACTATATAAATTATTAATATACTTCGGTATCTTTAATAGATTCTAGAGCTTATTTTATAGCGTTATATCGATTTAATTATATATCTAACTAGCGACTAGGTGTAACTAATACTTCTATCTTTTATATAAAGGGTACGATTTAGGAGGATAAGATATTTCGCTATCGAGTAACTATTCTAAATTATAGGGGATTAGCTAATAAGCTAAAGCCTATTTCTATCCGCTAGGATCTATATTATTATACTTAAGTATCCTAATCTTCTATATCTTTATTATCGCGATCTTAGGTAGACTATATCCTTAGTAAGGGGGTTTCTTATCGTTATTATCGCTATTATCGTTATCGACGTTAGTAAATCGGATCGGATTATTTAATAATAGGATTGGATCACTCTATAATTAAGAAATATTTATAGTATTCGACTACAAAACGGGGTTTATTATTAGGTTAGCTATTATATTAAAAGGGAGAGGGTTAGTGTCCCCCTTATTATCTGTTTTAACATTAGCTATAGTTAGATTATAAAGCTAAACGGAGCTTTTGCCGGCGGGGTTCGAAGGATTCCTAGACTTAATTAGTCTAATCCAGGTCTGTACAGAATTTTCACCCACAAAAGTGGGGTTCTATATAGGGACGGGATCGACGACGTAGTCCGGGTAAAAGCTTTAGAGAAAAGAGTTGCTAGTGGTCTAGCTAGCAACTCTTTTCTCCCTAGTACAGCACAGGACCACTCGAAATCAGTTTCACCACTTGCATCCAAGGATTCTTTCTCTAAGGCTCGTTCGAAATACACTGTTCCCATTATAGTAACTGGAGCTACTATTCGCCGGAGTCAAAAGCTGCGAAACATTGCAAATGTTGAATCTATCGGATTCGTTAAGAGTATTGGAACGAGAATAATGACCGCTTGACTCATATTGCAATAAAGATGAGGTTCAAATAGTCGTTTCGTCGTCAGGCATTGGCAATAAATCATCCAAAAATAACATCGGAATTATTCAATTAGCTAGAGTATCGCTCAAGATCAACCGAGGAGAAGTTCTTCTGCAGGGATGCAACAAAGTACACCCGAGTATTCATTGTCATTTTGAGAAGTTTTGTAGATGAATCGGATAAGTCATGTAACTCAATCCCAGAGGTTTTTAGACTCAAGCTCGTATCTCTAGAAGTCATTTGAAAATACCACTATACCATATAACAAGACGTCCTGAACTTTCCAATAACAAGAAAGCTGGATCCTTTGTACGAACAGACACAGTATAGTGTGTCCCAGGGGTCTCGGTTCTATCAAATGATTCAGTGAATCGAAAGACAATGGTTCTTTTTTGCTCATTTCCATTTGCAAGGTTTCCCTTTCGATATTGAAGCAGGGGAGTTGCGCGACTAACACAAGTAGAATGGATCGAATAGATGGCATTCTTACAAACGGAATATCAGGTTTCTTAAATGCAGATGGATTTGGATACCTCTGAACATTAGTATTACTGTGTAAGTATTAGAATAACAGTAAAGTCTCGATGTAATTAATTCAGTAGCCAAACTATCGAACAGGAAATTAAGATGGCAGTAACACGTCAAATTTCATAGACATGCATTCATAACCCCAGAGTTTCGAGTTATCTATTCTTAGAAGTCAAATTGCTAATACAATACGGCTCTTTAAGCCTACCAACCTAGAAAAATCCTCCATGGCATGCCCACTTTTATGCCAGATTCCATCGGCATCAAATCCAAGCTAGTAGTTCTCTATACAGTACGGAAAGGGGCTGAGATTTGAGGTAACTAGAGAGTGCCGCTTGGTTAATCATATTCAATGATTAGCCCTTCTTTCTGTTGCCGCTCTTATTGCCCGCGTTCTAAAATTTGTATTTCTAAAATTGGTTATAGCTATGTATTCTAGACCCGCTTACTAGGATTCTCATTCCTAGGATCTATATTATGGTTACTAGGCACGCTCTTGGTCGCTCCTAGGGATCAGACTTAGAGTTCCTAGAGGACACTTGATCCGTACCTAGGAGCGCGTCTGGCGTTCCTAGCACGCCTAAAACACTATGGACGAGCCCGCTAACAAGACATCCCAGGGGTGTTCTCAATGATAAAGAATTCGGCCTCGTCTTATACTATCACTACTATCCGAGGCGAAGGAGGCTGGTGGTGATGGCAACGCCGCCTACACATACGGCTGGAACGAGCTGGGCTGGGAGGAAGACTGGCCGTACGTGAAGGCCACCTGAGCGCGACCCGCCTGGACACTGAACCGCGTAATTCTCTGTCCTGTGCGATAGCATACGTATTGTGACCATCGACAGTGTATACCGGACTTGACAAGGGGAAGGAGGTTGGTTTCTTTGTTGTGGTCTGTCGAATACTAAGGTTTAAATACATGGTCGAGACCAGGTAAAATACCCAGAAAATCATGTGGCCAAAAGTACCATACAAAAGTCCACTGCATGTTACAGTTAGTCATTGAGGTCCGCCCACAGATCGTTTTGAAATCGCGGATTTCTCATGTTTTGTTTAGGCAGTTCAATATCACAAAGGTTACCCATATATTTTTATCCCGCCAGAATTCCGTTAAATGATAAAACCGCGATTTTTAATAATCTATACGAACCTTGGTAACTAACTATGACATGCAATATCATATAACTAATACCTAGGTGTGTTTGGTAATATTAGTCCTACGATTTCCTGGGTATTTCCCTCGGTCTCAAACATGCACTCGGACATTGGTATCGGACAGAAATCCCTCGATTTGTTCGAGATGGATGCGCATGTGGGTCCAATTATTCACGTGCAACAATAATTTCAGCGCATCATCGTGAGTAGAAATGATTCATCATGATTCCACTGCTGTCGTTGTATACAGGAGCCATCTCCTGCTGCTATAAAGAATCTTCATTCGTTTCAAAAGATGAAACCTTTAACCACTAAGTTTCAGTTGAGCACGGGTCAATGGGCCACGAAGTGAATACCCAGCAACCCAATTTCTTCACCAGCAACTATGGATCAATACAACACAAAAGAAGATGTCGTTAAATTGGGGATTATAGACCCGGAGCTTAAAAAGGTAAAAGTTTGAGCACAATAACTTGCTAAATATGCTCTGATGATTGTCAATCCAGTTCCTTGAGCATAACCCGGCCCCTGCTACGGACTTTGATACGCTGCCCGTGGAGCAGCTGCGGCAGGTTGTTTCGGGGATAGAGCAAAGCACATATGAATCCTGCCCAACATTTGACACGCAAGAATCTGCAACCCATATCCCTATGCGTGACGGATACCAGAGCGAGATTCGCATTGTCAAGCCACAAAACTCGTCTTCGGGAAATCCAGTGGTTGTTCTGATATTTGGAGGGGCTTTTGTTATGGGTTCAAACATCCAGACGATTGGCTGGGCTCGCATGATCGCATTCCTGTATGGTGCTACTATTGTACAACTTTCCTATCGTCTGGCACCAGAGCACAAATTCCCATTTGCTCCGAACGACGTTTGGGACACCATCCAGTGGTTAGTGGCCAATGAATCTGCAATTGATGCAGACCTTTCGAGAGGCTTCGTGATAGGAGGCGTATCGGCAGGCGGCAACCTTTCAATCGTCACAGCTCATCATTACGTGAAAGAAAAGCTCTCGCCACCAATTACCGGAGTTCTAGCAAGCGTTCCCGTGTGTATAAGCAAGGAGACGATACCGGAGAAGTATAAAGATCTATGGGTATCTCGTGAGCAAAACGCACATGCTCCTGGTAATCCTGGAATTCTTGGAGGATACGAGGTGTTCTACCAGCAGGATTTTCTATCTGAGGGTTTCTCTCCCTTCAATTCTTCTGTTCTATTTTCTGACCTGCCTCTTCCACGAACATATGTTCAGGTCGCGGGGGTAGACACTCTACGCGACGATGGCATTGTATACGCCAAAGCCTTGGAAGATAATGGTATTGAAGTAAAATTTGATGTCTATCCTGGCATGCCACATGGCCATTTCAATTTGTGGCCCAAGTTGGAACAGTCAATCAAGTGTCAGGAAGATACTATCTGGCATGTTGGATGGCTTCTGCGTCGTGAGGTATCTCGGGAAAAGGTAAAAGAAGTTGTAGCTATGCTCTAGCGAAAGATTGAATATTATCCTCGTATGTCTAGTCTCAGCGTAATCATTCAAAAAGGGCTAGTTATGTATTCTTTTGTCCTCTGGCCCCCCTAGCTCGGACAGTATGTGCTGTGAGACTGTAGGAAGTCCTTGTCAATTGGTCAATATCGGTTCTATAAACCTCCGAGTAAGGCCCTTCTGCCGTGTGGCTGAAACGACAACAGACATGTCTCGTGGTCGCCAGTCGCGACATTCCAAAGCTTGATAGTCTTGTCCTTATATCCAGATGCGATCTGCTCGCCATGCGTGGGTGAGACCCACGCATGCTTGAGATATCACTTTCGTAGACACCTCTGGTTCAAGGGGCCTGACTAGTGTAAGATTTTGAAATGGACACTACTTGTGATCATCATTTTTCTGCAATTTGGAACCCCTCAATAAAGAGAAACTATTTTGTTGATTCCCACGTTTAGCCTCAAACTCTGGTATAAATACATTATGCTACCTCTTCGGAGAGGAACTCATTCTCAAGGCCATGAGTACCGAGCTCGCCTTTTATGGTCCATACAATCGTCCAAAGATACATAGAAGATGCAAACTTCGGAAGCAGAAAGAACCCCATAAATAAACGAGTGTATTGCATACTTCACCTTCATGTCAGTGAAGTTCCGCGTGATATAGGTAAAGACTGGCCTCCTCCCTCACATAAGGACACCCTCAAAACATCTTTCATAGAAGAGACATTAATAAACCCCCAAATCAAAGTGTTCAACTCCCTCTGGCGTGTCACCGCCACGTAGAATCACATGGTCACTATAAAATTCAATGCTTTCAATCGTCCAACAGTCTGATAACAACCTTTCCCTGGGTGTGTCGGGCGTCGACCCGGTGACGAAGGCGTACCGCATGAAACCATATCCACTCGCGCCGAAATTTGCTGACCAGGAATTCTTGAACTTGAAGTTCTGAGTAGCATTATTATAGGCCACAATTGTGACTGAGTGTCCTCCAGTTCTGTATGCTTCCTCTCCCATGGTTCCTCTCAGCGTTACCCAATATTTGGCCTAGCAATATTGCTGCAAGACTTTCGCCCTCAAAGCTGCATCTTACCGTGAAATAGAAGAGAGCCAGCCTATCGCTAAGCACATCCAATTTCTAGGAAGCCGCATGCAGCAATGCTGCGGTCATTAACATTTCCAGGAACGTTTTGGTGCGTGGGGTGGTGGCTTGTCACGGCTGCCTTTTGTGACTGGAATCGCACGGACAAAAACCTCTCTAAGCGATGCGTGAGCCTAAATCACCTGTCTTCTTATAGAGGCTATTATTTGTGTGAATATAGGGGATATGTTTTATAATCCAGCTACATGTACTCCTTACGATGTTTTCCCAGATCCCGAAATAGCTCTGTCAGAACACAAGAAGTCACAAGATACCAGCCATAACCTTATAGAACCACGAGAAACTCTCCTATCAGCCACATTAGTCTCACACTGTTTTCTTTGGCTGGATATCTTCTAGAATTTGAGAAGTATCCTTGCACACAGCTTGCCACTCGCTTTCTATGATCTTCTTCTTCTCTGGACTTCGGACTTGGAATGAGGCTTCGAACGGACGGGACGAGGCTGTGAACGTAAGTTTTATATCCCATGGATTGATATCATTTCGCTTCCCGTCTCTGTACGCATGAGTGATATTGTATGCCCACATGAGACGGGCCATGAGGATAAAGATGACATTCCACCCCAGATGTCTCCCTGGGCAGATTCTTCGTCCAAAGCCAAACGGACTGTGCTCAAGATTTGGGTTTTGAATCCATCTCTCCGGTTTGAACTCATACGGATCGGGGAAAATGTCTGGGTTGAAAGACATGACCCAAATATTTGGAATAATGACTGTGCCTTTTGGGATGCGGTAACCCATATACTCGTCGTCTTGGGTCGTGGCATGGGGAATTGCAAACGGGGTCGGCGGTTGCCAGCGCATGGCCTCGTTTATCATTGCATTGATATAAGGCAATTGATGGAAATCGTCGAACGTGGGAAGCCGGTTTGGCCCAACAACTCGATCCAGTTCCTGCTGAGCCTCCTCCAAGCAGTTTGGGTGTAGAACGACAGCCTTGATCAGTAGCCGTAGCACTGTAAGAATGGCTTCGAAGCCGGCTTGTTCAAGCGTTCCGATCACATAGGCAAGCTCCTTAGACGAAACCTGCGACCCGGTCTTGGACTGCAAAGCGTCCTGGACCCAGTTCCACGTTGAAGCTGACTTGGCTATCTCTAGGTGTTTCATGTGGAATTCAGTTGTTTCTCGCTCCACGCGGGCAGAGAGCCGCTTCCAAGGGGCTAAAAAGCCAGGAAGACGATCTAGGATGGGAAATAACTCTACGGCGTTGTAGTAGCTATTGCCAATGGCGTCGAATGGATGTGCGTTGATTTGCAGAAGCTTTGCGGGTAAATCGCTGTCTGTGTTGTCCAACCGGATGCCGTAGCCCAGTGTCATAACGATACTGCCGGCGTAGCGAGATATAATACCCTCAAAGTTGCTCGTATCCAAAAGCTCAATAAGCGTTTGCTTGCTTTCCATGTCCTGCAGGCTGCGGTATCGATTGACCGCGCTAGAATCAAGCAAGGAATTCATGATACGGTGCTGATTCTGCCATTTCTTGCCATATGGAATAATTGCTGAGTTTAATCCGCTGGTCATGCGCTCGGATGCAATGATAAACCGAGGACGTGAGCTGTAGGTGGCTCCTCGCTTGCTCACCAGGTCGTGGGCGATATCAAGAGAGCCAACACTGATGGCCAATTGCTGGCCATATCGTAGGGTGACCATTGTGCCATACTCCTGATGCCACTTCTGCATGACTTCAATGGGCCGTTGTTTCAACATTTGATGAATATTGCCAATTATCGGGAGAGGCCTGGGTCCGGCAGGTAATCTCATATGGCGTTTTCTTGAGACGATGGTGTGCGTCATGAAAAGGCAGAGGATAAAAATTGCGACGAATAGGCAGACACTGAGTGGTCTATTTTCCGAAGCTGGCCATGTCTCTGCTAACCGTCCTTTCGTAATGAAAGTCCAAGCCATAGTCAAAGAAGTACTTGTTAGCTTCAAGCCCACTGCGGTCAGAAGCAAGTTGAAGGGAACTAAAAAAAGGGTTCAAACTTTTGAACGTATGTATATGTATATGTAAGGACAGGTTGTGTTTCTTAATATTGTGTTGAGGAGCCCCATATTTGTCATTCGTAAAATAAAGACGCAGATAATCATTCAGGAAATGGAACCAACGTGGTGACACAAGAAGCATGACAGCCTCGAAAAAGCATTGATCGCCAATTCGAGTTTTTCACCACATCACAAAACCATCTGTGGTAACACAAGAAGCATGGCAGCCTCGGAAAAGTATCGATCATCAATTTACTCTTTCGCCGCATCATAAGGTCTATCTGAGTCCTTTGTGACAAAGTAACTCCTGCCTATAGATTTCTTAGTCATGGTTGGCACAAAACATACAATGTACCGGAAATGACGCCAGAAAATGAGAACAGACAAGTCGATCTTCTCTGTTCGCCCAGATTAAACCTTATCGATGTTCTATGACGCAGCCATACACGGCAAGCTTTAGTTTCCTTCGCTTCAGAGTGATCAATTCCGGATTGCACATGCTTTTACGTCGAACTGCATCCCTGCACGAACATCTGTCATACATGAAACAGATTAATACACCATTTACAAAGGCCCGGATTTGGGATCATTAGGAATGATGGAACGACGGCGTGGCAAGCGCAACGAAAAACTTTTCCTAGGAAAAAGTTTCCTCCCAAAAGTATAACAGTCTGAGTTTTCCCATCCCATCCTTTCTCAGGCCACAATATCTTGTCAGTCGGCAAAAATTTGAGACATCCCTTGGTCAGAAAAAGATGGTAAGCAGGAGAATGCCGATATATATCCAACAAGTATGACTGACATGGAAAGCAGGAAACTCTTACAGAAAGGCTTCTATTCACTGCGAGAGCTAGTAAAGATGGGGATGAGATTTCGCGCATTATCAATATCCAGATAGATTATTTACCGCAAAGTTTGCTTATCCTCTTCGTGGTGGCTATTCTGGCTGCCCTCTTTAAATGGCCTCGCAAGGATCCTACCTCTGTTGGGGAATATATATGCCATGGCAGTTCCGTTTCGAAAAGGGAATACGAAGAAGTTGTGAACGGCTTTCTATCCGACATCTCATTCCAAGCTCCTGACTTGAAGCTTGACATGGGATTGAAGACCCGTGTTGAAAACTCTCTTGAATCCCATGGTATTTCACGAGGCCTCATAGATCAAATTGGAATGTGCATTAGTACGGCGACCAAAATTACCTGCTGTGCTTTTCCATTTGTCTCTCATGAAGCTAAAGAAGCAATCGCCCTATACGCTTCATATGTTATCACCATCGATGACCTTACAAGTGATATTCTACCTGACTTGGAGAATTACGTCACTCAGTTGATTCTCCGGCAGTCTCATCAACATGAGCTACTCCGCGGCTTCACCAACTTTCTGGGAACTCAGGGGGAGCTGTTCGGACAGTTCGGTGGCGACATGATTGTCAAGGGGTCGATGGAGTTCGTTTCAGCAGCCGTTATTGAACAGAGGCGAGATAAACAGCTGCGCTTGCCACCTGAAGCTTCCGACTATTTGGTTTTCTTTAGAGCTAAGACAGGGGTGGCTGAGCCATTCGCCTTTTTTTGCTTTCCAGAGGACACCAATCCGGAGGACAGAGACTTGGCAGGATACATCGCAGCTATTCCAAGTATCATGTTATTTCTCGGCTACGTAAATGACCTCCTGTCATTTTACAAGGAGGAGCGCAAGGCTGGAGACTGTCCGGGCTTCATCCAAGCCCATGCCAAATTACATGGTTTCACGTCTTTTCAGTCACTGTACCAACTTCGGAATGAAACGATCAAGGAAGTGCAGAAAGTCCGCAGTATATTATCAAAGAATGCTCTAATGGCCGAGCATATTAATCAGTTTATTCACGGGTACATATTTTACCATCTGTGCTCGGAGCGATACAAGCTCGATGACTTGAATATTCCTGCCGCTGTTAAGGCGCGGAGCCGCTTTCAAGAGATGCGGAAGGTGCGGAGGTAGGAGGGTACTGGTAGACTTGGCCAAAATTTAATTCGAGCTCTTGTTAATATGATTCTTGATTTTTGTTTTCCATGTTCAAATAAATGTTCGTTGTGTTGTTCAAAGGAAGAGAGATTGTCCTATTCTAGTGGGAATAACTGAGGCTATATATATACGAAATCAACTTGACTCTTTGTATAGGCACCTCGGCATTATTTTCTATGGTGCGGCTTTGTTCCTGATCTGCACCAGCCTCATATCAAAACAGTTATTGATGCATGAGAGTTTGAGCCACTTATAGCGCACGGGATATACAGGAATTCTCTGACTATCGCGGCTTCTAGTTTGCCGCATGTGGTGGCCCTGAAAAAGGCCAAAGTGCTCCTGACATGGATTAGCGTGTCTCGAGAAAGGATTCGACTTGCAGCATACAGTGATATCCAAAGATTTGGGTTTACCTCTACGCTCCCACGAAGAGGTAGCTATGGAGTTATGTAGGGACTAGTTAATAGATAACATGTAAAATCTGGTATACGTTACCGCGGTCCCTATAAATGAATGAATCAATCAATCAATCAAAGTTCAATTAACCTATTACAGTCTAACTAGTTACGTATGACTATACAGGGGCTTCATCCAGCTAAAGCAAGAACTCGAGTCTAAACGCCGAGTGGGATCTCTCCCAGAGTATACAGATACTAATCGTAAAGAGTACAGAATCAGCCCATTCCTATAACCCGTAAACCCATAAATCTATACCTAAACCTATATATAGGAAATATATAAAGATTGCTATAGAGTGCACCCTCTATCTTCCTATCTCCCACTTTCTACTTCTTACTTCTCACTTCTTCACTAATATGATTTATTATTCGATATCCGGAAGGTATAGAATTTCTGGCCAAATATAAGAGAAAAAAATATAATGATTTTTAAACAATATGCGATCATATATAATTTATTTCTAAATATTTCGAAATCCTAATAGTGGTATAATAGTCGAGTGACTAAAGATTGAGACCATAAAACTCCCCTACTGTACTTATCTTAATATAATATTAAATAATGAGACAGAATTGGCAATCGTATCATGATTTACAATATTCTTCTAAGTATTGAAGAGGGGAACGCTCAAGGCTGCAGGCTCTACGGCATACGGGCCGATTCAGCACTCGTAGTTTCGGCTTCATGCTCAATCTTGAATACAACAGGACCCAGGAACACTGTCCAAAAAGTGAATTCAGAGAGGTGTAGGAGTGTGTATTATCAATCTGTGTCTATCTGCTACTTGTAACCTCAAAATCCCGAGGTCCCAATGCTCGCTTACATAACGCATGAACAACATAACTAAAGCAAAAGGCGAGGGTGATGTGCACTGATCGTAGTGGAGAGCATATCTCCCCACTACCTAGGTACAGTATGTAACTAAAATTAGTCAACGTAATCGTTAAGCCAGTGGCCCATGTAAGCGAATGGCCCAGCCAACCGTCCACTTTCTACTTTATGCTTATATATATCAACCACGGCGCAGTAATATTGAGTAGTCTATCTATCCGGGCACCAATTAACTGAATGCCCTACCCTTCGACAACCGCTGCCGTATGAGTAGGTCCTGGGAGCCTCGCTGCTCCTAGATTTACAGGTACAGTTCCCAGAGGCAGCCGTAGACCCCCTGGGATTGGTCGGAATTCCCACGGAGTTGGCTCCACCTAGTGTAGCGATTATAATGATGGCTCGGTACTTTTAGGGTACCGCTGGTGATTGGTGGGGCGTGGGGACTCGATGGAAATAGTACCAGTTCAACCACTGTGCCCTCGTAAATGAAAGGCCCTGAATATTACATGTTTATCATTAAAGCACGCCCACTCGAAAACGACTGAGTCGGAAAAAAACAGGCTATTAAAAATTTGGATGTTTAAGATGTATACGAAGCGGCTTGGTTGCTCAACCCTTTGAAGCTGACGAGACACTCGAAGACGCCTCCGGGCACAAAATGGCGACTATGTTTGCTGCTCTCGTTCTAAAACCAGACATGAGGCTTCTAGATATTGGTTGTGGATGGGGTGGTGTGACGCAGTGCTGTGGTGCTCGAGGCGTGCATGTCACTACGTTGACCCTCGCACCCAATGGCGCTCGCTATATCCAACGTGTTATAGAGGAGAATAATCTCCCTGATCAGGTCTTCCTGCAGGACTTCCTTAACCATGAACCAAAGGAGCCATACGACCATGTTGTCAACTTGGGGCTGATAGAGCACATCCCCGACTATCGCCGTTTTGCACGGGAGGATGTGGGATGTGTTGAAGCCTGGTGGTCGCATGTATCTCGATGGCTCGGCGGCCGTTGAGAAGTTCGCTGTTAGCTCTTTTACCAGAGACTATATTTGGCGTGGGACACATACTTTTATGACTCTTCAGGATGTTCCTGCTGAGGTTTTATACCATGAGTTTGCGGTATTGAATGTTGCCAATGAGACTCGGGACTACGAGCTCACCATGCTGGAATGGGCAAAGCGCCTAGACTTGCCTAAAGACGATCTGATCGCGGGTTGGGGCGAGCAGAATTATCGTGTCTTTCGATTGTTCTTGTGGGGTGGCACACATGCATTCAAAACCAATGCCTTACAGGCTTACCATTTAGTCGCGGAACGGACATCCTCCCCTGGTCCACGTCCATCTATTCCTCGGCAGTTCCACCAGTTCCTGAGAAACCTACGCTGATCTATTGCTACCAACTCTGGGGCAACCATGAGCTTTTGCAATTAGAGGGAAGTATTGTTTCCATATTATTTCAACCATGCACCGTGGATGGGCTGGATGGCACCAATCTAACTGTTCTCTGGGTCTTCAAGTCACTTGGCTCATACATTTCTGAACTAAGAGTAACAGTGTAGGAAGGGCACAAAAGCTCCCCAATATCGTGGTAACATAGCAGTCCGACTGACATATAACTTCTACTGTTCATCGAAGTGCCGGATGGCTACATACTAGTCATTACCAAAGCAAAGGGCCCCCATTGGACAGGATATTAAGCGCCCACTGTTCGACTGAGTGTTTCTGAATGCCTAGGGCGTTTCAGGGGCCCCGCTCATCTGAAACTTGCTAATTGACAGCAAGGACCCGTGGACCGACCCCGGGGGTATTCCAACTTGCTCTGCGAAGCCCGTGTTATAACTCGATCATCTCCCGTTTCTATACCATATTCTATCACGCGACTCCCTCTTCTGCACCGACAATTCTTTCCGCTTAATTTCTCGTTCTATCTCGCAACACCATCTTCTGCAACCATGGCTGCTGGGCTTCTCAAACCTCTGGCGGTATTTTGCAGTCAATCGCAGTCTCAACGATACATAAAGGCTGTCAGGAACCTTGGCGATTCATGGCGTAGCCTTGCCGAAGAGCCTCTTTCCGAGCCTGAAAAAGAATCTGTTCTGGTGGAAACCAACTTTGACTTTGTTTTAAAGTTTACGAATATACTGGAAGAGCAATGCCAGTCAGAACCAACCATTGTCGAAATGTCGGCTTACGAGCCATCTACATCTCTGTTGACCGTTTCATCTGAATCCTCTCTATCGACCAAGTCACTTGCAACCCGTCCGCCGACCGGGCCATCTACATCAACAGAACCTCCGCGGCACTATCGTATCTTTGCAGATTATGGCACGGATTTTATCTGGCGAGATCCCGATGACCTTAGGCCTGAGGAAGGGGACTGTATGTTAGAGGCTGAAGAGGTACTCTCTACATTGCCTTCATCGGTCTTAGAATTATTCAATACGTGGATAGACACGTACACGGATAACTTCAGCGAAAGACGTGATAAGACCCAAAACTATTATGCTAACGTTTTCCTAACCGCCTCCGAGGAGGTGGCTAGGAACGTGGCGGGGTTTTTGTTGGCTTGGCGTATCACGTTAGCGCCTCAGGTTGGGAGAATTGAATTTAGCGCCGGTGGTTCAAAGTACATTCTGGAGAAAGGGAAGGAGACAAGTGTGACTTTGCAATTTCTACAGGACCAGGTGGATATTTTAGTCAAAGGAAAGCCTGTAACATAGACACTTCACTACCTTGACTCCGTTACTCTGATACATAGCTTA
The DNA here is from genome assembly GCA_028827375.1 of Penicillium desertorum. Classification (NCBI taxonomy): domain Eukaryota; kingdom Fungi; phylum Ascomycota; class Eurotiomycetes; order Eurotiales; family Aspergillaceae; genus Penicillium; species Penicillium desertorum. Next base: position 2,441,314 of record JAPWDO010000006.1, on the reverse strand, counting down.
CATCGGGAAATCGGCATCCTCATGGCTTTGTTCTTTTAATGTATTCATGATCATCATTAACCCCTTAGCAGGATGGCGTTAACTTTGTTGTCCGGGTCGTGATAGCCCTAGAACCGTTGCGAGCGTGGTCCCACTTGATTAGCAATCCGCTGAACGAAAGGTGAGGAAGGTCCAACCTTCGAATTTCAATTAAATGTAATCTTCCTATGATATACCGAGTAGACAGAAATTCTTCCCAAAAAGTGATTGCTCATCCGGCGAGTTTCTTATCGTCAACCTTCCAAAGATGGAACGTCGGGGGAATTAATAATCGACGCGCTCATTTTAAGGTTATCGATGAGAACATGACGAAAAAACTATAAGTTGGACAGGATGCCCTAGTTACGGTCCATTGATACAGACCTTCATCTGAAATCTTCGAATAAGCAAAATGACCGGCGAGATACAAGTTCTTATTCTCGGTGCAGCCGGATACATGTACGTAAAGTCTACCATCGTTTCCGAGTTTCTTGCAATCAGCTGATCGAAATTGTACTAGCGGGGGCTCAATTCTTGCTGAGCTACTGCGATCTCCGGAGGCTTCGAAATTGAGCATTTCCGCGTTGATCCGTCGTTCAGAACAGGCGGCCAAGCTCGACTCTCTGGGCGTGAAGCCGATCCTGTTTGATGGCTTGGATGATCTGGAGGCTTGCATAAATGCAGCTTCGCAACACGATCGTACTGATATTCTATGTCTTTCCAAATTGCTGCTTGATCTGCTAACAATGCCTTCCCAGTTGTGATCAACGCAGCCTCTGCGTCCCATGACCGTTCTGCTAAGGCGCTGATTGAAGGTTTAGCACTTAGACAGAAGGCCACAGGCAAGGAATCTTATCTCATCCATGTGAGCATGTCTATCTTGTGGTATAGACTTAAGGACGAGCTGATGGAAAGTTTAGACTTCGGGCACCTCAATTCTGGGTGATCATCCTTACACCGGCACGCCACAGGACCAGAAAATCTGGTCTGATGAGAAAGACAACATATTTGAGATGGAGAAGAACCACCCTGAGCGCTACGGGCAGCGTGTCACCGATGTTACAGTTGTTGAGACAGGCGTGCGCCTTGGTGTCAAGACGTACATTGTCGTCCCTCCCACAATCTGTACGCGGAATACATACTACTGAAAGTAATTCCTGATACTGACGCCCAGCAGACGGACAAGGCGATGGTCCATTTGCGACATTGAGTCAACAGGTGCCTAACCTTGCGCGCTTGGCCCGGAAGCGCGGATTTGCAGCTGTGATTGAAAGTGGCAAGGGCGTACGTATGATACCCATGTCTGTGGTACGAATTTACTGACGCAGTACCACTTCATAGGTTTGGAATCATGTTCACATTGCCGACCTTTCTGCTTTCTATGGTCTTCTTTTCCGTGCTGTGATTGAGCAAAAGACATGGCTTCCCTCCGGCCCAGAGGCTATCTTCTTCGTTGAAAGTGGTGAGCATACATGGCTCCAGGTTAGCCATGGTATCGCCGATGCTATGCAGAAGAGCGGTCTACTGGCCACGAATGAAGTGAACTCAATCAGCCCCAAAGAAGCAGCCGCGGAAATTACAGGAGGGAATGAGAGTCTTGCAGAGATCGCCCTCGCATCAAAGTAAGTAAATCCCATTATAATGGAATAATAAGCTGACAATCCGTGTAGTTCGAGGGCTCGCGCTGACTTTGCTCGGAACCGACTTGGTTGGAGCACGCTCCGAGGATTGGATGACTTTTTGAACCACTTCGATGCCGAAATAGCGGCCATGCTGGGAGAGCTGAGGGGTTAGAATATTAGGCGCGAAGTATTTCGCACTAAGATCACCGAGGTCTTGTGGTTCACTTTGTTATCTCCATCGATCCAACAAAATCATTCTCGAGAGGTGTTCGGGTGACGTCGTATAGCTTATCCCTAAGACAAGGCTTGTTGACCTAAGACGAATGAAAACCCCATGTAATGTATACGATTATACTCTCAATTTAACATTTGAGGGACTTGATAAGTATCGTCTTGTTGTCGTAAGCACTTAGCTTAACCTTTATAAAAAAGGGAAGAGATGGGCAAGCAATTCATGAGACATATTCCTGATAGACCGAAACCAGATCCACCTCTTTTTTATGTATGTGTATGTTTAAATCATTATGTACAAGTCGTCAATCATGCGTCGATAGTATCAATCCAGGCCCCAGCCGCGTACGCGTCGGAACACATATGCTCGGTCATTGCGAAGGCCGAACTCGCCCCAGTCGTCCGTCAGTCTGTTGTAACTCCAGAAACCCTTCCACGCTAGCTTGGTGTTCTTGGATGGGTTGGGAGGAGCCGGTCCAAATTGAGCGGACTTGGGTACGGTCGGGGAACGTAGCGATAGATGCATTGTGTAAACATACTTCGGATCTACGCCCTCGGTTTCAATAAGGAGATCTCGCTCGTCCGAAAGCAGCGATTTCTGGTCGGACGCTGAGCCGGGCTTCCAGATTTCGGCGGGGGTTTCTGAAATTTCAGATGTGTCAACGGGTGAAGCCAGACGCCACCGGCCCCGAAGGCCATGCTTCAATGTATTCATGGCGAGAGGTGGCACGGAATCAGTTGCCCCAGAGAGGGTATGACCCGCATCAGAGGTACGCCGTTGATGCTTCCGGTGTGCTGGGGTGCGCGCCGCCATTACGTTTTCCTTACTGATGTGAGGAACCACATCGACTGGCTCCGTTGAAGTGAGCAGCGAGATTACCGAGCCATCTGGGTAGAATCGCAGGTAGCGGTAGTAAGTCACGATATGGATGGGACTGTTCCACGACAAATTGGAGTACGCAGATGCAGCACCAGCCCGAGTGTAGTTGACCGTGCTGATGTAGATGCCCGTGAAACGAATCCGAGGGAGGGTCTGGAACACTTGGCTCCATGAAGACAGCGGCGGGGGGATCTCCACAGGCCCGTCCTTGGGAAACGGAGTGTATCGCGGCGCAAGGGTATAGATCGGTTCGCCATGCAGGTCGCACGCAAAATCATAATGCATTCCCTGGAAGCCAAATTCCCGGCTTTGACAGATCCGTCTCCAGATATGCTGCTCATGGGCAAAATGGTAGGCCATCCGCTTACAGACCAATGCCGTCCGACCGAATGCTGATGGGTCATCCATCGCCACATGTCGCAGAATCTCAACTAGCACTTCCGATGGCACGGTGGCAATTGGGCAAGGGGGCGGTGGTGTGTTTTCGACGATGGGCTCTACCGGTGATATTGGCACGTGCGCGAAAGACGCAATGAGCTCAGGTGTCGGAAGAGTCGGGCTGTCTTCGGTCTGCTGGGTCACAGCGGCAGGGGTGGCGGGCGCGGGCTGATTTGGCTTCTTCCATACATGGGCATAGTGCTTATTCCGGTAGGACTTATCGACCGATGAATCTAGCTGCACAGAGATGAGCATTGGCATCGTAATTGCTGTAAGTAGCGATCAAAACTCACCCTATATGCCTTTCGGTAATGTGAAAGACTGTCGCCCAGGTTGCCTTCGGCCTCCTTCTCGACCGCTCGTTCAAAGTGCTCCAATGCAGACGTTGGTTCTGCTACCTCTCGGCGTGAGAAGTCATCTTCGGGTGGTTCCACGCTCAGCTGGCCAACTTGCTGGGCGAGCTCATCGGGGTCAAAGGAAGCCAACGGGGGACCCTCCTCTTCGATCGCTTTGCGGTGAGAGGCCTCATGGCGTGTGGGCGGAAGACGAGCGGGTGGCGGGGCAGTCGGAGTTGGAGCCGAAGGAGCAGGAGTGGTAGCTTTGGGTTTTGATCGACGAGTGACCTCCTCGCGCCACTGTTGGCGGAACGACTCGAGTTCGTCGTTGTCGTCCATGGCGAGGTTGTGGTAGGATGGGAGTCTCATCCAAACATTTCTCACCTAAGGCCATGACACACGCCGATCTCGGGTGGCTTGGCATCCCCGGCTTTTTCAAGCTGATGACCTCACATTGGAACTCGGCTTCGTCTTTTACAGCCTTCCACGTTGTGTGTCACTATTTCTTCTTTTAACATCAGGCATTGTTGTGCAGATCATAAATTGTTGAAAGCAATTCGTGTATCATTCATTAGCATGGTCCCCTGTCTGACCACGAAGGTTCTGTCTCATGCGCTTGACGGTTGTATCACTTTCTCGAGATGGGGCCATGCAAACGCTGTCCAAGAAGTCGACACATCTATTACCCGACTATACTACTGTCCTCGGGAAGGGATAAGAGCCGGGGTGGGAGCCTCGAACCTCGCAACGTCAATGACTCGCTGGTTGGCTATCGATACAATTATGAGACACAGCACAAATTTCGGGCCTGAGAGTGTCTTGTCCCAGACATGCGCAATTGACCTGAACGGCAACATAACAAATCAGTGGCATTCGAAATCCATGTTATTGGTCTGTGTATTCGCTTGTGTGCTAACCGGAAATCATAGATTCATCGATGCTACAAATGACCAAATCTGCCTTCAAGCGCTTCTCATAAATAGCCTGCGCATTCAAATAATCATTTTCGTCCACCCGACGAAATCCACTTTCAATGTTTGGCTCAATTCCTGCCTGAACGTGTCGTTTTGCCACTCGCTCTCTAGCGGCTTCTAAGTCCGCATCGACAAACAGCCGATAGTCAAATAGAGGGGCCACATCTCGCCAACGTGGCTCATCAAAGAGCAGATAGTTACCCTCAACAATCACTATGGAAGTCTCGGGTGCAAGAGCAATGCTGTTGGCTACCGGGTCTTTCTGCTTATGATCGAAGGATGGCGCATAGAGAATCTCAGCCGAATTGCCGTCAGCCCAGGTCCGCAAACTCCGTACGTATTCCGTGAACCCTGCCACATCAAATGTCCACGGGGCACCTCGTCGAGCGTAAGCTTGCTTTCGGTCGGGGAGCCGGTCTAACACAGCCCGCGGCAGATGAAAGCCATCCATTGGGATACACATTGCATAGTGATAGACGGATCCGTTCATCTCATTGACTCGTTCGACGACCGACTTAGCTAACGTAGTCTTTCCTGACCCTGGAATTCCGGCTATGGCCACCAGGAATCGCTTTCTCCCCTGAGCCAAAGAAAGCCCATGGATGGACTTAGCCACTTGTGTATATATTTCATCCATTAGATGAGAGCGGTGGAATTGTAGTGATGTAGGATGGGGGTCTAAAACAACTTTGCATTTCATCAATATCTTGCTCTTAGTACAAATATACCAGTGTATTCAGCAGATGCGTACCTTCGATATGAGTTGGAACTCACAATTGGAGAGTTTGCCAAGAAAGCAGTGTTGTTGTTAAATACACCTAACTTGAACAAGAAGGAGTCAGATCATCCATGTCTGCTCCCTTTTGAAGGGCAACTGGTTAGTCTACAAGACGACTTGGTAGCACATTATCGGCCGACAGTCCTCCGGGAATGTCAGATCTATGTGGCTGCCGTGCACGTATAGTGCCAGTGGCGACAGGAATCTCAGAAACGACTCGTGCAGATGGCAGCACAGGTGAGACTTGGCCCACCGCAAGGCCTGTAGTGCCCCATGGAGACTTTTCCGCTCGGTTCGCTGCCAATGGACGGCGAACAGCCGTTTAGGCTTTGACAACCCCTCCCCGCACCACTACGTCCGCCAGGCGGACTGCAATGTCCGCCCGTGGGTTACTCGGATAGTCTGAAGTTTTAGAGATACCTAACAAACATGCCTCAGTTGACCTACATCGTTGTAAGTGGGTGCGCTGCGCGGACATCCGTTTGCGTTGCACAGTGAGAGTGGCCAGGTACATACCGAGGTCCTCGCATCGATGGATATATGAAATGGCGCCCGTGTAAAGTACAGTATAAAACCTCCTACGCCCTACAATCCTACCTTTACAACTGTCCAGATTCTTTGTCTCTCAAAAGCTACTGCCCCGTAAACTACGTTCGACATGGTCTCGCAACAAAGCATCCGGCGCCCTAATCCGACACTGTCGGACAGCGTTTTCAAAATGTTTCAGATGTACGGCAAGGTAGTGATCATCACCGGTGGCACTGGTGGAATTGGCTATCAGATTGCTCGTGGCCTGGCGGAAGCTGGTGCCAACATTGCTATTTGGTCTCACAAGTCTTCGCAAGGCGAGCAATTAGCAGCATCACTGGAGAAAGACTTTGGCGTCAAGGCAAAGGCGTACAAGTGCTCTGTGCAGAACTTCGACGAGGTGTGTCCTTCTCCTTCCAACGCGATTCATGTGGCAGTGATACCAACTTGAACGTATGTAGGTTCAAGCAGCAACTGATGCTGTGGTACGTGACTTTGGCCGGCTGGATGTCATGATTGCGAACGCGGGCATCCCATCAAAAGCAGGCGCTTTGGATGATAAGTTGGAAGACTGGCACAGGGTGGTGGATGTGGACTTCTCGGGTGCATACTACTGCGCGCGTGTTGCTGGTGGGATCTTCCGGAAACAAGGGTCAGGTAACATGATCTTCACGGCGTCCATGTCGGGCCACGCAGCGAATGTTCCCCAGCAGCAGGTTAGCTGTCATATTCCGGTACTTAGAAGGAAGGATAACTCGGCTAACTATAAAAAGGCTTGCTACAACGCTTGCAAAGCAGGTGTTATCCACCTGGCTAAGTCGCTCGCTGTGGAATGGGCTGAGTTTGCCCGTGTTAACTCCGTCAGTCCTGGTTATATCGACACACCTATCAGCGGAGGTTGTCCATTTGAGATGAAGGAGGAGTGGTATAGTCTCACACCTCTCAAACGGGATGCTGACCCACGCGAGCTGAAGGGTGTCTATCTGTACCTTGCAAGTGACGCCAGTACCTATACAACAGGATCGGATATCGTCGTTGATGGAGGATACACATGCCGGTAAAAGAAGGGGCGGCAGTTACTTTAAGGCATTTTTCTAGGAACTGCACACGTTCTGATTTGCGATGAGCAATTCATGGCTTCGTTAATAAAATACACTTCATTTATATGTGTAATGCCTAGCACTCTCTACTGTTCCCCCTATAACCAGGGGCTTGTATTATCAATGTACCAATTGATAATGTACGCAGTTTTACATGTCCAAGGGGAGGACAAAACTGGGGGTCTGCGATCAAAAGCGTGGTGAGAGTTGGTATGATTCGAGTGTTGGAGATAGGTCATTCTACAGAAAATTGAGCCTTAAGTGTTATAATGATATACCCTAGAGAGGCTAAGCTAATCGGTTAAACCACCACTGCACTAACCTACGAAAGAAAAGCTTTACACTTGTAGAACCGCAAACTACTATAGATTTATAAATAGTGACAGATCAACGTTTTTAGCTTTGGAGGTCCTAGCCCTAGCCCTCCACGGGCTGGTCCCGGGCCGGTTGGATGTGGTTGGCAGGTTTTGGCGAGGTCTACTAATAATAAAACAGACCTGGAAGTGAACATTATAAATTGTTTTGCACCTCGCGAGAACCATCTTCTTTCAGTTAGATGGCTTAATACGAGTTGTAAGATTATGATGAGCGATAACAAACTTTGGAATCCCTGGTTATCTTCAAATGGACATGATCGCTCAATGAACAGCCCCAAAAAGTGGAGCCGGAGGCCGACCTGCATAAGAACACGAACGGTGCCGCGTCTTACCGTCTGCCCCTGCCAAGATTTGAGGAATTGAGCCCTATCATTGGCGACAGAAGTATGGATTCGATCTCGCCAAGAATGGCTTGTCATGTCATGAATTGGGAGAAGTCCAATAGGGAAATATCCTCAGCGGGTTGAAGACGACGATCACCGGAACGAAGATGATTGTCACCTTCGCAACTTAAGTATAAGTCGAAGGAGCCGCAACCTAGTTTCTCGAACGAAAAACAGATCAGTAGCGGCTCTCACTCGTGGCTGGGCCTTAGAAACCGTTGTATCAGGCAGTCGATCTCATCTTCGCAGTCACAATGGTGAATATCCGGCGATTCTGGCTGTCTTCCAGCCTGATATTGTCTCTTCTCGCTCAGCAAGGGTTGTCTGTTGTCTTTGAAGATACAGACGCCCCTGGTGCCGTCAACCCTCTTCTCGAGAGAGGAGAGACATCGAGCGAAGATGCTGCCTATTCTGTTTTTGATCGACTGAGCAAAGACTCTTACTACTGGAGCGGTATAGTTTCCTTCCCATGGATATACAATGTTCATCCAGTCATAACAAGATAGCTAACATTGCACAACAGCTTCCCAGAATGGTCATAAGACCCTGGCGAACCTCACAGTCGACGTCGGCGACGACGAAGCAAACATCGTCTCTATGGAGAAGTTCCGACACCTGCTGAAATCCGTTGACTGTACCGATAACGGCATGGTCGTGGAGTTCGAAGACACTCGTGCATTCGGATACACTCAGCGTGGATGGCAGTGGGTCAATGATGACGATGATCGTAAACTGATCCTTGTGATGGGTAGTAAGCAGTGTGGCTGGAACTCTCACAGGACGCCATTTATTGTCTCGTCAATTGCATTCGACAAGCCGTCCCTAAAGGCCAAGTTGAGTGGCGTGGCATCGGATTGGAAACGACTCTTCCGTAACTACGAGATCACGGTGGGCAAGGCTCCGGAATCATCCACAAGCAGGCGAGACTGGGACTCGGATGCTTCCCTAAGCTTCAATCATAAAATCCCCCTCAGCCAATCGATACCTATTCCCGGCGGAGATCTCTCCGTGGACATCTCTTGTGAGGAATGTGAAACAAAAGGATCGTTCGATTTTGGTGTCCACATCAAGACAAGCTATGGCGCCCCCCGAGTCTGCCTCCATAACACTCTCGCCCAATGGCGTCTCTGCAAGCCTGACGCCACGCCTAGGACTGAGTGGAAACATCACGAATGAGATCTCCGACGAGTTTGAGCTCGTAAGCATCCCTGTCCAGGGTATCTCAATCCCAGGGGGTGTTCTTGAGCTTGGGCCGGAAGTTGTCTTCAGCTTTGGATATCAAATTGGTCCTGTCCGAGGTTCCGCGGGCATTTCATCAGGGGTGACTCTCAGTCTGGAGGATTCTGCAGAGCTCGAAATTGATTTCCTGTCTCCGGATGTGTCCGCCGGCGGCTGGACTCCTCAAGTTGAGACTCAGCCGATGAAGATCGATGCCAAAATTGAGGCCGGAGCTGAGATTTACACCAAAGCTGAGGTTCAATTTTCCGCGTCAATCCTTGGTATGTATGACAGTGCCAGCATGCTTTCGATGTACTAACACCATCTAGACCAGGGCTATGAAGCCGGTGTCAATCTGAAACCCTATCTCGGGGCCAATATAGCAGTCTCTACCGGTAGGTCATATTCTCAACATGAGTCCATGATTCCAATGTACTAATGTCGTCTAGATAAGGGCCTGGGAGTCGATGTCAATCTGGGAGCCGATCTCGGTGCTCACATTGCGGCTGGTGGTAAGTTAATTCTCAGCAATGGGTTCGGGTACTCCCTAACAAAATTAGGCACCAAGGCCTGCCTCACCCCAAGGGCTGGAGTCAGCCTTAACGTGGATATTGCGGAGGTCGATACACCTGAAGACCCTGTGATTGAGAAGACAATTGCGGTATGCCAATTTAAGCCTGTAAATGGATCCGCGAAATGACTACTAACTTCCGTACAGGAGGTCACGGCGCCAATGTCACCGTCTTGCTTCAATTTTGGTCCCGGCGGTTCCGTAAGCTTGGGTGCTGGCAAGAAGCCCCCAACTTCAACCAGAAAGGCTTCTCGTATTTCTTCGGTCAAATATACACCCACTGCTTCAACTACACAACACACCTCGTCAAACCCCACCACTACCTCATCTTCCACACCGCAATCGTCGTCTGCCACTCCGACCCCGTCTCACCGCAGACGAAGCCACCGACAGTATCATGCGATGCGAGGACACTAAACACGAAGATTTTACGTACGGTGGCTACTGCTTCAGGCGCAGTACTTCATTGGAAATGCAAGTTGCATTCAAACGAAGCTCACACGCACCAACTAAACTTCAATTCTTTTCTCCTATACCTCTTCCTTGAACAACTTACATTCACTTTCACTTCGGACCCATTGGTTACTTTTGTTTTCTCTTCTTTCTTCATTTTTCATTTATCTATATATACCAATTTACAATTATCAGCTTTTCTTTCGGTCTAATTTCACTGAATATGTTTTCTGTTTCCCTCTTGCATGGACTACGTTTGATCTTCGGAGGTTATGTGTAGAATGGTCGGAGTTAACGGGCACTTGTTCCGGATATATATATATATATATATATGTGTGTGTTTATAGGTATACTGGGTACTATGGCCCCATTGACAATGGCAATGCAAGATTTGAGTGGATAGTTTGCCTTATTCGAGCATCTATCCCTTATCTTCAATACCAAGTACTGGATGTAGCTATGAATTCCACCGTATTTGACATGTATAATGTTGGTTTATCAAGAAACACCTTCGATGATTACTTTGATAACGCTCTCATTACCTTGTCGTACGAGATCGAAAGCCTCCTCTGCTTGCTCGAACTTGAAGCGATTCGTGATCAGCCGCTTGACATCAATTTTACCGCTGGCGATCAGATCCACGGCTGTCAGATAGCAACCGGCAGTGTAGCGTATAGAGCCTCGGATGTGCAAGTCGCGGATGCACGCAGTTGTGATGGGAAAGATGACATTCTGATTAGGAAGTCAGCTTCAGTGTCTCGGGATGGCAGGAATGTCAACTAACCTCGCGTCCCATGCCTGCTTGCACATAGGTCCCGCCCTTCTTGGTCAAGTGAATTCCAGTCTGAATACATGCCTGTGCTCCAGTGGCCTCCAGCACTACGTCTGGCCCTTCGCCTAGTTCGAACTCCTCTTTCATCATCCGTGCCACCGCTTCGTTCCATGCGCTATCGTCTGTTCCCTCGGGTCTCGAGGGAGGGACGAATACGTCGTCTGCGCCGAACGTTTTGGCAAAATCCGCCCGTGGCTGGCTGATGTCCACTCCGATTACCTTCTTGGCCGAGTATGCCTTGCACACAGCCTGGCAAAGCAAGCCGATGGGCCCGCACCCGAAGACCACAACGGTCTGGTTTGGCTTCACTTTACCTACTTTAGTGATCTGGACTGCTACCGCGACTGGCTCCACCAGTGCAGCTTCTTCCAAGTTCATATGTGCTGGCACCGGGTAGCAGTAATCTGCTTGAGTGATATAGTACTTGGAGAGCGTGCCGTCGTGTGGAGGGGTCGCAGCGAAGACGGTGTCAGGGCAGAGGTTGTAAGATCCGCTGCGGCAGTAATCGCAGCTGGGGTGACATCAGCCACATATCTCCTGTTTTTATACAAATCGGAACGTACTGTCTGCATGGCACGCCAGGCTCGATTGATACCTTATCGCCCACATTAAGGTTTTTGACCGCAGAACCGACCTCGACGACGGTGCCAGAGCTCTCGTGACCGAGGACAATGGGCGAGTTCAGAATGAAGTCTATTCACGAATAGTGTAAGTTGTGTTCCCACGCTTGGAATCCCGCGTGGTTTTATTTACCTCCGATCCGTCCTCGCTGCCAATAGTGCACGTCACTTCCGCAAATACCAGTCTGCGCCACGTGAACTCGCACATCCCAAGGGTCTTTGAGCGACGGAACAGGCCTGTCCTCAAATACCACATCTTTCACGGCCCGTAGGACAAAGGAACGGTTTGTTTCCTGTAGATGGTTAGGTCGGGACTCTGATAGTGGCGTGGGCTATATTTACACTCATATTGCCTTGGCAGACGAAATTTCCTTACAATGTTCAGATTATATCGACTCGAGTCTGAAGCTCTCACTGTTTAAGTATAGTCCACCGGCTTTCTATTCTTCATTGTGGTAACTATGTAACCTCCCCGCCGGGCGCTGCGGATGCGGACCACCCACTCCGCACCGGATGGTCCACTCCGCCCATCGAAGTTTCATGTGACCCCGTTGGGGGGGGTCGCCTTGGCCTAACATTGCGCATGAATCATCTAACTTACTTTAGTGCTGCGGGCGAAGAAGTTCATTTGGTATGGACCTCGGCTTTGACCATGCCAAATGCTTAGTGGCCTGGTGACCAGGTAGGTTGCAGATATGGGACGCATGGCCCTTGGCCATCTTAAGTTCAAAGCAGATGCTGGGCTATTAAGACCCCGGCATCCAATGACGTGGAAGCTGATCCAGACCGTGGCAAGGCGCATTTATTCAGTATTAGGATGAAGCAATCGAAGGTTGCCCAGGTCGTTGGCTTGGTAAGAGTATCCGGTCAACAGATATATACATCACACGCAGTATACTCAAACTTTGTTTTGGAAATAGGTTAATATACAATATATGTCATAGTGTGGCACCGCGAACATCTAGCCAATGCGCTCGACATGCTCTCCTTTTCCGTCCATCCCCTCTCCCTTATCAAAGATCACTCCATTGGTTGCGGGCGAAGGTCCATCAAACACCTGAGCAATCTCCTCAAGCGAATAGCCCTTTGTCTCCGGAAATGCAAACCAAGTAACGGCTAGTACGAGAACATCAAAGCAGCAGAAGAAAATGTAATAATGCCACCCGATATTGTCAAGCGCGATCGGGTTCACAAACGCCAGTACAATCAATGAACTGTAGACGCTTAACAGCTCAACGGTCAAACCCTTGCTGCGGATGGAGTACGGGAAGATCTCGGTGGGGTAGCCGAGCAACAGTGGAGTATAAGCAATGTCGTAGTGGAAGTAAAAAATGAAAACAAACGCAATCACTGTCTTCCCTAGTGCGTTGGCTTGTGTGCTGTCGAAAACGGCGGAGCAGGCAGTCCAGATAACGAAAGAAGCCAGCATGCCTGCTGCTGACCACAAGAACAGTGTTCGGCGACCTAGTCGATCAACGAGCAGGGCCGCACCTCCCGCTGCGATAAAGTTGAAGATCTGTAGCAGGCCATTGATGAGTGTCTGCGTATCTGGGTCTTTAATTCCAACTGTGTCAAGGACGAGGGTGAGATAATATGACACGACCGCAACACCCTAGATTACCAGATAAGCCTATGTGCATCATCTTATGCGCTTGAAAACCAACTTACATTCCATTGGGCGAATGCACCGACGCAGACTGCAATGAAAGTCCGTTTTCTGTTACCTGGGGTCTTAACCAAAGTAGACCATTTCGTTTCCGCAGCTTGGTTTTCCATCTCAATGGTACTGACAATTTCACTCATTTCGAATTGGATTAGAGGGTGTGATGTATCTCCAGCAGTATGGAATCGGGCGAGCAGCTCTTCGGCTTCCTGTATCCTTCCCTTTGCAACTAACCAGCTAAAACATCCTTCATCAGTGTATATTATATTGACAGTGGCACAGATGAGACTCACAGTGGCGACTCAGGGACCAACCACCAAAGCAATATCTGGACAATGGGAAGCCCAGCTTGGATAATTGACGGAACCCTCCAGCTCCATTCTGAAGTATTCAAATGCTTCTGGGTACCGTAAGAAGCCCAAGAAGCCAGGATAGCACCGAGATAGTACATAGTCCAGAAGGCGCTGGTGTACTTTCCTCGATGAGTCGGGTATGCAAGCTCGGTAATCAACATAGGGGAGGGCTGCACGACCAACATGGAACCAACTCCAACAAGTACACGAGAAAAGACAAACATTCCATACTGCACCGAAGCAGCCTGGATAATGGATGCGATCACAACTACGATGGCACCTGACAGCAATGTCAGGCGTCTCCCCATGTAGTCGGATAGGATTCCTACAACGGGCAATGAAACGACACTGCCAATAGACTGTGCTGCATTGACGATGCCGAGTACTGAACCGGAGGGATTCCCAAAATACTCTTTCCATTGAGCAATGGATTGAAGACCGTTCATGAGAGACCCTAGTAATGATCAGATTATTAGCTATCTTGTTGAGAAAGCAGCAGCAGAAAGCCTACCATCGTATCCAGCCACGGCTGACGACAGCAATGGGATCATGAGAATGAGATTAAGTTGCAAGAGATGAGGTACCCTGAACCAGGGACGGTCATATTGAGGTAGAACAGAGGCCAGAGCCTTGCCGACGATATCTTGGTCCTTCATTGGGCTGTAGCCTAGTTTAGTAAAAATTACGAGAAGTAGTATAAGAACTCCAGTATGGTCATAGCTGGGAGAGTGTAGTCTAATATATCCGCCCTTTGTCCATGACTCGGAAAATACAAAGGGGTAGCCACGATGAGTTATCCAAGACCACATGGAAAGTTTAGGTCTGGGGTACATCACTGTGGGGTTTTGGAAAGCGAACCCCGTGGGGTAATGGCGCTAATAGCTGCGGCATGACGCCGACATGGTGCACCTCACCTTTAAGGTTTCCCACACGGATCACTATGTCCGGTCAACGGACCATGACGCCCGTTTCGGGGGGGATAGTGCAGAGGTCAGGAGATCTGTTGCTCGGGATTGTTGGAATATTGGAGGGTCGAGCTACCGGCGCTAAGAAATTCTTTACCTGCGGGACAGGCGGAATTCATGGACGGTCATCATAAGCGGACTGTGAGAATAATGCAAACAAACACTGGATGCGAATATCTGTCTGTCACCAGTGACGTGGGCTGTGCTCGTCAACCTTGCATCGACGGTGGTCACAATCCGGGCGGACTAGTCGGCTCTGGGCAGGAAACCTTGGGTTTCACGAAACCTGAGTCGGATGTTGAACTCCGCCTTCTTACAGGGAGAAGTGCGAATTATCCAATGCCCTTTGTGGTTTCTGCAGTCCGTTACAGCACTCGTTTGTCACACGAAATTATATATATTATTGTCACGGTGAGATCAACCAACCTCCCTTTTTAATCTCTTTAAGAGAACATACAAACGAGACAAGAAAGCAATTCCACATCATTTTGAAACGAAAGACGATTTCGACCGAAAATTACCACAATGGTCCTTTATCAACCGCCAAACAAACATGTGATGGAAGCCTTCAGCCTGAAGGGCAAGGTGGCTGTTATAACAGGTGATGAAGAATTTTCCCTTGCCTGTAGTATAAATGACTGTGAAGTTAATAAGAACATTTGGATTGGCAGGTGGTTCGCGTGGTATTGGGCTAGAGATCTCAAATGCATTGGCGGAGGCAGGGGCCAATGTATGTTCCTCCTAGCCCGCGGTGGGTTCCTAAGCTGCCCATTTCTAATCAATGGTTCAAACTATAGGTAGCGATCATCTATCATTCTTCAAAAGATGCAGAGGGCATTGCATCCCAAATTGGGGCAGCCCATGGTACCACGGTCGCCGCATATAAAGCAAACGTCTCCGACCAGAAGGATATCGAAGCTGCCATTCAACAAATTGCACGCGATTTTGGCAAGGTGGATATTCTTGTGGCCAATTCTGGCATTGCTACGGCAATTTCAGCAGAGGATTACAAGCCAGAGGAATGGCAAGAGATAATGAAGGTGAATCTCGATGGTGCTTTCTATAGCGCTCAGGCTGCTGCGAGATTGTTCAAAACACAGGGGTTCGGAAACGTCATTTTTACCGCCTCCGTGAGCGCTAGCTTGGTCAATATTCCACAAAAGCAAGCTGCTGTAAGTACGATCTTCCACGGGACGGACGAGGGGGTGGCATAATTCGAGAGAAAACGTACTGATGGACTGTATGACCAGTACAATGCGTCCAAAGCTGGAGTGGTGCAGTTAGCCCGGTGTCTATCGGTGGAATGGGTAGACTTTTGCCGGGTGAATTGCATATCCCCGGGTTTTGTGGCGACAGAAATTCTGGATCATCATCCTCCAGAGCTGCGTGAGAGATGGCTCAGCATGGTCCCCGCACGCAGAATGGCGGCAACATACGAACTCAAAGGGGTAGGCAATCTTGAAGTGGTTGAGTGGTTGCTTAGAGCCCCGAAAATGGCTGACTTTAAGACAATATCTAGGCCTACGTGTTCTGCGCTTCGGACGCGTCAAGTTATATGACAGGAGCGAACCTGGTTATTGATGGTGGTTATACCCTTCCATAGGTGACACCACTGCCAACTGCTTTCAACATAGCATGGGTGTCGGACCTGGCTGATAGTTAGGACGTCATATAGAGAATATTTTTTTGACCTAATTAGCTAGTCATTCGTTTCGTTTCTTTTCATTTCTTCTTATTTGTCTTGGTGCAAATGGCACATCTGGGCACCCTCACATACTTACTCGGAAATCCCATGCCATATATTTAGTTCAGTTCTTAGGATAATGATTAAGGCTGTGAAACCGATATTTTAGGGTAAGATGACCACTCGGTCATAGTTGCTAGGGAGTTTTGTAGTTTAGTTCACTGGGGGCTGCTGACCCCAAACCTCGGGACACTTTCACCCGCAACCCCGCATTTATGTTTAGCCATTTTGCCGCCTTGATGATGGATGTTGCTGGGCTTCTGAGAATTCATTCACAGTCTATAGTTGTCATCGGAAGTGGGGATACACCCAGAATTTGCTTTAATAGAATCGGGACGATAGCAAATCTGTCGTGTTTCATATATGCTCTGATCATCTGCGACAAGCTTCGGAGTTCGTACACATGACGGATGCAGAAGTACGAGCCAGTCAAACATCGAGTGTGAATCCTTCGCGCGTGGCCAGCAGCAGGCTGGGTAAATTCGCATGTCGGGAATGCCGACGACGCAAGTCGAAAGTACGTTCTTCACAAAGTGTTGCTTCCCCTTGTCTTGGCGTGCACCCGTCAAATGTTACTTTTTGTCATTGCGGCTCTACATACTTGTCTAACTTCCTGGTAGTGTGACCGAAGACTTCCCAATTGCTCCTTGTGCATTAAATTTGGTCGAAGGTGTACCTACGAACCACTAGCCAAGACACCATTGACCAGGCAACACTTAACTCAAGTGGAGGAGGAGCTGGCTCGCACAAAGGCCCTGCTCTCCAAGCATTTGCCGCGGTCAATTCCCGGTGACCAGGTTGACCAATCCGGCTACCAGAGCCCTACCGTGACGAGCGGTCACCAACTACCTCCAGTTGTCCTTGACGCAGAATCTTCATTCCGACATGACGGAGTTCAAACCGCACATGATAATTTGGGAACCACGAACGGACCTCCTTCAACCATCAGCAACCAGACCTTGTTAAATGCTTCAACTGGATCTCCCTCTACGAGCGGGCAGTCTTTCCCTTCCCATGACGGCAGGCCGTCGTCGGCCTCCCACCGACCAAACTCTTGGGCCCAGGAGACTATACACAGAAGAGAGACCGCGGTGGCTTCGTTGGAAACACCACCGTCAATTACGGGCTTTGAATGGGATGAAAGGATAGAAGACCAAGGCGACGATGATTTCGTCGACGGGATGGCTATTCTACCAAGCAGGGTCAACGGTGGAGGATATTTGGGTATGGATCATATTCATGTCTTTCTCCCCTCAGCTTCTTTCTGACACAGTTCTTGAAGGAACCGCATCAGGTGCTGCGCTCATCCGTTTGACGGAAAGTCAAGACTCTGAGTGGCCTGACACTTCCGCGTCCGATCAACGATGCGAAACAGCATACTCTCATCAACGGACGCGTGTTCCCTTCTCTTTAACCTCGCTGTCCCAGCTGGAACCTTTCGTCGATGCATACTTCTCCCTCTACCATTGCTCGTATCCAATCATTCACGAAGCAACTTTCCGCGCTCAGTTCATGGAAGTGATCCCACGACCGGCAAAAACCGCCTGGCAAGTTTTATTATATGTGGTTGCCGCCTTGGGCGCATTTACAGCTGCTGTGACTCCAACCGATATCGACATCGCTTTATTCAAAGCCGCTAAGGCTCGACTGACAATAGATGTCTTGGAAACTGGCAACTTGACTCTGCTGCAAGCATTGACTCTAGGCTCAAATTATTTGCAAAAGCGGAATAAGCCAAATTCTGGGTATAACTATCTCGGTCTCGCCAGACGCATGGCCATTGGAATTGGCCTGCACAAAGAGTTTCCTGCATCAAAGCTTTCCCTTCTTGCGCTGGAGACGAGAAGAAGGGTCTGGTATTGTCTGTATATCTTCGATGTGGGGGCCGTGATTACTTTATCCCGGCCTCTGGACTTGCCGGAGCAGGGAATTGAGACTCGTCTGCCTTTGAATATCCATGAGAGTGTAAGCTTCTTCAGGTTCATATCAACCCAATTCCGATCACACTGACTCTGTGGTAGGGCATCACCGCTGGCACACATGTTGTTCCATCTCCGGTACCGGAAACAACAGTCTACACGCACCTGAGAGCCCAAGCGACATTCCATCTCAAGACAAATGTTATCTATTCCAAAATCATTTCGACTCCCCTTCCATCTGCGTCGGAGATCATCGAGTTAGACAACCTCGTCATTGGAGAATGGCTGCACTCCCTTCCACACTTCTTCAATGAGGATGCCGTCCAATCGACCAGATTCACCCTCTGCCACGCAATCCTAAAATGGCGGTACCGCAATCTTCGCATATTGATGTATCGGCCGTTCTTGGTGGGTAGATTGATGCTAGGTTCTGAGATTGGTCTGAGCAGTACAGGGGATAAAGACGATCCCCATGTTGAACTTGCTATTCAAAGGTGCCTCGATGCGGCCAAAGAATCAGTCGAACTCATCTCCTCGTTTTGGGCTCAAGATCGAAAAACGACAATGGCCTGTTGGTATGGTCTATACTTCTTATTCCAAGCGATCTTGATCCCTGTGATTTGCTTGCGCAACAGCCCTTCCGTTCCCGCTGCCGATGACTGGCGGGCGCAGATCTTCCTAGCGATTCAGACGCTCGAATCGATGACACCATCTAACGCTAATTCACATCGTTTCTTGAGGACCATACATTCCTTGTGCAGCTTCTATCTCCACCCTCGGATGGATGGTTGGCAGGGTCCGATCCAAGAATCTCCGGAGACTCAGATCACGAATCTCTATCCACTGATGTGGCCCACCCTTGAAATGGCACACATTGACGGTGTGGATCCTGCGCTGTGAGTTTCACAAGGCCTGAGCGCTATTTCGTACAGCTGACCATGATGCTTTCTTTCACTTCCAGGCAGGAAGTCGTTGTGAACCACTTTATGAATCAGGTTACTGGGTTACAATGACTAAATATCTAGTGTTGGAATTTTTCTCGTCATCTTGGATTACAAGGCAGCTTATACCTCATCAGTATCTGCTAGATAAGCTCGGTGCCGCATTGCGTTCGGTGCAAGAGACCTATACCAAGTTCGCCGTGCCTAATATTTCTCGTGGAGGCTATTGTCAGAGCACAAGTTCTGCCCAAACTTACCCCTCATGATTACACTTTGGTTAAGATTCATGGCGACCAATACTGCGCCACGGACCGGACGGTACGTTGTGCAAGTCTAGGGCGTGCCTAGCATGTCGGAATTTTCCAGTCATATGTTGATGGATTCCAAAATCATCGACTTAGACGCAAGGCAGTCTGCCGAGTGCACTGTTGTGTATTCCCTAGTACCCATTCACGCTGCCCGTTGACTCTTCCGATGTAGAAATTGCGTTGTTTTCGGGATACCCAGATACATTACGATCCATGTGTGTTCTGTAAGGTACAGCCATGTTAGTACTTTTACCTTACATTGAGGGCAATATATGATAAATGGTTGTCGGGTCCGCGGATCTCCCACTTAGTGAAGGGCCCTGATACCAAGAACAGTATTCATATTCTCGGTTGCTTGCCCCGAAAAATCAAAGAGCTTGGTTTTTCTAATCACTAGGCATCGTTGGCAATAGAATCTCTTGATAGATTGAGCTTCATTTGTCCAAATGTGGCCATGGTTAGTACTCGTACATAGTATGTGGGCTTGCTAATAGTCGGCTACGCACGGGCTCAAATTTTATACTTCATTTTTTATAGCATACCTGTACACGAGTGTTGCCAACGCCTATTAATCCACAAAATATGGATACTCCAACCCCTTGAAATCTATCAAAACCCCACAGAATAGGCCCACTATCGATCTTCCCTTTGGTCGAGCCGGAATAACCTGTTTTGCGTCACGTCCGACCTCGGAGATCAGATCAGATTGATAAGCCTTGAAAAGGGAAAAAAGGCTTAAAAAGAATCAGCCGGATCTGGCTGATTCTTTTTAAGGGAATCATCAAAGATAAATAATTTTAGAAGTCGTTAAAATCAGGTCCTCTCCAGCCCCTCTATCCCCTCCAGTCCAAGTCTCTCCAAACCAAAATCTCCAACGCTTATCTCCACCGCCACCCGCAAAACCCCGAAAAACTTCCTTTTCCCGGTGACGCACCCTTTCTCTTTCAACTCGCAGAGAACTCGACAACGTTTCCACATTGAATTAATTGAATGCCGCAAGTGGAGTTCTCTTCAGGCCACGGCACTGGCCATCAGTTTGGCACAGAATCAAACGCCTCTTTACGGACGTCATGGACCGCACAGTTTGAAGATTCTACAATGGCCACCACATCAGGGACAGGGTCTCCTCCCGCGCCCAAGCCCCCTGTCATAGCAGATAATATTACTCCCGGGCAGCGGATGGTGTCTGCGACCGCCGGCAATGTCTTGACCGGACTTCTGGGTGAGTCGGGAAGAGCTCCCGATCCTTGGAAACCTAGCACTAACAGCACCAGTGACACCCTTGGATGTCGTACGAGTCCGTCTACAGTCACAATCCCAGGTCCATAACACTTCACCATTTACCTCTCATACCACCCAGACCCTAAAAAACCTCCCTCCAAACCTCGGTATCACCTCCTGCTGTCGCGAAGTATTCTGGGTCGGAAACGATGCCCAGATGTGCATGCTGGGGCCTCAAGCGACCGCGGTCGGAACCCACCAACACACGGCGATCGATTGCGCGGTCGAAGAATCGCAGCGGCGAACATTCACGTCAACTATAGACGGGCTACGGAAGATCGCACGTAATGAAGGAACTTTAACACTGTGGCGAGGGTTAAGCCCGACCCTCATGATGGGAATCCCGGCCAATGTCATCTACTTTGCTGGATACGACTGGCTGCGCACAGACGATCGGAGTCCCATCAAGCAGCGGGTATCTGAAGGCTATGCGCCCTTGATAGCTGGGTCCTTTGCTCGCGTCGCAGCCGCAGCAGCAACCAGCCCGCTGGAGATGTTTAGGACGCGTCTCCAGGCAACTCCGGGGACCGGAGCGGGACATTTTAAAGCTACTGTACAGGATCTTTACCACATGACGCAGGCAAAGGGATATAGCTCGCTCTGGCGAGGATTCACTCTTACTATGTGGCGCGATGTTCCTTTCTCCGGACTCTACTGGTGGGGGTATGAGGAGGTGAGGAAGGTACTGATCGCGGCGCGCCAGAAGGCCCCTCATCTCGCGGGTTCTGATCTTGAGGCTCAAGAGTCAAGTCTCCAATCTTTCCTCGATAGCTTCATCTCCGGCGGTGTTTCAGGATCCTTAGCAGCACTTGTTACTACCCCGTTCGATGTCGGGAAGACGCGACAGCAAGTTTTCCGACATTTGGACGACGTTCCTCTCACTGCCCCCCGCACGGGATTACCCCCCGGCATCTTGGCGCCAGAACAACTATCCTTACCAAAATTCCTTATGCACATCTTCCGTGAAGAAGGTACCGCCGGCCTATTCCGTGGTTGGACAGCGCGATGTCTAAAAGTTGCCCCGGCCTGCGCCATCATGATCTCAACCTATGAGCTTGGAAAGCGCATGGCCCGGGAAGCCAACGAACGGCGACACTCTGACGCATAATCCCCCCCTTTTGTACAGTATACTGCATACGTGTTCCCCACTTTTTTTGTTATGGCGTTTCTGATGATACCGCATGAGCCGAGTTATATAGAGTGGTGCATTAGCATTTTGGAATTTGGATGTTGTATATACATTAATGGAAATCTCTCTCTCTGGGCATACAAAATCAAAATAATATACAAAGACATCGCTTTGACTCACAACACAGCCCAGGCTACGATCAGCGGGCAATTTAGGTCCGGGCGCGATCATCCGGACCCCACGACGATGAGGCTGAAGTTCCCCCTGACTCGCGAGATTTAAGAATGATCAGGTTCCGAGTTTCCTATTCCCTACTTTTTCCAGGTCTGTATTCCTCCCATGTTCAACTGGGCTCGGCATCATGACTTCCCGGCCACCCCTGACCGACCAGACGCGCCCATGGTTTGAGCACGTTGCTGTTGCGAACGATACAAATGTCGAGTGAGTCCATATTCTGTCTTATCATATTCGTATAATAACTCATTTCTCAGCATTGTCGCTGTCCCGCCCATCGGGGCCCAACATAGAAAGACATGGACGGCGCATGGCGAGCAATCGTCCTGGCTTGATACCAAACTACTATCTCGTATTATCCAAGCACGAGTCTTGCTGTATAACTACGGAGACCTGCGTGACGATAAAATCGACACCTTGGGTGAACGACTATTGAACCAACTGCGTAATGAGAGGAAAAATGAGGTTTGTTGTCCTGTCCACTTTTCATAGGAATGATTCACCAACAGTTGCGCCAGTCAACTCGACGGCCCATCTTTTTCATCTGTCACAGCACTGGTGGTCTCGTTGTTAAAGCGGCTCTAGCCCTGGCATCGCGAGAACCGAGCCAATCCATCTTAAGCAGCTGTCATGGCATCGCCTTCTTTGCAACTCCCCACCAAGGCTCGACTTATCTCTCCGCCGATGAGTATACTGCTAGTATTCGCCATATCCTGCACCTGGAGCATGACGCCCCAGAAGCCCTCAGGAAGCAATTGCGTCCGCGCCAAGAGCGGCTATGGCATCTATCGAACCAGTTCAACACTCTTTCAGCCGACATGAGGGTTTGGTCTTTTCTCGAAACTGTGGACTCAACTATGCATGTCATCGACGCGGAGACAAATAATATATTAGAGTTCCATGTTCCTATCACTTCGATTCGGTCGGGTTTGCTGGATATTGAGCACGAAGAAGAATTGCCCATGGCAACAGACCATGCGGGGACGGCAACTTTCCACGGCCAAGAGTCCACACGAGATAGATTTCTGCATGAGCTTGGTGATGCTGTTGACACTGCGGTTGAAATTTCAAAGCGCGAGGATACGCCATTGGGCGTAGAACAGAAAGTTCTGGTTCAAATTAATGGGTTCTTCGAAGATACTGCACTGGGCCTCAGCGACGAAACTCCGCTCAAGCTATGGTCAACCACAGTGCCCTTGGAAGACTATCTCTCGCGGGGTCCGTCAGCCTGCCTTCGGGAGAGACTAGGTCGAGTTCAGCCGCGTGGCTTGGATGATTCGTCAATCAGCAGTTTTGATAGTCCTCGGTCATCCTACATTGCTCCTAGCTCCGATCCACATGACCATCATCATGACCACCATGATGAGAAACCAAGGCCTCTACGGGTCCCTCTACCCTACAGGCAAAGCTTCGATAATCCATCTGGTGTTTCTCCGAAGATCCAGATCACCGAAGCAGAGAGGGAGGGATACTTTAATGACCCTCCAAGTGAAAGTCCACCTCCGCCACAGGAGCGGAAACGAAAGACCTCACTCACTAAGGCGCTAGGGTTAATTCCATTAAGGCGATCCCACCGACGGAGTGCTTCTGACAGCAGCTCCCAGGGAAGCGTTGAACGACCACCCTCGTAAGAGAGCCACACGTCGATGTTTGAGTCGTAACCATAAGCTAATGGAAAGCAGGAGCTCTTCTACATCGCAGCCAGTACAATCGCCCTTCCTGGCAATACCCAAGTCTACTCGTGATCGTATCAACCAGAATGCCGACAGACCGGATATACCTCGAGCAGTTCCACGTTTTGATCGACCTGAGGCTGATACCGAGAAACTGATGTGGATTCATGTGCCCTATACTCATACTGGCTGGGTATCGCAAGTCATCCGCCGAGCATGTCAGGATAGACATGAGCCTGATTTGTAGGGAGTATTTAACTATACAAGTTTTACCACGGTACTGACGCTCCTTCGCAGTGTTCGGAAATTTATAAATGACGAAAACTGGTACCGTCGGCTTAACAGAGCTCGTCATCTCGAGCCTCATGCACGTTTCGTTAAACCCGCATGTCTTCACTCAAGGCAAATGGATATTTTACAAAGCCCTGCTGATGCCTTGGAGGACCCACAACTCGCTTTATATGTATGTTCCAACCACTCTATATGCATATCAGCGCTGACTCTATTTAACTCAGGCTCCCTACGTTAGTACTTCCGTTTAACTTGATATCCGTCATCCACACTGTGCTAACTCACACCAGCTTCACTGGGATACGTACCGCAACTTGATCCAACGGCGCAAAGTAGTCGAAGACCGACTCAACCAAGGCCGATCCAGGCCCGTCCCAGGCCGAATCTCAAAAGCAAGCCTGGAAGCCCAACTCATCTGGACCTATCTGGGCTGCGAGCCCCCAGTGCACTTTCGCCGAACACTGGACCAGTACGGATATCCGAATCTGCGCTCGACTATGGCTCGTGACGACGATCAGATGCTCTGGAAACGCACTCGCAGACCCGCGCGCATTGACGAGCAGCTAAAACAATACCTGCAGTCTGCAAAGGATGATCCCGACCCTGAGGAGAATGTTGGCGAATTTATGGATGGGAATGTCCTGATGGTTGATCAGCTGTGGCTTTGGATAGTTGACCAGAAGACTGTTGTCACTTTCTTTCCAAATCAGGAGGCTACGACCTCTGAGGGAAAGCTTTTTGAACAGTCTAACTTGCATAGCAGCATTTACAATGAGCTGAATGGAGATCTCTCGCGTCGCTTTGAGACGGCCGGTGACTTGGCTGCTCTCATTATGCTGCATGCTGTCACTGTTCTCCTGGATAAGACTCTGCATCATGATCTGCAGGTATTGCGGATATTTGAGGAGTCAATTAGCATCTTGGTAAGATCAACCCCTTCTCTTTGGCTCCTGGGTGGCCCAGTTATGTTAACAAGATCAGACCGAATCTGTCACCAAGTCCTTCAAGCGGTTCCGAAATAGAGGCTTCACCAACCGCCCAGCAGATCATGACCGCACCGCAGACGGCAAAATCATGACAGCCGCACAGCAAGATTACAAAGAATTGCAGGCTGCTCGTCGAAACCGTGAAGATCTCTCCGTTCTGCTCGAGCTGCGCGACATAGAGGACGAGCTATCCACCATTCTGAAGCTCCTCGATCAGCAAGACACCGTCATCAAAAGTATGGTCAAATACTTTGACAGCAAGGGGTGCGGTAAATCATTCCTTGATACAGCACAGGAACGCATTGACGAATATCGTTCGCAAATCAACGACATGAAAGAAAATAGCCATACAACGCAGAAAGCAGTAAGTTTCCACTCTTCCCTGTTTGCTGTTTGCATTCACTGACTAGGCAGGTCGAAACCCTCCTCGATCTCAAGCAGAAACAGGCGAATGTCGACGAAGCCAAAATGACTCGGTGGCAAGCTGAAGTAGCCCAGACACAATCGCGAGCAGTGATGGTCTTCACCATATTCAGTGTTGTGTAAGTCTACATACTCTCCCCACAACGACCTCAACAATCATGCCTGACAATTCAAGCTTCCTCCCTCTATCTTTCTTCACCTCCCTCTTCGGAATCAACGCCCGAGAATGGAGCGGCGAACAGACCAACCCAACCCTAGGAGAAATGTTCGAGATAGCAGGTCCGTTTTGTCTGAGAAGCCTATCAGTACTACAATTAACATTTTCCAGCCCCTACATCCTTCGCCATCATTTTCCTCTCCCTCTTTGCAGCATTCAGCAATACGCTGCGCGATATAGTATTCAAAACGCACAAGATCGGCGCGGGCCTCCTGAAAGAATTCATCTTGCATCCAATTAAATCACTCTTGTGGGATTCCGCTACGAGTAAAATGCCTGTCCATGTGGTCCCTGAGGATTCCGGACTTCGGAAACGCTTTGATGAGTACCTTGGTTATGGGAGGAGGAATATGCAGCGTGATGAGGATATCTGGCAGCGGTGGCAGGGGGGGCCGGATTTCTGGCGGGGAGGCTAAGAAGGGGAAGTACGACGTAAATACTGGAGTGGATCGGAGAGGTCGGGGGGGAGGTTTAGCTTGTATGCTTGTATATCGTCTTTGTTTTGTGCTTTTGGCTGTTTGATACCCCTTGCATCATGCATTTTATATATTGCATTTTCCTTTTCAGTAGTATGCACATACTGCGGCAACATACGATGGTACTGCCGGTATACTGTTTGACCGCCACATCACTTATGGTCTGACTGCATAGAGATCCAATACAGGATGCAGCCACGGCGCTTCAACGTGATGACCCCGAGCCTGGACCGAGCTAACAGAACGCCACTAAATTCCTCTATAATGAAGCCTGTGTTCTACTAGAACTTGCAGTATTTGAAGGAAACAGGTGTGGCATGCGAAAAAGGTACATTACCTGTTCCCAGAAAAGTATAGCTGTGGAAATATGTGGTCTAACCCTGGAATGCAATTAGAAAAAGCTGAATTAATACTAGTAACTTAGTCTTCTAACCTTTGAAGCGCGCACCCACCACAGACACCGTTAGGCATCATTTAGATTCATTTCATCTTGCGTGCCAAGCAGCCAAACACCGTGGACAGAGAAACAGAATCCGATCGTATTGAAAGAAAATTGCCAACAGACTGCTCAACATGGGGTATTTCGAAAACATGAAGAATCAAAATGTCTGCGCTTCCATCACAAAATATTGGGGCTCGTATAAGCAACCTATATATGTATGTATTCAGATTGCGAGAATAAGGGGGGAGCCATGAGTCCTCTTGGGGTGCGGGAAGCTCAATCGGAGAAATGAACTTGACTTGCTATCCATAAAAGGCTTATTCGCAGTAAGCAAGAGTTGAATGAAGCCTTAAAGGTGCAGTCGATGGTGGAAAAACCATGAACCCTGTTCCAGCAGAGCTTCATCCCATATACCAGTCGTCATCAGCCCTCAATAGCAGGGAGCGAGGCAAGATTCATAGCAGAGCACTTCAATATAGTCTGCATCATGCGATTAGAGTCCAACGGCTTAGACAAGTAATCGTCCATCCCAGCCTCTATACACTTATCTCGGTCTCCAAGCATAGCATGCGCGGTGAGGGCAACAATCGGCGTGCGAGGAAGGCCATTTATCTTCTCATATTGTCTGATATTTCCTGTGGCTTCAAATCCACCCATAACGGGCATCTGAACGTCCATGAGGACCACGTCATAACGGTGGCGTTTAGCCTCTTTCACGGCTTGGAGGCCATTTTCCACAACGGTGACGTTGTGATTGAATTTCTCCAGAATTCTGACGGCGACCTTTTGGTTCACATCATTGTCTTCTGCTAGAAGAATTGCTAACGAGCGTGTATATCCCGATGGGGTGCGGGTTGTGCGGTTGCCCAGGGCAGGAAGGATGCCGTTCCACAGGTCGATGGGTCGACATGGCACTGTAATATAGGATGCTATGCCGAGTTCACCGGCAGCTCTCAACGCCAGTGATACGGTGTATGATGTAATGATTAAGGGGATTGGTTGGAGGTCCGGGCAGGCTCGGAGTCTTGCGGCGGTCTCCAGGTTTTCGATGAGGATTGCGTCGAAGGTACAGCCCCAGTCACTTTTGAACTGGCCACCTTCTAGCTCCTCCTCTGTGACAATGACTGGCTCTAATCCGAGCTCAATGAGAACCGAGGCTATTGGGAAGCTACGCGCAAGACCGTGGTCGAAGAAGAGAACCCGTCGACCGCGGTGGGGGGCAAGCTGATCTGCAAAGCTCGGCGGCGGCTGAGCTAGCTTCACTCGGCACGTAAATGAGAATGTGCTGCCTTCTCCCACATTCGAGGTCACCCAGATATCACCGCCCATGAGAGAAACAAGCCTTTTTGAGATTGCGAGGCCTAAACCTGTCCCGCCAAAGCGACGAGTCATCGATCCGTCAGCTTGCTGGAACTTGTCAAATATCAAGCCAAGTTTGCTTTCGTCAATGCCGATTCCAGGGTCTGAGACTGAGAACTGGAATGTCGTTTCATCCGAAGCGCACTTTTCGTCCTGTGCATGCTTTACCGTCACTCTGATCTCGCCGTGGTCTGTGAACTTGATGGCATTGCCGACTAGATTTAACATGACTTGCCGTAGTCGATATGCGTCTCCGATCAGATAATCCGGTACTTCTCCATCTACTGTGTAGACTAGACCCAATGCTTTCTCGTTGGTTTCCACAGAGAGGGCTTTTAGCACACTGAACACTGTTGCACCAAGGCTGAACGGTGTCTTTTCAATTATCATATGGTTAGCCTCGATCTTGGAGATGTCAAGGATATCGTCAATAATAGTCAAGAGACTAATGGCAAGATTGTGTACCATATTCAGAGTCTCTCTCACGGGGCCCTGGAGGTCGTCAGTGTCGAGCGCCAGGCTCGAGAGCCCAATTATCCCATTCATCGGGGTTCTGATCTCGTGGCTATATTCAGTTAGCACAAAAACACAAATTGTCAACCATTGCGCAATTGAGTAACAGATTAACATACCTCATGTTAGCCAAAAATTCAGACTTACTCCGATTTGCCAGCTCTGCTGCTTCACGAGCAGCGGTATTGCGCTGAATGCTATCGCGCAGACTCGAGATCATCTTATTGATCTTTTGCTTCAAATCGTCCATCTCCCCAGAAGCAGACACAGTGATCAATTTCGTGAAATCACCACTCATCGCCGCCTCGGTGATCTCACCAAAGGCACGAACTTGAGAGGTGAGATTGTCCGCCATCGTGTTGACATCTTCACTGATCGATCTCCAAATCCCATGAGATCCCGCAACGTTGGCCTGGCCGCCGAGTTTACCCCGGACACCCACGTCCCTCGCCACACCTTTGACCTCCCCTGCAAATTCCCCTAGACCGTCCATCATGCTATTGATTGTTTCTTTCAGAGTCAAGATCTCACCCTGCGCGTGAACCTCGATTTTGGTACTCAGATCGCCGCGCGCGATGGCCTGCGTCACGTTGGAGATTTGACGGACTTGCAGAGTGAGGTTTTGGGCCATAGTATTGACGTTATCCGTCAAGTCGCGCCAGCGACCTTCGACATTTTCGACTTGCGCTTGCCCACCTAGCGTGCCGTCGGTTCCCACTTCCCGCGCGACTCGGCTGACCTCAAACGCAAACTGATTCAGCCGATCAACCATTGCATTTATCGTAAGCTTAAGATCCAAAATCTCGCCTTTCACGTCCGCAGTTACTTTCTTGGTAAGATCACCACGGGCAACGGCGGTCGTCACATCGGCAATTTCGCGGACCTGCTGCGTGAGATTCGATGCCATGCGGTTGACATTGTCAGTCAGATTCTTCCAGGTACCCTCAACACCGTGCACGACAGCCTGGCCGCCGAGCACACCATCCGACCCGACCTCGCGGGCAACGCGGCTAACCTCGAATGCAAATTCCCGGAGCTGATCAACCATCGAGTTGATGATATTCTTCAACAGTAAGATCTCACCCTTACAATCTGCCTGCACCTTGCGCTGTAAATCACCCTTGGCAACCGCGGTCGTCACGGTGGTGATGTCGCGGACCTGCGTGGTCAGATTGTTGGCCATGGCGTTCACGTTGACAGTCAATTCATGCCAAATTCCCTGAATGCCCTCGATCTTTGCCTGGCCTCCCAACACACCCTCCGTGCCGACTTCCCTAGCCACCTTCGACACCTCCTGACTGAAAACCTGCAACTGATCCATCATGGTATTGATGGTCTGCTTGAAGGTAGCAATGTCAGGCGACATTTCGAGGGGGTGCATACGCGCCCGTTGCGATAAATCGCCATGGGCGACCTGGGTGATGATCTCGCCGATCTCCCGAAGTTCTTTCTGGAACGCTTCATTGATGTGGGTTTGTTTGCGGAGCTCTTTCTGAAGGTTGGAGCGTTCATGTTCGATTTCCGCTGTGGAAGAATGCGACTCGCGGCGGTAAATAAGTTCGTCCACAATGAGGGAGATAAACTCGCGAGGAACTGAGACTTCTGAACTCTGCTGATGCTGGAGAGCTGCTCGTGCTTGCATGAGATCTGCATCGCTCACTAGGGCTGGCCGAGCGGTATCCATCATGGCAGCCATTGTCGGCAGCAATCAGGGTCTATCTTCAATACGAGTCGGCTTGGGGCTTTCTAGCGCACGCAGTGACTCTAGAGGCAAGTTGGCGATGGACTAAAGCTATCGGAAGGTCATGACCGTACCTATATTGACAGGCAACGGAGGTGCCAACACGATGTGTTCCCCGCAAGCGCTCTATGCATTCCCGTTCAAGGTATCGATAATAAGGAAATTCAGATTGAAAGAGTGAACCCAAGTCAAGTGCAAAAAATGCACGAAAATGCAGGACCGGAATGCCGGAATGATCTGGTGACACGAAAGAAAAAGGGACCAGGAGGGAAATAAGGTGAAGCTGGAGAGTAGAGAGAAGAGTAGAGAAGAGAAGAGAGGAAGTAAAGACGATGATTTGCCGTTTCCACCCGCTTACATTTTGACTACATGTATTAAAATCATGTATTATGCCCAGGTGCCTATTAAGCCTATTAATCTTGCATATATCATTCCCCATGCCCTCAAGTTGTATTTGTTCCTCAGTCTAGACCCTTCTCGGGCCATGGGCTCTAGAAACAGCACAAAACAGCCGACCCGAGTAGCCAATCAGTTTGTTAATGTACGTGATATGGAATGTGTCACAGTCCTCCCTTCTGCCGAGACCAAAAGCTTCAATCTGTCGAGTACATTTGTACGTTTGAACTCTGTAAGGGGACATTGTCCCGAGCTGACGTGGAAACTACAAGAACATAGGAAAATCTAAAAGAAAAAGGCATAATCCAGTAGGCTGTATCAAATGGGACTTTATTGGAATACATGATATAGTACAGTGGAACCTTTTATGTTGAGTCCCAGGAGGAGAGGAGAGGGGTGAGAGAGAGTCAGAGATCAGACAAGTCCAAAAGAATACAGGTATGGAAGGAAACATGAAAAAAAAAAACAAGATAAACACCAAATAGACACACAAAGAAAAGATATTACACAGATATCCGAGTATCAGAACAGGCTACGATGCAAAGAAGAGCGCTATAGGTAATTCTTTAGGGGGAGATGGTCAGGGGCTTTAGAACATGCCGCCGCCCATACCACCCATACCGCCCATACCGCCCATGCCACCACCGGGAGCGGCGGGGCCCTTCTCCTCGGGAGCATCGACAATGGCGACCTCGGTAGTACCGAGGAGGGAGGCGACACCGCTGGCATCAACCAGAGCGGTGCGGACAACCTTCAGGGGGTCGACGATACCGGCGGCAATCATGTCAACGTATTGGCTGGTGGCACTGTCGTATCCGCGGTTGAAGTCCTTGGCGTACTCATCGGTCAACTTGCCGACAATGACGGAGCCCTCGAGGCCGGCGTTCTCAACAATGGTGCGGGCAGGGCGGCAGATGGCGCTCTTGACGATGCTGACACCGAGCTGCTGATCGAAGTTGGCGGGCTTGACGCCACCGAGACCGTTGGCAGAGGCCTTGAGCAGAGCGGTACCACCACCGGGGAGGATACCCTCCTCAACGGCAGCGCGGGTGGCGTTAAGGGCGTCCACAACACGGTCCTTCTTCTCACCGACCTCAACCTCGGAGGCACCGCCAACCTTGATGACGGCAACACCACCGGACAGCTTGGCGAGACGTTCCTGCAGCTTCTCCTTCTCGTACTCGGAGGTGGTGGGGTCGGCCATGACACCGCGGATTTGCTCGCAGCGCTGGGAGATGTTGTCCTTGCTGCCCTCACCGTTGAGGATAATGGTGTCCTCCTTGGTGATGGTGATGGCACCAGTGGAGCCGAGCATCTCGGGGGTGAGCTTCTCAAGCTTGATGTCGAGCTCATCGGTGAAGACAGTACCGTTGGTAAGGACAGCGAGATCACCGAGGATGCTCTTGCGGTTGTCACCGAAGCCGGGGGCCTTGACAGCGGCGACCTGGAGCTGACCACGCAGCTTGTTCAGAATGCAGACGGCGAGAGCCTCTCCCTCAATGTCCTCGGCAATGATGACCAGAGGGCGGCGGAGGGTGGTAGATGCCTCAAGGGCGGGGAGAATATCTTGAACGGCGGAGATCTTCTTCTCGGAGAGCAGGATGAGGGGCTTCTCGAACTCGACCTTCTGGGACTTGGGGTCGGTGATGAAGTAGGGGGAGGTGTAGCCACGGTCGAAGCGCATACCCTCGGTGACCTCGAGCTCATCCTCCAGGGTCTTACCCTCCTTCACAGTGATAACACCCTCCTTGCCAACACGCTCCATGGCGGTGGAGATGAGCTTGCCGACGTGGGTGTCACCATTGGCGGAGATGGTGGCTACCTGGGCGATCTCCTCGCCGGTGGTGATAGGGCGGGAGTTGGCCTGAAGGTATTCAACAGCGGCCTCAACGGCAGCCTGGATACCGCGGCGCAGGTCCATAGGGTTGCAGCCAGCGGCAACGTTCTTGACGGTCTCGGAGAAGATGGCGCGGGAAAGGACAGTGGCGGTAGTGGTACCGTCACCAGCGACCTCGTTGGTCTTGGAGGCAACATCCTGGATAAGGCGGGCACCGAGGTTCTCGAACTTGTCCTGAAGCTGGATGGCCTTGGCGACACTTACGCCATCTGGGGAATGATTAGTCTTTTTGCTAATGACCATGTGTTTGTCTCGGAAATCTTACCCTTGGTGATCTTGGGAGAGCCGTAGGGGGAGTCGATCAGCACATTGCGACCCTTGGGACCGAGTGTGGAAGTGACAGCCTTAGCAAGAGTGTCAACACCCTTGAGAAGGCTGGCACGAGCTTCAACGCCGAACTTAATCTCCTAGTTCCTGTTAGCAAAGGGAACGACTTAGACGGATTCGGAATGGGCGGAACACGGGGCGAATGACACAGCAAGACGGTGCTGTGGGTAATTGCCAATCCAACGCACCTTGTGAGCAAAACGCTGCTGCTGGAGGTTCAGAGTTGAGCGAGAGAAAGGGGCACGCTTGGAAGCGGCCGACAGGACGGAGGTCCGGGTAGAGAGAGCGCGCTGCATGGCTAGGAACAACGAGATTAAAATAATTAAAAGAAGAGAGAAATACAACCCAGGAGAAATAATGGGTTCGGAGATGGGAAAAAGAAAGAGATGGAGAAAGCTGGGGGAGAGATGAAGCCAAAGTCTCGAAAATTTTCCAGGCGCTTCCTTCATCCCCAGAGCTTGGCGGCAGAAACAGCTAGAACCATCACGTGAGCCGGAAGAACGGACCTAAATCGGGTGTCGAATTATTGTAGATATTATTGTGTTATAACCTAGAATTACATTCGGAAGATGTTGCAATGTGTAGTTGAGTGATTTAGTCTATATTTAAATGTGTAGAAGTAAAACTGCTCCTATAGTTCTACATAGATCCAAGCTGATATGGTCCAATGTATACCTCGGGAAGCTTCATATACCCATATTCCGGCTTTCGGCAACCTTACCCCGTATATTAGCAATCATTACTTCCCTTGTCTCTATGTACATCTGTGCGTATGGATGCTTCTAATTGTATCTGCATCTTCAATTGCTCGTCCACATTCACAGCCTATGAATAATCTGCTGCTCAAACTAAAGATTGCGGCAAGAGACAGGTCCAAGTCCGCATACTAACGTCCACACTACGTTGTATGTACACTACTCCCTCTAAAAGCTCTTACAATCAAAGATCAATCCAGGGATATTGCCATAGTTCTCATGTCACTTTATTCTGACCTCCCTATTGACTTATAATGAATTAGTGAGAATCCTAGTAACCTACAAGACACTTAAAAAGAGATGCGACATGCTCTTATTGTAACTAACTACTGGGCCCCCCGTAGGGGGCCAACGAGCAACGCATGAAGGCAACGCTGGGGTGCAACTCCGGATAAGACGTGGCTCCATGCCACGCAAGAATGATTATCCGGAGTTGCACCCGTTGGTTGGGATTGAGGCTCACCCCTCTCCTCCAACCAACCAGCGGAAAAAGCAAAGAAAGGAAAAACAAACGAAAAGGAAAGTCAAAAAAAGCAGAAAAACAAAAAAGCAAGGGAAAGCACAGGGGGGGAAGTCATTGAATCATCAAATGAACCGAGACGAATACGAAGGAAATTAGAATTCCTTGGTATCCTCGCCCTCGTAGCCAAAGTAGCGAGCAGGCTCTACGTCCGGAAGGTTCGCAAACATTTCGCTGTCGGAAATGAATTGGTTGTCAAAGCCACTGGTTTCAAAGTAGCTGGTCACTGGCACCATAGGTTGACCAGTGTACTGATTTGCAAACTGCAGTTCGGGGGCCACGTCAAACTGCGAATATCCGGCCGTGTGGTTCACGCCGTCAAAAGTGGAGACGCCACCAGCGACAGAGCTAGGAGCCGCACCGGAACCAGCCTCAGGAATTCCACTCGAGAACCGGTTGGCAATGTCAAATGGGCTTGGCCCATTGGATGGGAAAGGGATGCTAACCCCAGTTGAAAAAGGGGGGCTGGAGTCGACATTCATGTTCGGATAGTAGAATTGGCGACGGGTTGGCATGTTGGTGATAACGCGAGCCGGGTTGGTTGGGGTAACCGGCTCTCGGAAAGTTGCAGAGTTGGCAAGGTAAGGGTCAACACTTGCCAGGCGCTCACTGCCTACCTTGAGTGTCACCATCTTTGACTTCTTGGCCGCTTGAGTGGTGGCCTCGCTGCCTTCAGTCGCGCTGTCGTTCTCCTCAGGAGTAGCTGACTCGTTGTCAACTTCGCGGTCATTGCCGGCGAAGTCACGCAGCCATTCCGCTCCAACACACAACAGCTTCTGCGAGTCATCGCTTTCGGTCTCCTCACGCTTTTCACGCAGCGTGGGAGCAGTGAAGACCTTGTCCTTCTTCTTGTTCTTCGAAAGCTGCTTCTTCTTAAGAGTGTACACATCGTCTTCCGAGCTATCGGATTGATCACGGCGACGGCGCTTTCCGCCACGGGTGCTCGGCGCAGGGTCTTCCTTTGGAGAAGGCAACGAATCCTTCTTTTTGCTTGCATCCCCTTTGTGGTTTCCGTTTGCACGCTTCAGTGGAGGCGGGTTTGGCTTATCTTGCTCCTCCCGCTTGGTACGCAGCTTGGACAAATGCTGGACGATTGCACCTTCCGTGAACTTCTCTCCCATAACTTCCGCGACGTCCTTCCAGGGGATCTTGACGCCGGTCCTATTGCAGACGTACTGGACGGCGAGCAGAAGGCGAATGTCGGTATCCACTATTTCGGTCAAATGTCAGCATAATTCAACTAAAAATTCTCCGCGTGAATGCAAGTCCGTGTAACAGCAGTCTATCTGTCCATGGATGTTCCCGGATTTGACAACACCTCCGATGAATTCTCCAAACACAAAGATGAAACGGATTGGAGATCTTAAAAACAAAAACAAGACTTACCATCCCAGCGGACCAATGTGCGTTGACGCCGACTGCTGACTTGACGCTTGCCCTGATTATCTTGCTCCTTGCGGGCCTCTTCAGCCTCCAATGCCTGTCTCTGTTCCTCGACTTGCTTCCGGAGCATTTCGAGCTCAGCACGATCCGCGTCGTTGTCGCGCTTTCGGCCGCCGGCTTTCTTCTTCGTCGGCATGTTGGATGTACGGTTCCTTTATATCCTTCTGCATGATATCATCATTAGCATTTGTGTTCATAACAAACAAAATGAGTACGGAGTATATCGACAGGGCATTAGGCAGGTGACTGGGCATGACCAATCCATTGCTACATTTCTGCAAACCTCTCAAGCAAGAAGCAGACATGGGATCTGGAGAATGTCCTCTGTGTAGACAGGGGATGCATGACAACAAATGGCCATGATGGACCAACCCTAAGGAAGGTATTGTCCTCAATGTGGAATGGGATGAAAGTATGCATTTGGCTGGGGTATGATACCATGCGCCCAAGCAAGGTAAGTTATAGACAAATATGCAGACTGATGAGGCTAATCGTGATTGCAGGATCTTAGGGCATGGCCCAAAGAAGCTGTCGTCAGATTGCTGATCACAGCAATTTGGTCTCCGATATCCGAGTGTGCAATGTCAACATCCTCCAGCGTTAGGAAAGACATGGGACCAATGATGGTCCGATGCACAGTCCTCGCATTGCGGATTAAACCAGCAAGTCCCAGCGACAACTTGTACTGGGAATCACGGTGCACTCGATATGTCCTATTGAGAATTGCAAGATTCTCAACATCTTGGGCCTGTGCCACAGGTACCCAGAGGCCATGCAGTTGTGATGAGCTTGCAGATGTTGGACGTAGTTGTGTACGACCCAATCATCAACAAGATCAATGGGTGCTACAGCAACCCAAATCCCCTGAGGATTGGATGGCAGTGGGAGCTCCCAGTGATCACAACGTGCCACAAGGCCTCGTGCTGAAGATGCACAGATGCCAGGGGTATAGGGTGGGAATTGGGGATATGCCAGAGGAAACCTATGGTCCCCTACAGCACAAAGCTGAGTTACTCACCTGGTGGATATGATGAAAAGGAACTGTCGATTCGAGATGCCTTGGTATCAAAGCAAAGAAAGGTTAGGAACGTCGAGGACGATGAAGGATGGATGGAGGAGGGTGGGATTGAAAGGTAAGTGAGAGTTGTGAAGACTGAAAGAGGTGGTGGGGGACGGCAAATACTCTTGAGCACGAAACCGCCTTGCAATACTGTTGTTGCCTTCGGAGTGCTTGTTTGGCCCTCGGAGGTCAACCACGCGCCTTGTATGCGTGCGTTCGGCTCAGATCGAAGCGCGTCATACCCGCGCCAAAAGGAGGCAGATTGAATCTCTACTTGTGCACAGCAAGCCCTGCTTCATGGAGTCTCCATTTCTATTTACATGTGCTGATACATCATCTGATCTAGCACTTCGAGGCAGCCGAAGACGTACTAGAGTTACGAAACTTGAATTTGATACGGCGAGGATACGTATTTTGCTGCCCTTGTCATGAACGATCTATACAGCTTCGCGGCAACGCTTCTCCACACCACCAGCCTCGAACAAAGAAATGAAAAGCACGGAATGCAATTATTGATGAGCCAATGGTACATAGCGATTATAATTTTATCCACTGGACGTTGTGTGGCCGAGAAACAGAGTGTGTCGCATTGTATAGTGTTCTTTGTACCTACATGTTGGTACATGTATAAGGTTGTTGCCGTGACGAACGATCTATACGACTCCACGCAACTTGTACTCCCCACCAACCTCGAAAAAGTAATTAAAAACCGCGGACTGAAATTATTGATAACCAAATGGCACACAGCGGCTATGGTTTTACTCATTAAAGGTTGAAGCTTGAGGTCATAGTGTGTCACGTCGAATAACCTTGTAACTACCTAAAATCAAGGCATGTTGTCAAAATAAACGCTAGTCACGTGAGAGTAAACGCTGTAACCGCTTATCAATCTTAGCGGACTCACCTTTGTTATTCCGCCGGCTTTGTTAACGTTGAAACAAATAAACCACGAGTGTGGTGAATTAACAGCAACAAAGAAGATGACGCCGTACTGGACTAAAGAATGTACGAGATTCATGGGGAATGGAGGATCATAATAACTGGAATTGAATTGGATGATAGAATACACCTGGGCAAAACTGGTACTACCAGAGAGGATTCTGGCTATCCTGACCGCCAACCGCTGTTGGGTTACTCGGCCGGGACATCACCCGTGGACGTCACCGAGAAACCCTTGGAAACAAGCGCCATAGCCGCTTATCAATCTCTACCGGACTAACCTTCTTCCGGGGCTTTGCTACCGCATCACGTGCTCTGCGCATCGAAGCGAGCAAATCCTCACCGCCGTGCTAGTCACCGCCTTCCCAAGCCAGACTTCTCCTCACGTGATCTTGTCATCCCGATCCTCCGAAGTCGAACGCTTCCAAACTCACCCGAACCGTTTTCACCCCTTCAATCGAACCATACCTCCCACATTCTCTTCAAAATGACTGCCGCCTGGAAAGCTGCCGGTTTGACGTACGCACTCACAAATTGACTTTCAATTCAATGCTAACCCCAACCCCAGCTACAACCGCTACCTGGCCATCGCCGCCCGCACGGTGCGCCGCTCCTTGAAGGAAGGCCCTCGCCTCGCGTCTGAGCGCCGCGGCCAGATGGACCTCCGTTTCGCCAAGTGGGAGGTTAGTGGATTTTCCAAGCTCTACTTTGCAGAATTTTGACTGATGACAATGTTACGATGAACAGAACGGAAAGCAGGGTGAAGTCAAGTCCCTCGCCCAGGCCAACAACGAGGCCCTCGCCAAGGCCGCTGAGAAATAAGCCATATTCACCCATAAGTTGAGAGAATCGATCTTGGAGATATGCAGGGCCCGAGTGTGACGGACTTGAGCGAGTTTTTGGTCCGGGGGAGGCATTGAAATGTACATGTGTAGCAATACCGGCCTGTCTGGTTGGGCAGAGCTTAGAAATCGCACTCGTCTTTGTTTTCACACCACCCATAAGCCGTTAATTAGAACTGCCGTAAGAATACATATACTGCCCGAACGTGGCCGGTCAAATGTTGCACGTCACCCTAGGACCCGGTTGTCGACTTCCCGACTCGCTTTTTCCTCCGCTCACCTCCCCGCCTTCCCCTCGATTTGTACGATCTCTCAAACCCACGTCCGACAGCACGATACTTGTTTGAACTCCCGTAACAAGAACGGCTTTGCGGGAAGGACTTGGGATTCTTAGTGATGCTGCCGAATAATGAAGTTCGCGTTCCCCGTCCGCGGTTCGTTGCGCAGTCCGCACCCCGCGACATTACCGCTGAATTTACAAAAGCCGCTTCCAGTACGCATATCCCCCGGCAGCTTCGATTGATTCAGTATCTAATTATTTGTACTTGTAGAGCTAAATGCAGGACAGCTCGTGAAAGATGAGACCTTCACCCTGTTCGAAGCTGTGGGCGCATTGGAGGTGCGTTACCTTTCTCACCGGATGTGAAACGTGCAAGAAGAATTGCAGCTGACGACGACCGAACCCGCACAGATTATGGACTCGAAGATGGATAGTGGCTATATAGCCCCCCGGAGAAAATCTTGCGCAGGCGCTGGAAGATGACTACGACGTACGGCGGCCTTTGACACCAGAGGAAGTCGTTGGCTTAATGGACCAGTTGCTGTGCCACGAGGTGGGACATGACCTCGCACATACGGAGACACCCAGGTTGCTGATTTAATGACAGGTGGCGTGGCATAAGGGACATCCTCTCTCGCAGACACTATTCACGTCAATCTATCTCGATAAATTATTGTGGCCGGTGCCGAGAACCATGGACGACGCTCGATTCGACCGCGTACCAAGTGATTCCCCTTTGGTCAACCTCGTATTGAGAGCTTACTGTCTTGCATTGGTAAAAGCTTGTGATTTTGTGCATATCCGAGTGGCCACTGAATATTATTATGAGGTTAGTGGGCTGGCTCGGGAACCAGTTCTATGACTGTCGCTAATGCCATTCGCAAACTAGGAAGAGGATTTTGTCAGTCAATTATACAACCGCAATCTTCTGTCTGCCTTCGATATTTCCCACTTTCACCGTCTGCTGGACCAGGCGGTTGCTTGGGTTGCGGAGCAGACCGATATTGACCAGAAGCTCAAAGATGCCATCCGTTGCAGACTAGTGTTTCGGCATGAGTTTTTGTCCGCACTACATCAAGATGTTGAAGTGCTTGAAACCAGATCTGTGGAAAACTTTGCCTCGTGTATAGCTCAACTTCAACCTTTGGCAGAGACAGTCGCGCTGGGAAAGCCGGTGCCAGATGCCTTTAGCTTGAAGATTCAACGGAAGCTTGCTAGCACAGTGCCGCCTCGTCCAATGGTTAATATTACCTCCGATAATGCGCTCGCACATCTGAAACGACTGTGCCAAGATGCGATAGACATGCAGCAGATGCTTGATTACACCGGTCCCAGCAATTTCAAGGTATGTACTCTTGAACTTGAATCTAGTTCTGGTTCTAACTTGTATTTAGACTGCTGTGTGGACTTTGCTTTCTCGAAAACCACAACCGTCAATCTATATTCGTTGTCTTCTTCAAGCATTGATTGTCAGCAACATGACGATCCTCGGTGCCGTGCCAGTGAAGGAGTTTTTACACGACGAACTCGCGGAACTCGTCTTGCCTGCTAATATTTTGCTCGAGGCTAGCACCGATGAAGTGGAAGTGCCGTCCGATCCTCGGTTCCAGATTGCTCAGAAGATGGATGGTTTCATGAAACGATTTGCCCAGGTTAGTGAATATATAGGTCATGGCGTGTCCCATCCGCTAACTTCCACAGCCCTTCGTTGATACTGTGCGATGCGCCTGTCTCAATAGGTGTCGCATGCGCCGAACACTCTGCCATACCCTCGTCGATTGGGACAATCTGCAGATGGAGGTAAGACTGGCCTTGTGTCTCTTTGCCATTTGAGTGTTAATACTGATTTTCCACGCAGGCGGAAGAAATTGATCTCGAGCTCCGCACTTTGAGTGCGGAACCACCTCTACAATTCCAAGGCGGCGAACCGACCTGGTCCTTCCCGCTTAGTAGCTGGGCCTATCATCAGAAGCTCGTCCAATTCCGACTCATTCTCCAAATGGGCTTTGAATTGTCGATCTATTCACCGGAGGAGTTACCAGGCATGTACTGGTACTTGTCTCATATTTGCTCTACACATCTCGGCCACATTGATCGCATTCGCACGTTTACTGTGGCTGCACGAAAACGCGACTTGATGTCTACTGGCGACCGCGCTGGAACCTCCTCTCAAAAGGCATCCGCGTTCCACCGATCATTCCACGCTCTGGAGAGGTTGACCACGCACATCATTGCAGTGGATGCCTTTGCGATTGCTCTACATGCGTTGTATGTTGTACTGGCCCGGCACAACGTACTCCCGTCTGCCTCATCTCCTCAGGCATATTCCACCGACCGACTCCGCTATGAAATCCGCATGAAGCCGTTTATCCCTATCACGTTGCCAGAGTTGGTCCCATACGAGGAATACCAGCGCGAGGCAGCTCTCGAAGGTGATTCTGACGACGCCATTTTGGAGCGTGCCTCGAAGGCCATTGCCGAAGCGCGCAAGGCATGGGAGGCGACTCTTGCAAATGGGGCATTCATTGATGACCCTTCTGCACCCACGCAATCGCCAACTTCGGCCATTGAAGAGGATTGGAAGCGCGATGTGAAGAACACCATGCGTTCCTGCATTGGAACTAGTCTTGCTGTCGAGGCGGTCAAGAAGGCTCTTTCTACAGCTTCTACGGAAAATCAACCCCTCAACTTGGACGTGATTGTTCCTGAGATTGGGTCCAAGTCTCGTTGGCATGACTGGTGGGTGGTACCGCAGGTTTCTGAGAAGAAGTCCAAGGCGTGAAAAAAAAAAATATGTTAGCTTCTGACACAGGAGGCATAGGAGGCATACATTGTGTCT